>CM050450.1:114232649-115454792 GCA_027563935.2 Costus lasius | reverse complement strand
CTGTTTCCTTGGAAGAAAAACTAGAGGAAAAAAAAAGAAAAATAAATTTTTCATTGTTTCCTTGGGTGGAAGAAAAAATTTGAGTGAAAATTTTTGTAACTTTTCCTCCAAAACTTTTCCGCCCGAATCAGACAGAAAAGTTGAAAAAAACACAACACCACTTCGCTCGACCTTCAAAATTAATTTTCCTTCTTCTTTTTCTTCCTTCTAAGGAAATGAGATATGAATTTTTTTCTTTCCTTGAAGGTTTTTTTCCTTGTAGTTTTTCATTCCTTACCCTTTTTTTTTCCTTCCAAGAAAACAGAGGGTTAGAGTGTTGGCCACCCAAAGAAAAACACCAAGATATCCAGATGGCATATTGTGAATAGAGAAACCAAGAATTTAAACAACTTCCTGACCTTTACCACATCTTGACCAACGTAAAAAATATCAGAATTTGGTGGAATTATTCTTCATCCTCTTTAGGATGTTACGGATTTGGAGGTCCAATCCAACAAGGACGGGGCCAATCTCTAGCTATCTGATTAACAATACAAGAGGACAAAAGAAAACAAAGATCATTTTACTTGTATAAATCTTCCATCAACTATTGCATATGCTCAAATTTATTAAAATGACTCGTAAGAATCGACTAAAGAGTCTTAATATGCCCCAGGTAGCCTAGCATGAAGAATTGGCTCCATGAATTGTCCCTCCTACTATGTAATGCGGTGAATGGTGTCAAAAGTAAATTTCATTTTGGCTGAATGCAATTGTAAATTAGTTTAAAAAACATTTGACCCTTCGCCAGCAATTTAGCAGAACATGAAATTTGCATCATTTCTGCAAGGCTGTCGGTCACGCACCTGACAAAATGAACAAACGCCAATTACTTGCATGATCTTTTTTTTTCTTTACTCGGCAATTCGATTTTTGATTATGGTGGCTACATGACGGCCAACCCACGAGGAACCAGCTTTAGTGCAGCAGAAAGCATGCGTGTGGCCTTCTCTTTCGACTGATAAAGCAAGACCTGGAACCTGCCTTGCGATCTGAAATGATCGTAAACTAGTTTCTCAGAATTTCTACGAGCACAGAAAATGCATATCATGAGTCAACATAATAACAAAATGATGAATTGACTAGTTACTTCTACGTCTAGAAACCAGTGCACAGAAATAATATCAACTTACGAATATAAGAGCCAATTTTCCAATCAGTACTATTGCGTACAGTAGAAGAAAAATCAAGCAGTGTATAGATATTACATATTTTACCAGGTGCACTAAGGGTTAGTATCTAAGAGAGAACTTCTACCAAGATTGTACACCGAAAATAATAATAAAAGATTGTTGCCAACACAATATATTAGAAGTTTGGTAAGATGTATAGGTAACAAATTTGAACTGCCACATGAAATAGGCAAAGAATGTTGAAGCGAAAGACAAAGACAAAGACAAAGACAAAGACAAAGACAAGAAGACAATAACGTTGAAGAGGAAAAGTAACTTGTTTAAATTTCATTACCTAAACAAGAAAATATATAATACAAAGTCTTTACTAAAATAAATAAACATAAAATAACACTTTACTAAAATTAACAAAGCCTTGTGGATAAGCTTGAAGGACTAAACTCAAACTGGCCTTGTGGATGAACTTGGAGGGCTAGAGTTATCATGTGCATGTTCTGGTGTTCTAGATGGAGTAAAAGCCTGCTCCGACACATCATTTTAGTTAGTATTATTGATAAATAGAAGAATAAAATTATAATCATTTTCTTGATTTTTCCCATTTCCAACATGTTTCTTCATCAACTTTCACATCCTTACTAATTACAATTTTTCTGTTTTCTAGATTGAATAATTTGTATCCTTTGGATTTCATGCCCAATAAAGATAAATTTCTTACTTTTGTCATCTAGTTTTTGTCTGAGCTCATCATCAATATGAGAATAGGCGACACATCATTAATATGAGAATAGACGACACTATCAAAAACTTTTAAATAATGGAGAGACAGTTTTCTACCAGACTACACCTCTTGAGGTATAACTTTTTGCAAACTCCTTATAGGACATCTGTTGCAAAGATAAACCGAGCAAGTACAGCTTCTGCCCAAAACTCCTTTGACATATTCTTGCTTTTTAACATACCTTGCTTTTTAACATACCTTGCTTTTTAACATACTACGTGTCATGTCCACTATAGTTTTGTTCTTTCACTCCACTACACTGTACTGCTAGGTGACATGAGAACCATCAAAGAATCTTCTAATGCCATTAGATTAATAGAAATCATTAATAATTTTTTGAGGTAAATTCTCCTCCGTGATCAATGCGCAGAGCTTAAGTTGAGAATCCATTCTCATTTTCAACCAATGCTTTAAATTTCAAAAAAGCATCAAAGGCTTCTGACTTTTTTTTTTTCAAGAAGTAAACCTAGATTTTTCTACTGAAATCATCAAAGGCTTCTGACTTTGCTTTATTGGACTTTTAATTCATTAACCAGTACAAGTGAGAACACTTGACATCCCAACCTTTCTTATTGACATTTTTATATTTCAATCTTCTTTAATGTGATAGAAAAAGCTTATGAAGGAGGAGTTTATCAATTTATAGATCAAGACGGAGAATGCCCAATGCAGCCAATCAATGGTCGCTTTTTGAAGAAATATCACATTTAAAAAAAGCATGAAATAATGATTACCTCGACAACTAGAAAATTCTTTGAGTACTCAAATTACTCTATCCTCTATCCTCTTTACATGATTTACAAAATCCTCAAATAACTAGCCATGCCAAAAACATGAATGGAAATTGAATTTGGACAACGGATTTGTATGCACGTGTTGCTTATATCAAATAAGTTGGGGGCATTTGTTGAAGGTAAAAAAAAAGAAGTGTTGTTGCATTAATTTTGACCACGGTGCAAGGTAGCAATACTATGTATCAAGATCGAAAAATAATTAATTTCTGAGTATGATTCGATATATAGACGAGATGTGTGCAATTTTGAGTCAAAAGGATAATTTTAAATGAAAATTAAGTTATTTTTTTTATTAAATTATTGGTCAATTAGAAAATGTTGACTTTGATTTAATAAAAAAAATCAATGCAATTGAATGGTGTTGCAAATTTAGGCATGATTAATTGTTAATCATGATCAATTATTATGAGTCAAAATCATAATCAATTAATGAAATTATGAGTCAAAATTAAATTGGCATCACTGTTAAATTTGGATGAAAGAGTGTCGGACATTTAATTTGGGTTCAAATTGAAAATTGGACTAAATTGGAATTAGCCAAGATCGAATCCTTAGTCAAGGTTATTTATTTTGACCGTAATTGGATTTGATCTCAATCTATTATTTCGAAGCAGATTGGAATCTGGGTCAAAATAGGTAATTTTGACTATGAATTGATGAGATTTGACTATGAATTGATGAGAAGTGGTTCGTCGGTGAGGAATTTTAAAAAATAAATTATTTTCAATTAAAAAAATGGAAAGATGTAATATGTAGTTTGGAGAGAAGTTTTTGGAAGGAGTTGTGGCGATTCCACAAACGAAAAGTGGGGAAGTGGCAATAAAAACAACGAGAGAGAAAGAAAGGGAGAAGAGACAAATCAGCTATTTTCTAAATTTGGAACGCTAAAGAGAGACTTTCTCTAGTTGAAGCAACGAGGACTAGGAGAAGAAATATCAGTAAAAGGTAAGTTTTCTTTTCTCCTTTCCTTGTGTCTTTCTTCCTTCCTCTTCTCTCGACACTATCAGGAACTCAACGGAGAGAACAATTCCGGTTATACAAATCATTAACGGAGAAGGAAAACTCTAATAAAAAAATATTTCCATTGCCAGAGAAGGAAAACTCAGAGTAAAAAATAGTTTCCATTGCCGGAGAAGACAAACTCGGAGTAAAAAAAAATCAATTTTATGTTGCCTCCGGCAACTATCACAACCAGTCCGTCATTGAAAAATCCCTTCGCTGGGGATCCTTCTTTGATGGCAAGAAAAACAAAAGACTAATTTCAATGTGGCTGTTGGCGATGACGAAGGCTACAAAGAGAATTGCTCATAATTCCCATCAGATTCTTCTCCACTGATGAAACATGCAAAAAAAATCGAGAACTCCATCTCTAACCCTCCTTCAACGAAGGAGGAGGGCATGAATTCTGGTCTCCATACTGATTCTTCTTCGGTGGATAAAAAAATAGAAAAAGAAGAAATGATGAAAGAAGATACATGGTAGAGACATTGAGAAGAAAAGATAAAAGGAGATGGAGCCTTGGCGTAAGAGAAAAATAGAAGAAAGCTTGAGAAAGGAGATAAAAAAATGTAAAAAAAAAGAGTGATTTAGAAAGATCGGATGAGATACGTGGTGAAATTCACTATCGACTATGGGTCAAAATTGTGGTGTTGACTGGCTCAAACAATCGAATTGTCTATAAAATAATGAAATAATAAAAAGGTGTGAAAGGATGAAGCTATTGCATCGAGCAGAAAGAAATTTTGTACATCTTCAGTCGTTCTCAAGAAATTTCATGCTTCCTCGACTCAGGAGTGAACAGTGCCAAAGAAGACATTATCTCTGTGAATCATAGACCCCAAGTGTTTTGTCAAGAATCTTCTAATACATTAGATTCACAAAAATCATTAAAAATTTTTGAGGTAAATTCTCCTCCTAATACCTTAGCCATATGGTATGACAAACACAAGCAGTAGTAGCTACATACTCTGCTTCACACGTTGAAAGTGTTACAATGGCGCGCTTTTTTGGAGTCTACATACTCTGCTTCACACGTTGAAAGTGTTACAATGGCGTGCTTTTTTGAACTCCAAGTGAATGCTATATCTCCCAAGCTAAATAAATATCCAGTGGTGCTTTTTCGATCATCAATGTCTCCTCCCCAATCGCTATCACTATAGCCAATAAGCTTGAACTTCATGGAGGGTGTGTAGAAAAGCCAAAATCTAGAGTGCCTTTAACATAACGCAAAATTCTTTTTGCAGCCTTCAAATGAGTCAAGGTTGGGGATTCCATAAAACGATTTAAGAGTCCAACTCCATAAAGTATATCAGACCTTGTATTTGTTATATATCTCAAATTTCCGACAAGCCTTCGGTACATCGTTGGATCAACTTTTCCAGTATCATCAAATCTTAACAATGTTACTGTATGATCTACAGGTGTAGTGATGAATTGACCGTTCTTAATATTGAACTCTTCTAAGACCTTTATTGCATAAGTCTTATGAGACATGAAGATACCTTCACTAAATTGATTCACTTCAATTCTGAGATAGTAAGACATCTGTCTGATATCTGTCATTTCAAATTATGCAGTCATCTTCTTCTTAAACTCATCAAATATTGTTGTGTTGTTACATGTGAAAATCAAATCATCAACATATAGGCAAATCGCTAGTATATCACCATTCTTCTTCATCTTTACATAAAGGTCATATTCACGTGGGCTCTTTATGAATTCCTTCATCTTAACGTATTCATCAATTCGAGAATACCAAGCCTTTGTTGTTTGCTTTAAACCATACAAAATCTTCTTCAACGTGAGAACTTTATCTTCTTCTCCTTCAGTAACATAGCCTGGAGATTGCTCAATATACACTTCTTCAAGATAACCATTCAAAAAGACAGATTTAATATCCATCTGACAAATTTTCCAATTGTGTTGAGTTGTCAATGCCACGATCAACCTGACTGTTTCAATTTTTTGCGATAGGTGCAAAAACTTCATTATTGTCAATTCTGTACTGTTGACTATAACCTTTAGCTACAAGTCGAGTTTTAAATTTCTCGACTTCTCTCTCAATTTTTTTTTTACTTTATACACCCACTTAACACTAATGATCTTTTTATTTTTAGGAAGATCCACTACGTCCCATGTGTCATTCTTGTGTATAGATTTAATCTCAGCATCCATAGCATCTCTCCACCGTTCATCCTATATGTTATCTTCGAAATCTACAAGTTTTGAACTTGCAAACAAACAATACAAATAAATATTACAGGTTTTGAACTTGCAAACAAACAATACAAATAAATATTTTCAGTTTCTCAAAAATATATGTAAGTCTCCTCATCTTCGTGGGCCTTGTAGATGAGCTTGAAGGACTGAACTCAAACTCTATAGGCCTTGTGGATGAACTTAGAGGGCTAGAGTCATCATGCGTATGTTCTGATATTCTAGATGGAGTAAAAGTTTGCTCAGATATATCATTTTGGTCAGAATTATCAGAAAATAGAAGAATAAAATTATAATCATTTTCCTGATTTTCCTATTTTTAGCATGTTTATTCATTTACTTTCACATCCCAACTAATCACAATTTTTCTGTTTTCTGGATTGAATAATCTATAGCTTTTAGATTTCAAATCATACCCAATAAAGAAAAATTTCTTACTTTTGTCATCCAGTTTATGTTTGAGTTCATCATCAATATGTGAATAGGCAATATTACAAAAAACTCTTAAATGATGGAGAGACGGTTTTCTACCATACCACACCTCTTGAGGTGTAACTTTTTGCAAACTCCTTGTAGAACATCTGTTGCAAAGAAAAACCGAGCAAGCTACAGCTTTTGCCCAAAACTCCTGTGGCATATTCTTGCTTTTTAACATTCTTCGTGTCATGTCCATTATGGTTCTGTTCTTTTTCTCCACTACACCATTCTGCTGGGGTGTCCTGGGAACTATCAAGAATATTTTAATATCATTAGATTCAAAAAAATCATTAAAATTTTTTGAGTTAGTGAAAGTTCTATCTAATCTTCCATATCTTTGACAGTTAAAACATTGTACCTGTCCTTTTATTCCTCTTTTATTGTGCTGATTTCTCTACCACGTCTGGAATCAGATTGTGGTATTGCATTATTATTTCTGGTAGATCTACCTCTCATGTCTGCTGAATAGGTGAAGCTTCTATCTAAGTCTCTTGAGTTAGTGAAAGTTCTATCTAATCTTCCTCTTCCATAAGATTGATCACGGTCTCTTGCCTATCTTTGGTCTCTCCATCTTCGGAACTGAGGTTTTCTTTCATTGTCTGCTATAGGCAACCTGGATAAAAGAACCTCCTCTTGTGATTCTTCATTCATTCTTTCTTCATGGGCTTGTAGACAATCCATGAGCTGATCTACTGTCATTGCATCTAAATCTCTGGCCTCTTCAATGGTCATAACAATATAGTTAAATTTTCTATCAAGAGAGCGTAATATCTTTTCAACTACACGTATATCTTCTAGTTTTTCACTATATTTTCTCAATTGATTTACTATAGCCAGTACTCTAGTAAAATAGTCAGAAACAGACTCTAAAGCTTTCATCTTAAGAGATTCGAATTATCCCCTTAAGGATTGAAGTCCTACCTTTACGACCTGGTCCACACCTCTAAAAGAGTACTGTAAAATTTCCCATGCTTGCTTAGCAGTTTGTGTCCTTGACACTTTCACAAACATTGTCTCATCTAAGCACACGTGAACGAGGGTTAAAACTTGTTGATCTCTTTTCTTTACCTTTTGAAAGGCATCTTGTTCTGATTGCGTTAAGCCATCGGCTTTCACTGGATGTTCAATGCCTTCTCAATCATATCCCATACGTCTTGGGATTCAAGCAAAGCTTTCATTCTGATACACTAGAGATCATAATTGTCTTTGGTGAGCTTTGGAAGCTGAAAGGGGAATATGCCTCCGTTCATCATCTTTGAACTAGTGCCTTGGTCAAATTAATTTGTACCAAATCACAAGATTTAATTAAGCTGGCCCAAAATTCAATTGAGTTGATTCAATTAATCACAAGATTCAAATTCGAGCCGATTGAAGCAGATTTGAATCAACTCCTTCGCTTCTTCACCAAAACTAAGAGCTTGGTCAAAATTCAATTGACCGATTCTTCTTTCTTTACTAAAACTGAGAATTGCTTCCGTCAAAATTAATTGACCAATTCCTTTCATTTAGAAACTGCGAATTGCTTGGGTCAAAATCAATTTTGATTGGACAAAATTGAATTTGGCCGATCCTTCCCGTAGAAGCTGAGATTCAATTTGATTATAATTAGATTGACCCAAATTTATTTTCACCAAAGAAGCGAACGAGGCTTCTTCTTGATGCTGGCAGACAACATGTGCTCAAAAAACAAGCGAGCAACAACCGGAAAAAGGGCGGCGGCGACAACTTCTTGTGCCGCTCCTTCATTCTTCACCGAAACAGAAAAGAACGACTACACTTTTCACCTTTGTCAAGTGGAGCAGTGTCCGATTTTGAGTCCGAGAAACAACGAAGCTTCTCGTCTTCGTCAAGAGGAGCGCCAGCGGGAGGCGATTAAGTCGGCTCCCATGTTTTCTAGGGCAAAACAGAGCAGCAAGTCGGGGCTGGCTGCTCCTGTCTTCAGCGTCGAAGCTGGACAAGAAGACGACATCGGGTTAGTGATTTCGTCGCCTAGGTCGTCATCTTCGTCGCCTGGAGAATTGGCTGGTTTCATCTTCGGTGGATCTGAGATTTTGTTGTCGGATCTGGAGATGAGGTCAAAGCAAAAAACAGATTTCAGAGGAGATGACAGATTCGTTCGTCGCGCGAATCAAAAAAGAGAGAATTTGGATTTCTCTGTCTTTAGCAGCGCGAAATAGATCTCGTTAGTACGTCGTCTTCAACAGCTTTCCTCTTCGGCTTGACGCTTCTCGTCGCAAGCTTGCGACAAGGATTTTCTTGTCTTGATTTTCCTTCATCTCTTTGTCACTTGTCAGGCGGATCTTCTTACGGCAGAAGTATGGGACGAGATCAGTATGCGCTCTGATTCCACTTTGTTGAAGCCGAAGACAAAGATAAGAAGACAATAATGTTGAAGAGGAAAAATAACTCATCTAAATTTCATTACATAAACAAAAGACTATATAATACAAAATTTTTACTAAAATAAATAAACTTAAAATAATACTTTGCTAAAATTAACACACAGGTCAAAGTCATGAAGCACGTCTTCACATTGCCATGTAATGTTATCATATCAAGTTTATTTTTAACAAATTCAATTGACCATTCCTTTCACTGAGAGAGAAAGGGATTTAGTCAAAATTAATTTTGACAGAAGACTCAACTAATTAGAGATGATGAACGAAGGCATGTTACCATTCCAATTTCCGAACTTCCTAAAGACAACTATAATGTCTGGTGTATTAGAATAAAAGCCTTACTTGGATCCATGTATGGGATATGATTGAAAAAGGGATAGAACCTAAAAAAACCGATAGCTTAACGCAACCACAACAAAATGCCTTTCAAAGGCAAAGAAAAGAGATTAGCAAGTTTTAACCCTCATCCATATGTGCTTAGATGAGACAATATTTGTGAAAGTGTTAAGCACAAAATTGCTAAACAAGCATGAAAAATTTTATAGAACTCTTTTAGAGGTGTAGACCAAGTCGTAAAGGTACGAATTCAATCCTTAAGAGGACAATTTGAATCTCTTAAGATGAAAATTTCAGAGTCTGTTTCTGACTATTTTACTCGAGTACTGTCTATAGTAAATCAATTGAAAAAATATGGTGAAAAACTAGAAGATATATGTATAATTGAAAAGATGTTGTGCTCTCTTTGATAGAAAATTTAACTATATTGTTGTGGTCATTGAAGAGGCTAGAGACTTAGATACAATGATAGTAGATCTACTCATGGGTTCTCTACAAGCCCATGAAGAAAGAATGAATAAAGAACCATAAGAGGAGGTTCTTTTGGGTTGTTTATAGCAAACAATGAAAGAAAACCTCAGTTCCAAAGAGGAATAGGCCATGACAATCTTATGGAAGAGGAAAATCAGATAGAACTTTCACCAACTCAAGAGACTCAGACAGAAGCTTCACCAATTCAGCAAACATAAGAGGTAACTCTACTAGAAATAATAATGCAATATCACGTGGTAGAGAAAATTAGCATAATAGAGGAGGAAGAAGAAGACAGGTACAATGTATTAACTATCAAAGATATGGATATTATAGCACAGAATGTAGACAGACCAATCGAAGGACACAAAATTTTTTATGCACACAAGTTGAGAAGGAAGAAGAATAATCAGCCTTCCTACTAACTTGCAATGAAGAGAAGAAGAAACAAGAGGCATGGTTTCTAGATACAGCTGCTAGTAATCACATTACTGGCAAAAAAGATCTGTTTGTTATTTTAAATGAATCTTTTAGAAAGAATATTTCTTTTGGTGATGGGAGAAAAGTAAATATCACTGGAATTGAAAATATTTTGATATATCCAATAATGGTTCATATCAGTTTATCAGTCAAGTGTACTATGTACCTACCATAAAATCAAATACTCTAAGTTTAGGACAATTGTTAAGAGAAAAAATTACGATATTCGTCTAAAAGAGGGCTCTATAACAATTAGAAACTCAGAATATAAACTTCTAGCAAAAGTAAAAATGTCACATAATAGAATTTCTCACTTATACTCAAAACTGACATGCCTAATGTTTGAAAGTCATTAAATCCCTCATGGTGGTGGTATCATTGAATGAGTCATCTAAATTTTGATAGCCTAAAACAATTAGCAGAATATGGCTTATGGACTCCCACACATTGACTGTCCAGATCAAATATATGAAGGTTGCATTTATGGAAAATACTTCAGAAATATTTTTCCAAAGGAATCACTCTTAAGGGCAAGACAACCACTTCAACTAGTACATGTAGACATTTGAGGTTCAATTGATTCAGTTTCACTTAGTAAAAGCAGATATTTCTTACTATTTATTGATAACTTCAGTAGAAAAATCTGGGTTTATTTTTTGAAAGAAAAGTCAAAAGCCTTTGATGCTTTTTTAAAATTCAAAGCATTGGTTAAAAATAAAAGAGGATTCTCAATTAAAGCTCTGCGCATTGATTGAGGAGGAGAATTTGCCTCAAAATTTTTTAATGATTTTTGTTAATCTAATGGTATTAGAAAATTCTTAACAGTTCCTATGTCACCCTAGTAGAATAGTGTGGTGGAGAGAAAGAATAGAACCATAATGGACATGCAGATTGTTATGTTAAAAAGCAAGGATATGCCAAAAGAGTTTTGGGCAGAAGCTCTAGCTTGCTCAATTTATGTTTGCAACATAAGTACTATAAGGAATTTGTAAAATGTTACACCTCAATAGGTGTGGTCTGGTTGAAAACCGTCTCTCGATTATTTAAGAGTTTTTGATAATGTCACATAATTGCATATTGATGATGAGCTCAGACATAAACTAGATATCAAAAGTAAGAAATTTATTTTTATTAGGTATGATCTAAAATCCAAAGACTACCAGAAAATAGAAAAATTGTGATCAATAGGGATATGAAAGTTGATGAAGAAACATGCTGGAAATGGGAAAATTAAGAAAATGATTACAATTTTATTCTTCTATTTTCCGCTAATTCTGACCAAAATGATGTGTCTAAGTAGGCTTTTACTCCATCTAATACATCAGAACATGCATATGATGACTCAAGCCCTCCAAGTTCATCCACAAGGCCTATAAAGTTTGAGTTCAATCTTTCAAGGTCATCCATAAGGCCTAAAAAAATGAGGAGACTTACAGACATTTATGCAGAAATTGAAAATATTTCCTTATTTTATCTGTTTGCAGATTCAGAACCTGTAGATTTTGAAGATGTCATGAAGGATGAATGGTGTAGAGATGCTATGGATGCTAGGATTAAATCCATACACAAGAATGATACATAGGACTTGGTGGCTCTTCATAAAAATAAAAAGGTTATTGCTGTTAAGTGGGTGTATAAAGTCAAGAGAGGAGAAGTTTAGAAATTTAAAGCCTGACTTATAGCTAAAGGTTCTAGTCAACAGTATAGGATTGACTATAATGAAGTTTTTGCACTTATCGCAAAAATTGAAACAGTTAGATTGATCGTGACATTAGCATCTCAACATAATTAGAAAATTTATCTTAAGGACATTCAATTTGCCTTTTGAATGGTTATCTGGAAGAAGTGTATATTGAGCAACCTCCAGAATATGTTACTGAAGGAGAAAAAGACAAAGTCCTCAAGTTGAAGAAAACTTTGTATAATTTAAAGCAAGCACCAAAGGCTTGATATTCTCGAATTGACAAATACTTCAAGATGAAGGAATTCATAAAGAGCCCACATGAATATGGTCTTTATGTAAAGATGAAGAAGAATGGTGATATACTAGTGGTTTGCCTATATGTTGATGATTTGATTTTCACAGGTAACAACACAACAATGTTTGATGAGTTTAAGAAAGAGATGACTGTAGAATTTGAAATGACAGATATTAGACAGATGTCTTACTATCTCGGAATTGAAGTGAATTAATCTAGTAAAGGTATCTTCATATTTCAGAAGACTTAAAATAATGAAGATCTTAGATGAGTTCAATACGAAGAACTGTCAATCCATCATTATACCTGTAGATTATGCAGTAAAAGTTATCAAGTTTTGATTATGCTAAAAAAGTTGATCCAACAATGCATTGAAGGCTTGTCGAAAATTTGAAATATTTAACAAATACAAGACCTGATATACTTTATGGAGTTGGATTCTTAAGTCGTTTTATGAAATCACCAACCTTAACTGATTTGAAGGCAACAAAAAGAATTCTACGTTATGTTAAAGGCCCTCTAGATTTTGGCTTGTTCTATCCACTATCCACTCTCGTTGAAGTTCAAGCTTATTGGCTACAATGATAGCATTTAAGGAGGAGACATTGATGATTGAAAGAGCACCATTGAAATTTATTGAAGATGATGCACATATCACAAGATGAAGCTACTAAAGTTCTTGTTGATAACACCTCAGCTATTGTATTGGGTAAAAATCCTATTTTTATAAGAGAATGCATAAACAAGAGTATATAGCTACTACTGCTTATGTTTGTCATGCCATATGACTAAAGAATTTACTGAAGATGATGCACATATCACAAGATGAAGCTACTAAAATTTTTATAGACACATCAACTATTGCATTGGGTAAAAATCTTATTTTTCATGATAGAAGAAAACATATTGATATAAGGTTCTATTTTATAAGAGAATGCATAAACAAGAAGGAAGTAGAGGAAGTATGTGAAGTCATGAGATCAAATTGCAGACATACTTACAAAGCCATTTTTAGTTCGAAGATTTTACTAAGACTTAGAGCTAAGCTTGGATTACCCAGAACTCAAGTTTAAGGGGAGATGTTAAAAATAAACTTGACATGGCAACATTGACGTGGCAACATAGAGACGTGCTCCACGACTTCCACCGTGTGTTACTTTTAGCAAAGTGTTATTCTGAGTTTATTTATTTTAGTAAAGACTTTGTATTATATATTCTCTTGTTTACATAATGAAATTTAGATGAGTTGAGATTTGTTGAAGACAAGAAAATAATGTTGAAGAGGAAAATAACTCATCTAAATTTCATTACATAAACAACAAAATATATAATACAAAGTCTTTACTAAAATAAATAAACTCAGAATAACACTTTGCTAAAATTGACACACGGTCGAAGTTGTGGAGCACATCTCCACGTTGCCACGTCAATGTTGCCATGTAAAGCTTATTTTTAACATCCCCTCAAATTTGAATTCTGGCTAATCCAAGTTTAGCTCTAAGTCTTGCAAAATCTTCGAACTTCAAAGCTTAGTGAGTATATATGCAACTTCAAAGCTCCACTTCTTTCTTATTGATACATTCTCTTATAAAATAAAACCTCGTATCAATGTGTTTATCTCTATCATGAGAGATAGGATTGTTATCCAATGCAATAGTTGAGGTGTTATTCATATAAACATCAGTAGCTTCATCTTGAGACATGTGCATAATCATCAACAAATTCCTTAGCATATGGCAGGACAAGTACAAGCAGTAGCAGCTACATACTTTGCTTCACATGTTGAAAGTGTTACAATGGCTTGCTTCTTTGAACTACAAGTAAATGTTGTATCTCCAACGCTGCCAGTGGTGCTCTTTCGATCATCAATATCTCCTCCCCAATCGCTATCACTATAGCCAACAAGCTTAAACTTCAAGGAGGGTGTAGAGAACAAGCGAAAATCTAGAGTGCCTTAAACATAATACAAAATTCTTTTTGCAGCCTTCAAATGAGTCAATGTTGGTGATTCCATAAAATGACTTAAGAGTCCAACTCTATAAAATATACCAAGTCTTGTATTTGTTAAATATCTCAAATTTCCGACTCGGTACATTGTTGGATCAACTTTTTTCAGCATCATCAAATCTTGACAACTTTACTGCATGATCCACATGTATAGTGATGGATTAATAGTTTTTCATATTGAACTCTTCTATGATCTTCATTGCATAAGTCTTCTGAGACATGAAGATACCTTCACGAGATTGATTCACTTTAGTTCCAAGATAGTAAGACATCTATTTGTTATTTGTCATTTGAAATTCTGCAGTCATCTCTTTCTTAAACTCATCAAACATTCCTGTGTTGTTACTTGTGAAAATTAAATTATCAACATACAGGCAAACCAGTAGTATATCACAATTCTTCTTCATCTTTACATAAAGGCCATATTCATATAGCCTTTTCATGAATTCCTTCATCTTGAAGTATTCGTTAATTCAAGAATACTAAGCTTTGGTGCTTGCTTTAAACTATACAAAACCTTCTTCAACTTGAGGACTTTATCTTTTTCTCCTTTAGAAACATAGCCTAGAGGTTACTTAATATACACTTCTTTCAGATAATCATTCAAAAGGCAGATTTAACATCCATATAACAAATTTTTCAATTGTGTTAAGTTGTCAATGCTACGATCAACATGACTGTTTCAATTCTTGCGACAGATGCAAAAACTTTATTATAGTCAATCATGTACTGTTGACTATAACCTTTAGCTACAAGTCAAGCTTTAAATTTCTCAAACTTCTCCTCTTTCATTTTTCTTGACTTTATACACCCACTTAACATCAATAACCTTTTTATTTTTGGGAAGAGTCACCAAGTCCCATGTGTCATTTTTGTGTATAGATTTAATCTTTAGCATCTATAACATCTCTCCACCGTTCATCCTGCATGGCATATTCGAAATCTATAGGTTCTGAACCTGCAAATAGACAAAATAAGAAAATATTTTCAATTTCTGCATAAATGTTTGTAAGTCTCCTCATCTTTGTGGGCCTTGTGGATGAGCTTGATAGACTAAATTCAAACTCTGTAAGCCTTATGGATGAACTTGGAGGGCTAGGGTCATCATATGCATGTTCTGATGTACTAGATAGAGTAAAAGCTTACTTAGACATATCATTTTGGTCAGAATTATAAAAAAAAATAGAGAAATAAAATTATAATCATTTTTTTGATTTTCCCATTTCCCAGGATGTTTCTTCATCAAATTTCACATCCCTACAGATCCCAATTTTTCTATTTTTTGGATTGAATAATCTGTAGCCTTTGGATTTCAGATCATACCCAATAAAAATAAATTTCCTACTTTTTGACATCCAGTTTATGTCTGAGCTCATCATCAATATGTGAATAGGCAACACTACCAAAAACTCTTAAATGGAAGGACGGTTTTCTACCAGACTATACCTCTTGAGGTATAACTTTTTGCAAACTCCATGTACGACTTCTGTTGCAAAGATAAACCAAGCAAACTACAGCTTCTACCCAAAACTCTTTTGGCATATTCTTGCGTTTTAACATACTTCGTGTCATGTTCGTTATGGTTCTATTCTCTCTCCACTACACCACTTTGTTGGGTTGACCTGGGAAATGTCAAGAATCTTGTAACACCATTAAATTCACAAAAAATATTAAAAATTATTAAGGTAAATTATCCTCGATTAGTGCACAGAGCTTTAATTGAGAATCCACTTTTATTTTCAACCAATGCTTTGAATTTCAAAAAAAAGTATCTTCTGACTTTTCTTTCAAAAAATAAACCTAGATATTTCTACTAAAGTCATAAATAAATAGTAAAAAATATTTGCTCTTACCAAGTGAAACTGGATTAATTGGAACACAAATGTCTGCATGTACTAGTTGAAGTGGTTGTCTTGCCCTTAAGAGTAATTCCTTTGGAAAACTATTTTTGAAGTGTTTTTCATAAATCCAACCTTCACACATTTGATCTGACAGTCAATGTGTGGGAGTCCATAAGCCATCTTCTCCTTAGCTAATTATTTCAGGCTATCAAAATTTAAATATCTCATTCGATGACGCCACAACCATAAGGGATCTTATGTACAAACTTTCAAACATTTGGGTCAGTTTTGAGTACAGGTGAGAACATTCTATTATGTGACATTCTTACTTTTGCCAGAAATTTATTTTTTGAGTTTCTAATCATCATAGAGTCATCCTTTAAATGAATATCGTAATTTTTATCTAACAATTGCCCTGAACTCAGAATATTTGATTTTAGGGCAGATACATAGTATACTTGACTGATGAACTGATGTGAACCATTATTAAAAACAATCAAAATATTTCCAATTCTAGTGACATCTACTTTTCTCCCATCACCAAAAGAAATACTCCTAAAAGAATCATTTAAATTAACAAATAGATCTTTCTTGCCAGTCATATGATTGCTAGCAGTTGTATCTAGAAACCATGCCTCTTGTTCCTTCTATTCTTTGCAAGTTAGTAGGAAGGTTGATTCTTCTTCTTCTTTCTTAACTTGTGTGCAGAAAGAATTTTCTGTCCTTCAATTGGTCTGCTCTATCCTTCGATTGGTCGGTCTATATTCTGTGGCATAATGTCCATATCTTTGACAGTTAAAACATTGTACCTGTCCTCTTCATTCTCCTCTATTATCTGATTTTCTCTACCACGTCCGGAATCAGATTGTGATATAACATTATTATTTCTGGTAGATCTACCTCTCATGTTGCTGAATTGGAGAAGCTTATGTCTGAGTCTCTTGATTTGGTGAAAGTTCTATCTAATCTTCCTCTTCCTTTTCCATAAGATTGACCACGGCCTCTTGCCTATATTTGGCATCCCCCTCTTTGGAACTAGGGTTTTCTTTCATTGTCTGCTATAGACAACCTAGATAAAAGAATCTCCTCTTGTGGTTCTTCATTCATTCTTTCTTCATTGACTTGTAGATAACCGATGAGCTGATCTACTATCATTGCATCTAAGTTTCTGGCTTCTTCAATGGCCATAATAATATAGTTGAATTTTCTATCAAGAGAGCGTAGCATCTTTTCAACTATATGTATATCTTCTAGTTTTTCATCATACTTTCTCAATTGATTTACTATAGCTAGTACTCCAGTAAAATAATCAGAAACCGATTCTAAAGCTTTTATCTTAAGTGATTGGAATTATCCTCTTAAAGATTGAAGTCGTACCTTTATGACTTGGTCCACACCTCTAAAGGAGTTCTGTAAAATTTCTTATGCTTGTTTAGCAGTTTCTACGCTTGACACTTTTACAAACATTATCTCATTTAAGCACATATGGATGAGGATTAAAGCTTACTGATCTCTTTTTTTTTTCCCTTTTGGAAGACATCTTATTCTGCTTGTGTTAAGCCATCGGCTTTTCGAGGTTGTTCTATCTCTTTTTCCACCATATCCCATACATCTTGGGGTCCAAATAAGGCTTTTATTCTAATATATCAGATATCATAGTTGTCCTTGTGAGCTTTGGAAACTGAAAGGGGAACATGCCTATGTTCATCATCTTTGAACTAGTGCCTTGGTCAAATTAATTTTGACCGAATCACAAGATTCAATTAAGATGACCCAAAATTCAATTCAGCTGATTCAAATTCAAGCCGATTAAAGCAGATTTGGATCAACTCCTTCGCTTCTTCACCAAAACTGAGAGCTTGGCCAAAATTCAATTGACCGATTCTTCATTCTTTACTAAACTGAGAATTGTTTTGGTCAAAATTAATTGACCGATTCCTTTCCATTTTTTACCAAAATTGAGAATAGCTTTGGTCAAAATTCAATTGACCGATTCCTTTCGTTTTTCACTAAAACTAAGAATAATTTGGTCAAAATTTAATTGACCACTATCTTCACCAAAACTAAGAATAAGCTGGTCAAAATCAATTTTGACTAGCCAAAATTACATTCGGCTGATCCTTCTCGTAGAAGCTATTATTCAATTTGGTCAAAATTAAATTGACCCAAATTGATTTTTCACCAAACGAGGCTTCTTGATGGCGGCTGACAACAAGGGCTCAAAAAAGGGCTTGAGCAACGGCTGGAAAAAAAAGGGGTGGCGGCAACAACTTTGGCGCGTTGAGCAGCATCCGACATCGATGACTCTTAGGTCAGGAGGTCGTCGTGGATCTGAAATTGACGAATCTCTTCGTCTTCGCCAAATGGAGCAAAGGTCAGCAGGTTTCTTCTTGTCGCGGATTTGGAATCAATTGAATCGGCTCCCTTGTTTTCTAGGGCAAAATAGGGCAGCAGGTCAGCGGCTTCGGCCGCTCTAGTCTTCGACGTTGGATCTAGAGAAGAAGATGGTGCAAGATATGAGATTTTGTCGCCTAGATCCAAATGAGAGGTCGGAGCAGCAGGCAGATTTCGGAGTCGTTGTTGTCGACGGATTTCGTCTTTGACACCCGATCTGGAGAATAAGATGGCGCCGAATCTATGTCAGCATATTTTGGGCAGAGACGACGGACGCATGGCTTCTGCGTTCGTCCGTTCGTCGGTGCAAAAACAGCTGACAAGGAAGAGAGAATTTGGATTTCTCTTGTTCGTACGTTGTCTTCTTCGTCGCCTGGAGGACTGGTGGGTTTCGTCTTCGGTGGATCTAAGATTTCATCGCCGGATCTGGAGATGAGGTTAGGGCAGCAGACAGTTCATTCGCCATGCTAATAAGGGAAGTTCATTTGTCATGCTAATAAGGGAAGAGAGAATTATTATATATGTAAACAAGAACCAATATATAATACAAAGTCTGAAACCACTTTGTTGAAGCCAAAGCCAAAGACAAGAAGACAATAATGTTGAAGAGGAGATCGGAGCGGATTTCGAAGGAGATGACGGATTTGTTCATCACACGAATCCGGGAAGATTGCAACAAGCTTGCCGCTTCTTGTCGCAAGATCCGAAGGGGAAATCAGGGAAGATTTCATTGCCTCTTGTCTTCGTTCGTATGTCGTCGTCAACAGCTTTCATCTTCGGCTTGACGCTTCTCGTCGCAAGCTTTTGACAAGGATTTTCTTGTTTTAATGTTCCTTCGTCTCTTCATCGCCTGTCTTACATGTGGATCTTCTTACGACGGAAGCAAGGGACGAGATCAGTATGCGCTTTGATACCACTTTGTTGAAACCGAAGACAATAACGTTGAAGAGGAAAAATAACTCGTCTAAATTTCATTACGTAAGCAAGAGAATATATAATATAAAGTCTTTACTAAAATAAATAAACTCAAAATAATACTGTGCAAAAATTAACACACGGTTGAAGTTGTGGAGAACGTCTCCACATTGCCACGTCAATGTTGCCATGTCAAGTTTATTTTTAACAAAGAATAGGTCTAACCCCAAAATATATTGGTATCCACCGAAGAAATGGCTTTTAGTTACCTATGGCGTCAGCAGACAACCTAATGAAAAACAGACCAAGCAATGTAGGCAGAGCCTACTGAGGGTCTAGTCACATGCTTGTATCCTTTACAAGCAAAGATTGTATTATGCATCTTGAACCCTAAACTAGTAAGTTATAAGGAACAAACTTTTGTTCATAGGTGGGACCATGGGACAAAAACTCCTCTTAATTCAGTTGACTGTTAAACTACATTATTATCATGTTGAAAGATATCATAAATATAAGAAAATGTTTTATGCAAGATTTTACCAATCAAGAAAACATAGACCCCATTTGGCCTAGCTTCTGGGTCTGCTTACGACTTTGTAGCCAGCAGAAATCAAGAAGTTAGGCGTTTGACCCTTCAGCTTCTCTGTTCCAACCTGCAAATTAGCACTGTTGCTGAAAAGCAAGGGTGAAACTGCTTCTCTGGCCCTCCACTTCTTCTTTGCCTCGATTCTTATAATTTTAAGCTTAATGACAAATAAAATGTATGTTTCTCTCAATCAACTCTCAATTCTTATAATTTTTTCTATAATGCACTATAATCATAATTTCATATTTTTAATAATTTAAAATATATTTTTATTATTAAAATCTTATTTGTGAATATCAAAATTGACTTATTAGCTTTATAAATTTTAAATAATGTAACTTAATTAGCAATACTTTAACCTAAGTTAAGTATAAAATGCTTAATATTTTAATAAAAATAATATGAAATTAGCTTTTTAATAAATATTTTAATTATAGTTAACTACAAATTTAGTCATATAATTTTTATCTTAATAATTTTTTAATAAAAAATTATTTATTATAAATAAAATACCTAATTATAAGCTGTGTATCTAAACACTCTCAAACTCCTTCAGCCAGCATATTTTCAACTCGCACTTCTTCGGCTAGCAAAAGCTAGAAACAAAAGTTGGACCAAACGTGGGCCATAGTAAGGGTTAGAAAACAAATTAGAGACAGAGAAGTCTAAGAGTGCCAAATTGATGTATAACGTCTAGAGTTCAGGATGTTTAAGACTACAATATGTTTCTTATTGACTTCAACGAACAATGTATTTCCTAAACAAAAATCTTTACTGCACTTTCTTTGTCCATGTAGATGAACTATCTAGAATTGGCAGGACAGTTTTCTTAGTTTAAAATTTCAATCATAACCAGCAACCTTCATTTTAAAATAAAAAAACTATAACAGAATTTATTTACAACCAACTAACATCTCTCAGTGAATGAACTTTGGATAGATATATAAATGGGTAGGTAGAATCTCTGGTGGCAAAATCAGCTTCCTAGTGTTTATATTGTGACAAGTTATTAATGGCTCACATATACCTGAAATATATATCACTTGTCAAGCCAAAACACACATACCACATAATTTATTTGTCATGCAAATAGAGTGGGAGGTCGAAATCAATAAAACCAGCAATTTTCTGAAATTTTCATGCAGCCAAGTTATAGAAAAGCATAAATAAACTCAGTTCCTCAAGCAGAAAACTCTATGCTACAATCAGAGGAAGATAATGAACGTTCACCTCTTCAAAATGAGATAGTGGACCCCAGTGGTCACCTATGCCAAACAGAAGTGATATTTGGATATGTCGTCCTCTCATAAACATCCAATCTGGCTCTTCTGACAACTGAAAGTTGAAAGCGGTGATAAACAATTAACATCAATCTAATATCATTTTATGAACAGAGACATCAAATTCGTGATGATAGCAATTGTTATAATGGAAAGGTTGTGCATTTCGCAGCAAAAAGAGGAGAATAAAAGATGGCCAGAAGGCCAGAGGCTACATAATCAATTGCTCGTCTTGATCTTTCAAGCAAAGATGCTCTTTATGACTTGAAAAAGCTTAGTCATTTGGGTCATGGACATATGTACTGTAGCAACACAGCAAAAAGAAAATGAAAGAAAGGAAGGGACTGAATGAACTGAATAAGTATTGTTGGATAGCCCCAAGTTCTGAAAAGAAAAGAAATCCAGCCATATAAGAGCTCAAGGGTTGACGAAACGCTTTAGCACATTATATTTCCCTTGAAGCGATATTCTGGACTTGCAGCTTAACCATCTCATCAAATCTAAAGTCAAAACTCTTGCACCTAGGTACCACTAGGGGCTCTCTTACTGCGCGTTGATGCTAAGATGCAGTAATATTGGAGCCATTAATTACAAACTGACTTATGCTGGTTGAGTGGTGAGGCAAATAAGATTCTTGTTGTATAAGAACAATATACTGAGCTAAGGTGGTTATTCCATAATTACTTGTTGTGACTAAAATGTTGAATGGTTCAAGCATCTAGATCATTAATTCATCACAAATTTATATAGAAAGAATCAAGTTGACATCGAATATGTTTTGTTAAACTATTATGCCCCTCAATTGAATAAATGGATCAGAAAGTGTTCGAGAGGAGGCATCCAATATGGTGAATGGATGCTGGTATGCTAGGAGTAAGGACTAGGAGGGGCATAATTAATTCCTCAATTATTATTTCATGTTCTATGTTTATGTAACAATGATTTTTCAGTATGTTAAATACCATAACTAAATTATAGGATCATGTTAAATGCATGGATTAAGAAACCAATTCGAATCGGGCGAAATTTTCAGTTCGAAAATTGGGCAGAACATGCAAGCTTTGCAGCAGAGTGCAAGTGAAGAAGAGGAGGAACTTCTGCTTGCTCCATAGCATCTGTTGTGATGCAACAAGCGGAGAAGAAGAGAAGTGGAGAGGAAGAGGCGAGGAGAGGAAGCTCCGTCTAAGTCACAATGGAACCTCTATCACCTTCCACTACTCATGCAAGTCAATTCTTCTTCTTTCTCTTCTTCTTTTTTCTCCTATTCTTCTTCCTCCCTCTCTTTCCTCCTCTTCTTCCTCTTCCTCTACCTCTTCTGACACGCCATTCAGTTCTATCCAGTACAGACCATACCATACTAGTCCGAGCCCAATATGGGAGCGAATTTTTGATCCTTGGTTACAAGAGGGGTTGCTGAAAAGCTTTTCACAACTCCCATAGCTCATTTATCCATGTGAAAGAAAAATAATGTCAACAATGTGTACGATAGTTAATTTATATATTGAAGTTAATTTAAAATCAATTGGAGCACAAGGTTTAAAGCAAAATTTTAAATACCAATCCATACTAGTGTTCTTGTACATACTAATCCATACCAATAGTATTAGTCAATACTACTAAAATATTATATATATAGATGTTAGGTTAAATTGCGAGGAGAGCCTCTGTGGTAATACTAGTTATGCTTGTGTTCCAATCGTTCCAATATCTAATGGTCGAGGCATACTGAATGAAATAGGCAAAGGCCAGTTGAATAGTTAAAGCAAAAATAAAAAAGTACTTCAAAAACAATCTTGAGTAAGATAAAATCCCATGAGAAATTTACTTTATCTCAAAAATCTGCAGCAATTTTACACAATAACAGTACCTTATCAAACTCTGTCATTGCCATGAAAAGCACATTTCGAATTGTATGGTACTGCACATATTACAGGAAAAAAATTAATATGGCTATGGTTTTGCTAACCACATAATATTATTTCAATCAAAAGATCAAGTTTCAAGATCTATTTATTCATGGTATTCTCGGAAAACAAACCAAGATGTTATTCAGTCAAGGTAATGGAAACTATAGGGGGAACAAAAAGAAGCAGAATAGTTTACAGCAATATTTTCTCCGGTGAAAGCAGGACGAGGACACAACCTGCAAAAGGTGACTGCAAGTAGCAGCAACAGCTGTATCAGACCATGACTTCCCAAACAACTTTCTCACCGTTGCACGTTGAGCCCACGTTGGTAGTGTCCTCAGAAATGAGACAAAATAACCAATGGTGGCACTTACAATGGAGGACCTGGAAGTTGGAAAACATTTTAATGCTAGTAGTGCAACGATGCTATATAACTACAAGCAACCTTAAATTCCATCAAGTTATCCAACATTCTTAGTAACCTCATTTTGTCATGCATGTGAATGCTAAGACTAGGATTTGGTTAGTAGCCAGGAATCCAGCAAAATGTTATAGATGAATTTCCTTCCAGGTTTCCAGTTCAAATAAAGGCTTAAGCGGATGCGTTTATGGAGTTGAGGGGCAACAGTACTTGAGCAAAATGATGTAAACAATGTTAACATGAGTTTGGTGCTACCTATTTAATAGAGTTTCTTGGATTTTCAGCTAGCATGAGAAATGGAGCCATGCTATGCACGATTGCCAACTATTTTATAGGAAAACTTTTGGCTTTCCCAGCATGTGGGTCATCATGGATGCAATCCTAACCCCCACCAACAAATCCATTGCAATGAAACAATTCAGACAATAGAAGCTAGATAAACAATATGAATTTTTCAAGACACAGAATATCATACCTGTAGAACAAAAGCAGAAAAACTAATGTCCAATTCATCAAGAGAAAAGAGCAATGAAGCTCGTCGCCAATGATTTGCCATTGGTGACAGGAACCAAAAATGAAAGAAAAATTACCTTGATATTAAGCCAATCATTGATTGTTTCAAAGAATTCTTGTTCAGTGTCAAAAATGGATAAAGACCTATAACATAATTGACCTTCAAAATCCAACAAAAAAATGTTCACGTCACTTGAGCGGTCAAACCATTCAAGAGAATTTTCTAAAAAACATTAGTTTACCTGCTGCGGAAGCCTCTTAAAGATTTCCAAGCATATATATGATCCAATAGAATGACCAACCTTTGCAGAAAGAAGATAAGCTATTCAGGATAAAACTCATTTAACAAAAAAGGATTTTGTGTTTATAAGTTATATCAATTGCTGAGCTTGCTGACGTCAAAATTGACCAAAGTGGCTTCACACACAAAGCCACTACTAAACCAGTGTGTATATATATATACCTGCACATCAGTAAACTGGAATGGTAAATAACAATGTTTTAGTACGTACTAGCACACAGCCACATTGTGGTCGTGTTAGTATGTACTAGCACCCAGTGGTCCAATCTAAGACCAAAAAACCGTCATTCCAAATCTTGGTCTAAATTAGTTAAATTTTGAGCAAAAAACTAGATTTGAATAAGTTAAGTAATCTCCCTATTTATCTCGGTTTGTTTCCAAAAATGTCAATAATTTCTAATAAATATTTTTTCATCCCTCCACCAAACTTTCCAATTAAGTAGGTATTACAACCTGTAACCTGAACCATTAACTTAGCAACACTTGAGCAATATGATTAATTTAAAATACTTAAGCCCAAGTTAATAATAGTAAGCTCACTATGTCTTATACAATATAATTATTTCTCTCACTTCTCATATCAAAATAACACAATCTCCCCTACATAAGACTTCATGTCCTCATCAAGCCCAAGGCCTAGCACATGTCTAAGAACTATCCCTTAATTGGTAGCATATGAGGTTAACCTAATTACAGCGCCATCATTCTTGGCGGCCCCTTCCTATTGCTCTTACCATGCTTAGGAATAAGTTTGCTCTAATACCATTTGTTACAACCCACTTAGTGAATAAATTGACTCATTAACTTGGTGAGCCGAATGACATGACTTAATTTAAAATACTTAAGTCTAAGTTAATAATAGTAATCCATTAACCCTTATGTACCATACTATCTTTTTTTCCACTACTCATGTGGAACTACGCCGGGGTATTATAATCTTCCCCCTTAAGACTTGACATCCTAATCAAGCTCAAGACTTGACATGTCTAAGTCGGCAGCATGTGGCGACTCATCCATCTATGATCTTTCACTGTACTTAGGACTAAAAGAAACATCAAAATCATTCTCTCTAGCTAAGTACCCAAATTCTAAAATATTTTTTGACTCTCTCAATCCATCTATGAGCTGTAGGTCTTGTTATCTATCAAAAAGATCTACCTAGTCATTCCCCAACTTTGAACTAAATTATTCACTCCATTCTCAGAAGTGAAGTCATCCCATAGAACCCAATACTGATTTGAGCAAATAATGATAAGTACCTGTGACATGAAATTTTAAGTTACAACACACTTGCGCCACCCCCAATACTAAATAGGTGTGGTACATGAAGTCTAGTTCTACCCCTTCCCCCAACAACAATCGACCCACAGAGATGAGTGTATGACAATATCACCATTTTCCTTATCCCTTCTACCAACATCCTTGCTACCCTAAGCAATTAGTCTACCTCTTCCAAACAAATGCATCATTAGGATTTCTGCATTTTAGAAGAATACACAAAATATGAAAATAATAACCTAGAAAATTCATAATACTTTTATTTTCCTTCTAACTTCTTGTACATATATATTAGAATTAAAATTAAAATGATATGTGTTATCCTAGTTATCACGCATGTACAACTTTATTACCACATTGCTTAAGTTATGGGGTTTGTACCAAGGTTTGTAATCTCAGCTTGGACGGTAGTTCTGTACCAGACAGAACTGGATAGAGGCAATGCTGCAAAGGGAAAGGAAGAGGAAGAAGAAGAAAAGAGGAAAAGGAAGAGAAAGTTATTATGGGAGATCAAATCATCCTCTTATCATTGCTAAGAGAAGTTTAGAAGGCCATCATGGCAAGGTATTACTCATATTGCCACTAAGGTTCTTTTGACTCATATTAGAGTGACTCTCTATACTTACTATTACCAATATTGAACATAAGCAACTTTAAAGTCTATTACTATTGTTGCATCATCTCTTGTTGTCTTGATACCATCTGCATCTGGTAACTTCATTGACTTCTTTAGGGTCCTCGGGTACTTAATTCTGATGCTTCAAACCATATAACATGTATTAATAGTTTATTTTCTTGCATTATTTTGTACAATCTTTATCTCCAGTTTCTATGGTCATGGTTCATACTTCATAGTATCTGTTCATGGCTCAGATGTTGTTTGTTACGATTTTATTTATGATAGCTTCCCTCAACTACTAGACCTGTGAGTTACAATAGACAATGCTAGTAAAAAAAACACCATAATCCCTAGCTTCCCTTTTCCCTAACCCTAATACAAGATTACTCATCCCTCTCTACAAACCAAACTCAATCGGGTTCATCACGAATAAGCCCTCCTAATCAGAGGTAGGGCTGGCCAGGTCCTCTTGTGATGCAGTTCATGAATTTGCTCTTGTATGATCTTGACATCCTCCCATGTGTCCTTTTTCATCTTCGTGGACATGGTTTAGCCATTGCTCCATGGGCTCATCTCCTCTTGCAATGCTCCCGACAGTCAAAATCAAAAACACATTCCATGGAAAATTCTACCTGACGCTTTCCTCTTACATGATCAAGTATGGATCCCTTCAATAACTAGCTCTTTCTTTCCCTTTATGTTGAACTTTCATATATTTCTTTCTCAGTCCACTTGAACCTCTCCATGCGTCTCCAACCTGTAGGGGTGAACATACGGTTCAGTAAAATTGGTTTTTACCGATTACCAAAAATTTAAGTAAATTCAGTTTGGTAAAAAAAATTTCGTTTTGATATCAGTAATTAATTTTATGAAAATTGATTTTCGATTTCGGATTCGGCTTTTATTTTTCGATTCAATAAAAAACTAATTTACCGATATATTTTTGTATAATATATAATAAGATAGAGGATTCGAATGTCCAAACACAATTACCCAAATCTAATATCCTTTAAGGCTTGATCGTTTACCCATTAACCTAAAACCCTAATTCTCTACATCGCCGGACTTGTGGCTCGTGAGCCGCCTCATTTCCTATGACCCGTCTCCGTCTTTGAACCCTAAGTCCCTAACTCTCATCTCCTCTCTAGGGACTAGTCTCCATATTCAAGCTCTCGGCTCTCCTACTAGGTTGCTACCACTACACTCCTCCCAATTCCCATCCTCATCCACCTTGCCTCCATCTCTGTCCTCCCATCCTCCATCCTCCGTCTGTGCTGCCTCCATCTCCAACTCTCTGTCCTCCCATCCTCCATCCTCTAGCCTAAGTCTTCACCGTCACTTTCTCAGGGTCGATTGTTAGCGACGGCTATGGTGAGACAAATCTTCACTTCACTTTGTAAAAGTAATTCTGATTTATGCATTTAGATATTAATGTTATAAACTTTATACTTAATGGTTGATCATCTTTTTAGTATTATTTGAATGAATGTGTTGACATTTGTGACTTGAGAGTTGAGATATGATTATCCTACAAGCCGCACTCTATGCTTAGGTATGTAGTTATATTGGAATTTGATGCCATTAAAAGTATATTAGCACGCACTAACATCTAACTTCTAAGCAAAGCTTTTGGCAATAGTATGATTTTTAATGTTAAGCTAAACTAAGTTATTTATCTGTTGAATTTTATAGACAAAAAGACGTTAAAGATTTTCAAAATAATTTTGGACAATTGGACCTTTGTTTTTTTACACAAAAGGCATAACGACTTCTACATCTTTAGTTTCAAATGTAAGCTTTTAATAAATGTATAAATATAATGTTTTTATTTTATAGTGTTATATTTATAGTTATATAGCTTATATTTATATTGTAGATACTAGAAGATATGTCAATGGATAACACTTCTCCAAGTCTAGACTCTACATGTGAGACTGAAACACAACCAATGGTTCAAGGACAAGGGTCACAGCCTATACTTGCTATTTCAAAATAAAAAAAAAAAGAAAAAAAGTTAAAACAAGATAAGAGATATAAGATCATTTTAGTAAGCAAATCAATACACAAGGTTTGAATATTGGCAAATGCAAATATTGTGATAGAGAAATTCATGCTGATCCAAAAAGTAATGGAACATTTGGTTTAAGAAATCATATCAAGATTTGTAGAAAGTACAAAAGTACCAATATAGTATTAGCCAACAAAACTTAATTTTGTGAAGGATGATAGAAATGATAGAGTATTTACTCGCAGTGTTTGGAAATTTGACCAGGACATTGTAAGGAAGACATTAGTTCACATGATTATTATGGGTGAGTTCCCTTTTAAGTTTGTTGAAAGTGAAGGCTTCCAAGAGTTTCTTTCAGTTGCTTGCCCTAGATTTAAAGTTCCATCACGTTAGACTATCTCACATGATTGTTTGCAGCCTTACATCGATGAGAAATTCAAGCTTAAGCAACTACTCCAAAATTCTACTCACTCTCAAAGCAGTGACAAATGCCATTGGGATATAGTCCTCAACCATGCCTTGAATGTCAATGCAAGGTTTAAAATTTCAATTTGAACTCAGTTTATATTAGTTCTAGCACTATGTCAATATAGTCAATTTCACCGTAGCATAGTGTTGATTTTACCGTAGCACTAGTGTCATGGCTCTCATAATGTTAGTTGGAAAGAAGCATGCACCCTTTCTCTCATTTCATAGCATAGTGTTGATTTTACCGTAGCACTAGTGTCATGGCTCTCATAATGTTAGTTGGAAAGAAGCATGCACCCTTTCTCTCATTTCAGGCTTTAACCCCTTCAAAAAAATATCCACTGTTCAGGAAGATCTAAAATTTACGAAACTATCTCTTTATCACAAATTAGAGCCGCTAGTTATTCATAAGTAGTGATGGCTCAGCAATCATGTATCTTTATATCATCTCTTCCTTCAACGCATCCCATGGAAGATTGGGAATTCTCCTTAGCCATTTAAACTAGTGACAAATGCCATTAGGATATAGTCCTCAACCGTGCCTTGAATGTCAAAGCAATATTTGAAATTTCAATTTGAACCGGCCGAAATTTTTAGTTTATATCAATCCGAGATAGGTTTGATTTTACTATAGCACTATGTCAATACAGCCAATTTCACCATAACATAGTGTCAGTTTTCCTATAGCATATTGGTCCGAGACCAAACTAGTTCACCAGTTCGGATTGACTTTTCAAATGTTGTGTCAAAGCACTATTTTGCCTATGCTATCCATCGTACCGGGTCAGTCTCATTAAAGATTAGGCGGACATCAAAGATCAATAATTCCACCTGTTCGTGTATCTAGCATCTGTCGTCTCGTCGAAAATGCCCTACTCAATTTGCCTCCTATGCAAAAGCCTCCTCCCCTTCTACCCTCTGTATGAGGTCCCTGAACCAGCAGTCCCAAGCCAGACTCCTATAGTGATCAGCACTCTTTTGTGGACAGGAGGTGGATGATGAGGCTTATTCATGGATCCAAAGTTCCTAGCCCTTCTTCTTTTCCTCCACCTCGCACCCAGACATCTGCATTGGAGAGAACTATCGGAAGCTGGATTCTTCTCTCCTTCGCAAGCTCCACCAATAAACCTCTCATCTCATCCAAGGCACTAAGTTGGCAATCTATCTCCATCTATCGCCAGTTAATCTCGAAAAGTTCATCTTGATGTTGTCGTCGCTCATCTACCGCTATTAATGTTTCCAATCGACAATCCTCCCCCACTGGCTGAAGTTCTACTTGGATGACAACTAATGTATTTTGCATCTCCCGCAAGGATTTTTCCAGTGTCTCCAATTGTGCTTCACTCTTCGTTGTCACCATGTATGTTCATGACAAAGTCAAAACTTTCCCATTTAGCGATGAGTCCCACGGACAAGTTCCTGCTTTCAAATAAAATCTAGACAAAGGACTCCATTGAAGAAGGTCCGCTGCACCTCTCGTTAATGATCAGAAAAGAATCTCTATTGAAATAAAGAAATTCTTAGTTGCATCTCTCTAGCGATGAAACCACATGCCACCATGTTTGTCAACCGGTTCATTTGTTTTGATGAATCCCATTGTTCATGCCTTCTCTCTTTTCGCTGACTATCGATGAATCTGCACACTATGCGCCATCAACAGGTTCATCTCATCAACCAAACCTTCTCATCACCACCTTCTCACCGCGGGCCAATTTCTCAACAGATTCGCTCAGAAACCTTCCACAAATCCATCAAATTCGCGACACTATCTGTCAAGTGGAACTAGCAACCGCATTCCACCCAAGGGATCTTCTTGCAGTGCTCCCTCCCTCCTGCTCAGTGCAACCTTTACACGTTCGTCGCCTTCTGCTATAGCCCATTGCCAGACTACTGTTGTGATTCTGACAGGTCAAACCAACTTGTTACTATTTTATTTAGGATAACTTCCTTCAGCCACTAGACCAACGAGTTCCAGCAGACAATGCTAGCAAAAAAAGCACCATAATCACCTGTTTCCCCCTTCCCTAACCCTAATAAAAAATCACTCATCCCTCTCTTCGAACCGAACACGATTTTCAGCACGAATAAGCCCTCCTAATTGGAGGTTGGGCTGGGCAAGATTTTGGGGCAGTAACATTGTTCATGCATCTTTAGTTATTTCTTTAAATGATGTTGTCCATCCATCACCACTCATCATCTAGTAGTTCCTTAAATTGTCATCCACTCCGACCTTGATTTGTGAGGCTTGCCAATTAGGCCAACACAAGGGCAGCAACTTTCAATAAAAGAAAAGAGATACAGTGACTAATTGTTAATCAAAAACACTACTAGAAGTGATTGTAACAAAATAAGTCTGATAAGCAATTACCAATATTATTGGATGTTCATTAGTCTGGAACTCCTGTTGAATAAAGTCCACCTGAAATTACACATGTATTAGATTAAGAAAAAAGAATTTATGATGAAAAAGTGAATCAGGAGATAATTTTGGTAATGAGAATGAAGAACATGAAGCATAATTAAGTTTCATGAATCTTCCATTGCAGGAAAAAGGCATAAAACTGCAGGATCAAGTTTAGGATGATAAAAACAGCATCTTTCTAAGATAATAAATTACTTTGAAGTTTTCAAATTCTTTTGGATAAAAAGGGATGAGTCTAAGGATTCATCTATTCTATACAGGGCACGTTATAACTAAACACTATCACCTAACTGAAGACTTCTTTAGTTCTAACCAAATATAGATTGTTGATATTTATTCAAAACCTTATGATTGATTTGTTCCTCCAGAGAAAACATCCTTCCATGCTCCCAATCCTGGCAGAAAGATTATAACAAGCATTAACTTTCACATCAAAACTGAGCAAGTAAAGAATCGAACTGGGATGGAATAACAGTTACTGACAATATCTTATAAACACCAAAAAGTTTTAGAGTGTCTTTTACCTCCCTACAAAGAGAGAGGTAGTACGTGAAAAGGCAGGTAGATAAATGAAGTGAACTATCAAGTTCTTGATTGAACATTTCAGCAGATGTTATTTTCCTATCAACTTCCACTCAGGTTGCAAAAAACTTCCTGCAAGCATCCTTCTCCACATGAGCATCTTAATTGTGCACATATTTTTTGCAAGGACAGTATAATTTCAATCAAGGTTTGATGAAATTTTATATGACTGAAAGATGCATGAAATCCAAAATATACCCTAAATAGTCAGCAAACTAACTAAACAGGAAAGCGAGTCTGATGGACTAGAGCCATACATCCATGAAATCCTAGAAGGAAAATTTGTACCCATAAGTACAATGCCATCTAAATTTTAGTTTATCTTTATTACCCCTTAAACCATGGTTGTACGTAGCTCAACTCGTCCATATAAGACCACTTTCAGATACCTTTTTTATACACAACAAAATATTTAACAAACTAGCTTTTCTATTTATCTCCTCTCATAATTCTATCAAATTTATCTAATTAGTATTCTTAATTGCAATCCTTAGTTTCTCTAAAGCATAAATCAATACACAGCACAAGGGGATATCGTGGTCCAGTTATAATAGAGATCATAAATGGAGTTTGCATTTATAAATAACAGTCATACCAATCCATGTGGTATCAATTATCATATATTAGTAAGTACCAATATGTTCCGATCTAAGCCAAAATTGGTGTACCAATTCAGACCAATACTTTAAATTGCAAGTATATCTATGTTTAAGATATTGATTGTACCAGTGTACTAGTCCACCATACCAACACATGGTATCGGCTGTACAAGTCAATTTTAAGTATATATATATATATAGTACCAGCTTGCCAGTATATATATAGTTTTAGATATTGATTGTACCAGTGTACTAGCTATTCAACCATACCAATCCGAAAACATGGTATCAATCGTACAAGTCAATTTTAATTTTATATATATATATAGTACTAGTCATATATTGGTAGACTGCCAGTGTAGAGCATATTAGTCCTAGCAATGACCAGTTTTTTAAACAACGAGTACAACCAATATAGGACTAAGTACCAATATGTTCCGATCTAAACCAAAATTGGTGTACCAATTCAGACCAATACTTTAAATTGCAAGTATATCTATGTTTTAGATATTGATTGTACCAGTGTACTAGTCCACCATACCAACACATGGTATCGGCTGTACAAGTCAATTTTAAGTATATATATATATATATATATATATATATATATATATATATATAGTACCAGCTTGCCAGTATATATATAGTTTTAGATATTGATTGTACCAGTGTACTAGCTATTCAACCATACCAATCCGAACACATGGTATCAATCGTACAAGTCAATTTTAATTTTATATATATATATATAGATATATATAGTACTAGTCATATATTGGTGGACTGCCAGTGTAGAGCATATTAGTCCTAGCGATGACCAATTTTTTAAACAACGAGTACAACCAATATAGGACTAAGAAAGATTAAACAACTAGTTGGAGTTTACAATAAAAAAAATTACCGCTCTTACCCCACTGTAAGTCCCTGCTACACAAAATACTTAATCCTAACAGGTTAAGAAGTGGAACGGTCCCATACCCGCTTTATTTCTTTATATTCCCCCTCAAGCAAGAGCACGAATATCAACCATGCCTAGCTTATTACATAAAGTAGAAAACTTAGGTGGTCCCAAAGCTTTTGTGAAAATGTCCGCTAATCCCTCTTTATATTTCATATATGGAAGATATATGATTTTGTTGGAAACCGCATCCTAAATAAAATGACAATTCACCTCTGTATGTTTACTCCTTTCATGAAAGACGGAATTGCTCGCAATAAAAATCACAGCTTAATTGTCACAAAACATAGGCATTGAATTTTCACACTTAATCCCAAAGTCAATTAATAGATTCCTGAGTCATCATTTCACATGATGTGTGGTATTCTGCCTCACAACTAGATTTTGAAATAATATTTTATTTCTTACTCTTCCAAGTAACTAAATTTCTCTCTCTCTCTCTCTCTATATATATATATATAGAGTACCAGTCATCCATGTTGTTAGTATAATCCGCATCTGAACAAGCCTCAATTTTTAAATACCCATTTTTCTATGCAAAGGACCCTTCTCTAAGCTCCTTTAATGTATTGAAGTATTCTCATTTTAGCTTCCCAATGTGCCTTCCTTAGCTTTTGCATGAATTGACTGACAATTCCAACACAATGAGAAATTTCATATTTCGTTATAGTCAAATAGATCAAAGACGACAACTAGTTGCATCCACAAGATTATAGCCCGTTTCAAGGGAGTATTTCTTATTGGATACTGAAGTTGTATCAACAGGCTTACACCTAATCACTTTAGTTTCTTTAAGAAGATCGAAAGCATATTTCTGTTATAAGAGGTACACTTGTGACCTTTTGTACGCAATTTTGATCCCCAAGAAATATTTGAGCTTACCTAAATCTTTAAGTGCAAATTTGGAATGCAAATAAGCCTTTGTCTCTGTTATAGCTTTTGAATCAACTTTCAATTAAGAGTATCCCATTCGCATATACAACAAGTATTACCACAGTGTTCGAATAAAAACAGAATGATCTGCTTTACTTCCCCAAAAACCAACTAATGTTATAATCTGAGAAAACTTTTGGAACTAGGGTTGTGGGATTTGTTTTAATCCATAAATAGTTTTATGCAACTTCTATACCAACTCCCTCTAAGCAATACAACAAGGAGGTTGCTCCCATATAGACATCTTTAGTAAAATCACCATATGCAAATGCATTTCAAACATCCATCTGATGGAGCTGCCAATCAAGATTAGTAGCTATGGAGAAATAACCACAAACAAAGTTGAGCCAAGCCACAAGGTCTCAAAGTAATCAATTCCAAAGGTTTGTGTGAATCCCTTTGCTACAAAACGTGTTTTGTATCGATCAATAGAGTCATCCAAATTATGTTTGACAGTGAGACCCACTTGCATGCCACTGGCCAAACCTCTGGAGGAGGTGGTACCAAAAACCATGTGTGGCGAGAGCGAAAAGCGTCCATCTCTTCATCCATGGAAACCATGTCGCCTCATTATAAGATTTAGGAATCATAGTGGACGAGATGCCAATAAGAAAGGTTCGATGCAAAGGAGATAAGCAATTATATAAATAAATTAACTGATAGGGTATGAGCTTTTAGGGCATTTACCTTGAACAATCAGAAAGATGCAAATCATCTAGAACAAGACCATCAGGCAAGGGCAATAGATCAGAAGAGAGCGAGCAGATTGGAGCACGTGTACATCAGCTTTAGACCTGCAAGTCAAGGATATGTGATTCTCGTGTAGGAGTCAAAGGACAGAGTCAATGCACCTAGGAAGAGGAATATTAACTGAAGGAGGGCTGTTGATAGTAGGAATGGTGAAGTAGGGTTGGTTTCATTGAAGGTGACATCAAACACTAATAAGTGACCGACGAGTGATAGGATTGTAATAGCGATACCCTTTTTGAGTGCAACAATAGCCTAAAAACACACGACGAGTGGCTTGAGGTCGCAACTTATCTTGATGTGGACCATGAACATAGGCATAACACATGCAACCAAAAACACAAGGAGCAACAGAAAAAATCGAGCAATGAGAATAGAGAAGGGAGAAGGGAGACTTGCCGTAAAATAGCTTCATTAGAATCTGATTAATGAGAAAAGCGGTAGTGGAAACAACATCCCCAAAATTAATGAGGGAAATTCAAGTGAAAAAAAAGAGATCTGGCCACATCAAGGAGAAGATGATTTTTACACTCAGTCTGTTGGGATGTGTAGAAACAAGTAGTTTGGTGGGTTGATGCCCGAGCGACTAATGGGGACGGACTGTAAATTCGTTGGTGATATGTCTACACTAGTTCAAATCTAGCCGGAAAATACATTGTCATTACAAAAAGATTGAAGTTGAGTATTATTATATACCAAGGCATTATCAAATCGAATAATTTTTATAAGCTTGTCAAACTGAGTTTTAATTTCTTCAGAGAAGATATGAAATACAGTAAAGAGTTCAAAATGATTTTTCAAAAAAACAACCAACACATACACAAAGTCTGAACCGGCTGGTTTATCTGATTTGTACTAGTCCGGCGATGGTACGGACCGGACCAAGTGGCAGAACTACTGAGATATCATGGAAGAGGAAAAGGAAGAGGAAGGAAAAGGAGAGGAAGAAAAAGGAAAAGGAGGATAAGGAGAGAAAGCACAGACACGGCGGAGCGGACGCTAGTGGATGCGGCAGAGCAGATGCAAGTGAACGGGCGGAGCTGATGCGAGCGAACATGGTAGACAACCTCTCTTCTTCCTTTTTTTTCTTTCTTTTCTTCTTCTCTCTTTCTCTTCTTCTTCCTCCTCTTCTTTATTCCCTTCTTCTTCTCCTGCTCCGCCCAGTTCCACTGGTACAGATCGATTCTTGTCTGGTATGGACCAGGACATACTGGTCCAACGGCCAACTAGTAATACTGGTCGGATCGAATCTTTAATCCTTGGATTATCGATAAATGTGGCAAAATAACGATGACTTAGTGGGAATAGGACTCAAACCCCATATATCTGACAGGACAATACTAAAGGGATATTCACTAAAACTATCACTATTATGAGAAAATGACACACGATAATATTTACCTAGTTAACAAGTATCACACTGAAAAATAGGACAAGATGGTAAAGATAAAAAATGTTGAACTTTGACAAGAGATGAGTAGCTAAGCCGATAACGCCACCAAAAGGGAGAGACAACAACAGATAGACAAGCTTATGTAGAGGCACGAGTGAAGTCAGATAGCACATGCATGCCCCTGTCTTCAAGTCCCCACCAATCATCTTCCTCATTTATATGTCATAGCATAATTTAAGCTTTTGGTGATAGAACATATTGATAGTAAGTTATTCGAAAACTAAAGAATGTAGAGTACATCAAATAGAACAAAGTATCACTAATGTAAATGGACCCAACTCCGGAAATAGAAATAAATGAACCATCGGCTATACAGATAGGAGGGTAATGACTATTAAAATAATGGATGAAAATAAATCCTTAATAACTGACATATGAGATGTGGCCCCTTAGTCAAGAATCCATGAGTTATCAAGAGAGGCAATATCAGAAGATATACCGATGGGTGTGGCTACGAGGCTAGTAGATAGCGCAGTGGATGGTGTTAAGGCGTACAACAATGTATCACTAGTGGAGTTCATAGCTACTCGAGCATGAGGATGTCTTCCAAACCAAGCTTAGCACTAAGTAAACGAGTGATTAGTGCAACTACAATAAATACAAGCCAAGATGCGATGACCACATCCTCATCCACAAGTAGAGCCAATACTGATATTGTGAAACCGTGAGCTAGGGTGCAAGAAGAGCACTAAGAGGCTCAAATAATGATAAAAAAAAATCATAACACAAAGAAGTCTATAAAAAGCATTATGAAACATAGGAACAATATAATTTCGAGCCGTAGAAAGGAACTTTGCAACAATGAGAATGACAAAAATATCAGGGGGTGATTCATCTCATTTGGCTTTTAACTAAGTATAGTATTTTTGTAAGGGTTGACCATCTTGTCGCATAAGAAAGATTTTTTCATATAATTAATAAATGTGACTAATATTGTATTGAGGGGCATATGTGTTGGCTAGAGCATCCTATACTTCTTTTGTCATATTGTGAAATATAACGGTTGATACAATTTCCATGTTGTGAAGAAGAGATGTAAGAACAACCATATCAGACATGGTCCAAGATGTATATTGTGGATCACATGTTGGTGGTGGATTCATTTCTACATGGTGCCTCTTCCCATGGGATCCAAGAAAGAAAAGCATAGCCCAAGCTATAGTAAATAGTTTGTTCCATATAATTTCATAGAAGTACCAAAATTAGTGACCGATTTGGTTTTGAGAGTTGATATTTGAATATCCATGATGAAAAACAAAGTACCAAAAGGAACTACGAATAGAACCGGAACAACACTAATTAGGGCACCTTACGGGATGAAATCCAAGAACAACGAGAACTAATTCTTTCAGCCTCCAAGACAAAAGACTTGCGCTCCAAGACAACTTCACCATCGTTCCTTCGCCAATGGGAAAAATCGACAAGAGCTTGCGAACAAGAAATATTACTGAGAAAGCGACAACGCTCCTAAGAAGGTGACGGCATTGAAGAAGAAATCTAAGCCCGGGAAGTAGTTACCAACAAAGGATGGGCTAAGAGAGGAGTCGACGATGAGCGCAAGGGCCAAGGGCTGAGAAGAAGTTAACAACAAAGCCCAAGCAAGTGCAAGGTGAGCGGGATGAGCGGGAGGAAGACGATCACTAGGCTGAGAGAGGAACCAACGTCGAAGCCTAGGTGAGTGAGGTGAGTGGGATGGGCAAAAGGAGGTGATCCTCTAGTACCATGTTGGAGTTTACAATAAAAAATTTACTGCTCTTCCCCCTATATAAATCCCAGCTACACAAAATACTTAACCCTAATAGGTTAAGAAGCAAAGCGGGGAGTGCGTCCCAATACCTGCATTATTTCTTTACACAACAAATACAAATAATAACATAAAACTAACACTCAAGTTAGTGAGTAAATATCAATCATATCTAATTTGTTGTAAAGAATAAATAATCTTCAATTAGCAAGAAATCTAGCAAATAAGCTAACATGTTTTAAATTTGTGATAATCTAAAAATGTCTAAAAAACATTAAATCTAGGATGTCAAGGTCAAGCATGAAGGGGCCATTCAGCAATAACTTAATTTTGTGATCGGAGAACTCTTGAAGAAAGTTGAATGGGAAAAAAGTAATTAAAAGTATAGAAAACATTCATATGCTTTAAGTTTATCTCTAACCCTTGCCTATTGTGAGTATGTTTAGTAGACCCATTTATAGTGGGAACTGGAAAATAAAGGTTAAAGTTAATACTAAAAACTCATTTATACTTGAGAACTAAAAAAGAATTTTTCTATTTTTCTATTAACTCTAATAAAAGAGTCCATCTTCAATTTTGCAATTTTGTGCATCAAACACTAATCAATTACTAAAAATTTGCATGAGAGATATTTTAAAGATAACTATTTCTCCTATACAGAGTCGTTGATGGAAGATGAACAACATCATAGTTAAGTTTTGATTTTACTCATAGTACCTTTTCTGCATGAGAGATATGCCCAATTGCTGACCAAGAATATCAAGGTGCTATATTAGAAATTCCATCACTAGAAATATGGATACAGAAAATTTGAACAGCCAAAGTTTTTATTCCTTGCCTGTTATCGACGCCTGCCCTTCCAGCAATTGATAGACTGCTTCAACAAAGTCCTTATAATATGATATAATCCCTATATGTGCCCATACACAAATATAGCTATGAAAGAATAATTCATGATTATATTAAGAAGTGGAAACAAATCAAGATGACAAATGAGGAAATATGAATGGTAATGTATCCACAAAACCTGGGTTTCCAGGGATAAAAAGAATGTGCAGTGAGCACTCATTGGAGTGTATCTCTAGCAACTCACTTGGATAACTGCGAAATAATTGTTTTCCTAGAACTGTCAATCACTTGTAGCTTTCAGCAAAGATGATTACTAGTTCAGTTTACAGATTAATGAAGCAAAAACAAGCTCACGCATTGTAACAATTAACAGAAAAGACAAGAATTAGGTTGTCAATACCCAGAGACATCACGAATCTGTATACTTGCTTGCTTTCTCGTCGTATCCATTGGACCAAAGCACCTTGGAGTAATATACTTTCTAAAAACCCTGAATGCTATAAAATGTGTTTAAGAGAGAACCATTAGCATCAATTACATCATGAAATCCTAATCTCATTTACCAAGAAAATATTAAATAATAGTGAAGAGTTTAGAGAACCTAAATAAAGACCAGAACTTATAGATGGTTGTATATATTGAACATCTTATGCCCATAGAAAAGTAGTGTTCCCACTTGTTATACTATTCCTCAAGGACTCAAGGTTAACAATAATACGCTATGTCATCAGTCATCACCACATCAAACATTAATTTATAATTTATCACAAAAAACACTATACGAAGAAACTAAAATAGTACAGCACTTCATTCATGACCACATGAACAACTTCACATTTAAGTCTCTCTCAGACACATATAAATAATGTTGGATAATCTAACTCACAATATAATATGATTATATTTGAATAAAACAGCAGAAACTGATATGATGTTAAAAAAAATTGACACAGTAATGACATGAAGAGTTGGACATGTCTCAATCTATTGGGATCTTCTAATTATGAGCTCCACACATTAATTTGTAAAAATTAGAAAAGAGAAGACAAAGAAATCCACAACAAGAAAATAAGGATACAATGTGCATTACTTCCAAACAAAGAATTATAATATGAACAATTTCAAAATAATCATATAAAAAATATAAGAATTTCCCTTTTCAATCCTGCCATCAAGCTAAAAGAAATGTAAGTTACCTGATTTATTTCAAGATGCTTAGATCCAACTCTAGCATTTCAATGACACTACTGCAGGAATAGGTCAAATCCTCTGTGACACATGTCCTAGATCCACCTCTAGTGTAGTATGAACACTACCAATAATTTGGTCATGCCCTTAAAAACATATCTAAGATACTATAGTATAACTTTATGGATTTCCCTTCTCATAGTTCCTCATAGGTAGACTACATTTCTTCCTCCAACCCCCCCCCCCCCCCCCCCCCCCACCCACGCCACAGTAAACACACACATAGGTGTTTAAAGGGATCACCCTGTACCCTCTTTAACACATCTCTTTCTTCTGATGTCATAATTATCAATGTCAAAAACTAGCTATATATTTCAACATAGTAAACAATACAATAATCTCAACATAATCAATACAATATTATTGTAGAGAAAAGTCCATTAGACTCAATTGTTGTCTAAGAATATCAATTTAACACAAGTTATCAGTAACCGGATAGAAATTTCAGTTGCTCGGAACTAAGCAACTATTTTCAACACTGCTGCTCTTACCTAGACAGCATTCAGCATCTACTGCTGTCCATTGTGAATAGCATTTTCCATTGTTCAATTCTGGACAGTATCCTGACTGATTGTAATCAATTAATAAACAATGCGTGATCAGTGCACTTCCAGCCTTATTGTCATGTTAGTCTAGGCAATCAAAACGTAATTTTATTTCTGTCTGTTCTTGGATAGCATTGGCAGTTTCCTCGTCCAAAATTGGGTAGCAATTCAAACCTTCTTGTTCTCTGAAACATGGCAACAGCACGAGCTTCCTTGCTGCCCATAACTAGGCAATCACTTTTATCAAGTCACAATAACTTATCTATGACACCATGGGCCTGACGTACATGTCTAGCAGATATGTTGGTATATCTCAAGGTCCATATTTGGTTCATGCTTATGGTTTATTTCATTTAAGCAATGTGATATAGTTAAATACTTACAAGAGCATTTTAAAATAAGAAATACTTTTTTATATTTTTCTCATCATTAAAAGCGTAATGTGCATCTCATAAAAAATTGAAATTAAGGTATTTATATTAAAAAAAACCTACTTAATTTAAAAGTTTTCATGTAGTTTTATTCCCAATGAAAATTTCACAAAATCAAGCCCAACTTGATAAATATGAGTTTTACTTTTTCTTTTTTTTTCTCATCTAGCCAATCTTTTCTTTATCCCTAAATCTGGAGATGTCTTCTTAAGTTATAGATTATCCTAAATTTAAGGTTCTCTTCTAAACTTTAGAAAATACCAAAACGTCAAGTGTCTTCTAAATTTTAGATGATTCATTTGAAGATCATTTGATGCACAAATTCATTCAATAGAAGATTCCTTCCCTGATATTGAGACTACGTTGAGCTCCTAAGAAACTATATTATAAGAACTTATTTAAAAGTTATTCTTCAAATGTATGTCTTCTTGTTAGGAGATCATAATATTTACGTAGGTTAATTCTATGTTTAATTCAATTTCATTCTGGCATTTTTCTTAGCCCTCATGCTTAGAATGTTATTGCGTCTGGTAAAATTATCCATCTTATTGTTTTATTTTTCCCGATTTCTCCATGAATTTAATCCCACGTTTTATTGTCTCCTTACCGTCCAAATAGGCGGAAAATTTAAGAGAACCCAGGGGCAAGTGAAACGACTGAAACATTGGAACCCGGAAAAATGCAACGGAAAAGATGGCTAACAGAGAGAAGGAAACGAGATTTTGATGGATTCACAGAGAGACTATTTTGCATGAATCTAGCCGATTGCAATTGAATCTTCCTTGAGGGAAACAAAAAATTGATCGCGGAAAGGAAGGAACGAAATGAGGGGAAGAGGGAGGGGAGAGACAAGTGTACCTCGAGGATCCTGGCGGAGGAATGGAGCAAGTTGGAAGGAGAAGACGAGGAGCGAGGCGGAAGCTGGCGGAGCACACCGGGGCAGGGGACGATGCATTATTCCTGTGCCGCCGCAACAAAAAAAAATAGGGTACCATTCATTTATTAAGTATTTTATTAATGCCTTTTCCTTTTCTTCTAGTGGTGGACCGTCGCCTGTGGCCTAAACCCATCGACCCAGCTCGGCTCATAAGCCCAAATACACTCCAATTCTTTGTGATGTTTTAAATTTAATTTGATTTTATAGTTTCAAAAGTGTATAATAAAACTTAATTGGTAGTTTGACTTCGTCAAATGAAGCTTGGATTTATGGTTGCATGAGTGTCAACCTGCTTAAGAAAAATGAGAGAGGGACGGAGAGAGATAGATGAAATCTTGGGCTCAAATAAAAGAAAAAGTATGAAGACATAGATGTCAATCTTAATCATTCATATTATTTTTGTTTTAAAATATAGCAAATTTCACTTAAAGGCAAAAGAGATAGGCAATATACTTTTTTTATTAGTAAAATCTAACTCGCCTTGAATTTAATATAACATGGTACTTGTTAGGCCCAGATTTTAACTTAGATCAAAATCAGCCCAATCTCGAGGCCCAGTCACAGCTAGGGCATGCGATCAAGATTGGGGCAATGGCATGCACAGTTGTGTGGCGGACGGCAAACGCTAGGGTTGCGGCATTGCTGTTCGGGCGACGCTTGTCTTCGAGCGGTTGTGGAGGCCGATGGCAAGCTTGATGCATGGAGCACGCTAAGAAGGGAAGGATCTAGCGAGATACTTGCGTGCAGCGGACAATAAGCTCGGGCAACGAGGTGGAGCTATAAGGGCTACAAACAAGGGCGGCGGTGACTTCGGGCAACGAGGCGAGTTTCGATGCATGACGGCATCACAGCGGCGCGACGGCTACTCCACGGCAGGCGAGGTTGGTGATAGCTCTCGTTCTGCGAAGACTTCGCCGCATAGCGCATCTCGACTAGCTGCAATGAGCCACAATGGACGAGGGTGCTTCATCTTCCGGAGGCACGTGCGGGTGTGTAGCGGGAGAGGGAGAGCAGCTGACGAGGGCGACGGTAGCAGGCCAGGCGCAGCGGGTGAGGGCGGCGACAACTCTGGCACTCATCTTCCTCCTCTCGACTTTGGAGCTACGGCGACGACTCTAGGCCTCCTAGCGACATTGTTTCCATGGGAGAGGCAACTTCGATCAGGGAAGTTGCTAGCAACGTTGGGGCTTCCATGCCCGAAGGGTGCGGGCGAGAACGGGGAGGATGATGCTAGGAGACACGGCTTCATTTGGATGCGTGGCCGGTGGCATCGGGTCCGGGAAGCCCACCTAGGCGCGCGCATGCACGGGAGGGAGCTGTTAACATCTGCTCAGCTTTAGGTGGTGCCTACTCAGCAAAAAGGGCCTGCGCAGGGACCTGTGTTTCAATTAAAGAAAGGGGTCGGTTATCATTTACGCACGAATCTTAAAGGCCACTAATGACGCGCAAATCTTGAAGCCGGCGTAACTAGGGTTAAAGCGAATAGGGTTAATATTTTGCGTGCCTCTTCGTCTTCCAGCCGATATGCAACATCCTAAAACTCTTCTTCCCCTTTCCTTATCTCCACTCCTTGGCAGCACAGACGAGAGCATCGTCGTCGGCAACTAGTGCTCCTCCTCTCAAGTTATCTTCCTCCCACCGCCTGGTCTAGCTTCGCGGACATAGCCTCCTTGTCCAGGTAACGGGCTCCCTACAATCTTCTTCAATTTTGTTATATCTTTTCTTCGAATTTTCCTCTGCATGTGGAAGTTATTGGTTATTCCTAATTTTATGTTGTAGATGAGAAGTGAAAATTTGATTGCGTAGAATATGAAAGTTTAATAAATTTATTTGTGTTAGCTATGTTGTTCCTCATTATGTTAGTTATTTGCCCTAATCTGAATTTCTCGAAATTATAATACTGTTGTGGCTAATTCTAAAAATTATAATAATGTTGTCGCTAATTCTAGAAATTATAATACTATTGTGGCTAAGAAGACTCCTAGACAATATAGAGAAAGGTATGGAGAAGAGTGAGGAGCTAAAGACATGCAATGCTCTACTTGGAGAGCTTGGATGGGAGTCGTCAGAAGAGTCAGAAAAAGAAGAAGATATGGTATCTCAACCTAAATATGCCCTGAATGAAGTAAAATTGGTAAGAATATCTATGAACAAGCATGTGATATATTCAATGTTTCAATTTAGGTGAAATCTATATAATGAATATGTGAAATGTTAACAGGAAGATGATGACACTGCAACATATGTATCAGTGAAAGTTGAGAACATTGTGGATGATTCTAGAAGAAATGAGAATACTGAAACGTCATCTATTGTCCCAACAGTCGGTATGACTTTTTATGGTGAAACTGAAACATATAATTTTTATAATGAATATGCGAAAAGATTGGGTTTTAGTATTAAGAAATATCATGTGGAAGGTAGGAAAGATGGGAGTTTAAGATTTCGTAAATTTGTTTATAGTAAACAAGGGTTGAGGCAAATGTGTGAAACTCAAAGAATCAAGAAACCTCAACTTGAGACAAGAACCAATTATATGGCTCGGGTTGAATTCAAAATTGATTTGAATAAGATTTGGACCTTATCAAAAGTAGAGATTAATCATAATCATCCGATGACATCACCAAATAAGGTCCACATGCTTAGATCGCACAGAAAGATTCTACCTTATCAGCATGCTCTTATAGATCAAATGACAGAGTCTGGTATAAAAGCCCATCATGTTTTTAATTATTTTCAGTCTGTTGCAAACAATAATGAAGTTGGGTTTATAAGAGACGATAGCACAAACTATATTAAAAAACGTAGAAAGAAAACATTGGATGGTAAAGAAATGCGTGGTATACTTAAGTATTTGAAGGAACAACAACTAGCTGATCCTTCATTTTTTTATACTATTGAAGCTCACGAAACAGGAAAGATTGCAAACTTTTTTTGGGCAGATGGTAAATCTATTATAGAATATGCATATTTTGGTGATGTAATATGTTTTGATACCACATTTCAGACAAATGAGTATGATATGCCATTTGCTCTTATTGTTGGCTTGAATCACCATAAGCAAACAATTATTCTTGATGCTGCTTTATTATATGACGAGTCTACTGATTCTTTTATTTGGTTATTTGAGACCTTCTTACAAGCAATGTCTGGGCAGCCTCCTCTCACCATATTCACAGATCAATCTGCTGCTATTACAAAAGCTATACAAATTGTGATGCCAACTACAGCTCATCGACTTTGCCTATGGCACATATTTCAAAATGCAGCTACGCACCTATCTCACGTGATTCAGACATTTTCTCGATTTGTCCAAGATTTCAAACACTGTATTTATGAGAATTGCACCATTGAAATATTTGAAAAACTATGGGATGATCTATTACATAAATATAATCTATGTGATAATTCGTGGATCATTAATTTTTACCATCTTCGTGACAAATGGGCCGCATGCTATCGGGCGGAGACATTCTTTGCTGATATGACCACCACACAACGTAGTGAGAGCATGAATGCTCACTTTAAGAGATTTTTTCAAAAAAACTATCTTTATTTGAATTCTTGGATCAATATGATAAGGCTCTTAATTTTTTTCGTGAGAAAGAAACCAAATTTGACTTTAAGAGCAGGAATAGTACACCTATTGCGGTTTTTGGGAATATTTTAAAGACAGCTGCTGCAGTCTACACCAGTAATCTATGAGGAGGTGGCTGACCAATTCATGAATCATGTGATTGATGTGTAGATTCAACGAGTTTTGATTGTGATTCTAATGTAAAGACATATATATTAATATCTGCTAGCATGCCTCGATCTGAAACCGTCACTTACAACTCTACTTCCATTATTGTGAATTGCACGTGCAAATTATTTGAGCGAACTGGAATTTTGTGTAGGCATGCATTCAAGGTATTGACTGTTAACAGTGTGTGTTCACTGCCCCAACATTATATATTGAAAAGGTGGACAAAATATGCAAGAGATGACAATGGTTCGAATATTTGTCCACCTGCTACTGATGGGAATGGAAAAGAGATCTTAACTTCCATGTATAAGCGCATATGCCAGAAACAATACTATCTTGCAACACTAAGTCAACATTCCAGGCAAGCCCTTGAGAAGATTGAAATAGCCGTTGATAAATTGAGGGTAGATGTGCAGAGTATACTGCATGTTGATCAGCAAGGTGAGGACTTGGATACTGACAGAAATGATGTTAGAGAAAGGCCAGACAAAAATATCACCATAAAGACCCCTGTTGTCAAGAAAGGTCCAAGGGAGAAAAGGAAGAAAAGTGTCCTAGAAAAATGACCAAAAAAGAATGGTCCATCAAAGGCAAACACAAGCAGTGGGAGATTTACACAGCCTCCGGTTCTCATGCCGACTACGCATCAATATGCTGCTTCACAATATGTACTTACGGTTTTAATAATCTTAATTAACTTTTATACAATTTTAACAATACTAATGTTGTACTTGTAATTTGTATTCAGGCTCGTGTTCCCATTCCTCCTAGACATCCATTTGCTGCTACACATGTATACATTTGTTCCTTATATTACATTTTTGTAGATTTTTTCCAATACTAATGTTCAACTTGTAATTTGTTAACAGGCTACTATGCCCATGCCTCCTACACATCCATTTGCTGCTACTGGATATGTGCTTACATTGTTAATAATATGAAATTTTATAGATGTTTAACAATACTAATGTAGCATTTGTAATTTTTATTCAGGGTCATGTTCCTATGCCATCTACACATCCACATCCATTTGCATCTACCGGATATGTAGGCTATTGTACATAATGTCAAATTTGGCTTGTGGTTTTGACCAATACTAATGTTCTACTACTATAACACAGACACCTGCACCAAATCAACAGATTTCTCAAGAAAACCAATTCCCGTATACTGCCATGATGATGGGAACAACTTCTTATTACGTAAGTATGTTTACCTGATATATACAATACTGAGATGCTTTTAAGTTGGTACTTAACCCATTTTCCATCCTGAAGTATTCTGATGCAGGGTCTCGCAATGCTCCGTTGCAATTTGATACCAATTTGCCAATCCAACAGAATTTATAGTAGCTAATTATTCTTTTATTAGACAATGTGGTCCATTATTGTAATTTGATTTGATGCAAATTTGTAATTGACGTTGACGTTGACGTTTACACCATTTTGTAATTTATCAAAATGATGGTTGAGTTTACAATTTTATACAATTTGCAATGATCTTGGTTGAGTGTATATGTTAAGAGGCAATGGCCAGACATCTCCTCGTGTTCTACTATAATGTGCACATATTCTACTATCTTTATAAGTTGATTCCACTATAATGTGCCCAGATTCTACTATCTTTTTAAGTGGATTCTACGATAATGTTCACAGATTCTGCTCATGATTAATCAAGCAGGACACAATGAGTCATCCTTCCCTACAAAAAGTCTACAACATTAATAGGAAAAGAAAAATAAGAACACGGCTGGGAAGAAAATGGTTTAAGCTCTAATCGTCCGCATCAGAACCTAACTCCTCAGTAGGGGCTGCATCCATAGGATCATCTTGCCCACCTGCTTGGTCTCCATCGTCGCCATCATCTTCGCCACCCCCATCATAACCGAATCTCTCGTAAAGAAAGTTACTCATCTCCTGCATATAAGTCCTCAACTCCACAACATCCTCATGAATGTGCCCCATACCATCAGCTATCCTTTCGATGATACGACCCAACCGGAACACCTCGGCAGAAAGGGCCTGAAAACCAGGGTCATGAGTAGTCGACCATGCTCTCTCATCAAGGGCAGCATGACGTGAGGATGTTGTAGTGGCTCTGTGTGGTGCAGGTTATGTGATTCTGGATGGTGAAGAGTCCATGCCCATACCAAAAGGTTCATTACTCGAAGCGGGTGGTGGTGGTGGCACTGAGCCCTTGGGGGCTAGAGTATCATAGGAGTCTGCATTTGGATATAATTTCCAATTTCTCTGATTCTGAACCGTGGTCCTCCCAGGGTTAGGTAGTGGTAAAGTGGGAAGACCCGATTTAAGGACTAAGCAGTATGTGTCACCTTCTCTTACAATCATCTTCATGGCTAGACAGGATTCAATATCAATTCATGCATTCCCCATGGCCACCTCAATCCCATAGGGCTGTACTCCTAAGTAGAGTGCTATAGAAGTAAGGAAACCTCCAATGACAATTGCACCCTTCTTTGCCCTAGCAACTTTATCCAAGTGCTTAGCAAAAAAGTAGGCCAAATCTATATTGTAACCATAAAGCATGCACCATAAAAAGAACAGTTCGGACTGACGTACCATACCATCGTTGTCTCCATGTCCGAAAACTGTATGAGCTAAGACTCAATGCACATATTTGATGCAGGGGTTTGTGATGCTAGTCGCCCTAGCTGATGCAGGGGAAAAACTGGACTCTTATGTGATTTGATTCCAGAAAACATTATCAATAAATCCAATTGGCGGCCGAGTTTTCCCTTCTCCCGGTAAGTGAAAAATAGTCTGGATCTCTCTAAGTGTCAACCTCCTCTCCTCGTTAGCTAAACGGAAAGTGATCTCGCCTGAAGCTTGGTTATTAGTAAATTCCTGTAGCTCGATCTCTATGCTATTGAGGAACTCCAATACCAGAGGGAGGTAGGTCTGCGGTGAAAATTCAAAAAATTTTCTAGCTCCAATTTGAGAAAACATCCAAATTACATCTTCATCGAGGCTCAAAATCTCAAGAGCTTGTTTATCAGCATATTTGGTTTTAATGATGCGTCGGGTTAGTAGATGATTATACCGTTCTTCTTGATCTGAGTCCCTGAACATAATCTCATATTCATTTGCAGGTGGAGCTGGTGTGGACGACTCAACTGGAGCCTTCCCCTTGCCCTTGGGTGCCATTTTAATTAAGAGAATGACAATACATCTTCAAAGAACTGAAAAACAGAGTATCACCGAACACTGTCAACAGGGTATCTGAGTAGGTTCCGATCAGCTCACGGATCCGAACTGCTGAGCTGGAATGAAGTCACTAAACACCCACTGTGAACAGTGTATCTGAGTAGGTTGCGATCGAAGCTTGAATGTATGGAAACGGAAAGAGGCGAAACTTCTTCGAGCAGACGCCAAATCCACCCGATCAAGCTGGAAAAATTTGGAACGAAGATGAAATATGGACGGGAAAGGTCGTAGGATGGATTGGGTAGTAATAGCAAGAGAAAATAGAAGGGTCGGCACGATGAAAAGCCATGAGTGCCAAAACCCTAAAATACAGCCTGTAATATGAGAAAACGATAACCTGCATAACCAAATCACGGGTTGGATAAACATCACGTCAAACCCGTGATACTCTCAGTGCCTTTACCAAACGAAATTATAGCCTGTAATCTGAGAATACGGTACCCTGCAAAACATGCCATATAAAATCACGGGTTGGATACACATCACGCCTAACCTGGGATTCTCTCTGTTTATATACCAAAACAAATCACGGGTTAGATACACATCACACCCAACCCGGGATTCTCTCTATTTATTTACCAAAACAAATCACGGGTTGGATACACATCACACCCAACCCAGGATTCTCTCTATTCATATACCAAAACAAATCACGGGTTGGATACACATCACGCCCAACGCGTGATTCTCTCTGTTCATATACCAAAACAAATCACGGGTTGGATAAACATCACGGCCAACCCGTGATTCTCTCTGTTCATTTACCAAAACAGATTACGGGTTGGATACACATCACGCCCAACCCGTGATTCTCTCTATTCATTTACCAAAACAAATCACGGGTTGGATAAACATCATCCAAATTGAGAACAACAACATATGGTAATACATCAAAATATGGTAATACAATTTGAGAACAACATCCAAATTTAGTACATCATCCAAAATATAACAGAACATCAAAATATGGTAATACATTTAATTCAAGTTTAATACATGTAATTCAAGTCTCCTTGTCTGCATCGTCGCCTGAACCACTCTCATCTGAACCCACTCTCATCTGAACCACTCTTCTCTGGACAGCTGCACATTTCCATGGGATGTAAATCCTCATCTGAACCACTCTTCTGCACATTCCTCACAGATTCTAGTATCGTCTGTAACAGACGCCCCTGGCGGAACACCTCTGCAGATAGGGCCTGGAATGCAGCACCCTGAGAACAACACCGAAATCCTTGTGTGCTGGGGTCCTCCCTCTGCGATGAAGAGCTAGCCCCAAATGTGGAAGGTGGTGGTGCACTCTCTTCTAGTGGTGCAGAATTGTCGTTGTCTGCAGCTGATGGGGGGATCTTCCAATTTAATTGATTTCGGACTGTTATCCGATCCTTGTTTGGCAGTTGCAGCGCAGGAGAATTCGGCCCAAGAATCAAATGAATGATATGACCTTCACGTACAATCAATCGCATGGCCACGCATGACTCTATATCAATCCAATGACTACCTCGAGCAGTCTCAAATCCATCAAGGTTCATGCCCAAGGATAATGCAATAGGAGTTATAAGACCCCCTAACACGATAGCACCCTTCTTGGCGCGTGCAACCTTATCAAATTGCTTAGCAAGAAATAAGGCTACATCCAATTTATAACCATAAAGCATTGCCCATAAAAAGAATAGCTCAGATTGACGGATCATACCATCGCTCTCACCACGGCCGAAGACGGTATGCGCAAGAACTTTGTGGACGTAGCGCAGGCAGGGGTTGGAAAGGCCGCTGGCACGCGTATTCTTTGCGGAGAATCGGAACTCTGGTGTAATTTGGTAACAAAATGCATGCTCAACAAATTCCGGCGGAGGTCGTCGTTCACTGCCTCCGGCTAATTGCAATGCTTGACTTAGCTCGGGTAGTGTCAGACTTCTCTCAATGTTCGCAAGTCGGAAAGTGATGCGACCGACATGGTTATCATAGGAATTTAGTTCTACCTCGAGGCTGCTAAGAAATTTCAAGACTATGGGAATGTAGGTATGCGTTGAAATCTCAAAGAACTTTAGAGCTGAAATCTGATTGAACATCCACATTACATCTTCATCAATTCCCAGGGTCTCCAGAGTCGCACGATGAACATAACAAGTATTCAAAATTCGTCTTGTGAGAAGAAGATCATACCGGGCTTTTTGATTTTCATCCTGGAAGACGATTCCGTAGGGATTGGGCAGCGGCGGCGCTTCAAAAGTCGTTGAGGCATTCGCTTTCCGCTTTCTGACCATTTGCTTCTTCAGCTTGGGTGCCATTTTAGCCTGAGAAGCTATGTAGGAGATCTGTACCTCACTCACTGGCGCCACCCAATACAGTTGAGAAGTGATTCGGCGAACCAGCGATATTCCGGGATTAGGAAGCACGCGATTCCGAACCCTAGAAAATACGGGAGTGATGTTAAACTTACTCATATGTGATAAGTCATCACGGGTTGGATAAACATCACGCACAACCCGTGATTGTATCTATGCATTTGCCAACATCATCACGGGTTGGACAAACATCACGCCCAACCCATGATTCTCTCTGTGCATGTACACGAATATAATCACGGGTTGGACACACATCACGCCAGACCCGTGATTATCTCTGTGCATTTGCCAAAACATATCACGGGTTGGACAAACATCACGCCCAACCCATGATTCTCTCTGTGCATGTACACGAATATAATCACGGGTTGGACACACATCACGCCAGACCCGTGATTATCTCTGTGCATTTGCCAAAACATATCACGGGTTGGACAAACATCACGCCCAACCAGTGATTCTCCCTGTTCATATACCAAAACAAAGCACGGGTTAAATAAATATCACGCCCGACCCGTGATTCTCTATGTGCATTTGCCAAAACATATCACAGGTTGGACAAACATCACACCCAACCCGTGATTCTCTCTATTCATTAACCAAAACAAAGCACAGGTTGGATAAACATCACGTCCGACCCGTGATTCTCTCTGTTCATTTGCCAAAATATATCACGGGAAGGACAAACATTACGCTAAACCCGTGATTCTCTCTGTGCATTTGCCGAAACAAATCATGGGTTGGACAAACATCACACCCAACCCGTGATTCTCTCTGTTCATTAACCAAAACAAAGCACGGGTTGGATAAACATCACGTCCGACCCGTGATTCTCTCTATTCATTTGCCAAAATATATCACGGGAAGGACAAACATTATGCCAAACCCATGATTCTCTCTGCGCATTTGCCAAAATAAATCACGGGTTGGACAAACATCACGCAAAACACGTGATTCTATCTGTGCCTTTACAAAACCAAAATACACCCTGTAATCTGAGAATACGGTACCCTGCAGAACATGCCTTAAGAAAGCACGGGTTGGATAAACATCACGCCGAACCCGTCATTCTCTCTGTGCATTTAACAAAATAAATCATGGGTTGGACAAACATCACGCCAAACCCGTGATTATCTCTATCCAGATATGCTATAACAAATCAAGGGATTGATAAACATTAATATTCTACCATAATATCCAAATATTCTACTAAACTGATTAGAATTCTACTATATTGATATTCAGATTCTACGAAATAAATCACGGGTTGAACAAACATCACGCCCAACCCGTGATTCTCTCTACCCAGATATGCTATAACAAATCAAGGGTTTGATAAACATCAATATTCTACTATAATATCCAAATATTCTACTAAAATGATTAGAATTCTACTATATTAATATTCTCATTCTACTAAACTGATTATAATTCTACTATATGGATATTCAGATTCTACGAAATAAATCACGGGTTGGACAAACATCATGCCCCACCCGTGATTCTCTCTATCCAGATATGCTATAACAAATCAAGGGATTGATAAACATCAATATTCTACTATAATATCCAAATATTCTACTAAAATGATTAGAATTCTACTATATGGATATTCAGATTCTACGAAATAAATCATGGGTTGGACAAACATCACGCCCGACTCGTGATTCTCTCTATCCAGATATGCTACAACAAATCAAGGGATTGATAAACATCAATATTCTACTATAATATCCAAATATTCTACTAAAATGATTAGAATTCTACTATATTGATATTCTCATTCTACTAAACTGATTAGAATTCTACTCTATGAATATTCAGATTCTATGAAATGAATCATGGGTTGGACAAACATCACGCCCCACCCGTGATTCTCTCTATCCAGATATGCTATAACAAATCAAGGGTTTGATAAACATCAATATTCTACTATAATATCCAAATATTCTACTAAAATGATTAGAATTCTACTATATTGATATTCTCATTCTACTAAACTGATTATAATTCTACTATATGGATATTCAGATTCTATGAAATAAATCACGGGTTGGACAAACATCATGCCCCACCCGTGATTCTCTCTATCCAGATATGCTATAACAAATCAAAGGATTGATAAACATCAATATTCTACTATAATATCCAAATATTCTACTAAAATGATTAGAATTCTACTATATGGATATTCAGATTCTACGAAATAAATCATGGGTTGGACAAACATCACGCCCGACCTGTGATTCTCTCTATCCAGATATGCTATAACAAATCAAGGGATTGATAAACATCAATATTCTACTATAATATCCAAATATTCTACTAAAATGATTAGAATTCTACTATATTGATATTCTCATTCTACTAAACTGGTTAGAACTCTACTATATGGATATTCAGAATTCTACGAAATGAATCACGAGTTGGACAAACATCATGCCTGACTCGTGATTCTCTCTGTGCATTTGCCAAAACATATCACGGGTTGGACAAACATCATGCTCAACCTGTGATTCTCTTTGTGCATTTACCAAAACAAAGCACGGGTTGGTTAAATATCATGCCCGACCCGTGATTCTCTCTATCCAGATATGCTATAACAAATCAAGGGATTGATAAACATCAATATTCTACTATAATGTGTGCATATTCTACTAAAATGAATAGAATTCTACTATATTGATATTCTCATTCTACTAAACTGATTAGAACTCTACTATATGGATATTTAGATTCTGCGAAATGAATCACGGGTTGGACAAACATCACGCCCGACCCGTGATTCTCTCTATCCAGATATGCTATAACAAATTAAGGGTTTGATAAACATCAATATTCTACTATAATATCCAAATATTCTACTAAAATGATTAGAATTCTACTATATTGATATTCTCATTCTACTAAACTGATTAGAATTCTACTATATGGATATCCAGATTCTACAAAATAAATCACGGGTCGGACAAACATCACGCCCAACCCGTGATTCTCTCTATCCAGATATGTTATAACAAATCAAGGGATTGATAAACATCAATATTCTACTAAAATGATTAGAATTCTACTATATTGATATTCTCATTATACTAAAATGATTATAATTCTACTATATGGATATTCAGATTCTACGAAATAAATCATGGGTTGGACAAACATCACGCCCGACCCGTGATTCTCTCTATCCAGATATGCTATAACAAATCAAGGGATTGATAAACATCAATATTCTACTATAATATCCAAATATTCTACAAAAATGATTAGAATTCTACTATATTGATATTCTCATTCTACTAAACTGATTAAAATTCTACTATATCGATATTCAGATTCTATGAAATTAATCACGGGTTGGACAAACATCACGCCCAACCCGTGATTCTCTCTATCCAGATATGCTATAACAAATCAAGGGTTTGATAAACATCAATATTCTACTATAATATCCAAATATTCTACTAAAATGATTAGAATTCTACTATATTGATATTCTCATTCTACTAAACTGATTAGAATTCTACTATATTGATATTCAGAATTCTACGAAATTAATCACGGGTTGGACAAACATCACGCTCGACCCGTGATTCTCTCTGTGCATTTGCCAAAACATATCACGGGGTGGACAAACATCACGCTCAACCCGTGTTTCTCTCTGTTCTTTTGCCAAAACAAAGCACGGGTTGGATAAATATCACACCCGACCCGTGATTCTCTCTGTGCATTTGCCAAAATATATCATAGGTTGGACAAACATCACGCCCAACCCGTGATTCTCTTTGTTCATTTACCAAAACAAAGCACGGGTTAGAACAAATATCACGCCCGACCCCGTGATTCTCTCTATGCATTTACCAAAACATATCACAAGTTGGACAAACATCATGCCCAACCCGTGATTCTCTTTATTTATTTACCAAAACAAAGCACGGGTTAGATAAACATCACGTCCGACCCGTGATTCTCTCTATTCATTTGCCAAAATATATCACGGGAAGGACAAACATCACGCCAAACCCGTGATTCTCTCTGTGCATTTGCCGAAACAAATCACGAGTTAGACAAACATCACGCAAAACCCGTGATTCTATCTGTGCCTTTACAAAACCAAAATACTGCCTGTTATCTGAGAATACGGTACCCTGCACAACATGCCTTAATAAAGCACGGGTTGGAGAAACATCATGCCGAACCCGTGATTCTCTCTGTGCATTTAACAAAATAAATCATGGGTTGGACAAACATCACGCCAAACCCGTGATTCTCTCTGTGCATTTACTAAAACATATCACGGGTTGGACAAACATCACGCCCAACCCGTGATTCTCTCTGTGCATTTACCAAAACATATCACAGGTTGGACAAACATCACACCCATCCCGTGATTCTCTCTATGCATTTATCAAAACATATCAAGGGTTGGACAAACAACATGCCCAACCCGTGATTCTCTTTGTGCATTTACATAGCATTTCATTAAACAAAGTAGAATCTGTACACTATACAAGTAGATTGCAAACATAGCATTTCATTTGCATAGCATTTCATTAAACAGAATCCATTACACATTTGCATACAAGTAGATTGCAAACATTTACACAGCATTTCATTAAACAGAATCCATTACACATATGTAGATTGCAAACATTTGCATACAATTTGACACACTTCTACCAAATATTCTTGAAAAGGTACATAGCTTTTGATTAAACAGAGTAGAATCTGTACACTATACAAGTAGTCCAAGGTTGTACAAAGTCAAGTGCAAATATAGTACAATAATGTACAAAGTCAAACGGAATCAATTACAAATATGTTCACACTATTCCTAAATACTCTAAAACCCCTCTAAACATATCCAATGCAATAGTTGCCCGTAATTTAGGCATATCATCTTGTGAGAAGTCAAAATCTCTGCCACTTGTAATACATTCTCCGTACTTCATTACAAAAAATCTACAATCTATACTAGCGTATTGCTTTGGGCAACTTTCATCATAAACTACTGGCCACTTTCCAATATCAATTTTCCCATTACTTTGACAGCGGATATGGCCTCGGAGAACAGCAAGCTGCACATATAGAGGGAAGCAGCATTGTAAGTAATGAACAGATAATGTAATGTGTACCATTCTTTAATTTCTACCAACAATACCAATAAAGAAGATTATCATGCTTACATATTCTAGCACAGCTGACTTGTGAGTTGCACTTGACTTCAGAGAATTGTGCACAAACACCTGAGAGTCCTTCAAGTTGATGTGCAATAAGAATCAATGACGATGGTTGTATGTCGGTGAAAATAATCTTTTTAAGCGTGGAACAATGTTCTTATTCAAGTGTTCTAACTGTGTATAAGCGGATCCAAACCGACCACCATGGTAATCGGTTTAGGATGTATGAGATATATATGCAAATGGTTTAAATTTTTTCTTATCATTCCTAGATCTATTCAGTAACAATCCCATGTATGCATCAATAACCTATTCAAATACAAACAATAAGCTTGTGTTAGACAATAGACATACGCCTGACATCCAATAATGTTAAAAGTTACTACTAAGTGTGTGGATACTCACATCTCCATAAATCATATCTCCGAACAAGACATTATATAAATGACACTTATGAAACTTCATTGGCTGATTCACATGCCAAACTTCCATATCCTGTGACATGTAATCCTCTAGTTGGGTTTGTTGTTCTTCCGAAAGGGTGTCTCTCCCAACATAATCCTTCCGACCCTTAATCTGTATAGGAAAGGTAACCGTTAATTAGATTAAACATGGAGTTTAACAATAAATTCCCGCTTACCTTGTCCTCCACCAGAACAACTTCGGCATCCTCATCTATAGTAAGGACTTGCCAAACATTTCAACTGAAATGATAAGAAGAATAGTCCATGTAAGCTAGTAACATAACAAGCTCTTAAGCCCTAGATTTACCTCTGCGACTGGCGTCAATCGTTTCTTTTCCTGTGTGTACGGGCTAACTATTGCCCATGAAGATTTTTGAATACGCCTCTTTCTTTTCTCCCCTGAGTGTAAGACCAAAGTTGTATCCGATATATCAGTAGAGGCATCACTAGATCTACTCTCTTCCTTCCCTTTATCTTTGGAATCATTAGTAAGTGTTTCAATCTCCTCTTTCAGCTTATTATTCTGCTCAACCAACTCTAAATTCCTCTTATCAATATCAAAAGCCAGATCTGTATTATCTCTACTTAGTTGCAACAAATCCGCTACTAGCTTTAGATTCTCTGCTACAAGCTCTGCATTTCTCCTTTCAAGTTCATCTTTCTCCTTATTGACTTACAACAAATCCATCTCGAGCCTCTGCTTATGAGCAATAAGATTTTCATTATGTATTACAATCTGACTAAGATGAGCCTCAAGTTCCTCAATGGTTTTCCTATAACCAGCCTCCTTGTCTTCCAAAATTGGACGCTGCACACTTGGTCCACTTTCAAACTCAACACGAGGAACATGATCAATCCGATCATGTTCTATATCATCCAATATAACATCGAATATCAACTACAACAAAATAAAAGAATGGAATTAGAATAACAACTAAATTAAATTTTAATTCTCATATGAGGAATGCAATAAACCATACCCAAGTCTTTGATATGCTTTGAAGGTTTTTAAAATAGGATGGTCGTCGCTGAGTTTTGACATTTACCCACCGGAAAAGCCGTGGGTAAACACTGTCGATCCAACTAGATATAAACAGTCGGGTATGCTCATATAGCCAAACCTATCACAAAGTAAACAAATATTAACAAATTGTAACGATTCAAATAAAATAAACTAATGCTATTAAGGATAATAATCACAGAAAGTAGAATTGCACATCCACCAATGCCACTCAGTTTTTTCTTCTTGCTACTGTGTGACAACTCTTTCCTTAAAAATCGGTGAATAGCTTCAGACCAGTTATAATTATTGATTTTTGACAATCATCGACGTACGGAACCAAGGATATATCCACAGTATAGCTCAGACGGGAGAATAGAAAAGTATAGAATATATACAAAATAACAAGCTGAAGCACTCGGTCACCATCCACAGGGATTCCCTCAGCACTAAGTTAACTTAGCTTTGACTCAATCAAGCCTCTAGTTATTGTTTGGCCTCTAAATTCCGCATCAAAGAAGACTGAAGTTTGCTGCTCTAATTCAAAGTTCACCAACTCCCCCCGTTCAGGCAAACCAAGGATGATTGATCCATCCCGAACAGTAAAACCAATGAAATTTCCATTAATCAGGAATCCCTACCTTTCTTCATCCCATCTTGGTATCTAAAATTCCACTGTTAGCATATCCAATGCTACAGAAGAAGATCCCGTGAATAAAACCCCAAACAGGGTAGCCGACAGATGCTCCTTTATTATATTGCCAATAGCTAGGCTGTCTATAAAAGTATGCAACCTCTTCAACGAACATCTACTAAGGATAGGACGGGCCCCTTGTACAGACTTTCCTTCTCTTTGTAAACGGGGCATTTGGGCCACTTCTTTTTCAACTTTATTGCTCGAACTAGATTCTGAATCTGAGCTTGATCGCATAGTCTACGGTAAAATTATTAGATACTACAAAAAATAACTCATATTCTATGCTACACTCACATTACATCACAAAACCTGTGAATTCTACAAACTAACTTAAATTTAACAGTATTGCAAATTAGCTGCTATTAAAACAATTAAAATTACATGGTATACTCATATTCTACAGAATAGCAAGCAAATTCTACTAAAAGCAAATTAAATTGTACTAAAAAAACTTAAATTCAACCCCAAACAACTTAATTTACCCAAAACAACTTAACTTACCCTAAAACAACCTAGTTCTACTAAAACAACTCATCTCAAAACCTATTCATTCATATTCTACAAATTGCAACATAAAATTCTACTAAAATAAGTCACATTCTACTAAACCCATTTACCTTCTACATTAACACAAACTCAGATTACTCACATTGTTCTACAAACAATTTATAAACGTACATTCTATAACCCATATTACGTTATGCAGTTTAGGTAGACTACCGAAGTAACTTCATACACATAAATATTTCTCACCAAGACTTCCTTAAGGCAAGGTCGGCGACAAGGATGTGTTGGCTGTTTAGGAATCAGGTCGACGACGGGAGAGCTCGGCGGAGGAACCCTAAACACTTGAGGTCGGTGATCCTTCGTTTCTCCTTCAGAAACGAATGTCGACGGCAGGGTTGACCCTTTCCGTTCTAGGGAGTCAACGGTGGCAGAAAGTCCGGCGAGAGGTGGAGATGAGAAAAGGGAAAGAAGGGTTTTCGTGTTCCAGCGGGAAGACGAAGCGACGCGAAAATGAGTTAACCCGTGCGCAGTAACCCTGGTTACGCTTCCTCAAGATTCGCTCTGTTTAAGTGCGCTTTAAGATTAGTGCGCACGTGATCGCCGACCCCTTCTTTTGATTGGAAAGAAGGGACCCTGCGCAAGCCTTTTTCAGCTAGTGAGTCATCAGCAATAACGACGGGGGAGCAGACCGACAGGCTCACATCGTGGGATGTTGGCAGTTGGACTTCCCAGACAAGCAAGGCGAATGTGCGGGCATTCGCTTTCCTACACCGTGCTCCCTTCCCTCTCATTTTTGGTGATTGTCCGACGACGTCCAGTGAAGTTCGACGATTGGCGACAATTGTCCAGTAGACTTCAGTGGCAAAGTCCGGCAAGCTCTGGTGGTGTGTAGTGGACGGTTCATAGCACTAAGAGATCTCCCTCCCCCCCTCTCGTCTCAGATGACTTTTCAATGATGATTTTCGACAGAATCTAGGAATCGGTGGTGATCATCGGTGAACTCCATTCTGGCGACCGGTGGTGTGTGGTGGGCCATGCATTGAGGAGTTTAACTCAGTTTCTCCATCAGTCCATTGTGTAGTGGTGGAGCTGGCGGGTTCAAGTCCTGTCGAGGTATTATGTTAACCTCTCCTTTTAGTTTTTTCGCTATTTACATTTTTTGCCGTTGTTATTTTATGCAGCTTGCTTGTTGTGTGTGTGTGCTGCGTTTGACCTCTCATTTAGGCGTGTGTAGTCCCTCGTTCTCTTGCGTTCTTCCCAGCTAGTCCAAGCGAGGCGACTTCTCCACTCCTCTCGGTGCATATGACCCAGTCGCTTCTGTGGTTGCTGTGTTGTGCTTGTGTTCCATTGCCTGCAAGCGACTAGCCCCTCTCTGACACCCTATGTGTTGTCTGTTGTTTGCATGTGTGCGCCATCGTCTGTGTACAATGTTTGCTATTTGTTGGGTTAGGCTGAGATGTGAGTGTACATGTTTGTCGGTCGTGCCTGTGTACTATTTTGTCCCTTGCATGGGACTATTTTCTTTCGGAATCCTGTGTGACTCTCATTTTTAGTAGAAAAAAAATATATATTAGCACTACTTCTGGACGTGACACATATAGCTTAATAAATTGTTAGCCCATAAATTATGTAATGGGGATCAGTGTTCTTTGTATTTTGATTTGTTTCTATTGATGTGGATAAATGAAATAAGCAATATGAAAGTTATCCAAACAAAAGGTGATTAATTTTAGGTAAAGAGATAAACAAAAGGTGATTAATTTGAGGTAAATCTCTTATAGAAATTTAGTGACGAATTTGCATTAATTTCATACTAGAACAAAAATAGAGCATTCAAATATGAAGATAAGGAATTCATAATCTTGCTAAATAAAGAAATTCACAAGACTAAAACAGTTCTTAAACAATAGAATTGATAAAGAAGAAACAGAAATGTTATTTCAAATAAGGATGGCAAGGGATTGGAGTAGGGGAAAGGAGTGCCAAACTTGACCCAAAGTTGTTAGATTTTCAAAACTTTGCCCACATCCAATGCATTTCCAAATAAGGATGGCAATGGGTTGGGGTAGGGAGTGCCAAACCTGACCCCAAGCTTGTTAAGTTTTCAAAACTCTCCCCACACCCGACCCTAATAGGGATTGGGTCCATGTGAGGAAACTCAACCCTGCAAGTAGTAAGGGCGAGTGGAGCATGTATGGAGGCGGAAGGGAGGTGGGAGAGATAAAGAAAGGGGAGAGAAGGAAAAAGGGAGTGGCAATGGAAGGGAAGGAGAGCAATGAAGGTGGGAGCAATAGCACTAGGAGGAAGAGGAGAGAGAGGATGGAGGAGAGGGAGGAAGAGGGAAAGGAGAAGGAAGAGGAGAGAGAGGAAGAGGAGGTAGCAACATTAGAGAGGGAGGAAGGAAGGAGCGGCATGGGAGGGAAGAAGGAAAGAGAGTAGAAGGGAGACTAGGGTTAGCTTAGGGTAGTAAATAGGTGGGGCGGGTTTAAGGTTGGGTTATTTTGCCAAGCCTAATTCCAGATAGAAAAGTAACAAGTTTATTATTCATATGATTACATCAAGAACAAAAAGATTTTTACAATGGACTTTGTCGAAGAAATTGTAAATCCAAATAGCGATATGATAATCTGAAGCAAAACTCTATTATAAAGGAAGCATAAGAAGAAATTTAGAACCGAGTGACCACATCATGGAGCAAATATGGAAATGGTTCTTCTTCAACAAAATCTAGACAAGGAAAGACTTTGTATTTTTATATATTTCACAAAAACACTCATGGTGAGATGAGGCCAACAATTTAAGAAATGACCCTCACAACTGGCCTCTCAAAATGGAGCAACCCTAATAAAGGATTTCAACCCCCCCCCCCCCCCCACCCAATTCCTTCGAACGAACTGTACAAATGCCCATGATCAACAACATAAGGCTAGCATCCAACGCATTTGAACTAGATTTGGTTATACTCAAAAGTGAATGGGCCTAACCCAAACACATTGTGATCGTCTAGGCTCTCTACTTTGGTGCTCTAAGCCTATTTTGTGCATCTAGGCCATTGGAAAGACTAAAATTTATTTTTTCTGAGGTGAATCCACATTCTCCTCTTACCCAATGGAACTTGATAGTAGTAAATCTTCTAAAAGAGAATCAATAAGCTCAATCCTTAATAGTTTATAGTACAATGACAAATCCTCAATGCTAAATGTGGTATTGATCCCTAGATTTGGAGGTAAATCAATTACGTATGCATTGTCTCCTATTTTATACCTAATAGGCACTATGCTACGAGCATGAAACTTCTTATGTGATCTAGTTGGTAACCTCTCCGCTCTCAACCTCATTGTTACTTTGTCTCCCTCACAAAATGATTGTGGCCTATGATATTTAGTTGAAAAATATTTAAATATTACATTACTAGTGGAGATTTTATGTTGAATCTCAAAATATATTCATGGATATGTTGTGCAAAAGCCTTGGCAGAAGATATATGAGATGGAGTGATGAATGATAAGAGATCCACAAGTTTGTTTAGTTAGGAACCTAGAACAACTTGAAAGGGGATAAGAGCAATTGTTTTATGTATAACACTATTAAAAGCAAAACTCAGCAAGTGGCAAAACCTCATCCCAATCAACATGGTCTCAAACAAGATACCTTAGCAAGTTGTCTAAACTCATATTAACTACCTCAATTTGACTATCTGTTTATGGATGACGGGCTGAAGAAAATTTCTGCTTTGTCCCCCTAGTGCCCATAATGATTTCTATAAATGACTCGTGAATTGAGTATCCTAGTATGAGGTGATGATCTTAGATAATCTATGTAATCAAACTATCTCTTTGAAGAAAATTGAGGCAATATGAGAAGCATCTGTCGAAAATGAGCTATTTTTGAAAAGCAATCTATGACCACAAAGATCAAATCATGTTGTGCACAAGTGCGAGGTAGCCAAGCATGAGATTCACATCGATATCACACTATAGGGCCATCTGAACATGCAAAGGCTCGTAAAGGCCTATATTTTTTATACAAGTTTTGTTGGGCTAGAAAGTGCCATAATGGCAAATGACATGGGCAACATCTATGGCGAATGATCACTACCGCAATGACCAGCTACACCACCCACATGAAGCTCCCAAATCATAAAATCCCTAACTAAGGTTCTCACACAAAGTTAAAAACCAAAATACATGAAGCCATATGTCATAGCATACTCAGTGACTATTATTCATACTCCTAAAAAAGTTAGAAAGGTCCTAACATTCATTGTATGCTTGCTTGAGGTATTTGAATTTGATGACCTCCACCTTTAAGGGTGTGCAACAATGTGTGGGCTCAACTTAATGCATCAACAACATTCTCTTTTCCCTTCTTGTGCTAAGGGACAAAAGAAAATTATTGCAAATACCCCACCCATTTGGCATGTCTTGAATTTAATTTCCTTTGAGAACTAATATAAGATAAGGCTTGATAATTACTAAACAAGACAAACTTTTGAGATTACAAATAATGTCGCCAATTCTGTAGTGATTACACAATGATGTAAAACTCTTTCTCATAGGTGAAGCAATGTTGCTTTGCTTCATTAAACTTCTCATTGAAGAATGCAATTGGGTATCCCTCCTAACTTAATGTTCCCCTAATCCCTATTCCCGATGAATCATATTGGACTCCATAAGCCTTAGAGAAATAAAACAAATAAAGTACTAGTCAAGTGATCATCACTCCTTAGGAAGAAAAAGGCTTTTTCAACCTCCTTGGTCCACTCAAACTCACTCCTCTTAGAGCATTTAATATTTTGACCTATTATTGTAAACCTACAATAAAAAGTCATAAGCCCATAGAAACTTCCCACCTCATGTATTGTCAAAGGGTGAGAACATTGTATAATAGCCCTGACCTTGTTCTGGTCAACCTTGAGACATTTAGATGAAATAATAAAGCCCAAAAATAACACATGATCATTTATGAAGGAATATTGTTTTAATTCATGTATAACTTTGAGGCTTCTATGGTTTGACGAAGATGCCCAAGTGTTCATATCTTTCCTTGCTATATATAAGAATGTCATCCAAGTACATGATAAGAAACTTTTCGATGATGGGCTAAAGGACTTCTGTCATAACCCTTATAAATGTGGATGGGGCATTTGATAAGCCAAATGTCATAACAAGCCATTCATACAATCCATTAGGGGTTTTAAAGACAGTTTTATATTCATCCCCAAAATAGATTCAGATATGATGATATCCACTATGTAGGTCAATTTTAGAAAATAATCATGAACCTATAATAAGATCAAGCATGTCATCCAAGTATGGGATTAAAAATCTATATTTGATGGTGATCCTACTGACAGCCTGACAATTTATACACATTCTCTAAGTTCCTTCCTTCTTAGAGAAAAAAAGGGCAAAAAACAACACACAAGCTCACTCTCCTAGATAAATCATTTATGGAGTAGTTCATCAATTTGTTGTTTAAGCTCAGCATGCTCCATTGAGTTCATTTGATAATGCGATAAGTTGGATGACAAACCACTAGAAACTAAATCAATTGCATGGTACATATCCCTAGCATAAGGTAGCCTATCAAGAAGTTCATAGGGCATTATGCCTACAAATTGTTTAATTAATTGTTGGGCATCTTACTCTAATTCATAAGACGTATCAGGGAGAAGAGTGGATGTCACACCCTCTTTCTGTGCTTCATCAAAAAGGGCCTCTACTTGATGATGCTTATCGTCAAACCTCTAGATCAAGATTTTGTGACATACAGTTCTTTTGGAGATGATGAGTTAAGCTTGATTTTCTATCCATTATGCTTAAAGATGTAAGTGTTATCCCAATTATCGTGAGTGGTATTAACATCATAAAGCCATGATCGCCCCCACACAAGATAGGTCACATCCATGGAAATGACATCACACATAATAAGGTTTGAGTAAGTAGCCAAATGTAATTGAACAAGACACTAGTGGGTAACATGGATACTAGTCTGATCAACTCAAGCCATTGAGTAAGGGTGAGGGTGTAGGTGTGGTTTAGGCTTGGGATTGAACTTTGTAATTGCTACTATCCGCAAGTGCATGGATACGTTGAAGTAATAAAATAGATATCGAACCCATAGAGACCTATGTGCTAAGTACCGAATAATTGTATTCTTACTAACTAAGCAAACGATGTATAATGAGAATCAAATAATCGAACACTAACATTGAAAATCAGAAGGAGAAAGCTTGGGACAAGGTTTCACCTCTTTGATTTTTACAACTAATAGAATAAATTTTCATATCACTGACTCAATTCATGTTAAAGAAAGAATTACCTAAATAAAAGTTGTCTCTTCTCAGATACCCAACTTACACTAATTCAACCTTCACTCTCGTGACTTGCCGTTTTAGTGATTAGATGATGGTAATTTTAGATAACAAGAACCAATGTTCACTTTTGTGGCTCAATTCTTGAGTCAATTTCTCAAGCAAACTCAATACTCTCGTAGTTTAATTTTACAGGTTTTACCTAAGGGGTTCTAACAACCTAATTCACTTCTTAGTGTAATTATCTTGTCTGACACAATGCAATTATTAAATTAAAATAACTACAAGTAAATAGGCATCAATAATTTAATTTCTAAAACTTAGCTACTCTCGTAGTCTAGGTAACTAGGTCTAATTAAAGGGGCCTAGGTTTATAAGTCACCTCTCAGTTCATGTTATAAACCCTAAAATATGCAATTATTTAGAATTTAACTATTACAAAGTAATTAAATCACAAAAGTAAAATTAGCATTCATTGAATAACTGACAAATAAAAAGGTTTATCTAGTCATTGTGAAAATCAAAGGGGTTACTCCCCTCATCCCAAAAGAAGTTTTACGCTATCATGGCCATGAGAATACAATGATCATTCATTAAGGAAAAAATTAGAAATTTAGAAAAGTGAAATAAAAATTTTATTGCTATCATAGGGGTGTAACAATCGTAATGCAATTCGTCACAGCCTTGGGATTCCAAGTTGAGTTATAGATCAGTTGCTTGCGTATGCATTGTAGCTGATCCTTTCTTTCGCGGATTCTCCCACTTTTGATCTTCATTCCTTCCAAAAATTTATTTATGAGTTCTCCTACTTAATGCGAACTTTCCTTCAAAATTTCATCGCCGAAGATGACTGTACGCCTCTCGGTGACATATTGATCCCTAGCACTGCCCTTGTCTATTTCTCCTTTGTCTCTCCTTCTAAGTGTGTGATACTTTGATTCGATCCTCTCCTTCTGCTTATAATCAGTCCCACGCCTCTAGATTTTGTGATTGAGTTTTCATTTGCCCGATTTGAACTCAAAAAATCATATTAAAATAAGCGTTGGAAGAATCGGGCGTCGCACACATTTTTCCCAAAAAATCAGAATCACACCCCTGTGACACCCGCAATTCATTTCGTTACGGGGGTGTGATGACAAGTTTTTTTTTTTTTTTTTTTCAAAATTGCCTCTTATACTCTAAATTTCTTCATGATTTCATTTTTGGTCCATTTAACCTCAGAAATCCATGAAAATAAGCATATTTTACTTGAAATATTGAAAAATAAGAGAAAGTGTAGATTCCAAACCAATTGATTAAATTTAATTCAAAAATAAGCAAAAGTACAATAAAGATGACTCAAAAAGATAAATTAAATATATAAAATCTCTATGACTTTTTGAGTTATTAAAATACATAAGGCTCAAACCTTGGCTTTGTTAGTGTGTATTGCATAGGACCTATTGTTGGTTTGGACATTTGTACTACATTTATTGATTTCTGATATTTATATATCCTAGCATTGTCGTTATCATGGTTTTTTGATACATCTACGCATATGTATATTTACATGATGATGTCCCTGGAGATATTTCATATCTCAAATGTTATATCCCTAGTTGAGTGCCATAGTAGATAGGGGATAGCTATGGTGCGCATGAGACTAGTTTATGTGTTGGTTAAGCACGAGGTGCTAAACGCAGACATATGGGTATATCGAGGTAGATATACTGGACTAACCCACCATGAAGTTTTAACTTGGTGTCTTAAGTTAAAATTCACAGTGATAGAGGTGCATTGGTCCTTTGACTTGAGGAACATTGTGTCTCTATATGGTAAAAGGGTGTGCTTTGATACAACATGACGAGGGAGATCATAACGGTTGTCATTAGGCATATTACAAACCATATGAGAGATGCATCTTGCTAATAGAGGATTTGCCCCTTCTTTTAGTAGAAGCTTGACATCCTTGGGCCTCCCATATGGATGTATGATTGAAAGTGTGTGGCCATCTCAGGTTTAACCTGATTTAGTCATGATCATGAGATTGGATTAAACAAGTGTGACATGCTTGTCCAATCAAGATGTTAGTTTGGCAAAAGGGCATATGTGCACATGTACTTTGTTGTGGTTTAGGAGTTGTCGATGATGACATCCATTCCGATGATTTGGGTAACAATGATGCACTGCTAGGTGTTACTTATTGTTTGTGATGATGAGGTCAACACTACCAACGTTAGAGGAACCTACAGGCCGCACACCTAGACACTCAAGATCCCGTACTAATCGGGTAGCCTCAAATCGAATCTATTGATGATTCGGATATATTTAGGAGTTGATAGCTTTCCACAAGTGCACAGATTTATCGAAGTAATAAAAAGATTATCGTTCCCAATGAGGATCAGGTGGTCAAGTACCGATTACACGGTCGATCTGTATCTAGACGAATCAAATCGTGATTTTTCTTTTGGAAACTTCTAAGTGCAAAATTAAAAGAAACAGAGGTAGCGTTTTTGGTAAAAATCAATTTAGATAAATTCAAGATTTGGGGTTTCACCACGCTGACGATTATGAATTTAATAAAGATAAAATCTTTGAACAGAAAATTATAGTGTTGAAAGGGATTTTTCCTAAGATATACGCTAACTCCCTACTCTCGTGACAGTTAACGTAATTAGACCCATTAAGTTCTATGAAAAACCATGTGAATCCTTTAAACAAATCCGAACTACTCTCGTGATCGGATTCGCAGGTTTGAAAAGAATAGTTCCGACGTTGCGATTCACCTCTCGGTCCTTCTCGCAATGTCTAAGACGTAAAGATACTTGATCAGGGTAAATTACGGAATAGACACAATTCTAATCAAATCAAATCTATAAAATTCATGTAAAAGATTTAAAACAATAGATATAACCCATGAATTGTCAACGGGCTACTTCCCAAATCCAGAAAATAGGTTTAAGCAAACATGTTCTTTGAATACAACATGTTTAGTGATGTATTCAACATGTAATCTCTCAAAAATAATGCAAAAAGACACTAGGACAGTGATTAGAACTCTTCCCCTCAATCTGGAGACGAAGAAGAAGTGATCAAACCCCTCCTTTGCGTGATCTTTCGCCGGAATTCTGCCCTGGAAGTGATTTTCGCCCTAGTCGCCGCCTCTGTCCGTGTTTGTGCGTAGAAGCCCCCGAAACCCTTCCAAAACCTTTCCTTTTATAGTCTAATCAGTATAGAACCCATCTAGAAAGGTTTCTAAAGAGTTTGGTTCAATTCTGGTTCGATTTGGGTTCGAATCGAGTGAAAAACCGAAAGGGCAGACGTTTTTACTGTCCGTAATGTATTTACGGCTGCGGCCGTAATTCTGTTTGTGAATAAGCCCTTTTGTACACAGAAAGTTTCACGGTCTGTGATGGATTCACGGCCTCACCCGTGAAAGTTTATGTGTATATTTTAACTTAGCCGTTTTACGCCCGTTCGAACACCAGATTTACGGCCGGCCCCAAAATTACGGCCAAGGACGTGAAAGTAGCGATCTTCACTGTTTTCACTCCAAATTTGACGTGTAAGCTCGTAATCTCCTCGGGAATTATATCATGGCTTCAAATCTCCCAAAATCCATCATTTTTGAGCCAATTTACCTACGTTTTCATGAAAACCAAGAAAAGTGAAGATTCTATACAAAGTGAAGTAAAAATATTAAAAATTGCATAAAATCTTTTAATTAAGCCCAAAATATGATCTAAAATATAGGCAAAAATATGGTGTAAATGCAACGCATCAAAATACCCTAGACTTAGAATTTTTCTTGTCCTCAAGCAATACCTTGATATGTATAAATAATGTAAAGATAAGGAATACTTATTTGTTTTTGCCCCTAATAATATCCTTAGTCTACAAATTAAGCAATCAATCTTTCTAACTCAAGTAATTCAAGAAAAATCATAATAGAAATAAATTCCCAAGAAGTTACAATCCAAGAAAGATAAAATTCATAATTCATGTCATAATATGCATTCTTCACACACTAAATATCAGATACTTTCAATTTAATAAATCTACTTCACTTAACAGATAAAATTTCTACTTTAAGAATTTCAGTGATATTAAAGATAAGAGACTTTTAATGCAATTTAGTCTTTAAACTGTTATATGTTATTTACTGTTAGCATCATAACATTGTTTAAAGTATACCACAGAGCAGTATAATTTAACTCATAGTCTCAATCATAAAGTCAGCGGAGTTGTCCACTTGACCTACAGCTCCCTCTTTTTCTATGCTTTTTATTCTTTTCTCCTTTTTTTTTCATTTTCATTTTTTTCTTTATTTCTGGAAAGAGCTGGTCAAAGGCATGATATTTAAATCATTGTTGATCTTTCTGCAAGAGGGTTAAATATTTGTTTTAAAAATTCTCCCTCTATTACTTGATCACAACAGATTTAAAGTATACCAAACGATGATATAATATAACTCATGACTTAAGATTTCTCAACTAGAGGAGTTGGAGCAAATCTCAGTTAAAAAAATATCACCAAATTTTTATTCATAAAAATTTTCATCAAGCAGAAATAGATAAATTAAACTTCAAGTATAAAGATGTTATGCACGTGTCTTATGAACATATAACAATTCACATATGTATTTTATCAATACCAAAATTGAATTTACTCAACAATTTAAGTCTTCATGAAATTTCAAAAATTTCCTAAGTCATCAAATCAATCACTCAAAATGTTTCCTAAGTCTAAAATTAAGGATAAAACAAATCTGATTATCCTAAATAATCATAAACATTCAAATACATATCTATAAAGCTTTGAAGAAAATGCAAAATATATGAGGACACCCTAGACTTAAATTGTTGCATATATATAAGCATTAAAATCAATAAATGAAAGATTTCAGAAAAATTTTGCAAGAATTCCCTTTATAATGTTGGCAAAACCTGTACAATTATATCAAAAGATGAAAACATGACCCCGAAAAATCTAGAAACTGTATCACATTAAAGATAATCATATTTTACAATGTAAACAAGTTTCAAACATTAAATGCCATCATGTTTCACTATTGAAATCATATTAACCATACTCACAAAGAAAATGTCATCATCACGGTCGGTACATTATTCACGGCTGCAACCATGATGGTCTCGTTAATCACTTTTCTCTCATATAGAAATTCTCCAAACAATTCCTACAAATAAAACAACTTATCGGAAGATTTTCCATCAATAAAAATTCATAAATACATGCTGCAAAAATTCCTAAAAATTTAAATAAAATCAAAAACCAAAAACTAAGAATGAAAAAATTAATAAAATTCAAAAACTTTGGGCTGCCTCCCAAAAGCGCTTGTTTAAGGTCATTAACATGACCACAGCTTCATGTCATGGTGGAGTTGGTGAGTCGGTGTCATAGTAGAGAGCATATAATCTTCTTCTTTTCCTCCGTCTCAAGAGTGTGTCCACCAAATACATCCAGTTAAATAGGTGGTTCCATGTTGCAGTGTCCAGTACATGCATACAAAAATAGAAGTTAGAATAATGCAAAGAGTACTCAATAATTTTTCTATATTTATTCAAGAGTAATATCATGCATTCTTCCTTTAGATTTATATTAGCAATTGGAAGAAGATTAGAATTAAAATCAAAGATTTCATACCTTGGATTGATCAAGAAGTTTTCAAATTTTATTTTTGACTTTTCACATACCTCAATGCCAATGTGATCAATAATCTCATGTGTTATCATCTTTTGGGTACCTGTGGTTGCATTTCAATCAAATAATATTTCATCTACCTCATCATCATTATCCTCTCCACCATCTATAATGCAAATCCCTAATGATTTTTCCTAGAGAAAAGGAATTGATGGTTCATATGGTAGTGGTGTAATATGCTCAGGATCCTCTTCCTCATCTTTTTCCTCAGTTTCTTTTTCTTCAAAGGGGTGTTCCATCTTAACACAATCAAATTCACCCCCATCTATCTCACTAGTTCTTACTTGAGGATCATTAAATTCATTATCGTTCTTCACACAAGACTCCAAAAGTTCAAATTTCTCTTCAAACATGTCCCAAGCATTTGTGTTGCAAGACACTTCATTATGTGAGAGGGGAGTAGATGGCTGGTAAAGTGTTGAGGAAGGTAAATCACAATCATCAAAATTTTTAATATCATCAAAATTTGAAGAAGGTAAATCATAATCTGTGACTGGAGTCATGACTAATGATTATTCCAACTCTACAAAATTCTCAAATTTATCATGGATTCCATCCTCTATGTCATTTTATCAGTGCTATAAATTATAGTATGAATTTCCTCACTTTGTTTGTCTATAGCAGCTATATAGTTTTCAAGCAAGATTTCTAAGCTGGATTTTTGAGGTTCACTGAAATCTGATTGTGGAATAAAGGTTGGGTCATTTTGATAAAACAAGTTTACATGGTTCTCCCAACTTGGGTTATAGGTATTAGGACATAAGTTAAAGCATGGAGGAATCCCTAATTGACATTCAGTAAAATCATACCCATGAAATCCACAAATATCACAAATAACATATTTTAACTTATAAAATTGCATGCTTACATATTCAGTATGTTGAATATAAGAATTTACCTTTTCTAAAAGTGATTCTGATACATCCGTGCCATATTCTTTTGTCATTGTCAGTGGCACATACCTCTGATTTGACCATTGACATTGGTTAAACATCATATTTGCAATAAAATTCAGAAATATAAAATATAAAACAGGAATGCAAAACAAAGCTTAAAATATCTAGTCAAGTGATTTTTCAGTTCTCCTGTTCATACATCGTGTTAATCCAAAATGAGAAAAATAAAATAAAATAACTAAAAAATGCGAAAAACAAAACAAATAAAAATATTATCGTTCCCAACGAGGATCAGGTGGTCAAGTACCGATTACACGATCGATCTATATTTAGACGAATCAAATCGTGATTTTTGTTTTGGAAACTTCTAAGTGCAAAATTAAAAGAAACAGAGGTAGCATTTTTGGTAAAAATCAATTTGGATATATTCAAGATTTGGGGTTTCACCACGCTGACGATTATGAATTTAATAAAGATAAAATCTTTGAACAGAAAATTATAGTGTTGAAAGGGATTTTTCCTAAGGTACATATTACCTTCTCTCGAAGCGTAATCCGGTATCTAACTACGCTAACTCCCTACTCTCGTAACAGTTAATGTAATTAGACCCATTAAGTTTTATGAAAAACCATATGAATCCTTCAAACAAATCTGAACTACTCTCGTGATCGGATTCGTAGGTTTGAAAAGAATAGTTCCGACGTTGCGATACACCTCTCGGTCCTTCTCGCAACATCTAAGACGTAAAAATACTTGATCAAGGTAAATTATGGAATAGACACAATTCTAATCAAATCAAATCTATAAAATTCATGTAAAAGATTTAAAACAACAGATATAATCCATGAATTGTCAACGGGCTACTTCCCAAATCCAGAAAATAGATGTAAGCAAACATGTTCTTTGAATACAGCACGTTTAGTGATGAATTCAACATGTAATCTCTCAAAAATAATGCAAAAAGACACTAGGACAATGATTAGAACTCTTCCCCTCGATCTGGAGATGAAGAAGAAGTGATCAAACCCCTCCTTTGCATGATCTTTCACCGGAATTCTGCCCTAGAAGTGATTTTCGCCCTAGCCGCCGCCTCTGTCCGTGTTCATGCGTAGAAGCCCCCGAAACCCTTCCAAAACCTTTCTTTTTATAGTATAATAAGTATAGAACCCATCTAGAAAGGTTTCTGAAGAGTTTGGTTCAATTATGGCTCGATTTAGGTTCGAATCGTGTGAAAAACCGAAAGGGCTGACGTTTTTACGGTCTGTAATGTATTTACAGCTGCGGCCGTAATTTTGTCTGTGAATAAGCCCTTTTGTACACAGAAAGTTTCACGGTCCGTGATGGATTCACGGCCTCACCCGTGAAAGTTTCTGTGTATATTTTAACTTTGCCGTTTTACGCCAGTTCAAACACCAGATTTACGGCCGGCCCCAAAATTACAGCCAAGGCCGTGAAAGTAGCGATCTTCACTGTTTTCGCTCCAAATTTGACGTGTAAGCTCATAATCTCCTCGGGAATCGTATTATGGCTTCAAATCTCCCAAAATCCATCATTTTTTAGCCAATTTACCTACATTTTCATGAAAACAAAGAAAAGTGAAGATTCTATGCAAAGTGAAGTAAAAACATTAAAAATTGCATAAAATCATTCAATTAAGCCCAAAATATGATCTAAAATATAGGAAAAAAATGGTGTAAATGCAACGCATCAGGAGTCTTATGCATCTCAGATGCATGCATTGAGTTGGGAGATGACTATATAGACTTAGATGACGCTTTAAGATCAGTTGACCTTGTTTGATCTTTGGGTGACCATATTTGACCTCGGTTGACTAGGCTTAGTCAACGGGTCAAGTGTCGTAAAAAGCACTAAAATTATTCAGAGGCTTGACACGCTCCGCAAGTGCACGGATATGTCAGAGTAATATAAAAGATGTCGAATCCCACAGGGAACAAGGTTGAGTACTAGAAAGTCCGAGTCCTAATAGCTAGGCGAATCGAAATGTGGGTTTTTGAAGACGGAAATCGAAAACAAACAAGTGCAACTAATTCGGTAGAGAAAAGATATAAGAGAGAATTCAGGGCTACGGCTTCCACCACGATGATAATCTTAATCGCACAAGAAAGATATTAGTTATTTGGTTTATTGGTTTTGCACAATGAGTCTAACCCTAGGGTACAAGGTGCCCTCTCTCGAGTGATACACCCCGGTGTTCGTTTTAGACCGACCTCCTACTCTCGCGGTGGATCGTTCTAAGACGAACCCAATGAGTTCTATAGCAGACTATGAAATCCTTGAGCGAAGACCAAGCACTCTCGTGTCGAGGTCTCGCAAGTTTTACTCAGAGGTTCGACCCTTACGATCCTTCTCTCGATATGAATCGTAACGACTAACACGCGATATTACTCGGCCAAGGTAAAACCATGAAATAAATACGTCAAAGTAAAATATGCTCACAATTCATACCAAATAACATAAATAGATACAAAGTTTGCTGTTAAAATCATTAAAGGGTTTCCACTAAGCCCCGAAATAGGGTTTACGCTACAATCGTCATTGAAACGCTCAAAATCTCTCTTTTAATGAAATGAAAAGTATAAGAAAATGAAGCTAAGGGGAAGGAGACGATGAACAGAAGGAATCCTAAAGAAATCGTGATGATCGTGTGTCTCAATCTCCGAAAATCTCCAAAAATTGCCTCTGTCGCTGAGTTCTTCCATCCACGCTGCTTCTTCGCGTGAATGCTTGATATCTAGGGCATAAAAATTGGGGCTTTATATTCCATCTGTTTGCCTCTGAAAGAGCTTTCCATAGACACCTCACTTGCTAAATTTGGACTCCAAACGAGTGAGAAATCATGGAAAAACTGAGTGGAAATCGGTCTCGTTCGCGCCTGGGTTGGAATCACGGGTGAACCCCGCCGAGTTCACCTGCCCGTGATTCCCTCTGTGAGTTTGGATGAATAGAAGCGCGGTGAACCCGGTGGGGTTCACCCGCCCGTGCTTCTCTCTAGACAGATCTCGACCAAAGTGAAAATCTGGCCGTGATGCTTTCTGGACCTCTGCTGGCTGACGACCAGGATGGTGAATGGGTTCACCCAGCCGTGATTCTCTCTGTGAGTTTCCTGCAGCCTAGCGAAGAATCTGGTGAACCCCATGGGGTTCACCTGGCCGTATTTTTGAGGCTAACTCTGTTTAAGCCCAAATTTGATGTGTGACTTCGTCTTCACACGAGAAATCATCCCATGGTCTCAGAATCTTCAAAATATGTCGAAAAAAAGGTGTTTTTATCTGAAATTGCATAAAAGTACCAAAAAGTGAAGATTCCAAAGATATGAAGGAAATAAGGCAATAATGAGTATAAAAGTGTTAAAATAATCCTAGATTTGACATGAAATACAACGGAAAAACACTACCAAAATGCAATGCATCAAAATACTCCAGAGTTAAATCTTTGCTTGTCCTCAAGCAAATAGAATAAGATGAAGTACAAGATGGGAATAAGAACAATCTTTTGGGTTGAGGTATACATCCAAGTTAGAGAAATATTTTAATAACAATCCAAAACCAAATCAGGAAAATCAAGTAAATGGTTGTTTCAAGTGTTCAGCAGTTTAATCTCACAATTTCCAGATGTTAGTCAAATTAATAAGCAACAAACATAGGATTCAATCAAGCATACACATAACACTTATGCAATTCCAATCTTCCCTATTCAAATCGTTGGGGTTAACTCAATTGTTCCATCAGGGTATGATACACTGATTATTGCAATAGACTTCAACTCATAACCTTAGGTACCATTGCCAATTTTTCGCAATGCCAAGTAGAGGAGTCTCTTTATTGATTTCAACTTCACATCCCTTAGATTTCAACTCATAACCTTAGGTACCATTGCCAATTTTTCGCAATTCCAAGTAGAGGAATCTAAAGGGTTATTCGTTTTTTTTTTAACAGCAGTTGATAACACATCCTTTTTGAACATATGTAGTGTCTCCCCAATAACAGAAAGGAATTCAAAGAATAACAAAGTGAATATGTATCTCAATACGATTCTCATGTAAGTTGCAAGCTTGAGTTGATTAAACAATCATAGAAATGTTTGACCCACTAATGAACAACTTAAAAGCAATCCAAATCACAAAATTTCAAAATCATAGAATAAATGGACATGTTCAAAAAGTATCTCTAACAAGGAGGTATTACTCTAGACTTAATTCTTTGATTATTCCTAACCAATCATGCACTCAACTCAAAATTTTGAAATAGCTTTCATAGGACAAGTCACATGATAGACACATGAATTCATGAATAATATGCATCATAACATCATTCAAGATTTTCACAGCATGTAATCACAATCATCATAGCAAACTACTGATATGAGCATGAAAGTAAAGTGCAAAGAGTCATATATAACTGTCATAGAGTGGGGCCTGAGGATGTGGACCAGGCTCACGAATATAATGACATATAAGATACAATGCCACATAATATCCAACCATCTCAAAATGAAAAGTATCAATTCCCAACATCATAACAAATCACAGCCACATGAAGAAAGGAAAAGCAGAGACCGGAGTAAAGAAAGCTCACCCACTCTAAAAGTTTGCATAGTCCTCTATGCAATACCATGATGTGAGAGAAGTGGATGCTGAAATAGATATCCGGGGGCAGCTACTTCTTTTTGCGCGAGCGAGAGCCAGAAGCTCTCGAGCTTGAGCTCTTCTTCTTCCCACGCGTACTATAATCCGGTTCAACCTCCTCGTCTGAAGGAAAAACGCTGTCGGAGGAGATGTCCATCTGAGCCCTGTGCTCTTCAGAGGCAAAGGTGAGGCGCCCATCCATGGCGAATAGCTTCCAAATGGAGCTCAGCATTTTGTGCTGGCGTTGCATACCAGCTTCATTTGATTCCCATCGAGCGGCGTAGTCCTGCTGCATGTGAGAGATAGATGGTGTCCATGTGATCGATCACCTCCCTTTGATGGAGCTGCTCCTCCCTAATTTCCTACAACACAGATATCATAGAATCATGAGACGAGGTGCCACCAAAAGAGAAGGCGCCTGGAGCTGGTAGTGCGGTGTCGACTGGATCTGGCTGTGCGTCCTCAACTGGCTGGATGCGCCAGTTTCCTCGAACTCTGACTGTCGTGCGCTCTGGGTTCAGTAATGGTAGGCAAAACTGGCTTCCTCTAAATGTCATGCAGTATGAGTCTCCCCTATGAACAATGAGCTTCATAGCAACACATGACTCGAGGTCGAGCCTGTTGCTGCCAATAGCGTCCAGTGTGCCGTATGGGATAATGCCCAGGGAAACTGCCAGAGGTGTGATCAAGCCGCCAATCACTATCACCCCTTTCAGAGAGAGGGCGACGCGGCTGAACTACTTTGCCAAATAAAACCCAGAGTCCACTCGAAAACTGTGAAGCATACACCATAGATAGAATAGCTCGGTCTGCCGCACCATACCATCACTCTCACCACGGCCAAATAAGGTGTGGGCCAACACGCGGTGGACATATTTAATCACAGGGTTGCATAGGCTGGACGCACGGGCCACACGAGCGGAATAGATGTGCTCGTTGGTAATCGCGCCCCAAAAGCCCTGCTCACTAAACTCAGTGGAGACCCTGCGAACACAAGGCTCTGGAAAACCATATATGCTACAAAACTACGAGAGAGTAAGAGTGTGCTCGATATTACCCAGTCAAAATGTCAAACTCCCTGGATCGTCTTCAAGAATAGGGTCAGCTTTCATTTCTAAAGAGCTCAAAAATTCCAATGTCACGCAAACATACGTAGGAGAAAATAATTGATGGAACTGCTCCAAACCTACTGCAGAATACATCATGTCAACATCGTCCAACATCCCCAACATCTGCAATGTCCCCCTATCAAGGTATCTCGTGTTTAGGACTCGACGCTGACGCAATATCTGGTAGCGTTGCTCCTGGTTGGCGTCGCGGAAGACGATCCCGAACTCGTTCGGGGGAGAGGCATATGGCTGTGATCGGCTGGAGGGAGTGCACCCATGGTAAGAGGAAGAAGAGCCTAGAGTCACCGTCGAAGATGGTCGGCGAGATGGAGGTGTAGGCGTAGGCTCATACTCCTCATCGTCGGTGCCAGACGAATCGGACAGCGCCTGTTGAGGGCGTGAAGTCCTCTTCGCAGCCATTACTTTTGTTCGTGGAGGCATGGTGCTGAAATAGATCAAGATCAGTTGGGAAGAAGATCTGGCCGATGGCGTGAGGAAACATGAGCAGGTGGCGGATCGGCAAAAACTGAAATGCTTAATCGCTCGAAGCAAAGATCCGTTAGAAAAAGGGAAAAGCTGGATCAAACCCTTAGAGATCTTCTTCAAGTGCTAGGAAGTAGAGAAGGCGGCGTGATCAGGTCGGCGGCGTCGAAATCGGAAAGGCGGCGGCGATCGGCTGAAAAACTCGAAGAACAGCGGATGCGCAAAAACTGACATCGCGACTTGCTTAGAGAAGATATCAGAAAAGGGAAATCCGGATCGAAGCCCTGAGGATCTTCTTTGTGTTTTGAGCAGATTGGAGAGAGGCGCAATCGACGGGATTTCACCGAGATTGGAGGGCGGCGGAAACCTTGCGCGTGCGATGCCCTAACTCGGCTGAGCACGACTCGAAATTCTGGTGAACCTGCCCGGGTTCACCAGCCCGTGAAGTTTACTGAGTTCGGGTGGATGCAACAGAAGCACGGGTGAACCCGCTGGGGTTCACCGACCCGTGAAGCTTACTGGTTGTTTTCTGCAGTCCGAAAAGATGGTGCCTGTGAAGCTCACTGGTGTGTCTTTGCGCGTGTAGAAATTCTGGTGAACCCCGTGGGGTTCACCAAGCCGTGAAACTCACTGGTCACAAAGTCTGGGCACCAATGTACAATGCACTTCACGGGTGAACCCCATGGGGTTCACCTGGCCGTGATTTGCACTGTTCAGTCAAAAAAATCCTGGAAAAATCTGGAAAAATTCTCATGCGCTACATCTTCATTCTACATCATAAAGAGATATCAAATTAGTAGCAATTCCCTCTAGAAAACCTAAAATAAAATGAAAAGCAAAACAACAGTCTAAAACATTAACTATCATCAATGAGAAACTATGCATAAAAAACTAAAAATCAAGCAAAAACTTGGGTTGCCTCCTAAGAGCGCTAGTTTAGGGTCGATAGCTCAACCATAAGAGTTTTCTAAGTTCCAAATCTGGGGGGTCTGAGAGAGCTAAAACTTCCTCTTTCTCAACCCGCTCATCTTCAAAGTAATGCTTGAGGCGGTGCCCGTTTACTGTGAAACTCCCAGTTCGCTCTGTCCAAATTGTGATAGCACCATAAGGTTGAACTTTCTGAACTATAAAAGGACCGGACCACCTCGTTCGAAGCTTTCCTAGAAACAATCGAAGTCTTGAATTAAACAGAAGTACTTTGTCCCCCTCATGAAATTCTTTCTTTGTTATGCGCTTGTCGTGCCAAAATTTGGTGCGTGCTTTATATCTCTTGGCATTCTCAGTAGGGTTTGTCAGCGCAAGTTTCAATGATTCCACTTGTCTCCCAGGCGGCTCAACTTGCTGTATAGCTTTCTCCATAATGTCAATGTTGCAACATGTACCTGCAAGAGAAGGTTTTTTCAGAGTGTCAGTTAAATCAAATTGAATAATGTTGACACAGATGTTCAAAGACAGTTTCCCATTCTTGACATCCATGACAGCGCTTGCAGTGGCAAGAAAAGGTCTCCCCAAAATGATAGGGAGCCTGTCATCCTCATCAATTTCCAAGATAATAAAATCAGCAGGAATAAAGTAATCTCCTACTTTAACAGGTATGTCCTCTAAAATACCAACTAGGTGGCGTACAGATCTATCTACAAGCTATATGGAAATATTAGTTGGTTGCAAGTCCCCTAAGTCTATCCTTTTACATAGTGATAGTGGCATGAGGCTAACGCTTGCTCCTAGATCGCATAAAGCTCTCTGAAAAGACATCTCCCCAATTTGGCAGGGTATGGAAAAACTACCTGGGTCCTTCAGCTTCTGAGGGAGCTTGTTCTGGATGATGGCGCTACACTCATTAGTAAGTACAATGGTCCCTTGATCTTCTAGCTTCCTCTTGTTTGATAAGATATCATTCAGGAATTTCGCATAAGTCGGCATCTGCGAAAGAGCATCAACGAAAGGAATGTTAATATAAAGTTTCTTTAAAACCTCTAAAAACTTACCAAACTGCTTGTCCAATTTAGCCTTGACAAGCCTCTGTGGAAAGGGAATTGGTGGCTTATATGCTGGCGGTCCCACATAGGGCCGTTCCTCCTCAACTGGCTCAGGTGCCACCGGTGTCACATCAGTATGCGGTTCCATAGGTTCTGGTATTGCCTCTTCTATCTTGTCATCTGTCGGCATCTTCGGGTCTTCCAATTGCTTGCCACTCCGAGTGGAGATTGCATTGCACTACTCCCTCGAGTTTACTTCTGGCTGGGATGGTAGCTTCTCTGGTACTCTCGATGATGAACTAGCTTGCTGGGCTAGCTGACTTTCTAGCATTTTATTGTGTGTTTCTAGGGAATCCATCCTCGTCATCATCATCTTCATCATGTCTGTAAGTCCTTCAAGTTGCTTGCTCAGATTTGAATCGTTGTTGGGTCTTGGCTGTTGTGGTTGTGGCGGCGGTGCATTGTAGTTTCTGGCCTGGAATCCTGGTGGTCTGAAATTGTTCTATTAGGGTTGCCTAAAGTTTCCTTGTGGGGGCTAGGTTTGCTGTGGTGGAACTTGTCCAGGCTGAATCGGCTGAGTTGTCCGGTAAGAGAAATTTGGATGGTTGCGCCATCCTGGATTGTAGTAGTTGGAATAAGGGTTATTGTTCTGGTTGAAATTTCCAACTGCATTCAACTGTTCAGGATGAGCCGCAACCATCTGTCCATCTCCTACCTGGCAATCTGCCCCTGCATGACCTACAATTCCACAAACCTCACAAGTAATAGCGTTAACATCCATTGAATTAACAGACCAAGAGTCAAGCTGCCTAGTCAAATTATCAACCTTAGCAGTAAGTGCAGTCAAAGAATCCAGGTCATACTTACCTGACTTCTCGGTAGAAGTACCTCTCTCGGATGTCCATTGGTGATGGTTAATTGTCATATCCTCGAGAAGGTTCATTGCATCTTCCACTCTCCTATTCATCAAAGCACCTCCTATTGCAGCGTCCACTGTAAGCCTCGTGTTGTAATCCAAACCGCTGTAGAACGTTTGGATCAAAACCCAAGTCTCAATACCATGATGTGGACACATCCTTTGGAGCTCCTTAAACCTCTCCCAAGCTTCGTATAGGGATTCTCCATCTTTTTGCATGATACTTGTTATCTGGTTTCGCAATTGAATTATCTTTGACGGAGGGAAGTACTTGGAGAGAAAGGCTTGAGAAAGCTCTGCCCATGTTCTTATCGAAGCAGCAGGTAGTGTGTGCAGCCAAGCTCTCGCCCTATCCCTCAGAGAGAAGGGGAATAGTCGCAACCTGATAGCATCAGCAGACACTCCATTAATTTTCAACATATCGCAATATTCTAAAAAAATAAAAAGGTGCATGTTGGGGTCCTCAAGAGGAGAACCACCAAATTGGTTTTGTTGCACCATAGAAAGAAGAGCGGGTTTTATTTCAAAGTTATTGGCCTCAACAGCGGGCCTAGCAATTCCTGATTGAAAATCGTAAGTGTAAGGTGTCGAGTAATCTTTCAATGTCCTGTTGTTATAATTGTTCCCCATTGGTTGTTGTGCTCGGCCATTGTTCACTTCAAGTTGAATGTGTTCCATTTGATTGTCTTCTCCTGGATGGTTCATGATTTCTTTCTTCAGAATTTGATTTTGCTTCCTTCTTGTCCGGAAGGTGCGCTCGATCTCTGGATCAATGTCAAAGAATGTACCTGCCCTAGAACTTCTTCGCATAAAATGGTCAGTCAAAATTATAAAGTTCTAAGACAGCAAGTAAATAAAAAGAAAAAGAAAATAGCAGTGCAGTAAAGAAAAATCTAACCTAAGGCCTAGTCTACCAATTCTCGGAAATATACTAATATCAAACGTTGCTCCCCGGCAATGGCGCCAAAAACTTGACATACTCCGCAAGTGCACGGATATGTCAAAGTAATATAAAAGATGTCGAATCCCACAGGGAACAAGGTTGAGTACTAGAAAGTCCGAGTCCTAATAGCTAGGCGAATCGAAACGTGGGTTTTTGAAGACGGAAATCGAAAACAAACAAGTGCAACTAATTCGGTAGAAAAAAGATATAAGAGAGAATTCAGGGCTACGGCTTCCACCACGATGATAATCTTAATCGCACAAGAAAGATATTAGTTATTTGGTTTATTGGTTTTGCACAAGGAGTCTAACCCTAGGGTACAAGGTGCCCTCTCTCGAGTGATACACCCCAGTGTTCGTTTTAGACCGACATCCTACTCTCGCGGTGGATCGTTCTAAGACGAACCTAATGAGTTCTATGGCAGACTATGAAATCCTCGAGCGAAGACCAAACACTCTCGTGTCGAGGTCTCGCAAGTTTTACTCAGAGGTTCGACCCTTACGATCCTTCTCTCGATATGAATCGTAACGGCTAACACGCGATATTACTCGGCCAAGGTAAAACCACGAAATAAATACGTCAAAGTAAAATATGCTCACAATTCATACCAAATAACATAAATAGATACAAAGTTTGTAATTAAAATCATCAAAGGGTTTCCACCAAGCCCCGAAATAGGGTTTACGCTACAATCGTCATTGAAATGCTCAAAATCTCTCTTTTAATGAAATGAAAAGTATAAGAAAAGGAAGCTAAGGGGAAGGAGATGATGAACCGAAGGAATCCTGAAGAAACTGTGATGATCGTTGTCTCAATCTCCGAAAATCTCCAAAAATCGCCTCTGTCGCCGAGTTCTTCCGTCTGCGCCGCTTCTTTGCTTGAATGCTCGATATTTAGGACATAAAAATTGGTGTTTTTATATTCCATATGTTTGCCTCTGAAAGAGCTTTCCATAGACACCTCACTTGCTAAATTTGGACTCCAAACAAGTGAGAAATCATGGAAAAACCGAGTGGAACTCGGTCTCGTTCGTGCCTGGGTTGGAATCACGGGTGAACCCCGCCGGGTTCACCTGCCCGTGATTCCCTCTGTGAGTTCGGACGAATAGAAGCACGGTGAACCCGGTGGGGTTCACCCTCCCGTGCTTCTCTCTGGACAGATCTCGACCAAAGTGAAAACCGGTGAACCCGGTGGGGTTCACTTGGCCGTGATGCTTTCTGGACCTCTGCTGGCTGACGACCGGGATGGTGAACCCCATGGGGTTCACCCGGCCATGATTCTCTCTGTGAGTTTCCTGTAGCATGGCAAAGAATCTGGTGAACCCCAGTATTTTTGAGGCTAACTCTGTTTAAGCCCAAATTTGACGTTTGACTTCATCTTCACACGAGAAATCGCCCCATGGCCTCAGAATCTTCAAAATATGTCGAAAAAAGGTGTTTTTACCTGAAATTGCATAAAAGTACCAAAAACTGAGGATTCCGAAGATATGAAGGAAATAAAGCTATAATGAGTATAAAAGTGTTAAAATAATCCTAGATTTGACATGAAATACAACGGAAAAACACTACCAAAATGCAATGCATCAAGGCTTATCAATTGATTTTAGCGGAATCATGAGGGGTCCACAGCTTAAGCGCATAATTGAATATTTATACTCAATTAATTAGAATAAATATATTATATTTATTCGAATCTTAAGTAGTGAAACCCACGACTTAACTCTATATAAGGAGAGCCTAGGGGGCGCATATCCTCATGCCATCTCTTGGAGAACCCTAGCCGCCTAGGGCTTGTCTCTCCCCACTCAAACCCTAGCCACCACTTGCTTTCTCCTTAGCACCTCCTTAGTTGATTGTCACCTCCTACCACCTTGGTGACAAGCTTCTTCCATTAGTGCAAGAAGATCTTGAGGGGCTTCTCCTTCTTCCCTTGTGCATCCTTTCGTGGTGGTGCATCTTGAAGAAGGTGGCAGCATACATCTTCTAGTTGGTGCATCTTCTTGGTGGCACAACAAGACATACCTTGTCGCATCTTCCATAAGGTGGTGCAAGCAAGCTGAACTACCAAAGGCGTGGATCTCTTCTCCCGAGGCTAACATTGAGTGTGGAGAAAGAAGAATCTTGTTGTGTCCGCAAGTGCACGGATACTCGAAGTAATAAAAAGATATCGAACCACAGAGACCTCATTTGTTAAATACCAAAGAATTAATTTCTCACTAGCTAAGCAAATTCGAATGCGATGTAGCGAACGATCGGAAATTGCATGAAATATCAAAAAGAAAAGCTGGGACTAGGGTTTCATCCACCTAAATTTCAATAACTAGATATAAATAAGTGTTCATCGGTTTATCTTTGTTATGATAAAGATGTAATTTACTTTATAAAGAAATTATCTCGCTCTCACGCAGACAATCTACAAAGAACAACTCTCTCTCTCACGACTAATTATTTAGTGTTAAAGATAAGTAAACCTTGACAAGGAAATTTAAAATCACCTTCGTGCTTAACTCTCAATGTTAATATCTCAAGTGAAAACTAAATATTCTCATACTTTATTTTCACATGTTTTACTTAAAGGTCTCCAACAATCCCATGCCTAATCTCTTAGCATATTTTCATGTCTAACTCAATAATATTTCCTAGATCAGATTATCAACAAGAATTAAACTTCAAAAATCTAGAAATCTAACTTCAATAATATTTCCTAGCATGATGAAAGATTTAAAATAAACCATTGTTTTAGTGAAAATCAGAAATCTAAAGAAGTAAAGGGTTACTCAATACAGGGCTGTAAACAAATTACAGCTCGTAATTCTAGCTTTGAAAGTTGCTGTGAACAGTGCGTCGCCCACGCTTTTCTTGATTTCTCCTTCCTTCGACTTCCCTTCGCTCTGAAACTTCTGGTGTATGTTCTCCTCCTTTAGGCATAACTTTCCCTTAAATTTCATGGCCAATGGTGGTCTGTATGCTTCTTAGTGATGAACCCTAGGGTGGCGATGAGATTCTCGATTTCTCTCTAAATCGTGGATAAAAATTGGGGCTTCCTATTCTGAGATCTTTGCCTCTTCTTATAGAGTTTGCTCCTTCTTTCGGATTTTCAAATGGTGGTCAAAATCGACTAGAATCATTGACACAAAAATCGGGCTATAGTAACTCTGGAAGAATCGGGCAGAATCGGCCGCTTGGGTTATAATTACGGTCCGTAATAATAATTACGGCAGTGCCGTAATTCTTTCTATGGAGAAACTGGAAAGAATCACAAGTTGTAATATAAACCATGGCAGTGCCGTGTTTCGACCTTTGTGCTTCAAAATCTGGTCTGACAAAATTACGGCCATAGTATAATTACGGCAGTACTGTATTTTTGTCAGAAACTCTGATTTGCGTGAATTTTGATGTGTGATCTCCTCTTGATGATTGGAATTTGTCTATGCACTTGGTTTGCTTGAAAATCCCTTAAAATAGTGCTTTTTTACCTGAAATTGATAAAAAAAAAAAACTAGGAAAGGTGTAGATTCTAAAATATTTAAGAAATAAGGCATAAAAATAAGCAAAATAGCGTGAATATGACTTAAAAATATATTCAAACATTACGAAATATACTATGAATTTTTGTGTCATCAAAATATATAAGGCTCAAACTTTGCTTGTCCTCAAGCAAATAAATAAATCAATACTGATTAAAGAGAAATAACTTTCTTACGAAGAATAAATTTCTAAAATATAATCACCAATGAAAGATCCCATCAATGCTACATAAAGTTTCAAATAGATATATGGTCCTTCGAATTTAATCTTCAAGGTCTAAAACTTAATCGAATAAAATTTTGCAATTTGTATAATAAACAGAATTTCAATCTCATGAGCTTACTTAGTTTCAATTTAAAATCATAATACTTTTGTTTACAGGAATAGGATTTCCAAAGTCTTTTTCCACTCAGATTTTCTCTCTATTATTTTTTTATTCTGTCTTCGACATTCTCTAAACCGATGGTCACCCTTTTTCCAATGACGAATTAGAGTACACTGGTCACATAACCAATGTAATAGAACTCATATCTCTTAAGTAGGAAGAATCTTACCTGAGACAGCGGAGTAAATGTCAAAAGATTTCTCTCCATGGCGTGTACCCACATAGATACACACTTTTTAATTTGGAGTTCAACTCTTAACTTCGGTACCACTGAAAATTAATATAGTGCCAAGTAGAGGAGTCATTCTCTTTTTTTTTCTTTTCTCTCTCTCTCTCTCTCTCTCTCTCTTTTTATCTTGACTTCAACTCATATCTTCAGTACCACTGCCAATTTTACATAGTGCTGAGTAGGGGAGTCACTCTCTTTTTATTGGACTTTGGAAATCTTTCTTCCCAACAAATAGTGAAAATAGAATAAACCTTAACTAAGTTAATCAATTGATATCAATTCAAAAAAAATCATACTCATATGCTTATTTTATTCAAGAAAGTAATTTCACTTTAAGATCTTATTCATCAAACAACATGTCTACCCAAAACTTTATGCATCAACCAATGAGAAATTCCAATAGGCAGATATATATTAAAGAAATAAATTCATTACAATAGGCTCATCTCTAATCACAGGCATTGATATATTCATCATCAAGAAATCAAACTACCAACATGAACAAACCACTCTTTAACACAACAGCATATAGCCAAAACCAAAAAGGATTGCACATGTCAAGCTTATCATGCAGATTATACTATCAACACATATCAGAATGCACCTACACAAGGTGCTCAATATCAGCAGAATATCATACAACCATATTGAAGTGGAAACAAAAACACAAATATCATAATATCTTAATACAACCAAATCGAATAGAGTTCATAGTAAATCAACAAGTAGCGAACACAAGAAGTTTAATTAAATCATCCTTCCCTATAAAGAAATATATATCATTAATAGGATATCAAGATGAACAAGGTACAAGTAGGAAAGAAAATACTCACAAAGCATCTAATCGTCCGCATCATAGCCTATCTCCTTGATATCCTCATCGGCAGGGGCTGCATCCATAGGATCATCTCGACCACCTTCGTCACCACCATTACCGTCATCTCCACCCCTTCCTTCATAACTGAATCTGTCACCAAGGAAATTCCTCATCTCTTCCATGTAATTCCCAAGCTCCTCAATATCTTCATGCATATGACCCATAGAATCAAGCATTCTCTCCATGAGGCGGCCCTGTCGGTACACCTCAACAAAAAGAGCTTGGAAACCGGGGTCGAGGGCACTAGCCAACCCTCTCTCATCAGCTCGGTGCGAGGAACCTACATATCGGTGTGAAGGCAACTCTATAGCTCTGTGTGATGGTGAATCCATACCTATACCAAACAGGTCATCTCTTCCACCCCAAGTGGGTGGTGGTGGTACATAATCCAAGGGAGTAGGGGAAGCATAAGCAGCATCACTAGGAGAGAGTTTCCAATTTGCTTGATTTTGAACCGTTGTCTTTTCTTTGTTGGGCAATGGTAGTGTTGGAGCGCCTGGTCCAAGAACTAAACAATAAACATCACCTTCCCTCACTATCATCTTCATGGTCACAGGATTCTATATAAAGCCTTGCATTCTCCCTAGCCACTTCAATTCCATAGGGCTCAACATTCAAAGCAAGGGCTATAGGAGTAAGAAATCCTCCTATCACAATAGTTCCCTTCTTTGCCCTAGCCACCTTATCCAAATGCTTGATAAAGAAAAAGCAACATCCACAGGATATCCATAGAGCATGCACCATAAAAAGTAGAGTTCGGACTGACGGACCATACCATCACTATCTCCTCGTCCAAACACTATGTGGGCCAAAACTCGATGTGCATACTTGATGCAAGGATTTGAAATTCTGGTAGCTCTAGCTGATACAGCTGAAAAATTAGACTCAGAGGTAATTTGGTTCCAAAATACATTCTCAAAGAAGCCAAGTAGTACATGAGTATGACCTTCTCCTCCTAAATGAAAGATAGACCTGATGTCCCTAAGAGTGAGACTCCTCTCGATATTAGCCATGCAAAAGGTGATCTCACCTTCAGCATGGCTATCAGTGAACTCATGGAGCTCCATCTCCATACTGCTGAGAAACTCCAACACTAAGGGTAGGTATGTCTGCGGTATCATCTGGAAAAATTTCTTTGCCCTGATCTGATCAAACATCCAAAATACATCTTCGTAAAGACCCAAAGCTTCCAATGTACACTTATCAGCTTACTTTGTGTTCACCACGCGGCGGGTAAGCAACTGATTATATCGTGCCTCTTAGATTTTGTTTATGAAAATGATTCCGTATGGGTTGGGAGGCGGGGCTGGTGCAGAGGACTCAGCAAGACCTTTTCCTTTCCTCTTGGAAACCACTTGCTTTGTTCTTGGTGCCATTTCAAAGTAAAGGATGTAAACACGCTGGAAGTCTAAAATAAAATAGAGGTGTTACCAAATAGCAGCACGTGGAGTAAACTTTGAATTTGGTTCCAAATTTGAACTTCTGGGTTGAGACCAAACTTCCAAATACTTTCTGAACCAAGTGACCTTCTTCTACAAACTTCTTGGAAGCTGGAAATCAGCTCAATCAAGCTCAGCATGACCAAAAACCTGCTGGCAGAAGCTTGGCAAATGAATTAGCAGATCTGGGCTTGTTTAAGGCTCTAAATCACCTTAATGCCACTCAAAAATTACTAAAATCGTATCAGGAAGGAATGCCAGTGATTCAAGAAGCGAATGCAAGCTAAAATTTCAAGATTTAATGCCAAATTGAAAGAAAACGAGAAAGGGGCGGAATCTCGTCAAAACTCACTAAAATCAAACAGATCAGGTTATAAATCACTAGATCGACTGTCAGAGATGAACGGGAAGGATCGCCGGAGAGTTTTGAGGGCAAGGGCAAGCTGGAATCTCAGAGTCGGTGCAGGAACGAGTGAAAACACGAGTGAAAAACCCTAAAAACACGGAAGAAACCCTAGAAATACGGTAGAATTACGGTCGTAATTTTCATTACGGCACGACCGTAATTTGTTCTGGTTCAAAAATGCTCTAAAATACGGGTCGTGAAAACCTTTACGGCACCGCCATAAAACCATTAAAAACTTCTGTAAAAAATCATGTTGAAATTATGGCCCGTAAGAATCCTTACGGTACTACCGTAAAGCGAGTTTTTTTTTTAAAAAAAAATCAACACAATTTTATGGCCAGTAATTTTCATTACGGTAGTGCCGTAAAAAAAATATAAAACTCTCTGGTCAAAAATAAACCAAAATTACGGCACACAAAAATTCTTACGGTACCGCCGTTTTCTATGAAAAATCTCAAAAATTTTCTGGAAGGAAACAAGCCGAAATTACGGCACATAAGAATACATACGGTGGTACTGTAAACGACACCAACCTTCTGGACGAAAACAGACCAAAATTACGGCCCGTAATTTTCATTACGGTACTGCCGTAATAAACACGAATTTTGATTTCTCCTACAAAAAGAAAAGAAAAATTAGTTCTAAAAATAAAGGAAACTAAACTTAAGAAAGAGTGCTTGGGTTGCCTCCCAAGAAGCGCTAATTTTAAGGTCATTAGCTTGACCGTTCTACACTTAGATCCCGTCGAGGTTTGTCGAGTTGAAATTTTGCTCCTTCTTCAATCTGTTCTTCCTGAAAATAATGCTTCAACCTCTGACCATTAACCTTAAACTCCCCTATTTTGTCGTTCCATATATCCATAGCACCGTGGGGTAAGTTTTTCTAACCTGAAAAGGTCCAGACCATCGAGACTTCAGTTTACCAAGAAAAAGTCTCAATCTAGAATTAAACAAAAGAACAAAGTCACCTGGTAGGAATTCCTTTCTGAGGATATGTCGATCGTGCCATGTTTTAGTCCTCTCTTTATAAATCCTTGCATTTTCGTAAGTGGAGAGTCTAATCTCATTTAGCTCGTTTAATTGTAGCCTTCATTTTTCTCCCGCGTTCTTCAAGTCGAAGTTCAGTGCTTTGATCGCCTAGAACGCTTTATGCTCGAGCTCTATAGGTAGATGACAAGATTTACCATAAACCAATTGAAAAGAAGACATACCTATTGGTGTTTTAAAAGCAGTTCGGTAGGCCCAAAGTGCATCATCAAGCTTGAATGCCCAATCTTTTCTCGTTCTTGACACAGTTTTTTCCAAAATCCCCATGATCTCCCTATTTGATATCTCAACTTGTCCACTTGTTTGGGGGTGATAAGGTGTTGCAACTCTATGATTTACACCATACTTTCTAAGCAAGGCTGAGAACTTATTTTCTATAAAGTGTATGCCTCCATCACTAATCACTACTCGTGGTGTCCCAAATCGTGGAAAGATAATCTTTTTAAATAATTTAACGACAACTCTAGAATTATTAGTAGGAGAAGCAAGGGGTCTCAACCCACTTAGAAACATAATCTACTGCCACAAGTATGTATTTTTTACCTCCATATGATGGAAACGGTCCTATGAAATCTATCCCCCAAACATCAAATATCTCAACCTCAAGAATAATGGACAGTAGCATCTCATGTCTTCTATTAATGTACTCTGTCTTTTGACATCTATCACAAAATAAAATAAAATTTCTAGCATCTTTAAAAATTGAAGGCCAATAAAATCCTGATTGTACGACTTTGAAAGTAGTCTTCTAAGTACTAGCATGCCTTCCATGTGAAGATCCATGACACTGAAATAATATATCTGTGATTTCCTCTTCAGGTACACATCTTCTAAAAATTCCATCTGCACATCTTCTAAAAACATAAGGCTCATCCCAAAAATAGTTCTTTACTTCAGCTAAGAATCTCTTCTTTCCTTGATAGCACAAATCAAGAGGAAAAACATTAGCAACTAAGTAATTTACTATATCAGCATACCATGGAGCCTTGATTTGGTCAATGGCTAAGAGTTGTTCTTCAGGAAAGGAATCATTGATTATATCACCCTTTTCAGTATTTACCAATATTCTCGAAAGATGATCTGCAACAAAGTTTTCTGATCCCTTTTTATCCTTGATTTCCAAGTCAAACTCTTGCAAAAGCAGTGTCCATCTAAGCAAGCGCGGTTTACTATCCTTTTTCTACATCTAGTACTTCACCGCTGCATGATCAGTGTACACCACAACCTTAGAGTTAATGAAATATGATCTGAATTTATCAAAAGCAAATACAATAGCCAAAAGTTCTTTTTCAGTAGTAGTATAATTTCTTTGTGTCTCATCCAAGGTTCTACTAGCATAATAAATGACAAAAGGTTTCTTTTCCTTTCTCTGACCAAGGACTGCTCCTACTGCGTAATCACTAGCGTGACACATGAGCTCAAAGAGCAAACTCCAATCTGGTGGCTAAATGATAGGAGATGAAATCAAAGCCTTCTTTAACTCCTGAAAAGCAGACAAACAACCTTCATCAAAAGAAAATTTAGCATCTTTACAAAGTAAATTTGTAAGTGGTCTAGTAAGTTTAGAGAAATCCGTGATGAATCGCCGGTAGAATCCTATGTGTCCTAGAAAGCTTCTGATCTCCTTAACTATAGTAGGCGGCCCCAATTTCTCAATCACCTCAACTTTGGCCTTGTCAACTTCTATCCCTCTTTTTGAAATTAGGTGTCCCAAAACTATTCCCTGCCTAACCATGAAATGACACTTTTCCTAGTTAAGCACAAGATTACTTTCTTCACACATCTGCAAAACTCGGGATAAGTTAACCAAACAATCATTAAAAAAAACTATATGTAGAAAAGTCATCCATAAAAACATCCATAAAATCCTCAATAAAGTCAAAAAAGTTTGCCATCATACACCTCTGAAAAGTAGCAAGTGTATTACACAAACCAAAAGGCATTCTTCTATATGCAAAAGTATCATATGGGCAAGTGAAAGTAATCTCATCTTGGTCATCAGGATGTATAGGAATTTGAAAAAATCTAGAATATCTATCTAAGAAACAGAAATGAGAATGGTTTGCAAGTCTCTCAACTATCTGATCGATAAAAGGTAAGGGAAAGTGGTCTTTCCTAGTGGCTACATTCAATTTTCTATAATCTATGCACATGCGCCAACTAGTTACTGTCATAACAGGAATCAATTTATTGTTTTTGTTTTTCATAACAGTTACTCCCCCTTTTTTAGGAACACAAGGGACAAGACTTACCCACTTACTGTGAGAGATAGGATAGATAATATCTGCATCAAGTAATTTCAGAACTTCCTTCTTCACAACTTCTTTCATAGAAGGGTTAAGTCTCCTTTAAAAATCTGCATGTGGCTTGTGTTCCTCTTCTATTAAAATTCTGTGCATACAAAAAGAGGGGTTAATTCCCTTTAAGTCATCAATAGTGTACCCAATTACCATTCTATGAATCCTCAATTCTTTAAGAAGCAAATTTGTCTCCCTTTTACTAAGCTGTGCATCAATAATGACTGGGTAAGTAGAATTAGGTCCAAAAAATTCATAATGACTGCATCAAGTAATTTGGGACTTTTTCTTCCTTATTTTCTTGATCATGACAAACAGCGTAGTCTAATAAATCTTGAATTTCAGAACTGGTATCTAAACTAGAGTCAAGATCAGAATTACCATTTAAATCAGAATTATATTCAGAAGTTTCAACAAATAAATCACTAAGATCATAGACAGTGTCATCTACATCATGTATACTACAGCAAGATCCAGAATATAATAGTTTTTTCATGGATTCATTCAAATCAAACTCAATTTTTTTATCATCAATATTAAGTGTGAGTTTACCATTCTTTACATCAATAATTGCACCCGTTGTGGCTAAGAACGGTCTACCAAGTATGATAGGAATCTTTGCATCCTCCTCCATCTCTAGAACTACAAAATCTGCTGGAACAAAATACTTACCAACCTAGATTGGCACATCCTCAAGAATCCCTACAAGGTACTTAACTGAATGATCAGGGAGCTGCAAAAATATAGAAGTTGGTTTGGGTTCTCCCATGTCCAGTTTCCTGCAAACAGATAAAGGCATTAGGCTTACACTAGCACCTAGATCACATAAGGCTCGGTCAAAATCCATACTCTCAATTAAACAAGGAATAGAGAAACTACTTGGATCATTTAATTTTGGTGGCAATTTGTTTTGAATGATAGCACTACACTCCTCAATTAATGCCACAGTGTCATAGTCCTCTATTTTTCTTTTATTTGACAAAATTTCTTTCAAGGATTTAGCATAAGTGGGCATTTGAGATAAAGCATCAGTGAATGAAATATTAATATAAAGCTTTTTCAAAACATCAAGAAACTTCCCAAATTGCTTATCTAACTTAGCTTGGACTAATCTCTGGAAAAGATATAGGTGGCCTATAGGGTGCTGGTGAACTAGGCCTAGGAATATCAGCCTGACATGGCTTATCACCTTTAGGTTCATCACCCTGGTGAGGTGGTGAACTAGCATGGGATTGCACATGTATAGGAGGGTTTTCTAAGACAAGTTCACTGTTATGTTCAATATCGAGCTCTTCTTCAATATCATCCTCAAATCTACCTCTAGGTTCATCCAATTGTTTCCCACTTCTAGTAGTTATAGCATTACAATGTTCCCTAGGGTTTGGTTCAGGTTTAGCAGGCAATTTTCCTAGGGGTCTATAAGAAGTTCTAGCTTGTTGTGCTATTTGGTTTTCTATAATTTTATTATGAGATGTTAAAGATCCTACCTAAGAAGTAAGTTGACTAACCATTTCCTTAAGACTTTCAATTTCCTTACTTTGATTTGTCATGAATTTCTCAACCAAGGATTCAAAATTAGAGTTCTGAGGTTGGTTTTGGAATGGTTGCCTTTACTGATACCCTTTATTCTCAACTTGTCCTCCTGCACTATTATTGTTCTTCCAAGACAAATTTGGATGATTCCTCCATCCAGGGTTATATGTACTAGAGTAGGGGTCATTATTATGTCTACCCTAATTGTATCCCCCTACAACATTCACATATTCTATACCCTGATCAGCAATTACTTTACACTCCTCAGAATAGTGTCCTTGATTACCACAAATATCACAAATAATAGAAGATGAAGCTACAGTAGTTTGCATTTGAAAAGAATTGAATCTATTGCACAAAGAGTCTACTTTTTCAGCTAAGGTATGCCAACTATCATTCTCATTCTTACCATGTGGAGGATGATATATCACTCCTCTTTCAGTGGTCCACTGGTTATGGTTCAACGTCATCTCCTCAAGAAAAGCGAAAGCATCATCGATTGTCTTGTTCATGAGGGCTCCACCTGTAGCGGCATCAACAGTGAGACGAGTATTATAGAGTAAACCATTATAAAAAGTATGGATCAAAACCCATTTTTCAAAGCCATGGTGAGGGCACTTCAGTTGTAATTCATTGAAATGCTCCCATGCCTCACTCAAAGATTCGCTATCCCGCTGTGTAAAGCTAGTAATCTGGTCTCTCAACTGGATGGTTTTGCTTGGTGGGAAATATTTCATCAAAAAGGTATTTGAAAGTTGATCCCATGTAGTGAATGTACCAGTAGGTTGGAAGTGTAGCCAAGAACGTGCTCGGTCCCTGAGAGAAAAAGGAAATAATCTAAGTTTTAATGCATCAATAGAGACACCATTAATTTTAATAGTATCACAAAATTCAAGAAAAAGAGCAAGATGTTGATTCGGGTCTTCAAGTGGAGATCCTCCAAATTGATTTTGCTAGATCATAGAGAGAAAAACTGGCTTGATTGCAAAATTATTAGCCTCAATCGCCAGTCTAGCAATGCTAGAGTGTATCTCTTGTGGATTCGGCGCTGTATAATCCCTAAGTGATCTCTTTTCCACCATGATTTCTTTCTGCTTTTCCTCAAATCTGAGTTTCCTGTGCAATCTAAGAGTTTTGTTAATCTCAGGATTTAAGGAAACTAGGGGTCCTGATCTAAGGGTCCTGTGTATACACAAGTAAAAAGATCAAATAAACTCAGAATTTGTAGAAAAATACAGAAAACAGAATAAATCTCAGCTTCTGAAAAATAAGAAGACAAAGCTTAGTCTAGCAATACTATCAATTTCTTCAATATTAACAAAAACCAAGGTTCCGGCAATGGCGCCAAAAACTTATTGTGTCCACAAGTGCACGGATACTTAAAGTAATAAAAAGATATTGAACCACAAAGACCTCGTTTGTTATATACCAAAGAATTAATTTCTCATTAGCTAAGCAAATTCGAATGCGATGTAGCGAACGATCGGAAATTGCACGAAATATCAAAAAGAAAAGCTGGGACTAGGGTTTCATCCACCTTAATTTCAATGACTAGATATAAATAAGTGTTCATCGGATTATCTTTGTTATGATAAAGATGTAATTTACTTTATAAAGAAATTATCTCGCTCTCGCGCAGACAATCTACGAAGAACAACCCTTGCTCTCATGACTAATTATTCAGTGTTAAAGATAAGTAAACCTTGACAAGGAAATTTAAAATCACTTTCGTGCTTAACTTTAAATGTCAATATCTCAAGTAAAAACTAGATATTCTCATATTTTAGTTTCACAAGTTTTACTTAAGGGTCTCCAACAATCAAATACCTAATCTCTTAGCATATTTTCATATCTAACTCAATAATATTTCCTATATCAGATTATCAACAAGAATTAAGCTTCAAAAATTTAGAAATAAGAACAAACCTAATCTCTTAGCATAAGTTCCTAAATCTCAATTTTAGGGTTCCAAGAAAAGTTTTGCAAATCACCTTTCAGCCCATATCACAAAACTCTAACACATGTTGATAATTAAAACTAGAAAAGATTAAACACATTAATCACTTAAGTAAAATTGTCATAACAAAAATATTCTGATGAAATAAAGGTTATCTAGTCATTGAGAAATTAAGGGGATTACACCCCCTGTCCCAAAAGAAGTTTAAGCTAGCATGATAGAAGGTTTACAATAAACCATTGTTTCAGTGGAAATCAGAAATCTAAAGAAGTAAAGGGTTACTGAATACATGGCTGTAAATAAATTACAGCCCGTAATTCTCGCTTTGAATGTTGCTTTGAACAGTGCGGCGCCCACTCTTTTCTTGATTTCTCCTTCCTTCAACTTCCCTTCGCTCTGAAACTTCTGGTGTATGTTCTCCTCCTTCAGGTGTAACTTTTCCTTAAATTTCATGGCCGATGGTGGTCTGTATTCTTCTCAGCGACGAACCCTTGGGCAGCGACGACATTCTCGATTTCTCTTTAGATCGTGGATAAAAATTGGGGCTTCCTATTCTGAGATCTTCGCCTCTTCTTATAGAATTTTCCCCTTCTTTTGGATTTTGAAATGGTGGTCAAAATCGACTAGAATCATTAACGCAAAAATTGTGCTACAGTAACTCCAGAAGAATCAGGCAGAATCGGCTCCCTGGGTTATAATTACCGCCAGTAATAATGATTATGGCAGTGCCGTAATTCTTTCTGTGGAGAAACGGGAAAGAATCATGGGTTGTAACATAAACCACAGCAGTACTGTGTTTCGACCTTTGTGCTTCAAAATCTAGTCTGACAAAATTACAGCCATAATATAATTATGGTAGTGCCGTATTTTTGTCAGAAACTCTGATTTGCGTGAATTTTGATCTGTGATCTCCTCTTGATGATTGGAATTTGTTTATGCACTTAGTTTGCTTGAAAATCCCTTAAAACAGTGTCTTTTTACCTGAAATTGATCAAAAACTAGAAAATGTGTAGATTCTGAAATATTTAAGAAATAAGACATAAAAATAAGCAAAAGAGCATGAATATGCCTCAAAAATATCATTCAAATAATATGAAATATACTATGAATTTTTGGGTCATGAAATCTCATGGAGTATGTGTGTGAATAAGTATAGAGGACGCTCCCGTGCACGTTGACACGTCCCGCAAGTGCATGGTTATGTCGAAGTAATACAAAAGGTTATCGAACCCACAGGGAATAAGGTTAAGTGTTAGAAAGTCTAAGTTTCAATAGCTAAGCAAATCGAGATGGGGGTTTTCGATGTTAATTAACAAAAAGCAAGAAATCAAGACAAATACGAAAGAGTGTTTATATGAGAGAGATCAGGGCTTTAGTATGCACCACACTGACGAATCTAATTGCATTAAAGATAATCTATTACATGAATTCACAATTTTGCATAAGGAACCTTCCCTAAGGTACAGGATGCCCCCTCTCAGTAGTACACCCCGGTGCTTATCTAGAACGATCTCCTACTCTCACGGTGGATCGTTCTAAACAAACCCTATGCGTTCGATGGAACGTTATGATACCCTCGAGTGAAAACCGAGCACTCTCATGCCACGGATTCACAAGTCTTACCAAGGGATTCCACCGACGCGATCCTCCTCTCGATATGAATCTCGTCGGCTAAAACGCAATATTACGCGGCCAAAGAAATATTATGAAATAAGCCCAACAAAGTAAAGATATGCTCAAGTGAATGATCAAATAACATAATTAAATTAAATTTAGCAAATAGAAGTCGTCAGCGGGCTTCAACCAAGCCCCGAAATAGGTTTTACGCTACAAAATTCATGAAAGCTATCATAGATCTCTCTAAAATGATCGAAAAATTGCTACAAAACATTTTTGAGATGAAGGAGAGGATGAACCGAACAAGATCCCTAAAAATCGTGAAGATTTGACGCTCCAATCTCTCGAAATTGCCCTGAAAATGAGTTGTCGCTGCTTCTGTCCGCCCTAGCCACTTCGTCTACTGATCTCTTGATGATTAGGAAGTTTCGGAAAGGGCTTTTATATCCTTTAGATTCGCCTCTGAGTTAGCTTTCCAAAACATGTCCACTTGCCTTATTTGGACATCTCTATGGCTCAAAATCGAAAGAAATCCGAGTAAAGGTCAGACTGCCTAGTTGCAATCACAGGTGAACCCCACCGGGTTCACCATGTATTGAAGTTTACTGTGCAATTCCTGTCGAGTAAGAATCACCAGTGAACCACACCGGGTTCACCAGGTGGTGAAGTGTACTGTAGACATCTACTCAAAATCTCTCCAAAAGAATCACGGGTGAACCCCACCGGGTTCACCTGCTAGTGAAGTGTTCTATGAGTTTAGGTCATCAGTGAAAGCACCGGTGATCTCCGCCGGGTTCACCTGGCCATATTTCTCAAGGTAACTCCGATTGAGCCCAAATTTGACAGGCAGATTCGTCTTCATGTAAGGAATCACCCTATGGCCTTAGAATCTTCAAAAGGCTTCAAATTTAGGCGGTTTCACTTAAAGTTTCACCAAAATAAGAAAAAGTGAAGATTCCGAAGCTTTTAAGTAAATAAGTCTCAATGGAGCATAAAGACATTAAAATAGGCATAAATTTAACATGGAATAATATCAAAAATTACTCCTAAAATGCAAGGCATCAAACACTCCTAGACTTAAATCTTTGCTTGTCCTTAAGCAATAAAATAAAATGAAATACATGATAGGTATGAGAGTAATTGAAGCATGCATCCAAATTAGAGAAACAACTACTGGTAATCCAAGATCTAATAAGAAGAAATCAAGTGATTGGGTGCTTTGAACATTCAGCAATTTGATCCCACAATTTCTAGAAGTCAAAGAGCTCACCCAGTAATAAATATAGAATTCAATCAAGCTTACACAATACTAATACTATTCCAATTGATCCAAATCAAATCGTTGGGATTAACTCAAATGTATTATTCAGGATACGATACGCTAATTATAACATCAAACTTCAACTCATATCCTTAGGTACCACTGCCGATTTTTCGCAGTGCTAAGTAGAGGAGTCTCTCTTAGATTTCAAATCATGTTCTTACGTACCACTACCGATTTTTCGCAGTGCCAAGTAGAGGAATCTAAGAGTTTTTTTTTATCAAATAACATATCCTTTCATCTCTTAACAAATAAAGTGTCTTCCCAACAATAGAAAAGGACTAAAGGAACGAATAAGTATATGAGAATCTTAATATGAATCATATGTAAACTACAAGCATAAGTTAATTGAACAATCATAGAAATATTCAACCCACTAATGAATAGTCTAAAACAATCCAAATCAGAAGATTTCAAAATCATAGAACATATGAATATGATCATAAAATATTTCTAACAAAGTGATGCATTCAACAAGTCCTGATTATTCCTGACTAAACATGCATTCAACTATAGGAATTTTGCCTAGCTATCATAGGATCAAGAATATCTTTCTCAAACATGATAGACCAATAATTGAGCTCTCAATCACAATACCACAATATCTCAGAATGACCTTATGCACAACTCATTCACAATTGACATAAAAATATGAGGATCATAGCAGAGTACCTATATAAATTGTAAAACAAGTCCAAACACATCACGCACAAATGTCAAGGGGCCTGAAGATGTGGACCAGGCCCATGAATAGTGGCATATAGATACAATGCCAAAATGAATATCCAGTCAGTTAAGTCAAGGTCAAGTAGCAGAAATAGAAACCACAGCAAATCAAATAACCACATGGCAACAAAAGATAGTAAACTAGAAAAGAGACAGCTCACCCACTCTAAATGTCACATAGTCCTCTATGCGAGATCATGTATGTGAGAGTAGGTGACGATTGATGACTCTAAATTTCATAGTATTTTTTGTACTGATTAACTAAACTTTTGAGTCATAATCTTGCTCTTTTGCTTTATTTTTATGCCTTATTTGCCAAATACTTCGGAGTCTACATCTTCTTCGATTTTTGATCAATTTCAGGAAAAAAGGCATCATTATCACGCATTTTCAAGCAATTTTGATGCACGAGCAAGTTCTAATCATCAAGAGGAGTTTGCACAACAAACTTCAACCCAAACCAAGCTTTCCAAAGAAATTACGGTAGTGCCGTAATTATTTTTACGGTCGTAATATGAAATCAGGGCACTACCATAATGGATTTCACGGCAGCAGATTGCAGCGATTTTTTGGGAAATTACGGCACTGCCGTAATTAATTTTACGGTGCCGTAATTTTGGTCAGAATCAGGCAGAGACTTCAGAGGATTTCAGACGAATTACGGCACTGTCGTAATTAATATTACGATGTCATAATTCTGGACAAATTTCATACAGAAACTTTCAGAGACAACCGAGAGAAAAAAGGCACTATCGTAATTTTGGGCTAAACTTTTACGGTGCCGTAATTCCGAGCCAATTCTTTACAGAACATTCAGAAGCAATCACGACAGTACCGTAATTAAGTTCACGGTACCGTAATTCTGCACCCAGATTCCTAATTTTTCTGCAGAAAGATTAAAAAGATGATTTCTCGAGATTTAGGGCACCAATTGAAGATCTGTAAAAAGGGGAAGACTCAGCATTAGGAGGGGAATATATTCAAAGCAAAAGGAACAAATTTTATCACGTATTCACAGAGAATTTCAGAGAATCACCGCCGCCCTAGGGTTCGTCGACTCTCAACCCACATACCATCTCCGACCAAGAAATTTGAAAGGAAACTTCGCCTGGTGAGGGAAAAGATACCCCAGAAGTTTTAGATCGAAAGGAGCCTGATCGAGGGAGGAATCAATGAAACAGTGGGTGACGCCACTGTTCATTGCATTTCTAGCCTATTACAGTGCTGCAATTTCGATTACAGCACTGTGTTCTGTAATTTCTTCCCTTTTCGATTCTGATCATCTGAACTATGGTTTATTGTAATCTTTTCACTATGCTAGCTTAATTTTCTTATGGGACATGGGGGGTGTAATTCCCTTAATTTCTTAATGACTAGACATTGATTATTTTTGTCATGATAATTTTGTTATGATAATTCTACTTATGTGGTGACTTTCCTTTAATTCTCCTTAGTTTTATAAATATCAGCATGTTTTAGAGTTTTGCAAAATAGACTGAGAGGTTGATTGTGAAATTTGAAACCCTAAAAATCATTGAGTTTGGAACTTATCGTAAGAGATTAGGGTTGTTCTTTGAATTCTGATTTTTAGTGATTTATTGCCATGTTGATTTTCTGATTCTTTGGATTGAGTTAATGTGTTAGGTTTGATTTGAAATTGTAAGAGATTAAATTTCTAATCACCGGAGAACCTTAAGTAGAACTTGTGATGAGTTTCAGGATGCACGAGAGTGATCCTTAAGTTTCCACATGAGATGTTTAACTTAGAATTCGGATGCACGAGAGTGATCATTGAGTTCTTTGTTCAATGATTTATTTATTTTCAGCGTTGGATAGATCTTGCACGAGAGTGAGGATTGGTCCTTTGTATGATTGTCTGCGCGAGAGCGGGATGATCCTTTTATGAAGTAAATTAAATCTTTATCATGACAAAATTTGTCTGACAATCTTTATTTCCTTCTAGTCATTAAAGTTAAGGTGGATGAACCCCTAGTCCTTCGACTTGTTTAGCTAGTGAAAACTCAATTCGTCGGTACTTAACAACAAGGTCTCTGTGGTTCGATATCTTAAATATTACTTCGAGTATCCGTGCACTTGCGGACATACAACAAGTTTTTGGTGCCATTGCCAGGGACCTTAGTTTTGTTGATATTGATATAATTGATAGTATTGCTAGACTAAGCCTTTTGTTTTTGTTTTTAGTATTTTCTATGATAGATTCTAGTTTTCTTTTATTTTCTAAAAAATCTGAACTTTTCTGACTCTCTACTTTGTATGCGCAGGAATCTTAGGTCAAGACCATTAGTTCCTTTGGATCCTGAAATTAACAAAACTCTTAGATTGCGCAGGAAATTGAGGTTTGTAGAGGAGAGAGAAGAAGAGTCCATCATGGCTGAAAGAAGAACACTTATATACAGGGAATTCGTTCCAGCATTACTAAGCCTGCAATTGATGCAAACAACTTTGAGATTAAACCAGCGTTCCTATCGATGATCCAACAGAACCAATTTACAGGATCTCCTCTAGAAGATCCTAATCAACACTTATTTCTTTTCCTTGAATTTTGTGATACCATAAAAATTAATGGTGTATCTGATGATGCTCTTAGACTAAGATTGTTTCCTTTTTTCCTCAGGGACCGAGCAAAAGCATGGCTACATTCTCATCCAACTGGAACATTCACTACTTGGGAGCAATTGTCAAAGGCTTTCTTGCTGAAATACTTTCCACCCAGTAAGATGATCCAGTTGAGGAATCAAATCACAAGCTTTGCACAGAGGGACAGCGAATCACTTAGTGAAGCATGGGAGCACTTCAATGAGTTACAACGGAAGTGCCCTCATCATGGATTAGAAGATTGGGTTTTAATTCAAACTTTCTATAATGGTTTGCTTTACAATACTCGCTTAACTGTTGATGCTGCTGCAGGAGGAGCACAGATGAAGAAGACTGTTGAAGATGTCTATGCTTTGATTGAAGAGATGGTGCTAAATCACAACCAATGGACTACTGAGAGAGGAGTGTTGTATCGTCCTCCTCATAGTAAGAATGATGGTGATGGTTGGCGCTCTCTAGCAGAAAAGGTAGATTCTTTGTGTAATCGTTTTGATTCTTTTCAGATGCAAACTGCTATTGTTTCTTCTGTTACTTGTGATGTATGTGGAAATCATGGGCACTATGCTGAAGAGTATAAGGTTATTGTTGATCAGGGTAGTGAGCAAGTCAATGCAGTAGGGGGGGTACAATCAAGGTAGAAATAATGACCCTTAATCTAATACCTACAACCCAGGTTAGAGAAACCACCCTAACTTGTCCTGGAGGAGTAACAATCATGTTAGTGTGCAAAATGAAAATAAAGGGTACCAGCAAAGTCAACAAAATCAGAGTCAACCCCAAAAATCTAGTTTAGAGGACATGTTTGAAAAATTCATGGGTGCCCAAATGAAACAAAATGAAGAGTTCCAAGAGAGTCTTAAGGAAATTAACTATAGGTTAGATGGTGTTGTTGCTCACAATAAGATTTTAGAGACACAGATAGCACAACAAGCAAGCATTTCTTACAGACTCCCAGGAAAATTACCTGCTAAACCTGAACTAAACCCTAGGGAGTATTGTAATGCTATCATCACTAGGAGCGGAAGGCAATTAGATGAACCTAAAGGGAAATCTAAAAATAATGAAAAAGAGCCTAATGATGATCTTGATAATGAATTAGACTTGGAAAAATCTTCTAAGCTTGAGCAGTCCCAAACTAGTTTGTCACCTCACCAGGGTGATAAACCAAAAGGTGATGAACCATGTCAGAATGATATTTCTAAACCTAATTCTCCTTCATCTTATAGGTCACCTATTCCTTTTCCCCAAAGGATTGTGCAAGCTAAGTTGGATAGGCAGTTTGGGAAATTTTTGGAAGTGTAGAAAAAGTTATATATTAATATTCCATTTACTGATGCCTTATCTCATCAAATGCCTACATATGCAAAATTTTTAAAAGAAATTTTATCCAATAAAAGAAAAAATAGAGGACTATGGTATTGTGGCACTAACTAAGGTATGTCGTGCTCTTATTCAAAACAAGTTACCACCGAAATTAAAGGATCCAGGTAGTTTCTCTATCCCTTGTTTAATTGGGAGTGTTGCTTTCAATCGAGCCTTATGTGATTTGGGAGCCAGTGTGAGTCTAATGCCTTTATCTGTGTGTAGGAAACTGGATATAGGAGCTCCTAAGCCGACTTCAATATCTTTACAGCTCGCCGATCGCTCGGTGAGGTATCTTGTAGGTATTCTTGAGGATGTTCCTATCCAAGTCGGTAAGTATTTTGTACCTACTGATTTTGTGGTTCTTGAGATGGAGGAAAGTTCCAAAAATCCTATTATTCTTGGTAGACCGTTTTTAGCCACAGTTGGTGCAGTCATTGATGTTAGAAAAGGAAAACTCACTTTTGACATTTGTGATAATACAATTGAATTTGATTTAACTGATTCCTTGCAAAAAGCATCACACTCAGGATCATGTTATTGCATTGATATAATTGATGATTTTGTTAGTGATGTGCATAATTTATTTAATAATCCTTCTAATTTTGAAACAGACATATCATCTGAGTGTGTGAATAAAGAATTTCAGGAGAAAGCAACAAAGAAGAAGAAGAGACGAAGGAGAAAAGGAAGATCAAAACTGCTTGAGAAAGGAAAAAGGTTCTTGAGTAAAATTGGACACTATTTCATGAATGAGCCTTATGTTCCTAGAAGCCATGAACAAAACATTGAGAGATCAACATGGCAACTGAAGAAATCACAATCAAATCCGAGTGCAAAACGGTCAAGCTAATGACCTTTAAATTAGCGCTTTTTGGGAGGCAACCCAAACACTTTTACTTTAGCTTATTTTCTTTTACTTTGTTTTTGTTGGTGAAAACAAGTTTTGTCGCAAATTACGGTAGCACTGTAATTCTTTTTACGGTACCATAATTCTGTTAAAAAAAAAGAGAGAGAGAGAACGCTGGTGGTTCGAACCTGAGGACACAGAGGATGATTGGGTCTGACACGGATTAATAAAACTCTATGAGTATCTTTTTCCTACTCATTTGCATTCCATCTTCTATATTTTTCTGATAATCCATGTGTTCAAATAGAAGATAAATCATTCAAACTTCTCGTGTCCTACTTTTTCTGATCCTCGAGTTGTTTTCATTACTACATGCTTTCGATATGGTTGCATTGAGATTTTATTGATACTTGTTTGATGATAGTTTCATATGGCTGTATTGATATTCGGGTGATAGTTCCATGAAAATAAGCATATTTTACCTAAAAAATCAAAAAAACAAGAGAAGGTGTAGATTCTGAACTAATTGACTAAATTTAATTCAAAAATAAGTAAAAGTGCGCTAAATATGACTCAAAAAGATAAATTAAATATATAAAATCACTGTGACTTTTTGAGTTATCAGCTAGACGTGAAATGACATTCAAACTACTTTCCTCATCGATGACCACTTTACACATATGACTATTACATTTGTTATATATGTAAAAGATACTAATTCACCTCCAATCCTCTATGCGCTTTGGTTGAACCAATATACACCTCATGATTACTAATTCCAGCATATGGTCACTATCGGTGAGGTCTTTAGAAACATATTCAATGTAACTAGAATGACCTTTCTCATAACCTAATAGTGCATGGTCCTCATTAAGGCACATGATTCATTTTGAGCAATCTACCACAAAGTGGCCTCTCTTGTGACACTAATATAACATCCCAAATTTATGGAAAATAATTTTAGAAAATTAAAAATAATATTTGGATTTTTGGTGAATTTTTAAGAATTTTTTGGATTTTTTTGAATTTTCTAATAATTTTTAAAGATTTAAAAAATAAAGTAATTAAGTTTTTAGTTTTAAAAAAAAGATTATCATGTGGTTGCAAGGGCTTCAACTCGAGACACATGCACGCATGTTTTGCGCTCAGTAGAACTACTGAGCAAAGTCATGAGAATTTTTAAATTGCACTCGTATTTGAATTATTTTAATGTTTAATTTAATCCAGAGGATGAGCAAACTCACCATCTTCCGTGTGTTTTTTTGGTGACCGAGTTGTCAACGGCGTTCTTCTATTTCCTGGCGCTTGTGGAGGGTATATATGAGGGCTTTTGTTCGCCCTTCCTCGAACCCTAGCTTACTTTGGGGCCAAGACGCATTGCCAACAAGAAGAGATCGAAGCTTGATCTAGTCATCGAAATCTGAGCAGTGCCGCTACAACTCTTCATCTTCCAGAACCTCTAGTGAACACATTCATCAACCCAGGGCTACGATTTGGTACTCTTGCGAACATAGCAAGGTACTCTTGCATCTCCTATGATTTGGTAAAGTTTGGTTAGGTATTAGTAAGGTTTCGAGTATTAACAATGGTGGTGCTACTACCGATACGTGTCGACCATGGTGTAAGCTTTGACCACGCATTGCTGGCACGTCGTGACCAGTCTTGGAGGTTTCCTTCATCGTTAGGAGTCGCCTGGTGAAGTTTACAATGAATGGATGCTCAATGCGACCTCAGGAGCTCACCGGTGCAAGCGGTGGCCGCGAGTTTGATGACCTCGCATGGCAGCGATCGGGCAACCCAATGAGTGGGCAGCTCAGGTTGGGTTTTACTGGATTGGATCTGGTTTATTTGAAATAAACCTGATTCAATCTCAGCTGAGTTTGAAATTGATTTGAACCAACTGAATAGATTGAGTTATTCAATTTCAACTTCGAACCCGGCAATGGTTTTTGGACCGATTCAAACCTAAGTACTTGTTGGAAAGCTTATAAAATTGTATATCCAATAGTACATAGTGTGCCTTTAGATAACTTATAGATTTGGTGTAATTTTGGTTTCAAGTGTTGGTCTTACTTGGTTCATGGTGATTTTGAGTAGTTCAGTGCAATTCTATTTGGTTTAGTGGGTTTTAGGTTCAGTTAGACCTGGCAAAAGCTGACTTGACTCGCTGACCCGACCCGACTCGACACAAAGTTAAGCGGGTTCGAGTCAGCCATAATCGTGTTCGGGTCATAAATAGGTCAACCCATTTATGAGTCAAAAATAATCGGGTCGTGTCGGGTTGTAAACGGGTTGACTCGCTTAACCCGATTATATTATATATTTATACATAAAAAAATTAAATATAAGCTCACCTAACTCACATTGCTAGCCCATAGGTCCAAATATCTTCTATCTTTTAACCCATAGTTTGGCCCACACATAAGCCCAAAATTTTATTAATTTTAATAGAATTTTTATCAATTTATTATTTATGTTTATAATATGAATGATAAACGGGTTATTTGGGTCGTGTCGGGTTGACCCGATTATATTCAGGTCGTGTTCATGTTAAGCAGTTTAACCCAATTAATTAAATGGGTCGTGTTCGAGTTGGCTTAATTGGGTCACGGGTCACAGTTGACACAACTCGTTTATGACCCACTGACCCGAATTGCCAGGTTTAGGTTCAGTTCACTGGATTTGAGACCAGTTCGGTAGGTGGATCTGAGATTGATTCTCTAGGTTTTAGGGTGTGATCTATCTGTTGGTGGTCTTAGTTTTCAAGTTAGAGGCTTATTTAATATAGTTTATGTTCAAATTTATGATGTAGAGTGATTGGTTCATTAACTTTGTCTTGCTTTGCTTGTGATTTGGTTTATTCAATCTAGTTGGTATCTATCAAGATAAGACCTTAAACCAGATTTATGTAGATAAGGTGTGATAATCCTTATTTTAGTTGATTTAGATAGTATAGTAAACTATGCATGATTGAGACTTGTCACTTGTATAAATTATATGTTAGTTTTCTGTTATCATATACCAATTGCATATGCTTCTTGCATGTCATTGTTATCAGTATCCACATTGTAGATAGCACATAGTTTGCATACTTACATTGAGCATAACTAGTTTCCTTTTGGGCTAGTATCCATATTATAGATAGTACACAATTTGCATACTTGCATTAAGTATAACCAATTCTCTTCAGGGCTAGTATCCACATTGGTGGGCAATACACAGTTTGCATAGTTGCATTGAGCATACCAAGTTCTTTTCAAGGGTCAGTATCCATTTTGTGAATAGGTCGTGGTCCTAAATTAGCATGCATCGAGATTCATGACATATAGTAGCACGTGTGTTCACCACATAAGGTGCGTGATCCACCATCTTATAGTGTGTGTTCGGGGTGACGACCCCATAAGCTAGTAGGTATTGCTTAGATCTATTTTCATGTATGGTATCTGTTTTTGTATTTTGCTTCAGCATGGATTATTCTACATATAATATAGTTGAACCAATTTATCCGGTTGCATTCAGTTAAGTTCTTAGTTTATAGTTTTATTTTAGTTTTGATGCATGTTGTTATCATTCATTCCAGTTTTATTATTTATGCATTTTGCTAGTTTTCCCTCTGGATCTAAAGGACTACCCTTTCGGCTAGGGAGAGACTTTCTCAGCATTGGTTGCTAAGGTTTGTTGATATTTCAGTATTAGTCTGCACTAAAAAAAATCAAGTCAAAGACAAGAAGAAATATTAGATGGATTATTCTGATTAGATTTGGAGTTTTGTATTGAAAGTTGATGTATGAATAGAGACATGTATTGAATGTAAAAAGTTTAGTTGCATATTAAAGTATTATAAAGATTAAAAAAAAAATTGTAGCTGTTAGACTTATGTTATTATTCTTAGATTGTAAAATTAGAAAGGTTGTGATACTTTGGTACTTAGGACTAGGGTGTAACACCTAAAGTGACATCCTTCTATTCACGAGGAAAATGAATGTGTATCCCTTTTGTTCAGATGAGCCCTTTGGGGTACAACCCCGAGCACTAAATTTTGTGCCACACCCTTGGTCGACTTCTTGACAGCACGTAGGGTACCTGATGTTTAGATACAATCATCTGATAATGTTCTATTTCACACGCATGGATATATAAATTCAATTATTTCAATGGTGTAAAATCTCATCTCCGTTAAGCCAATACAATTTGGCTAGACCAACTAAGCCCATTTGTACTAAACTAACTTTCTAGTCTTTAGGAACTCTACACCAATCAGTTGGAAATATTTTGACAAAAGGGTACTATGTTGCCAGCTATGCAGCAGGGTATTATCTATCTTGCAGGCGCGCATCTTAAAGCTAGTGCACTAATATCAAAGCTAAGTTAACATATATGAACTTCAGGTCAACATACACAAAATTTAATTATGTCTTAACCTTAGTTCTGGAAGTTAACCTACACGAAACTGAGTCAACACACACAAAATATATTAAAGTTAGGGTGAAAATCTGGTATGATTATACGAAAATCTGATATAAATACCCGAAAATATAGTATAAATATATGAAAATCTGGGCTGATTACACGAAAATATGGTATTATTACACGACAATTTGGTACAAATACACAAAAATTTGGGCTGATTAGATTTTGTATATGTTGACTCCGATTTCGTGTATGTTGACCCATCTTTCATGTATGTTGACTTGAAGTTCGTATATATTTGACTTAACTTTGATATTAGTGCGGCAGCTTTAAAATGTGTGCCTACAAGATTAGCGTACTTTGCTGCATCGCTGGCAACAAGTACCCTTTTGCTAAAATTTTTCCTTAAAGTATTATTCCATAGCTATGACCTAGTCTTGAAAAACTCGTGAACTAAACCATCAGATTGATTCATTGTAACCTAGTGTTAAGCCCGGCCTTAAATCAAGGCCCAACCCAATGGCCCAGTCAACCAAGCCATTCTACCGATGTCAAAATTGGCCCATAGATTTGAGAAGTCGGGGAAAACCCGATTTGGGATTTCCATGGCGGAACCAGCACACGTCTCGCCAATTCCAGCCGCCACCGTCGATGTCTCCGGCGGCCGGAGGCCGTGGCCAACCCTACTGGAAGGGTTGCCGGACTTGGTCGCGTTGCAGGGTGGTGGTCTCCCGGCCGGCGAGGCAACGGCAGCACACGCAGGCGGACGCGACTGGACACTGGCAGATCGATGGGAAAAGATGATGCAAAGTCGTCCCATTCTCGTCCGGCGTCAGACGGTGACGATGGCGGACGACCGGAAGGACGACGGGGAGGCATGGGTTCGTCAGGCAATAGGCGACAAACGTTAGAGGCTTGACCAAAAGGCGGCGACGACGTTCGATCCAGCGGATCGACGAGAGGCCACGACTCGACCTAGTGGGCCGGAGGGTGCTACCGCACGGCGGCTTACAAGCGGCATGGGGCAAGGCTTCCGCTGCGGCATGGGCACGTAGATCCGATCGACGTGAGAAGATTTTGCTCGCACGGCTGAGTAGAGGAAGGCGACGGTCGCTCGCCTATAAATCAACGAGAAATCAAGCTCGGAAGAGAGAAGAACGACGGGAGAGGAACGTCTGGTAAGAATCCACCAATAGTAAGGTTCGACTGACAGTGAGGGAGGTGGACGGCCAGACCTTAGAGCGGCAACGGGAACATGGTAAGAACGGGCGGCGAGGTTGAGAAGTGAGAACGAACCTCGTCCACCCCTTTTTCCCATTCGCCCCTCCTTCCAATGACTCTCGGTGACTCCGGCGACACCTACCGACCTTCGTGGGGTGGCTTCGGTGGTGAGGGTGGGAGGTACGAAGCACCGACGACGCCGATTCCACCACCCCCCCTTCTTCCGCACCCACTCCCTACCGGCGAATTCGAGGCGGCATTCCTAGCCCCGCCTCCTTCCGCTCGACCTCGACGAACACGAGGCGGCAGTTTCGGCTGCCCTGCGAGCTCGGACTGGTCGGTTGGCGCTGGATGGACGACTGACAAGGTCTTCCTCCCCCTGAACGGAGCTCCATCGACGCCGATACACCTCTTCCACCTCAGCCTCTCGTCCCCGACTCCCGTCGGAGTCTGTTTAAATCGGATGACCGACAAGGTCTTCCTCCCCTTGAACGGAGCTCCATCGACGCTGATACACCTCTTCCGCCTCAGCCTCTCATCCCCGACTCTCGTCGGAGTCTGTTTAAATCGGACGACCGACAAGGTCTTCCTCCCCCTGAACGGAGCTCCATCGACGCCGATACACCTCTTCCGCCTCAGCCTGTCGTCCCAGACTCCCGTCGGAGTCTGTTTAAATCGGACGAACTCGAGGCGGTGACCTCAGTTGGACGACAAACTCGGGCGGACAACGGAGAACTTGAACACTCTGCCGCGAACACAAACTTAGAACCCGGCGGCGATGAGCTCACCGGAACCTTGACGCCGGCTCCAACGCGAATCGAGGGACGCCCACAGCCGTTTGAAAAAATTTTTGCGGAATGACCCCTTCTGCAACGATCGCATGGGGCACTTACCTTTCAGGCACGTATCTCAAAGCATGCTTTTATACTATATTTTTTATTTTATACGATATAATTTTATACAATAATGTATTAATTTTATACAATAATATATATGTGTTATACGATATTTTTATTGTACATATTATACAATAATACAAGTGTGTTATACCATATTTATCGTATAACACATATACATTATCGTATAACACTTTTATCGTATAACATATGTGTATTATTATATAAAACTATATCGTATAAATCTCAAAATATCGTATAAAATGCATGCTTTAAGATGTGTGCATGGAACATCGTGCCCCCTTCTGCGATCGTCACAGAAGGGGGTCCTTCCGTAAAAATTTTTTCCGTTCGCTGAAGCATTGTCTCGGGGTCCACGAGCGAATTCGGTTCCGAATTGGGTTTCGGACATAGCTGAATTTAGGCTCGGGTCCGAGGATTGGATCCGACCCGCTTAAGGTATGACTCTCTTCTATTTTATTCAATTTTTAATAGCTGATGTGGCATTTTCTCTCATTTCTCTTTTTTGGACTGGACAAGGCTGAGGGATGCGCACGTGGATGCATTCTTGCCCGTTGCGGTGAATCTAAACCAAAACAGCTAAAATAGTTCCCTGCATGGGATTCAAATTAATTTGGCTCTGCATGGTATTTAAAATGAATTGTAATAATAATTACTAGCTGATTTGTGTACTTAGTATAACAGGGCGTGACACCCAGTGACTTATTGAAACGATATAGAGCAAATGTTATCCCAAATCTATCACCATCTGTCTAGGATGACACTCTGAGGTTGTTGCCTCGAAAATTCCATAGGTGCGTCCGATTCTTGGGTAGGAACTAAACAATTTCCAGAACCTCTAAACAACATTCAAAGTGTTCTTAGCATCCCCCGTGTCGTCCTAATTGGGCTTCAATTAAGTTTAATTTGCTGAGTGTATAGTTCTTTTATGCTAAAATGATTTATAACTTATATTCTGACGAGAACTGGAATGAACGCTTTGATACCAAAATAATGGGGGATCGGTGTTCCTTGTGTTTTTTTTTTATTATTATTTTGTTTTTTTCTCATGTTTACGTCACAACTTCATTGACGGTCTCTTCTCCTCCGCTTCATTAACCCGCTACATAAGTTGCTGGTATAAGTGGGAAATTAGAACAAATTTGCATCTGAAGATTTCAATAGGAGAAATTATATATCTTGCTGAACTAAAAGACTGACCTGGCCAAGCTTTATCCTCTGAACAAGTCAATTATTTGATGGCTCCCTCTTGAGCCTTCCACGATGCTCCAATTAAACCAAGCTGTCAGCTCCGCAAACACTAGCACTAATTACCAAGGCGTCGCGACTGCGCAGAAGCCTCATCTTACGTCCTCGCTTGCCGTAGTCAACAACTCATTCTCCCTCTAGATCCAGATTCCGAGGGTTGACTAGTAACCCATTCATCTGTCACCGCGAAATTACGATAATGCCCCGGTTTTTTTTTGCGTGTTGATTTTTATATTTCGCGGGAGAATTCCCGCGAAAGCCACCGCCGCTTGCTTCCTTTTCTTGTCCGCAAAGCCAAACACAAAAGAGAGTTGTTCGTTTTTGACCGTGTATTAAATAGAGAAACATAGGAACTGTTCGACTTTCGAACTTCTATATATACCCGAGTTCATTTTTTTTCTCTCATCTCTCTCTCGCTCTCTGTGTAATCCTCCTCTACTGGGGTCATAAGTCATAACCAAGCATCAACAGCTCTTAGGGTCAACGAGACACAGAAAGGTGTTTAATCTTGTTTATTTTTTCTTTCTTTCATAGTATCGTTTCATTGATGCGACCTGAATGAGCTTATGCACTTTTGATTCATAGTGCAGATTGGGGTTGCTTTGGAGTAACAAGATGGTACCGGAGTATGTAACCAGTCTTCTAATGTAAGTCCCATCTTCCATTTCTGTGACGCCTATTTTTTTTTTTTTTTGAATTTATACTCCTGCAAGTCGACGTCAAATTTGGTGTTAAGATCGTTCATTTCTGGATTTTAATCTGAAACAGAGGGAATTGAAACTGATTAAAGAATTAAATAAAAATAATGAATGCAGTATACTGTTTGGATACGCTTATCCGGCTTTCGAATGCTTCAAGACGTTGGAAGAGCATCCAGGCCACACCAGGGAGCTTCAATTCTGGTGCCAGTACTGGTAAAGACTGATCTCTGATGACATCCTGAAAATTTTTAGTTTAATCATGTTAAACCAAAGATGTGAACTACTGAAATGTGCTCTTCTTTCTAAAAAGATGGAGCAGAGAAGAAATCTGCTACAATCATTACTATGAATAGCTCTTCAATACATAAAAGTAGCAAAACATGGTGTCTGAAATATATTTGAATTGATCAATCTCACATATGGAAAGTTTCTTATCCTAAGCATTTGGTAGACTAATTCAAATCTATGAGCGAGTTCTGTTCTTAAACGTTATGAAAGAGAAAGCAAATTTGATGTGAAGCTTCTAGGCTCTGGATCTGCTAAAAGATAACGAGTCATTTTTTGCTCCTTTTACAAAATGTGTAAGCAATAAAAGGAAGATAAATTGAGAAAAGTACATCGGTTTTGGTGGAAGGAAGTTGGCAAAGCGTCTGCGATTCTGTCGTGTTGCAGTAGCTTACCGACTATGGAGTAGGTTTCCACACTTCAACCATATCCACATACAATTTCATTATCCAAACCTACTATGCACAAGCTAACCTGGATACCATATATGTGAATGATTTAGCCGCCATGTGACAAATTCAGATGAACTGCCCAGCTTCACTGCTTCAATCGGTGATTATTCCACATTGAATTAACATATTGCCAACGAAAGAATCTGTTACTTCATCATGCTTGATCAAGTTATACCAAAGTCAAAAGGTATTCATGATGATATCGGCAGGACTAATACTACAGAAAATTTTGCAGGATCATAGTGGCAATATTGACGGTCATCGAGATGTTTGGCAATTTTCTTGTTTCAATGTAATGACAGCTCCTCCATCTTCTATTCTTCATTTTCTTATCACTTTAGTATTTTACATGACTGTCATCTTCAACAATGTAGGTTGCCAATGTACAACCAAGCCAAACTGACCTTCTTAGTCTACCTGTGGCACCCGAAAACAATGGTACGTTAATATGCGGAAAAATAACCAGATGAAGTGATCAGTCTCAGCGTTGGATTTCATTGGTGCTCAATACTCATGTCACTTGTTTGTTCTTGTGTTGGATGCAGGGAACTCATGTAGTATACAGTACCTTTCTGCAGCCGCTGGTAATGCAGTATGAGTCTGACATTGAAGAGAGGTTCAAAAACTTGAGGGCCAAATCTGGGCAGCTGCTCATACTGTATCTCAAGAACTTCACTGATAAAGGGCAGCATTTGTTCCAGGAAGTCCTCCAGTATGTGGTTTCTAAGGCTTCAAGCAGTACCGAGGTAATCTCTTAATAGTGCCACTGTGAATGCAATTATAATGTTTTCATGACATACTGATATTGTAACACAGAAAACTAATTAAGCAAACAAATGGTGAACTATTCACGTAAAAAACATACACAGCATGAGATTACTTGTAATTTCTGATACTGAACCAAATTCATCCATTCCTTTATATCACTAATAGCTAAGTGTTTTTCCCCCAGAGGATTAAACGTGCATCATCAATGAGACGCCCATCCATCAAGAAGCAAGTGATGGAACAAGAGAAATGCCGAATGGAGAAACAAGAGAAACCTATAATAGAGATATTAGAGAAACAAGAGAAACATGGGGTGGAGAAATTAGAAGGAATTGCTGATCTCCTAATCGCCACCACCATTGAAAAGCACAGAGGCTCCGGACTGCACAAACAAGATTAGAGACTAGATGTATTTCAAGCGATAAACAAGGAAAAAAAATACTTGTACAAATTGATGGTTAATACCAGAAAAAGCCATTCTTTTATTTTTATCTTATTGGTGCCGATGTTCAATTTTTAACCGACTTTTGATTGTTCAAAATTTTGAATATGGAGGAACAGTCGTGCCTTTGTTAGCTTCTGAACCATAAAAGCCATCAAACAATGACAAGAAAATGGTTATCATACAGTTGAAAATTAATAATTTCGATAAATAGAGAACACAGATGATCAGGCACCTAATACTTGAAAATTGCAAATAATAAGAAGCTACAGAGTACGTCAACGTTCAAATGTTAAGATAAACACTATGATGTACATCACCGCGCTGACCCACAATTGGTGCAAACTGTATATTACAGAGGACATCAGGGCAACGCTTCACATATTTAGGAGCATGCGCATATTTCAAGCTAACTGAAGCTAAGCATCTAATCTCACGCATGGAGTAAAATGTATCATTCAACCTTACACTTTGGCTGCAGTTCCATCTGTCAATCTATAGTACCCGCCTAAACAGCCTCGCCAATAAATTCTTGATCATCAATCTTTTTCCCAGCTCATTTTTGTGGCACTAAGATCAAGAATCATGGTATCTGATATCCCGCCAGAAAGAAGAAAATCTTACATTTCCACATTTTCTGTGTCCCTGCTCATTCTTTATCTTGCAGATGAACTTTCCTTGAAGGGAACATCAGCAATGACAGATGGAGCCTGCGGTTGAGCCATGCTAGCATTACTCGAAACATGATCATCTGTACTAAATGCAGTGATCCCATCCCATTCTACCTCCGCTGAAATTCTAGCTAAGGATTCCGAAGATAGTGCCATTTGAAACAAATTAAACAGATGCAAATATGAACAAAGAAATAAGCAATGTCTCAAAGAAGGATACGCGCTGCCTTCCACATATCTGTAACGCTAAATCCAGAATCTGACAGAAGCCAGTAATCAGCATCGGTCTGCATAGAAAAAAGATATTGAAAAATCTAATTTCATTCAACTTAAACACAACTCTTTCATAAGGACAATGAATTTAAAAAGATTACTCATTGTTTTACTGGTTAAAATTGAGAAGATATACAATCAAAGAAAACAAAATAAGGACATTGGATTATCAGAATGCACAACCCCTCAATGGAGTGTTCAGGAATGGTCAAACCTGCACTAGCAAGAAAAGAGATTCTTTAATCTATCTTGCTCACAAATTATTGGAAGCCCCAAACGCACACAATGGAATGATTTTCTAGTATACTGATACCGTTTTCACCTTCACATAGAAGGGTAAGGCTTCTTCCTCTTATATTGAAGAGATTTTAATTCTACTTTCTATTATGGTCGCCATGATTCAGGTTGCTAGATGCATTTCACGCAGTAAAAGTAGTTCCTTAGGCAGAATTAAGTTAAATATTCATAATCTGAACTTACATCAACATCTGAAGGAAGTATCTTCATCATGCCACTACCAAGATCTTGTGGGGAACATATGTCAGGGCACATCCTGTGACTATCCTGATTATTCAACTGCATGCCTTCCCCTCTGCTCTCTTCAGTGCCAACTGCTAGCATAGTATCTCCAACTGGCCCTGAATTTTCAATAGTGCTTCCAGCAGGGAGCCTCGGAGGCGTCTCAACACTGCTGACCTCCTCAAATTTTTCCTCAAACTGACTGAAATAAGAAGGAAAATATAACCGAGATGCATCACATACGAGATAGAAACGCTATGTCTTGTACATGAAGGCTTTATTCTAGGATAAAGGTTACCTAACAAGGTAAACGTCTATCGGGCCCATTGTACTTCTTAGGACAATTCTGTATCTCCTTTGCAGATATTCACCAGCCTTCATGTAGTATAATTGGATTTGTAACTACTCAATGCAGGAAATAGAAGAAGTGGAAATATTTCACTCAAGTTTTCCTTTCTTACCTCATCAGGGTCTGGAACTTCTAGTGTAGTTCCATGAGGTGCTTTTATTGCAATTAATGTTTCATTCTACATAACAAGGCATGAATATCACATGGGATGCATTTGATGCAGTAGCAGATGATACAAATATAGAATTCGATAAAATATAAGCTAATAGACAAGCACCTGAAAGCAAGGTAGACTTTTGATATCCTCTTCAGTTGCATATAACCACCTGAAAACACAAAACTTCTAATCATATTGCAACCTCAGAGGGTAACGACGTAGGTGCAATTGGAGGAAAAGCACACTTACTTTTGATTGTTTTCATCTTCAGTGAGCAGTCGCATTCTTTCATTCATTTCACTGAAGAATTATATTTTTCAGTAAAACTGGTACGATTGACAAAGATAGCCTAGCAAGCCTATCAAAATCTAACCTGATGTGATCATCTAAACTGCGCTCTTGCAAAGCAAGTTTTTCAACTTCTGCCTGAAAATAATGAAAGTATACATATGAGCTGCTTCGTTTGTATCAAAGAATTTCAGAATGAATTCAGCTTGAAAGATATGGAGAATTCAGAAACAGGTTCTTGGTTTTACTTGGGAAAACATGTCAGCACTATACCTGTAGAGTTGAAATATTATTATCAACTTCTCCTGGTTTTATGTTATCTTGTCCCCTGCAATTGAGTGAGCTAAGAATTATAATCGTGTGATGAACTCCTCATACTTCAAGGACATATATGAATAAGTCATAGTAAGTAAATTTCCAAGGTAAAAAAATGAATACTTCCAACGAATTTTGTTCTTTAATTGCTTTTCTATAAGTCCAATCCCTTCAAGAACATTAGTGATGTCATAAATCCGCCTCTTTTGCACCTGGATAATAAAATCCTATTATTTCAGACAAGACAATCTACAAAACGAGAATTGTTTAAGTAGCAGCCATCTGAAGCACCTCTAGTGTTTCTGCAGCACTATTCAAATCTAGGATGCCATCCTGAGCATATTTAAGCAAATTGATGAACTTTTTGGTTAGATTACCTGAAAAAAGACAACTCAATTTTGAGAGACACAAAGAAAGATAACTCCCAGCCATAAGCCTGGTCTAAGGCCTTTCTAATTATACATGTCTTTAATCACCTAAAGAGCTGTCATAGCGGCAGGTACCAACAGGGGTGAGAGCACTGCTTGAAGGAGAGCCTGCAAGACCAAAATAACACTGATAAATTTGTCTATCTTCATCAAAAGTAGGCTTAAGACCTCTAGAGTTAGGAAATTTACGATATGGCTAAATAAAACAGTATAAGTTCATTAGCCAATCACAAGATAGAGGGTGTTTATACAACTAAGAATCAAAATTTCTAAAATATGAAATTCTAACAGTTACAGAAGTGTAATCTGCTCACCAACATTTGACGTTGGGGTTTGAGGGCCAGACTTATTGTACTTTGAAACCTTGTACCTGCTATATGTCTTTGCTCCTTTTCCTGATACTGGGGTGAGAAGAGGACTGCTAGCTCTCTCAGCACAACCAGAACTAGTGATGCACTCACTTGACTCTGGCACCACATTTTGTTCTTGCTCAGGCTTCCGTTTTAACTAACATGCATCAATTTCATTAATTTACAATCAGTATCTTTAAATTTCAGATAAATATTTAAAGAGTAAATGCCTAATTAAATTTGATAGGAATCCACCACAGGTGGAAATTCACATGCATCTAAGATCTATCATGTATATAATGGAGATAACTGATAAATTTAAGCATACACAAACTATTAGAGAAACATGATGTTCACTTCCTCAACATAGTTAGATGTAATAGAGTTGGTTCTCATGTTTTAATTCCCAATCTAATCGCTGCATGGTTAATCTCATTCAATTTTCCAGAAGATAAGTTATAATTGTTGAACTGATGCCAGCATGAACTTAAAGTGGATCTATGACTAAAAGAGCGTCACCCTAGTTATAGATGTCATGAAATTTTATTTAGTTTACCAGAAGGTTAACAGGGAAATAGAGAGGCAATAAAATCCATGGCAGTGTCTTCTAATGACACAACAGTGAATTCTTAAAGACTAATCATGCAGAAATTAATACATTCAAATTGGTTTAGCATGTCACATAGTAAAAGTAATGTTAGATAAGGCCACAAATTCTTAATGAGTTCAAAATTTCAATTCCAGTTTTCACCACCAATAATAACTCATGTTACCAATTTCCCCTTTTCCACATCACAGAGATAAATAGCAGTGCTCTTTGTGGACGGAGATAACCTCTCCAGTATTACTATTAAGAAAAAAAACAGAATATAAGATACATTAAGCATTCTTCTGATCTGTCATTGTTCCTTACTAAATAGGAATCACTAAAAAGTTCCATTATCTGTTTATTAATTATGTCACATGAAGATATAAAAACTATTTAGCTCTTATGATAAATAATGTATCCACAAGTAGCTAATGATGGACTTCATATTTCATTGTGGCTATTAACCACAGGATTTGTAGAATTTCAATGCAAAATTGTTCTATATCAAATGCGACAGTATTACTATATACGATGCCTAGAAGTTATATATATTGCGCCTAATTAGCACGAGAGAACATTCTTTTTTCCAATATAGGTATTCTTTTGAGTTTCATCTCCCTTAATCCTATCTCAGAGAATGTGCTCTCCATATATGATGTCTCGGCCCTTCAAGGTACTCACCGCATCTAATATGTCTGAATCCTTCAGCATACTCACCTTTTGATCAAGATGAGAGGGGCAAAGATTGCGTATGCACAAAAAAAAGCTGATAAACATCTTCCAATTTAATCTCCATTTGTAGAAATCTCAAGGTTTAGCTATCATTACAGGTATTATGGCTCATGAGCCGAACGTCTGAACATCACCTTTTTGCTACACTAATAAAATTTATTATCATCTTGGTTTACATTAAAAAAAAATAATGCCAAAAATTAGCAGACCTGAGATCACAACAGCGAACTCTATATTGATGCGTGACTAAATTGAAATCTCTTGGAAAACCTCAATACCAAGATTCAATTGCATTTTGAATAATACATCATGTTTGATGCGTGTCTGTCGTATTACAAGTTGACTGCAGGTTACAGTCATAGGTCTCTACAGAAGTTCAAGAGTTTGTCTTTCTTTCTTTAATTACCATACAAACATCGAAAGGAAATCATTGATATAGATCATTCTCCTGTGAAACATGGCTCAAAATTGAGAGTACAACAGACCCTAAAAATAGAAAGGCTCAACATGTACACTCAGAAGTTCCTTAGGGTTGAACCATACGTATAAAATTGTGTCGACTAAGCACTCCAACTTAACATTCCAAAGAATTGTTTGCTCTTGTTCTAGTTCAATTTATAGTGAACGACAGATCTGAAAGTTCAAAACAACATACGAGAAAATATCGCAATCTCTATTTTCTCTATAATCATAAGAACGCAAAAGGCGACAAAACTCGATTCCAACTTAAAAACACCCGAGAAAAACACAATCAAGTCTCGACAGAAGAAGCAGGATGAGCAGAAAATCCAGTTCAACATTGTTCAGTCCACCTCATTCGCAAACCAACATAAAGACACTCACAGGAGTCTTCATAGCAAGGCTATCGGCCATCTCACTGCTCGTGTTCCGCCGTCCACCGGAGGCTGGGAACCGGTGGTACTCATCCGGGGCCGGGAAAGGGGTCCTCGCCGAGGGTAACGGCGGATGCCGCCTCGTAGGTGGCGAGATCTGCCCTGGTGGCTGCGGCGCGCGGGTCCTAGCTGCACGACCGCCAGACATAGAATCCCCAATCTAGGACTACCCAAATCGAGCACTCAAAACCCCCGGATTCACTGATCCCCAGAGGGAAAACAACAGATCTTCTCAAAAAGGATAATCAATAGGCAAAAAATATATATATAAGCCCTCGTTCCTGGTCCGATTCCGACGGATGAACCGGCGGCGGAGAATATGATCGGACGGAGGCCGCAAAGGCGGCGGCGGATCGGCTGCAGGAGCAGCGGTTGGAGTAGAGTTTGCGATCCGGGTAGTGGAGACTAAGAAACGGCGGGGAGGGCGGGCGCGGGTGAGGGTTAAAAAGGGCGGAGTGCGGAAAGACGAAGGAAGCGAGGGAGGGAGGGAAATTATAGTGTTCGGACTTTGGCTTGGATATGGAGGGAAGGAGTCACCCTTCCTTCCCCCACAACTACTTATTTAATTAATAAATATAAATACGGAAATACTTATAATATACTTTTTTTTTACTTTAATATGCAAAATAAAATATTTTTGATTTGTAAAATAAATCATTATAGTCTAATCTAGCATGACATGTAAACTTATCGAGTCCGTCATGAGTGATCCATGGCACATCTTGACTCGATTCGGTTGATCAAGTTAAAATAAAAAAAATTACCATTTTTTATTTACTAGGACATCACAAACTCAGGCATTTATAAATAGACCTTGTAGTATCCGTTTAAATTAAAATAGGATGTTTTTATTATTTTTTATCTATATTAAAGACATTTTTTTAAAAAAAATTGAACTTATTATAATATTTTTTTGTATATTTTATTATTCCACCATTATAAAGTGATTAACAAGATTTAATGAATTTAGTAATAATAATTACGACCACCCCTATATACTTTGCACTCACTATATCCTCTTTCCTCATTTAAAAAATTCTTAATTTCAATTATAGAACTCTTAATCTCTTTAATTTTTCTCCTTTTAGAGAAATCATCTTTTTCTCCTCTTAGTTGATATTAAATTCAATTGCTAATAAATTATGTCAAGTAGATATAAAAATTTTGCATATGTAAAATTCAAATTATAAATTTGAGTTATTATTCGTGTTATTAATTAGTAAATTATGTAATCTATGCTAATATATTATTTATACTTCATTCTTCAATTTTATATATTATTTTTTTTTTTTCATGTAATGAAATTTATAACTTATATAAAAAATTTTAAGTGGTATAACTATCTTACGTGTCTTATAGAAATTTTTACTAGTATTAGGGTAAGTTTTATAATTTTTATATCAATTATTTGTATTTAAATATTTGTAAACTTAAAATACCATCGTTAGATAATTCATACTATTTATATATTTAAAATGTTTTAATTAATCATAATACTGATAAAAATTTTGGTGATGCCATTCTTTTTAAAGTCAAATAGAAAATTCATATATTGAGTTTTCATTTTTGATATTAATATGTCATGTGTGATGGGTGACAGGGTGAGTATGTGTATAAATTAAGAAATGTAACTGAATGTATTTTTTTTATTCTAATCCAAACAGTAAAAAAATTAAAAAGTATAGGCATAGTTAGTGTGAATAATATAATAAAATTACTTATGATATATATATATATAAAGGTTGTTTATTTACATATAAATTTGTTTAATTCCCTATTCTTTTCAAAATTCCTAGAATTTATTTCTGTACCCATAAATTTTTATTATATTTATGGTTTATTGGCATTGCAGTTTTTTTAATTTACATTATTGAAATTTAATTTATTTTAATTTTGTTTACTCTTCTTTTTTGTATTTGATATGTTTTAAAACTTTTTTTAGCATTTAGGTTTCTAAAAAAGAAGATAATGTTTGGATAAATCACAAGGAACCTATGACTAATCTGATCTGGGTCGCTTCAGTGGAGCCACGTGGAATAAATTTGGCGCGAAGAACCAGAGTCACTCACGCGTCGGCAGTCGTTCCAGTCAAATTAAAAAGCGATGAAGAATCGGATTGCGGCAATGCCGGTGCACAAAATAGTTACTCTGCGTTCGCCGTTGTCGTTCTTCTCTGCTTCTGCTGCTCCCTCCACTGCGCTTCCCGTGAGATTGCGATTTAGGGTTCCAAATCTCCTTTCGGCCTCGCTTTCCGTCAATTTCTCCAATTCGCAAAGAATGGACGCCGAGCAGCAATCACAGCAAAGCCAAGACCTTAGACCTCACAGCAAGAGTGGCGAGTACGACGGGATCTCAGAACGCATCATCCCTCATCTCCTCCGATTGTCAGTTTTTCTGCGATTTGTTAGTTCCAATCAAAGGATATTTACAGTTTTTTTGTCCTTTCAACTCAATTTTTCTAGGTATGAATCGCGTGCAAAAGCTCGAGATTTTGAAATCTACGCCCCAGACACTACCTATGAAGACCCTCTGGTGTGCGCTCATGGGTGAGCAATTGGAGGAAGGGTTGAATAATTGATGTGTTTTCTCTTTGTTTCCTTGATTTTGCTCGAATATTAATGTTTCTTGCAGAGTGAAGCAGATCAAATCCGCGTTCTATGCGCTACCCAAGGTTCAGATTTGCAAATTGTTGTTATCTCTACTTCATGCTTTCACCATAGCTCGGTGTTTTTTTTGGTTGAATTTATACTTTTATCTTCGAGATTAATGCAGTCTTCTCAAACATCTAAATTACGATCCCAGTATAGGAGTCTCAATAAACAGGGCCATGTGTAGAAACGCGAAGAAAATCCCCTGAAAATGATACAAGTCTATGAGGATTTATTACAGCACTAAGAGTTAGTTCAAGATTTAGGAAAATGTCAACTGTACTCCTAGTAATCACACGCAAAGGTGTTCTTATATGTCCTTTTTTATTAAAAAAAAGTATTATTTGTTTTGTTTTGCATATAATGTTCAAATTTATAAGCACCAGAAGTTCGTTTGTTATGCTACGGAATTGTTGATAATAGCTGAAAAATATATTGGACATCCTTTGTGCAGTTTCATGATGCTTCAAGAAACATGTTAAACACAGTGAGTAGATTGGAATGGTAAGTCGATGACTGAGGTTGAACCTCGAAACTAGAACGAGAACAATAAGTTCATGATCTATTGTTGGAACTCTCTTTAGGAACTGTAAATATTCTACTGTTGGAACTCTCTTTAGGAATTGTGTATCTGACAAGCATACTTCTTCCTTGCGGAGTGCTACACTTTACAGTAGTTCATGATCTATTTATTGTTGTTTCCAAAGATAATGCCCCACCCAATTCTTAATTGATGTGTATTTTGCTAACCTTGTTATTTCTTATCCTTAAGACAGTTCTGTACTTATTTTCCTCATCTTTATATTGTTTATCGTAGTAGAGGGGTCAGGATTTTTGTTATTCCTTGTTAATTAGTGTTGGTTCAATTTCGCATATTGTTAGAAACTTTACCTATATGTTTTTAGTTATCCATTATGTCGGTCTATACTTAAACAGCTATTCAGTGAATCTAAGATCGTCGAATACACAGTACAAGAAGATGAAACTGGACCAGGAAAAGTCGAGGTCTGTGGTCTTTGTTCTAAAACTCTACCTTTCCAAGTTCCAACTATGATATTCTCATTGTTGTGCTGCTTTTTTTTTTCTCCATGAAACCCTTACATATGTCGTGTATGTTTCAGATTTTGATTGATAACAAGCAACGTTACAAAATTTTTGGAAAGGAACTTGATCTAATATCACTTATTTGGCTGAAAGTTGAAGAAGGAAAAATTGTACGCCATGAAGACTGGTTAGTCCCATTCCTCATTGCCTTTCATTATCCTATGCTACATTGATAGGTGTAATATTTCCATAAGCTCTGCCAAATCAGACGATTGGAACTAATTCATAGCTAATAATTACAGGTGGGATAAGAAGCCTCCGAAGAACAGCCACACAGAAAATCTATTTTTGGTTGGCCGGCTAGCAGAACTTACACGCAAGGGCACCATGTTGGTCGCTCATGCCTTGATGGGTTTTGGCAAGGATCCAAGCCCGTAAACTTTTTTCTCTAGTTCCCAGTCTTTATGCTAGTCGATCAACTGGCTATCATCCAGTAGCATCGTTTAGTTGCAGATGCGTTCTGTGTATTTATAGGGACTGGCGTGTGTATAAATGGCATATGTCAAAGTATACTGACAGACTATACCATGTTTATATGCACTATCCAGTTGTATTACAAGGTGCATGAATAAAAAGTAGTTATGTCTACTTCCCAGGTCTGGAAGAAACTTTGTCTTGTTGATGTTTGCTTCGCTCTTTGACAGCATCCCTGGTTGGTACCTACTAGATGGATCTGATATCTACTTCTCATCCAATTTGTAGCCTCAAATGTCTAAACAATTTTAAGACCATTGATCGGAGTCATGGTCGAGGTGTCGATGTGTAGAGTGAAGATTTCAACGACCTTTCAATGTCAGATTATTGGCTGGTCAGTCAAACAAAAACAGTTTATATAGCATCTTTTTAGGCTTGTCTTACTGGAATGCCATGCTCTAATGTTTCAACTAGTTAAAAGCTTCACCCTTCTTGTTACTGATTTGTAGTAATCTGCACACTGATTTACTTGCTAAGAACACTTCATGAATCAGTAACCCTTAATGTTCAGTAATTACTATTATACAATCTTGATACATATTTACCTTCTTTTTTGCACATGGCAGTGAGTTGATGTTGACAGCAGGGACAATGAAGAAGAGTTCGGAAGCAAAGTTGAAGGCAAGGAAATTTAGAGGGAACTCATACAAACTAAAGCAAACTGTAAAAGAAGCAGACAAGCTAATAATAAACCTGGAAAGCACGAGTCGCAGAGCACAGTGATAATGATAGTGTCTATCTAAAGTAGGATGCAGATGAGCGCTTCCCACTTTTCAGAAGGATCAAGGATATAGGGCGCTCTATACCTTTCAGCCGAAGACTTGCAGATCTTTTTGGTGTTCCCCATGTAAGTTTGTTGAATAATTTGTCATTACATTGCGCTGTGTTTTCTCCAAATGGATCATCCAAGTGCACAATGTTTGAACAACTGGTGCACATTGAGCCATTAATTCTCCTCACAAGATTTAAGAAGAGAACCCTCATAGGAGGAAAGGCATTTAATAATTGAAGGCAGAGTATTTACTGCACACATAGCACCTCTCACTGCCCACTCTCCCCACTCCTCGTCTTGACACTCATGGCCTGTGACTTGCCTCAAAAGAAACAAAAGCTTCAATACACAGAAGTAGAAGAATGTACAACCAGTTTTTCTTTTTTTGTAAAATGATTTTTTTAAAAACAAGCACTGGTGAGCGGTGCCTGGCCGAGTGGCCTCGGCCCCTCGGGCTCTGTGGCCTGTCGATAATATGCTTCTTCTAATCTTCTTGCAGCTTTAAGCAAATATGTTAACAAAAAAAATATATATAAAGAGCAGAAAAAGTAGCCAGATGAGCAGCAGTTAAATTCTCATTAATCTTTGCACGGGCGACCGTACGCTTCCTTCTCTGTTGCTCTTCTAAGCCTTTACCTCCGGTGGAGGTAAGCTGCCGACCTCCGTCGCCTGTCTCGGCGGAGATGGTGAAGGCGTGTCGAACCGCAATGAAGCGCAGGGCGTCACGAATGGCGTCTCCTCCGCTTCCTCCTCCTCCTCGTTCTCCTCTTTGATGGTGTAGAGTACCCGCGAGGGCCCCAAGCACATGGCGCGCCACTGCGCGATCTCGCACTCCTCCCCCTCCTCGTCGGCTGGAAGCTCCGCCACTTGCGGCTTGGGGTCAGCGGGGATTGGCGCGGCGGGCTCGACTCGGGAGCGGTGCTTGAAGCAGCGGAGGTAGAGGAGGAGGTCGGTGGAGGAGGGCCCGTCGGAGGGGGCGGCGATCTCGGGATCGGCGGCGGAGTGAGCGCGGCGTCGTCGTCGGTGGCGGTGGAGGAGGTAAAAGAGCTCGGCTACGAGGCCGAGAAGGGAGAGGGATAGGAGACAGGTGAGGGCAAAGCCGAGCTTGGTGAGGCCGCTCATGCCGTGAGATAGATGAAGAGAGGGTTGAGATCAGAAGGGGGTTGGAGAAGAGAGCATTTGCTCTGGAGATGAGACTGGCGAGCTTGGGTTTAACTTTTGATGGGGAGCGATGGAGGCGGCAGAAGCAAAACAAAGCAATTCTTAGACTTTGACAGGTACATGCCTGAGAAAGAGACGCATTGCTGCAGTTAATACAACTTATCTTTTTGTACACATGCAGGGGGGAGAAAGAGAACCTGCTCTAGCCGGTGAAGCTGCCGTTGGGAACGGAGAGAGCTTTATAAGGAAAAAAGAAAAAAAAAATATAGACTCCATGTCACTCCCTCGGACCAAGTTATCTAACCTAGCCAACAAGTGCTCAACCTGCCTGGATACAGGTTCGGTCTCGGTTCATCAATCATCAAGCTGGGTAGATTTAAAATTTAACATGATATGATATGCGATTTATTTGAGCTGTGTCATGAATAAATTAAGAGGTTGACCTCTTCACTTGACACGACATAGGCTTACGAGCTACCTGCCTCTTCTTTAAAAATAAAAAATAAAAAAAGACTTTTATATATGAAAGTGGACTTTTTCTCCTTTTTAAATATATATAGATTAAGACAATTTTCCAAAATTATATTAGAGTCTTATAATTATTAGGATTTTATGATAGTTTTTTCTTACTGACAAGCAACTTCTTACGATTTTTTTTATTACGACAAAATTTTTATTGGCAGGGATTTTATCGTAGGGCTTTATAAGAGAGATATCGCTTGTTTTTTTCCCAAAAGTTTGTCATTTAATTTAATAGCTTTCCTCGTGAAGGCTTTTCTTTTATTGCTTCTCTTTTTATAGCTATCTTATCTTTTGAGAAACTTACCCCAATGTCTATTTTTCTTATATGCCCCTCACGTGATTATTTACAGGTAATTTCATAGAAAAATTTTTTCTTTTATATTTTTTTAAACAAAAAATTAAAAAAAAAATAAAAAACATATTAAATCTAGACGTAAAATACAATAAATTTAATGCACTTTTTATTTTTTTTTCCTTCTAATTTTTTATAAAAAAATACAGCCTTAAATAGTAGCTTTGGGCTAGCGAAATCAACTACTTATTTACTAGAATCATAAGTCTAACAAAAACAAATTGCTCTAGTTAGAGATATATTTTTTAAAAAATTTTACATAATATTAAAAGTATCTTATAAAAAAAATACAAATGATCCGTATAATATATTGGTGTTTTACATAATAATTTTTGAAAAAAAAATATAAAAGGTAATTTAAAATAAATTATATATTAGGTAGGTGTTATACATAGGATTAAGCATTGAGTAATTACCAAATACCGTTTTTTAATCAAATTTTATTTAATTTTTCATTATTGTTACCGAGCTAGTTAAAAAAATACTTAATATCAGCATATCAAATTTATTGGTCTAGTTGATAATATTAGTAAATTACCAAATTTACTGAACTTAAAACTATTATTATTATTTTTTATAATATTTTAGGATTTTTAATAAATTACTAAATTGACAAGATATTCACAATTGCCAAAAATTAAATATTAAAAAAAATACTGAATCAAATTTATTTAACTAAAGTTACTGATTTTTCGGTAAAATTAATAAATTTAATTTGTACGGATATTGTTGGTAAAATCAGTAAACTTAATTTTATTGATTTTTTGCTCACCTATTGCCAATTCCGAAATATTGACGATATCTGCCTACCTGGAAGGTTCCAGATTTCCAGGTGGTGACTAACGCACTCCGGCGGAGCAGCAGATGCTTTTGTATTGTACGCCTGCTCCATCGATAAGAGGCTCACTGAGCGTGTGAATGAGAATAAGCAACGGTGGCTGCCGGCCTTGCAGGACTCATCGGCGGCAGCAGGTGCCGCAATTTTTCTTCTTTTTTCCATAAATTGTTATCCTTTTCTTCTATGTAGAGATCAGAAGTTCTGTTTCCTTTTTTTTTTTTTTTCTGATTGCTAGTGATTTAGGGATTGTATATAGAACTATTGATGCCTCATATAGGACTTTTTGTTGCCCTAATCATACGACGTTGTCTTTAGTTTCATCATTTCATTCCCAAGTATCTTGCCTTCAAGTTGTTTGTTAAATTACCTGTTTAGCGTCTTCTTTCTGGGGAGAGGGTGAATCACGGTGGGGTGTGGAGAGGACTCGTTCCTGTGACTGAAAAGAGGTTGATCGCCGTTTGCAACATACACAGTGGCACAGATAAATCCGCACGAGTAAGACCATTTTTTTTTCTATATAGAATATTTGTTTGATTTCATGGGAATTTGGGAGATGATGCCAATTAATTGTGCATTTAAGTGTAGGAAATCTATATTATGGAAATATGGGACATGGATGGTTTCCAAGAATCTAGTTAGTGGATGCAAAATTAACCGCAACAATGCATTTTTTGGAAAAATCTGAACTTAGAAATGAATACTGTTTCACTGCCGTTATAGCACTTGGTCGTGGACCATCCGGTAACACATTTGTAGTTTAGGTTTTGCACACTCCATATCAACTAAGTCGGGAAGGACAATCTAGCATGACATAGAAAAGAAGAAATTGGAGGAATAACATGTGCATATAACAAGATTTTTTTGGGAAATCAGCTGTAAAGATAGGAATTGAAAGGGTGAGGTAGTATGTGGCTAGTTGTTCAGTTGTTGCTCGCTTTTTTTGATGTCTGGGATCATAAATATGTTTAGCTCGTAGTTTTGTAAAATGCAGATACTTGCTCCTTGACTGATAGGAACTTCATCGGATGCCTGGCATAGAGAAGAATAAAGTTAATGTGTGAAATTTATGTTGCTGAGCTTTTTTCTCGATCTACATGAGTATGGAGATTTACTTGACAAATGATGGGCACAACCTCAAAGAAATTCACTTTACTTGAAACAATAGGTGACATACAGATTACTTGTGTGGAATAACCATTTGGGAATAACTTGGCGTTACTTGTGGAAGTATGAAGAATGAGAAATATCCAGTAACCTAAAATGGCTAGACATTTAGGTGGATTATATTCCACTTCATAACACATGGATTATTTCGTTTCTTACCATTTTGAAACTATTGAAGGAGCACCTTGTGGTGCTTAGTATGAGTCATCATTATGACATTCTATCATGTCTAAAGTCCTACAGTGCTCTTGTATGGTACTGAAGGCGCGTATGGGGCTCATTGGTGAAACCATTAGGGGCTTCTAGGCTCTGATACCATTTTGATGAAGGGCAAAATTTCATCAACTTAAGATGATTAGTCACTTACGGGAGATTGTCTTCCACTTGTAAATGTATGAATTATTTACTTTATTATCAATGTGCATCAATAGAGGATCATCTTGCCCACTTCTCTCAGGCACTTAGCTTTAGTCTCCTTTATAAGTAGTTTTTTGTTTTTTATAAGCACGCATTTATTAGCTGCCTCTTTGTTTGTTTGGTTGCATTCACTTTGATGCTTGTGCCAATTTCTCAAGTTTGGCTATAATGCAGAACATGCAGCTAGCGCCACGTGATCAATATGGGGGTAATCTTCTGATGAGTTAATGAAAGTTGCATGAAATTGAATTAATTTCCAAATGTTCTTGTTTTTGTACAATCCCTTGGCCTCCTGTTTCCCATCTGGTTCATCTAGAAAGCTATCAAAATCTTTCACTAGGTATTTGATATATCTACTTCACTTATATCTGCTTTTTCGTGCCCCAGCAAAGTCAATCTGTCACCATGGGGAACAAACCAGCAAAGCAGGAGAATAAGAGGGAGGAGATCTTGGTCAGAGTCATGCCTCCACTTGATCGAGCCTTCATCAGATGGCTTACTCATGATATCCAGAGACTGCACAGCTTCGGCCCCAGAAATCCTCGTGCCATAAAGCCACCAGATCATTATGTTGAGTACATGCGGCTGTATGGTTGGCTGGATTTGGACATGGATGATCCTGACCTGGCGCGTTTGGTCAAGTAACGTGCTAACTTCATCTGTTCCATTGTTAATGCTGGAATAGTCTGCATAAGGCCAGCGTTGACTTTAGTTCATATCTGCAAGACAGTTGGAAATTTCTTTGCTGTGTACAATAGATTATGACCATAATATTTTGAATGGAGAATGTATCCTCCAAAGTTTACACGTAAGTTGGAAGTTTTTCATCACGTCTTTTTTTTAAAAAAAAAAAAAAAAAAACCCGCGCGAATTGCGCGGGAACTCACAACAGCTGTGTATTCAAGTACCCAACATTTGACGGCCACCTGCTGACAGCCAATAGCATGGAGCGTTTGAAGACGAGTAAGAAATGGGTACATTAAAAAATCTAGTTTGTTTATTTCGACTCTGATATTCCTGCGGGAAAAAGCCCAAAGCCTCAACAGCGCACGAGACCATAAACAAATCACGTTTCTTCCATTATTCATCTCTCTCTTACGCTGCTCCGCTGCCCATGTGGATCCTTGAGGCGCGACCCATCTCGTCTGCCGCCTCCACCGCCGCCGGGAGTGAGCAGGCGTCAGATCGTTGCCTCCTCCGCCGGTTGCCCATTGGATCGTCTCGGAAGAGTTACGGCTCCCTCTTCACCAGGCGTCGATCCGTCTCGGAGAATGATCGGTCCTGGCCGATCCTTGAGATAGCGGTGGGCGATGAGAAGTTAACTAGAAATTGGTAGAGGTGGGGTTCTGATAAAATGCAAAATTATAAATTATACTTGTCATTCCTGTACTGATTTTACAATGATAATCACTATTCTTCTCATGTAGATTCTTTAAAATTGTGATTTTTTTTCCCAATGTACATTTTCAGTTAATTTTGTCACTTCTAGTACGCATGTTTGCTATATGCCTTTAAGAATCTAGCATTGCAGCTTTGAAATTGTGAAGTACACTTACAAGATGTCCTCAATTTTTTTTATGCAGGGAATGGCGTTGTAACATTTTCTAGAATATAGCTTTATGCCGCCAACGAAGAGGTTACAGTTCTGGGATTGTTATCGACAACAATGTGGGTGAGTGAAACTGAAGGGAAAAAAGTTCTATTTTCTAATCTTCACGATGTTGAGGATAGAACGGCAGAAAAAACAGATGAACAAAAGCGGAATGGCTGGTGATGTTTACGGTTCATTGTCCATTACTCTAGCTTCCAGGGGATATCGTGTAATGGTGGTATCTCCAAGATACTCACATGGTACTCCAAATAATAATTTTGCCAAAGCAATTGATCTTGGAGTCCGAGCCAGGATTCCATGCTTCGGAGGAGAACATGAAGCTGCCTTCTTTCATGAGTTTAGAGCAGGTGTTAATTGGGTATGCGCAGTCAATATACATTCTACTATTTTTATAATCATTTTATTCGTATAAAAGTTATCGCACATGTATGCATATTTCTTTGGATACCAGTTAAGCGATGCCAATATGCTCATGTGAAGTAAATTATTTATTTGTCACTTGCATTTTCTAACGAGTTATTTGACAATTTTAGTCATATGCTATGCCCTGAAGTTACGGTGACCTTAGACCAGATTTTAAAGTCTTAAAGCTGATTTCTCTAGATGAAAGAGTTGCTTCTAGCCTACAATGCTCCAGAACGTGAAAAAATTACGGTGTTGTGTGACAGAATATTCACTTATCCAGATATTTGTGGTACTTATCCTGAAGACTACACATTTATACTTTTCATCTGTCCCTATTCCATTCTGATTGCTAGCCTTTTTAAGCTTGAAACACCGAGTAGTTTTAGGGTCCAACCATACATGGATAATATAGTGGATGTTTGTGGCTTTCATTTCGAATTTGAGATGGAAAACAATGGGCACAAGTAAGCTCATTGACTTTGCTTTGCTCTGTGCAGTCCTAATAAAAGGTTCAATTAACTTTAAGCAACCTTGCTAGCTTGAATCATGTTCATCAAAGTATTTAGTCAATTTTTTATTAGGACCAATCTAAATTATGCTGGACAAACTTTTACCTTTGAATTTTGTTATGGTGTAACCTTTCAGCCACTAGTCGATAAAATGATTTTGTTTCTATGAAAATTTGAGTATCACATTCATTAAAAACTTTCGTGAATTTGATAGATTGCTACACTCTTAAATGAAAGGACGATAGTCATACTTGGGACAAGTAAAATATTTTCTTGGCAACTGTTTCTTAAATATATATTGAGAACTTTCAAGAGTAATATTTGTTGTCCAACACAATTGGTTGAACAAACTTTCATATGAAATGAAAGAAAACTTGTGTGGCATGGCATAGCACTAGCAGAGGAGACAAGTCTAGTATGCAATACAACAATCCTTGGACTATGTATTTGATACAGATGAGCTAGCACAGGTCCATTGGAGGGTCTATACCAGACGGGCAGTGAAAGAAAAAGGCCTAGGCCCATTAGGGAACTAGGGTGAGGGTTTGTAAGGAATCAGAGGAGGGAAGGGGGATTATCTCATCTTGTCTTTGCTTTTGCTAGTTAAACCTAATTCTCCTTGTTGTGGCGATTTGAGGGATGATCGTGTGTGATCGTATCAGTGGTCAGACTTGCCGGATCTGGGATCGGAAAGTGAACGGTGCACCATGGCGACGACGCGCTCCGATGCGCGTTTTGATTTTATTGAGAAAACCTTGCAAGATCTGCTGGTGGGTGAGGAGAGTCGGCGCAAAATGGAGGTAGCCAACGAGGAGCGTCGCCGCTCGACGGACGCCGCCAATGATGAATGCCTGCGGATGGTCGAAGATGAGAGGAAGTCGATGAAGGAGGACATGCTGGAGTTGAAACACTTGATGGCGGAGATTTTGAAGGGGAAGGCGGCTATGGATGAAGAAATCAATACCTTGCAGACTCGCGGTACATGGTCCCTTGTCAAACCACCTCTTGAGGTTAAACCTGTTCAATGCCGATGGGTTTACACTGTTAAACATAACCCTGATGGATCCATATAGCGATACAAAGCTCGACTGGTGGCGAAAGGTTTTACACAAGTATATGCGATTGATTATCTCGACACGTTCTTTCCTATGACTAGGCTTAACTCAGTTCGTCTATTATTCTCCTTGGCCATTAATCTCAGTTGGCAACTTCATCAATTGGACATTAAAAATGCCTTCTTATATGGGGATCTTACCGAGGAGGTTTATATGGAGCAACCTCCGGGGTATGCTCGACAGGGGGAGCTTGTCTGCCGTTTACACAGCGATTTATGGTCTCAAACAAAGCCCTCGTGCTTGGTTTCACAAATTTGCTAAGATAATGAAGTCAGCAAACTTTCACCATGTTTAGGCAGACAATTCTGTTTTTCTAAAACACTCCGACTCAGGTATCATTGTTATGGCGGTTTATGTTGATGACATTTTGCTAACTGGGAGTGATTCTACAGCATATGTGCTACAAAGACTTTTCTACAGTCACACTTTGAGCTCAGAGATTTAGGCAGGCCTAAATATTTTTTCGAGATTGAAATAGCGTATTGTCATTCCATTGTATCCTTGTCTCAATGTAAGTATGTTCTTGACCTTCTACAAGTAACGAACATGCTTGATTGCCGGCCAGCAATCACTCCCATGGTACCCAATGGAAAACTTAGCTGAGACACTGAATCTAAAGAAGTTGATCCTACTCGGTATTGTCGACTGGTGGAAAAATTTATCTACCTCACAGTCACTCGTCTTGATATTTTTTATGCAGTTGGGGTCGTCAGTCAATTTATGCAAGGACCGAAATACTGCCATTGGGAGGCTGTTTTGCTTATTCTTCACTATCTTAAAGGAGCTCCAGGTCTTAGATTATTGTACAAAAGGAATGGGCATACCCTTGTTGAGGCCTATACTGATGTAGATTATGCCGGTAATATTGATGATCGTAGGTCCACCTCCGGGCTATGCACGTATGTTGGGGGCAATCTTGTGATCTGGAAAAGTAAAAAGCAGAGTGTGGTGGCTAGATCTAGTTGTGAGGCAGAATATCGTGCTATGGCACACACTACTTGTGAATTGATGTGGTTAAAAGGTTTTCTCCAAGAGTTGAACATTCCCTGTCAACTTCCCATCATTCTACATTGTGATAATCAGGCGACTATATTTATTGCAAATAATCCTGTTTTTCATGAAAAGACGAAACATATTGAGGTCGACTGTCATTTCATCAGGGAAGCCATTTTAAGCAATCAAATCTCTACGCCACACACCAAGTCTGAAGATCAAATTGCCGACATTTTCACAAAGGCTCTTGGCTCTACTAGATTCTATTTCCTATGTAACAAGTTGAGCTTATTTAACATTTTTGCTCCAACTTGAGGGGGAGTGTTGAATATGAAAATGGACCTGGATCCACTTGTTATTGGATCCGGGTCGTGATAGTTATAGGATGTATATAGTTAAGTGTACAGTGCCCTAATCGGGTGAACAAGCATATGATTGTTTCCTTCTTTGCTTTCTACACCATGCATCATAGCTTAAGAAGGCGGTGGGGGACTATGCTGCATCAGGGCCACTTCCACATAGTTGGAATCCGACGTCGCACCCTAGCTCGAGTTGGAGGCCATCCTGGCTCACCGTCACATCAACAGAGACCGGGATTCCCTATCACAATGGCTGGTCAAATGGCATGGCAAGCCACCTGAAGAAGCCACGTGGGAGGATGAGACACTTATTCGAGCGCAGTTTCTAACGTTTGTTGCTAGTCTTGGGGACAAGACTACTTCTAGAGGGGGACGAATTGATATAGATGGCCCAACACAAGCCCAGTGGAGGGTCTATACTAGGCGGACAGTGAAAGAAAAAGGCCCAGGCCCATTAGGGAACTAGGGTGAGTGTTTGTAAGGAATCAGAGGGAGGGAAGGGGGATTATTTCATCTTGTCTTTGCTTTTGCTAGTTAAACCTAATTCTCATTGCTGCGGCGATTTGAGGGACAATCGTGTGTGCTCGTATCAGTATTCCTTTCTAGAACACAAAACCAGTTTTAATTTTTTTTAATCGAACATAGTTCTCTAGGCCCTTCATAATTTTGTGAAGAATTATTGCCAATAACTATATTAATATGTTTATTGTATGTTGATATGTGGCCTTTCGTTTAATCATTGGATGATTGTTTTAACATGTGTTTTATCATGTTCATTCATGTTTTATGAATGACATTTTTTTATTATATTTCTTTTATATTTGCATAATACAAGTAATTATAATAATATCCATAAAATAATATAATCATTTTTAAATATCTATAATCAAGTATTACTGTGAATTGAGACAATGATAATATATTGAGACTAGTATGTATAGGGATTAATGACAGGTATATTATGATAAATATGAGATTTTGAATTAACACATATGTACATATTAGAGAACTTATGTATTGGATGGACTGTATAAAATTGCTATATAATTTGTTGTATAAGTGTCATAAACGTTCTTATATTGATAATGATGTATTTGAATTTTAAACTTGATATTGCTATAGCTTCCTACATCACTAGTTGTATATTTTGATACTATCAAACATCTCTTGTAACTAGGTAAACCTTAGACTCTAATTGGGTATGTTACAAATCATTTAGAGAAATATGCGTGGTCAAGATAAAATTTGTTACTCGATCAACATTAAAATAGATGATCGACTCAAATGAATCAATATGAGATATCAATCATTTGTTTAAGTTAGTCTACTTGGAAATCAAGAAACATAACAATTAAACTATAAAGTATTTAATAGGTGCGTACCGCAAGTGCACGGTCTATCGCGTAATAAGAAAGTATTGATTCCACATGAACTAGGGGTCAAGTACTAACTGATTAATTAACCAATATCTAGGTGATCAAATACATGCACGGTCTAATGCAAGAAAGTAAACTAAACAAGTCTAAGGCAGAATCAGGAACAAGCTGATTGTGAAGATCTTGAGAGAGAATCGGGATTTTGAGTTTCACCACACTGAAGAATGACAGAGAGATTATGCTATTGTTTGAAGTTGTTTAACCTAAGTTCTTAAGGTAATCCTTCCTAAGGTCGTTCCCTCTGAGGACACAATCTGGTATCTAACTTAACTCAAGTTTCCTACTCTCGTGAGTTACCGGGTTAAGCAGACCCAATGGGTTATATGAAGAATTATTACTCCTCAGGAAATTTTGAATACTCTCGTAGTCGAAATCACCAGTCAGGTCTAAGGGAATCCGACGATGTGCTTCACCTCTTAGTCCTTCCCATAATGCCTAAAACATATGTATGTATGGTTGGTATACAGATATGGATTGAAACATCTTAGACATAAATAAGAACAAAGACAAATCTACGTAATGAATAGATTAAGCATTAATATTCAACGTTCTTACAGCGGGCTACACCCAATCTCCGAAAACAAGTTACGCCACAATATGCATCATGAAATACATCAAAATCTTTCAAATAAATTAAATCAAACCAGAGAGAAGACTAGATCCTTGATGGGAGAGGGTAGAGCACGATCCTTGGTGTCGAAACGAGGGAGAAATCGAGCCAAAATAGTCCCGCCGTCAAGAAAATTGCCTGAAACCCTAGTTGTTGCCCTTTCGCTTCGTTCTCCGCAATCGCCTCACAAAATCATGTGATTCCAGTACCAAATTATCGGTTGCCAAGTTAGGAATGTCTCTGTAAAATTTAAGCACATTTCGCTCCAAGAATAGTAAGAAACGGACAAAAAATTGAATGGTTGTCAAACAGGGCGGGACGATGCACGGCCATGCCCGTGAACGGCTCGACGAACTTTAATTTATGGAAAAATAACTCTTCATGGTCATGTATGGGTTCACGAGTGTGTCCGTGAACGTTTCGTCAAGTTCTGGAAAAGTCGGCCGAACCCTTCATGGTCGTGCATGGATGCACATGCATGCCTGTGAACGGCTCGGTGCAGTATGGGAAAGCAGGCTCATACACGGCCGTGCATGGATGCATTGTCATACCCGTGAAGAGTGTAAAAAATTCCGTTTAAGCTGAAATTTGACGTGTAACTTCGTCTCATCATGAGGAATTGTCCCATATCTTTAGATCTTCTAAATTCCACCAATTTTAGAGCGAAATCTCTATATTTCAATGAAACCAAGGAAAAGTGAAGATTCTAAATAATATAAAGCATTTAGGCAAATAAATGAGATAAAGTATGCATTTTACTCCAAAATAATAATAAAATTAAGCCACGATATATCATATATATGTATAATATCAGTATTATATATTCCATATAAGTACTATTACTATACACTTTTTGCTGTTTGTGAACTTACAATAGGCTATATTGTCATGGCTAATATTGCTAGAATTTTTTGTAAAACACTAAACTTTAATTGATTCATAGACTCAAAAAGTCCTTGTACAAAAGACTCCTGTTACCATTCCATGTCACTATAGATTTGTTATATTTTGCATATTTTGTTAGCCAATCGGCTGGTCCATTTTGTTTTCTTTGATTGTGTGTGAAACTAATTCGATCATTGGCACACAAGTGGTTAATCTCCATCATGATTCCCTTGGTCTCTATTCGATGAATTGTATTGCCTTGCTATTTGTTTCCCGATTATCTTATAGTCTTAAAATTCTGAGTTACTGTTTGTGAAGCTTAGTGCGCATTTTGTGTCATTAGTTCAAAAAAGAGGGCTAAGTTGGTTTCATGGTAGGTTGTCGCCACCATGAGAGACTATTTAGTGTTGTTCCTTATTATGTAGCTCATGCCTTCTTCATTTGTCTTCATCATTTGTCTTCATGGCCATGCTCCATTTGTATTGATCTTCTTATGACTTGCGAGAGGCTTCTCCCAATGAGAGCTAAGTTTGGTATCGTGGTGCTCCCTTGTTGTAGACAATTGTGCAACTATCATGATATCAATGAACTCAGCAACGGCCTTTCTACTTGTTTTAGCGTCACCTTTAAATAGTTACCTGTTCCTTGTTTTCCACACCTACCACAAGGATATTAGTATTACGATGGTACTTTAAGTTATTTGTCTTTTGTGGTTAGTATCTATGATCCGTTGCTCCATTTGTTCATTTTGTATTTTTACAATTTTTTTTTTACTTTGTGGTGTTGTCGGGCATGTTTAACAAATTTACAATTGTAGAAGAGATGTGCACACGGCTCCTCCTTACTGCATAAGATACATAAGTAAGAGTTTTGGATACCTATCTTATTTAGTTTGTCATATGTAGAGAGTCTTTTATGGAAGAGATTAAAACCACATATTTTAACTTTTCGAGAATCTTTGAGTTGCCAAAGGGTTTCTCACTATCCTAATCATTAACATCAAGGAGCTTGTCCTTACGCAGAGTTTTGTAAACAGTTTTAGCTATTGAAAGGTAGTGCTCCAAGTCCAAATCCACTTGGGCTTAAAATCAATGAGTAGTAAGTACACCAAGGATGCTTTATCTTACTAGTATCCTTGCCATCCCCGACGTACTTAGTTAAGTGATAATCATAGAAGTCAAGTCATTATCGTTGACTACTAGCTTTTTTTCCTTAGATTTAAACTCCAAGGGTCAATTTGCACCCCTGACCTGCACCCATAGTCTCTTTGAATTGTTAATGATGTCAATAATCCTTTTATCGTTGATAGCCAGCCTCAAGAGCGAAAGGTTTTTTACAAATAATCCGTCCTGATTTGTAAGTCTGATTATGGTATTCCAACTTATGAGGTGAGTCCTCCTTAGCCCAAATAATTTTCTAATTACAGCATAGAACTTATCCATTTGGGGTTTACTCAGGCCACTCGCAATCATGTTGTGCATGGGGACAAAAGAGAGGACACTTTTGGTGAGAGTAATTCTCCCTACTTAGGTTAAGAGTCTGCTTTGCCAGGTCTAGAGTTTGTTAAGAATGCAGTTAAGGCTCTCCTTGAAGGCTTTCAGTCTAATTGTTGTGAGGGCTGATATTAGCACGGAGGTATTTGAAAGGAAAAGTTTCTCAACCGGTTAGAGATTCTTTATTTGGTATCATTGAAATAATTTTAGGGAAGTAGAATTTTGATTTCTAAATTTCTTTCTTTATGACGGAGGAGGAGTAGGGTTGGTCCCTGTCCCTGTCTAATGTCACCCTTTAAGGTATTGGTGAATTCACCGTTAATGCAACAACTAGAGTCGATGCAGGCCTCGATCCAGTTGATAATCTTATTGGGGATATCAAACAACTCCATATTGAGAATGATGGCTTTTCTTTTTAAGGTATCAAAAGCTTTTTCAAGATCATGTTTGATAATGATCATTGGATTCTTGCAAGAATTTATTAGGTTGCATGCAAAGATTGAATTGGAGCCTAAATCAATGACAAGAGCTCGGAATGATGATGATTGAGATACTGTAGCTACAATGAGTCCAAGTTCTGAACCTTGGAGTAGTGGCTTTTGGCAAAATTAGATTAAAGAGGTTTGATTCAATTTGAAACGACTATAATTTCTCCCAAACCAATCTGCAGTTTCATTTCAAATGGAGTTGCAAAAACAACACGACAGTAGTGAAGAATGGGAGGAGGGGATATGGAAGGTTCTAATGGTCTCACAACAGTAGTGGAGACAGGATATTGTCCATTAAGAAGAGGCTGCCATGACTTTTTGTGCTATGCCTTTTTTTCATGTAATTTTTTTTCTCTTTCATACTCATGAGACAAGTAAAAGAGAATGCTTTTGGTTGTCGATACTAATACTAGAGATAAGGATAGAATATGCAATATCTAATCATGCGGGGATACCATAGAAACAAGGTGCCAAAATGCTCTAGTTCGAGATTCAATCTTATCATGTTATTAAAAAGTACAATTTCTACCATCGATTGAGTTTCTCTTCGCATAAATCTCTAATGGAGATTGAGTTTCTTTCTTCGCACAAATCCCCAATGGTGAATGATTTTTTTTTTAAAAAAATTCCGTTGTATCTATCATCATCATTCTCTCTAACATTGTAAACATCCTTTCACGTCTTTGCAAGATTTTGCTAATGTTGGACGTATATTCATTGGTGGAGATTTTCACCACTCCGCAAGGAGAGTTTGTTATCCATGAGTGAAATAGTATCTAATGCTTAATCTGATCAGCATCTATATACCTGTTGATATCTTTATTACACTTAATGTACAACGAAATTTTGATTGTCAGAGTCATAACCTTCAGCAGAGTACTTTTTCGTCTTCAGTATGCGACCACAAAACATCTATGCTTAATTGATACTTCTCGACTTAGTTAGGAATCTCATATCCCTTTGTATCACGTAGATTTATATTCAATATATTTATTGCGGGAGTTAATTGGCTACTGGGAGGTTCTGAAACCATCTGTAGTACACAACAAAATTTCTCATTGTCTGCTTGTCCTGTATCACCTTTTCTGTTTCAGTAGCAAGCATTTTCACAATATTTATTTACTCATTGGCTTCCTCTGTTTGGGATTTTGACCAACAAAACTTTGGTGTTCCATTTATTTTTTTGTCATGAAAAATTTGAGTTAGTTTGGTAAATATGCTAGTTCTCAGCACGATGCACATGAAATCTTTTTTCATGATCCTCCCAGGCTAGCCTAGCTTTGATATAGATTGCATTTATCAACACTCTTTTGTGCATGCTTTAGTTTAATTTAATTATATGAAGAACTTTCAATTTAGTTTCTTCCCTGGAATGAACATAATGTAATTTTTCCTGCCAAATTTCAAGTGCATGTAATGTGCAAGGACCGCATACCATAGATGGAGCGCCTGAACACTTCACGTCAAGTCAGACGACTACAACTAGCACAGACCCACGCATTATCTTGTGCCTGCTCTGATTTAAGCATCACAGTGCAAATGGACTGGTCAAGCACTCCGGTTGAAGAAGAAGAAAACAAAAACAGCAACTAGAAAATAGTAAACGAGTAAAAGAAAAGGAAATGCGTTCAGAATGTATACTCTAATTGATCACGCCAACTCTTTCTTAATCTATTTCGCTCTTTTCGCTTTAAACTGATCAATATGTCAGGCATTTCAGCTGCCCCAGTGCCTATATAAAACCAGGTGGGTTGGTGCCAGTGTTCATCCTGTTCATCTTCCATTGCTGTACTCGATCGATCTTCAGAACTAGCTTATACTCCACCTCAACAATACCAGAGGTAAGCATGAAATCTTAAGTAGTGTTGTTCTTGCCCAGAATTTTTATTTTCATTATGCATGAAATATATTAATTAATAAAACAATTTTTTGCAGGCATGGAAGTAACCTCACCAGCAGCTGATCAGGGAGGAGTGTTGTTCTCTTTGAACACAAATGATGAAGAACATAATTATTACGTTGCTGCTGTTTGGCTGCTGGGGCTCATGTTATTGTTTATATTGTTAGGGATAGGGTATTATTATTGTTATTATCTAAGAAAATACAATGCAGCCCCTCGGAATCCACAGGACAGCATTAACATGGTCCCAGCCTCTAGCTACCAATCTGATGAAGCTACGAATGAGCAGAATCGTGCGATTTGCTCCCTTTGCCGTGCTGAATTCGAGGACAGACAGCAGATCCGAACGCTTCCTTGCGCACATTTTTTTCATATTCGATGTATAGATGCATGGTTGATGTTTCATAGAAAATGCCCTGTTTGTCGGATCCGGGTCCTGCCAAATAGGCAACAGATTTTGCATATGGGCCCTTAGCATCATAATTAAAAATCATTGTAAAAGTCTTGTTGTCTACGTTTGCTAACTTTTCTTCTTTTTTTTTACATATATATACGAAACTATTTACATCTTCTTCTTGTAATAGTTGTTACTCTCCTGTTCAAGTGATTAACCCTTGTTCCTAAGGCATCACTCTCTCTCTCTCTCTCTCTCTCTAACCCTAAGTTTTGTGCAATTGGGAATGAATTGAACCCTTGAGTGCTAGTAGCTAGTGTCTTCTTTAAGTAACAAGGTAGGCTAGAACCCTCTTATTCTCTCATTAGATTTGGCAACGCTTACTCTTCATTACTCTTCACTTCCCACTTTGGGTGTTAAGATAGGCTTACTTCATATATATTTCCTTTCCCTAGCATCCCAATAAAAATAAAATATAATTTTATGTTCATTAGATATATCCTCTATTTTGATGAGTTGCAAACTATTGTTCCAAACATCCATCCCCTCCTTTGCATTCCTTTCGAGAAAAGAATTCACCTTTCTTAAATTATGTGTGAGTTATTTCCAAAAGTCCCACTTGCCTTACTATTTTAACAAATCTCCTTTTTTTCTCTTCTTGCTCTCCACTAATTGTGATAGGTAACTCAAAAGGTGTTATCTTTGCCTTCTAGTTTGATATTGTAAGATAAAGTAAGACTAATATTTGTGTCCATACGATCTTTTGATTGCACCCTAGCTACAACTAAAGAGATCAAAAGGTAATATTATAGTTGGTAAAAACTAATCTGACTCACCAATCTAACTCGATCAAACAAAAAGCTAAATGATTTTAGGTTAGATGTAATTGTATTTTGGTCATAATTGAATCTATTCATTTATGACTTTAAGATACTTAATGAATTGCTATTCTTAAACATACCTAATTAAGTCGTCTAATCAAGTTAATAGCTACGGCTTATGAAGCGAGATCTGATTAGGCAAGTTAAGAGACTCAACACAATCACATGATCGATTCAACCTCTTAATTTGGATTAGCTGCTTAAGTCAACAGGCAAAAACGCTCAGTGACAATTTAGGTCAACTTATCCAGCGTGAAAAATGTAGTCAAATCAGAATTCATGTTAGTTCTTTTGTTCCCAAATTTCTAGCGATATTAGTTTGCAAATTTTTCAGTGTAAAGAACGTTAAGAAAAAAGAAGTGAAAGGAAGATTTCTTGGTTAATTATAAATAAAGAGCTAAGGACGAATTTTAATTCAAATTAAGAAAATTAAATCCAAAATTACATGATAAAGAAAACAAATTCGTTGAAGATACCGGAGAGAACTAAAAACAAGTCAAATTTAAAGATCACGATCGATCGAATTGGAAGCAGAAACAAAAAGAAAATAGCATATATATGCTTGCCGGCGGCCGCTTGAGTCAACTCAAACACTAGCGCGGCACGGCGACATGCGCAGGAACTGCAGCGCCGGCACGTCGGCGCTGGTGTTGCGGAAGGCGAACAATGCCGGGCACGTGACGTCGAGATGGTAGTGGCTCGACGTCCACGTTCCGACCTTCCACCGTATCTTGCCGTTGATCCTCACCTGGAGCATCAGGATCCCGGCGGACTCGTCCTGCCGCAGCGCCTCGCACAGGTACGGGGCCACCGGCACGTCGGCGCCGACGAGGTAGGGAGACCAGACGTTCACGTCCCCATGGCCCTGGTAGACGGGCGGTACGGTGGAGGCTAGCGTGATCTGCTGGTCTTGGTAGGTGGCGAAGACGAGGACACGGTCGTAGAGCACGCCGATGCGGCCGTTGGGGTTGTGGGAGGCGACAGTGGCCTGCATGACGGTGGAGAGGAGGTTGTCGGAGAGGGAGAGGTTGAGCTTGTAGACGGTGGCGTCGGTAAGGTTGAAGCTGGGCTTGGCGGGGCGGAGGAAGAGCCACACCACGAAGATGGTGAAGCTGACGAGGAGGATGACGACGGCGGCGACGAGGAGGGCGCGGCGGAGGCAGCAGTTGCATTCGGAGGAGCAGTCGGAGGAGCCGAAGTCGAAGCGGACGCAGCAGTCCGAAGAGCACTCGATGCAGCCACAGCATCTGCGGTGGTGGTGGCCGCAGTCTTGCTTCCCGTTCCCCATGGAGAGAGAGATAGAGAGAGAGAGAGAGAGATGTGCACAATTGCAGGTATGGATGAATTATGAATTTGTTCGAAGAAATCTATCCTTTGAACTAGTAAGAAGCCATTAAGATAATAAAATGCAATGCAAGACTTGGTAAGCTTCATCGAATCACTTTGTAGTATCAACAAGACTTGATTATTTAAGAATAAAGCTAAAAGACCTGTTTTTCCTTTCTTTTTTTTTTCTAAAGAAATTCTCATGCAATTTGTTTATGAATCCTGAACTGAAATACACAAATAATTTATTCTCAAGGCAGTGATGGAAACGTGTTAGGTGAATTAATCCAAAACAAAAGAGAATTGTTGAGCAAGAAGGAACTGAAAATAAATCAGATTAAAGTAACAGTTCATATGGCCAACTAATGTCTAATGGTGCTCTCCTTCTTAACCTAAAGTCAACTACTTGACATTCCCTGACAGAAGGCAGGGAACTGAATGTGTGGTCAACTCATTGATGCTGCATGCACATAAATGCCAATTTATGTCTTTATTTAGTTGTTTATTTATATGATGAGTTCTTTTTAGTACCAAGCTTTGGTAGTTACAGGCTACAGGTAGACATGCAAGTTTCATTTACGTGTGATGAGACATGAGTGCACATGGGGGTGGTTGTAGAGGCAAAAATTCTAAACTTTGACCCAAAGCCATTGGCAGGAAGAGCGTTTACTTTTTCTTGTAGTCAACTCGTTGAGAATTTTTGAGATGTAGTCAGCTACACAATATTGTTGGACGAAGAGGTAATATTCAAATGTTTGGGGTTACTTGTATGAAGATGCCTTGTGCTTAAAATGGAAATCTGGATTCATATCTCTTGCATAGTGTCTACGAAAGAAAAATAAAGGTAAGAAATTAAAGAGAATACACACTTTTGGGTGCATGTGGTAGAGTTACAGTATTACTGCCAAAGGAATGAGGGTATTTGGCATGTTATGTTGTTATTATTAGGATTAGAGTTGTTTTGAGTTTTAAAACTTGTAATTGAGTTTTTATTACAAGTTTTAAAACTTGCATTGAGTTTTAGAAACTTTTATCTCTTTTAAATTATAAAAATTATATATTAATACAATATAAAAATTTAATGATATCTAATAAGAGTGATTTAGTTATAAAATATATTTATCTCTATTGAATTTATCATACCATTCGTCAATAATTTATTTATTTCAATTTGAAGTAAAGATAATGACAAAGACAATGACATATAAGAGCGTGCTGCACATATTCTTATAATTAAATAAAATTTAAGTTTTTTTAAAATAATTATATACATATATATTATAATTCTTACTTTTACATATAAATTATTTTATTATATTTTAAATATTTTTTTTATTTTTTAATTTAAAAAATAGAGGAGAGAGAGGTCAAGTTTTCTTAGAAGTACTTGATTCTTTATTGAGGTCAGGATTTTTTAAACCTATTGAGTTCGAGATGGATTTTGAATGATAAAACTCACCCGTTGCCAAATCCTACATAATCTAGCATAATGTAAGACAAATTTATTTTAAATATGAATGTAATTGAGTCATAGATAAGTAAATTCATTTATACCTCAGCAATAATTTGATCATGTTAATTCATAAGCAAGTTGACATATATATATATATATATATATCTTTTCTATGATATATATCTCATACATATATGTTGTATAACATATAACATTATATACTTCTACTATCTATATACACATATATATTAACATATGATATTTGTTTTAATTTATATGTATGTTATATTATATATTATGCAAGTTAAATATTATATTATATTTTACAAATAAGTTGCGTGTAGTAAATATAGATATGACGTATTTATGACTTCTAGACTCAAACTGCCACCCTGTCACATAGATCATCAATGAATTATCTTTAGGGCATCGTAAAAGCACAAGAATGCGCCAAAAGAAAAGTAAACTAAAAATAAAGGTAATTAAACGCACAAGGAAAAAAAATTTAGTTTGAATATTTCATTGAACATCTCAGAATAATACTCCAAGGAAAAAAAAATTTCTAATCTTGTGAACCAAAAAGAGATTTTTTTTTTATAAAAAAATAAGGTGTTGATTGTGGCAACTGGCAACGTGAGAAAGTCCATCACGACACAGATCTAACCATCAGTAAAAGCTACTAAAAAGAGTACACCTATACTAATTATTTTTAAAATATATTATTAAAATAAAAAATAATATAACAATATAAGAAAAATAAATAATTTTTAAATTGTTTAATCATAATGAAACTATTAAAAACATTAATTAGTATTACTATATTATATTAATTGTATTAATGATAATATTTTTTAATAATAAAATGCTATTGAGAAGCAACTGTGAGAAATAAAACAAACTCCTCTGCTGCCGTGGCTTAGACGTTTCACAGCTAGCGAAACACTAACCGGACTTTAATAGGAGCTAAAGTTCTCATTCCTTCGGCACCAATTGTATTGTTTGTTCTACATCTCCCTCTGCTAATAGATACATTCTCTCCGTTGCTACAAGGTGGGTACAACTATGAAAATTTGTTGCCGAGTTGCAAAACTTATCAACCACCAAAAGTTTTTTTCAGCAGCAATGAAAACAGATTAAAAATGTGAATGCTTGCAGCAGCAATGAAAACAGATTTTTTTTTTTCCCTGATGATAATATGAATGACAAGAAAGAAGAGCGGGGAGGAAATGTGTTTGATCAAGTAGCAGAAGAATTTGCCTATAAGAAACTTTGAGGAATAACAATCTCGGAATGTTCTCTCTATGCAAAAATTGGATCGAGCAAAATTGTCCACAGGCATGTCCATCGCAATCTAAATAATTTGGTAGGTGTCTGTGACTAGCTCAATCCTCTGAGAGTACTTTGGAGGAGCATTTCCTCTGAGCGGCAACACATTTACAACCTGTTACAATTTTCCAATACAGGCTGTGAATTAGTACCAACACATTTCCTAAAGTCAATATCGCAGAACTACTTGAAGGCAAGCCAAGTATAATTGGTGATACTTCCAGTAATTTTCCAAAACAAGCAAAAAGATTTCATATGGAATAATTATTATTTAATTTTCTCAATAGACGAAAACAAACGCAGTTACTTTTCCAAACTGAGAAATGCATCACTAGATTGCTCAGCAACTATATAACTTAATTATTTTATATCCACTGGATTGCACAAGATAAATGAGTATGCATCTTCTGGAGTAGAAAATACATTCTAAGAAGCAAGTACTCGAACATATAGGATTGTCTAGAAATAAAACTGTATCCAAATAGTTGGTGTATATGAAAAAGTCAAGTAAATTACATTAAGGATAAAACTAAAAAAATACCAAACCCATTAACATTGACGAATTCATTACTACTGAGTCAGGATATATTATCAGACTAAGACTGACATCTGATGGTTAATGTTACTATTTTAGATTACCACAAATGGAGAAAGATCAGTGAAGACATATACTAATGAACAGAGAAAAATGCAAGCCAACATGCGTACAAATCCATGGAGGATTTTCCAATTCTCGTTCAGATAGTTATACAAGAATGCCTTCATGAAACAAGTCGAAACATGTAAAAGGAAATACCTCAAGATCCACATCTCAAGGTGGTCCATTCTAGATCATTGCACCCTTATTATTCGAATGGAAGATCAAATTTTACAAGACCAAGAGTTTACTTCACTGCATTTTTTTATTGATTTACATGGAACACAAAACAAAAGGGATTTTCTTGGCTGAGTTTCATTGAAGAATTTGCCACATGATAGACGTCAAAGTTCTTACATATTAATCGCGTATAGTTTTTCTTTTTGTCATATGTTTGATGGTGTTAGAATGAGCTAAATAAGTATTAACGGGTTGACTCTTATAAATACTATATCTCTTCACCGAATTGAGATTATCCTAGTTATTCATTAATTTTCTCCCTTGTCACCTTCTAAACTCGGTATACTGTATTCATTCCACCTTATCGCCCTGATCTCCCACCTAGTTGCTGCTCGTCTCATCAAGCCTTCCCGATGTAAGCCCCGCATTATGGGAAACTAAAACCCTTCTTAACATTCGTTGGTGGTTGGGCGTCGATGGCACTAACTTCTGCCGGTTTTTCAACAAACCTAAGTATTTTTCTTCATCCGCCGAACATACTCTTGTCACAAACAGGAGCCTCACGCTTGCGATTTATCTATTGCTCGCCGACTATCATTCAAATTCATCCAACAAATTTAGAAGTGCTGCTAGTTCTCGCTGTCCCCGCTGCGGAATCGTTCTCTGCATAGTTTAGCGGCTGCACGAAGACATTATTGTCGGAGGAGCCCTTACCAATTCTATTTCCTATTGTCTCCGACACACCTCTGATCATGTTCCGCCACACGACTGTGGTGACCACCGCCTACTGTCACCGCCGTGTTGAACTATCAAAGGAGCGTCGCTATTGTCGCTGCCTTCCTTCCCTTCCTATTGCCGTCGCGGTGCTTGAACTACCAAAGGAGAGTCGGTGCTGTCGCCACCTTCCTTCCCATTGCTATTGCTTATGCTCGAGCCACAATAGTATCAACACGAACACGAGGCGCTGCAGCGAGCACCGCGAGCGTTCGCTGAACTCCGCTGCAGGTCGAAAGTAGCATACAGTGAAATAATTCACCACAGAGAGATCAACCCGTGCCCTAACCATACATGTACACTAATCTGAACCAGTTTCAAATCAGATTGCAAAAAAAACAAAAAACAAACCTAAACCTGGTAAGACATTGTTTGGGGGTTGTACATCGATACCTTGTATTCACTTATCGGTTGAATGTAGTGACAAAAAAAGAGATTCATTTTAGATCTTGTAGAGGGCAACGAGGACGAGGGGTTTGGTTTAGCTGAAGCTTCTAGTTTTTGCTAGTTTAATCAGAACTAGTTGAAAAAAAATTTAGAATGTTTTGTGAAATATTAGTACTTATGCTAGTCAAACCAATATTAATGAGTCAAAATTAATTTTGACTACAAAAGAGCTTAGAAGAAGGTTGAAGAGAGGAGGGTTGCCGAAGGGGAGGAGCTCACAGGCAGAAAAGGGGAGGTGGGATCTCACATAGGGGGGAGGCAGAGCTTGAGGAAGGAGGAAGCTTGCGTAGGGGAGGTGGGAGATCGCGCTACTTTAGGGAAGAGGAAAAGCATAACTCGTGAGGGGAGCTTGTGTTGGAGCTAGGGAAGGGGGAGGCAGAGCTTGAGGAAGGAAGGAAGCGGGAGCTCGTGCTGCATCAAGGAAGAGGAGAGGCATAGCTTGTGTTGGGGAAGGTGGAGGCAGGAGCTCACATCAGGAAGAGCTTGCGCCGGTGCTAGGAAAGGGGGGAGGTGGGAGCTCGCGACGGGGAGAGGAAAGCTTGCATCAGAGAAGGGAAGAGGCTAGAGTTCATGCTGGGGAGGGGGGATGCGAAGCTTGCACCAACACTGGGAAAGGGGGGAGCGAGAGCTCAGCTTGGAGGGGGGAAGACAGGAGGTCATAGCTCTTGCTGGAAAATGTTGGGCCTCATTCACCGGAAGATGTTGTGCTTTCATTTGCCGATCACGAGAGCAGCATGTCAATAAGCTGTTTGACAATAAGTTGTGCTAGATAGCTTGTGGTGTACAACTTCTTACCAAACGAGTTGTTTGATAATAAGCTGTTGGGCGCACCAGCAGAAGCTCAGAAGCTAGGAATCCAAATGGGGCAGAGGTTGTGATTGTAGTCTTCTTGTATATAATTGTGGTCGTCTCAATCATACTTCCTCTAAATGTTAGAAAAAAATTGAATGTCCTTCAAAAACTGGCTATTTCAGGAAATGCATATGAAAAGTATATGTTCTCATCCTCTATTGTTGTAGATTTACCCAACACCATTGCTGCTACTTATCTTATGAGTCCAATATAACCTCTTTAGCCTCTATCAAAAATCCTTAGATTCATACATTATAGGTAATAAACTTCTATTTTCATTGTTATAAATTGATCATTATTATCCACCAACAATAATGGCTAATGGTTCTCTTAGATGTATATTAGGCATTGGTTCTATTTCCCTTACTCCCATAATCACTCTCTACAATGTTCTTTATGTCCCTTAGTTTCTTATTAACCTACTTATTTGTTTATGCATTTATGAAAGCATTCAATAACAGTGTTACCTTTACTCCCTCTCATTGTCAAGTCTTGAAGATAAAGGCAACAATTGGTGGGGGTTCGGGGAAATAGGCATGTACATAGCTACTTTTTTGATACATCATATTCATCATCATATCAAACTCACACATCCCTCGGTTCTAATGAATATCAATGGCATTGTAGTCTTGGCCATCTTTACTAGTAATTGTTCAACATTATTTGTCTTTGTCACCTAGTTGTCACGCCCCAAATTTTGTGCTAAATTTTTGCCTAAAATCTCGAACGTGATGGCGCAATCTACACACCCTCTGTGTAGATTGCCAGCCTACACTCTATGCGGAAATAGCCAAGATCGTCTCCCAAGCACAATCTGCACCTCTCTGATCCTCTGCGCTCTCAGGGTTGGGCTCTGATGGAACTGAGCTCCAAGGCTGTTCTGATGGAACTGAGTCCTAGCCTTCTCCTAACCCTAGACCTAGGTCAATAAGGGGCGGGTGGCAAGCACATGTTGCTTCTCAACCCCATATGCACCCTTAATGACAGTCTTAAACCTAAGCGCCCTGTAAATGACAATCCACAACGCTGGCAGTTCACAGAATAAGGGCACTAGACATATGCCCAAACCCTAATACAAGTATCCACAACAACACAGCGAGCGAAGGATGATAACAAGCGCAATGCTTGCGTCTCACCTAAGCTAATCACACCGAACGATAGAAACAAACACCCTATCAACTACTCAAGATAGCATAATGTTCATACACAGGTTCTACAATGCTAGTGCAAAGTAAATAACACAAGTAAGTAAGCTATACCACTCCAATGCTGGTGGTGATGAAGTGTTCAGCTCCCTCCTCCTCAAGGTGGCCAAACCTTCTCTTCCAAGCTCCACAAGCTCCTCAAGTGCAAGCACTTGAGGCACCACCCTAGAGTCGCCCCTCTAGGTGGTTTAGATGCAAGCTTTCGCACTCCTTAGCTCCAAGAGTGCTCAGCCCCTTGATGAACAGCACCTCAGCCCTCTATGGACAGCAAGTGCCGCCCCCAAGAGTGGATGATAGATGATGGTGGCGCCACCAAGGTAGATGGTTGCCGGTCCTCCAACTCCTCCAAATGCTGTCCCCTTCCTCCAAGGGAACCAAAGCAAGGTAGATCTCGCCCCAAACTAGAGCAAGAGGGGCTGTTGCGTGAGCCTCCCTCAAGCAAGCCCCAAGAACCGAATCTCTTCCAAGGAATCCGCCAATGATGAAACAGCCGCCCCTTCAATGTTCTTCCTCCCTCCAAGGAAGAACTCGCCAAGATCAGGAAGGAACAGCAGGTTGTCGCCCTCCTCAAGATCAAAGCCGACCTTCTTTTCCTCCAAAGAAGGTCTCCACCCAAGGATGATGATGTTCTCTCCCTCCAAGAGAACTCGCCAAGGTGAAAGGGTGGAAGAACTCGCCAAGAACCTCCAAGCCGAGTTCCCCCCAACAAAAAATCGCCTTCCTCCAAGCTTCGGTTTGCTCAATGGCCGAATGGATCTACCTCCAATCGAGATCCCCAAATTAGCTAAGTCTTTTGTCAATTTTGCCCTTTTGCATTATGAAGACCTTAAGAAGAAGGCGCCTCCTCTTCTTTCAGCTAATGACCCCGTCCGCAGACAAGCTCGGCAACGCCACATCCCTCTCCCAGAACTGCACCACCTGCCGCATACTCGGCCTCGCACTCGGCTCCGGGTGCAAGCACGCCAACCCGAGCTTGAGCACCAGCTCCACCTCCGCTGCCACATAATTCTCCCCCAATCGTGAATCGCACGCCTCCAGAATCGTCTGCGCCTTCCAGCACCCGAGCACGCGGTCCACCAGCACCGGCGTCTCCGCGCCTGCGTGCGACTCCATCGGCCGCTTCCCGCACGCGACCTCCAGCAGAAACGCTCCGAATGCGTACACGTCCGTCTGCGTGGTGGCCTTCCCGGTCTTGCTCATCTCCGAGGCAAGGTAGCCCGGCGTACCAACGATATGCATGGTGTGGGGATTGCTATCACGGTCGTAGAGCCAGGCGAGCCCGAAATCGCCCAATTTTGCATTGAACTCAGAGTCGAGCAACACATTGCCCGCCTTGATGTCTCTGTGAATCACCACCTGCCCCCACCCCTCGTGCAGGTGAAGTCTACCGACTAAAGTTGCGTTGAACTCAGAGTCTTGTTTTCAATTGTGAAGTCTACCGACTAAAGTTGTTAAGATCAAGATCCTACCTAGGAACGATAGAAATTTTGTAAGAACAAAACATAAAATCGAAGTGTAAGATCGTAATATCTATATATTAGACTTAAGAGTAAGATAAATATTCTAAAAAGTAATAAAATATTAATATATATATCTAGTATCATGCACCAAGGTTTAATTATATATATATATATATATATATATATATATATATATATATATATATATATATATATATATATATATATATTGTTCTTCAAATGTATTTGTTATATAACGTAAAACTATAAAATTTAATATTTGTGAGGTGATGATGATATAGACAAATTAATCAAAGATAGGTACAATAAGGGTATATAATAAAACTAGAAACAAAAATGAAGACAACAAGACAAAAACATAGAAGATGATGAAGATAAAGGTATAAATGACAATGACAATAAAAATGACAATGAAAACATTAAATAAAGATAACAACGATTACATAGTTGATTCTTATAAATAGTTGAAGTTAATAAATATACTTGTAGATGACAATGAGTTTAAGTTGATGAATACTCATAAAAAAAGCAAATGTTGACAATTAAAGATAACAAATTGTATTACATATCAATTTAGGATGTGTTTCCTTGGAGGAAAAAAAAGGGGGGAAAGAAAGGAAACCAAACTTCTCTCGTTTCCTTAGAAGGAGAGAAATGAAAGGAAAGAAAAAGTTAAAACTTTTTTTGTCATTTTTGTTTCTGCCCGATTCCGACAGAAAACATGAAACGTTCTCCTCTTTGCATCTGTGTTGCCTGGCCGCCACCCTCGCTTGCTTCCCGTGAGGTCGCGCCCCACCCTATATCCCACTCTCTCCTGGCCCCTCCCTCCTCGATGTCCCTGCATCCTCCCTCGCCCTACGTCCCCCTCCCTCTCCCCGTTGCCTACCTCCCTACCTCTCTCCCCCCTATCCCCATCTTGTCTCCCTACCTCCCTCCCCCTCCCGCAAGATCCCCCATCTGCCTCCCTCCTACCCCACCTACAAGCTAGTCCTACCACCAATGAAGCAACAGAGAACCCTCCTAACCCTCCACTAGGCCTGCCCAGTAGACGGGTCAAACCGACAAACCGAACCGACCAAAACCAATTTTGTCGGTTCGGTCCGGTTTGACACAACTCAGGTCGGTTTTGGTCCGGGTTGTGAAATTTTGATTTTACCTCGGGTCGGTTTCGGTTTTGAGAAAAAAAATTAATACAGACCCGAGACCGACCCGAATGCCGAAAGTTAGTGAAAGTTAATATTAATCTGCGACTCTGTCACTCTGCATCTCTGCGTCCCGCATCCGTGTGTCGCGTCCGTTGGATGCTGTTGAGTGGCAAGCTGAGTGCAGGCGTCCGTCAATGCCTGAGAATCCATCGGTGCCTTTCTCATCACGCGTTCCCACGCCATCGCATTTAATACATGGCAGTAGCTAGTCATTTAATACAGCGATTCTCCAAATATCTCCTATGAATTGTGATACACTCAAATAGCATTTCGCATTTAATACATGGCAGCAGTTCGCAATGCAGCGATTCTCTGAATATCTCCTGCGATACACTCAAATAACATTTAATGCATCACGTTTTAAGAGGAAAAAACCACTGACAGTAACTATGTGGCATGATGGCGTCTATTTAATATAGTGATTCTCCCAATAACCATCGCGTCGCATTCGGCGACGACAGGCGGTAATGTGTGATGTTCGGTTTAAACTAGTTTAAACCGAACCGAACCCAAACTTTTTGGTTCGGTTTTTCACAAAGTTCAGGTCAGTTCGGGTCCAACCGATTGGACAGGCCTACCCTCCACCGCTCACTACTGCCTCTCCTCCTCCCCGCCCCTACTTCCTCGCTTCTCCTTCCCTCCCTTTCTTCTCTCCTCCTCCACTGCCCCCTTCTCACCACTTCCTCACTACCTCCTCGCCACTTCCTCGCTTTATCACATTTTGCTGTTGTATATAACAAATTTGGCATAATGGATATTTATATTCCAACTTCGAGAAATTACTTGTTACAATTCTTAATACATTGCCCAACATGGTCAGTTTAAGATAGATAGGGTTGTTCCTATTAAAATATTGTCTTCCTTTATTTATAAAATCATTCCAGATTTTTTTTTTAACTAGCTTAATTATGTAAGTAGATGTGTACTAAGTCAAAAAAGAAACAAAATAAGAACTTGTGTGTGCATGACTAAGGGTTTTCAAAACTAATATATATCATGTTACTGTCAATACATAATGGTCTAAGATGCAATTAACACCAATATACAATGTGTCAATATGTCTTATACGTACTAGTTCAAGACTGGTAAACCAGTATAGATGGAGACAAAATCATGGCAAAGTTACATGCTAAATTATTATTTTAAACTAGAAGGTCAGCTTGTTTAAACCTTGAATATTTAGGTTTTAAATATCGATACACAGGATGAATTGATCTTAGGTCAAACCAAGGTTCAGAAACTTGGTCTGAGCTGCTATGCCGATTTAGGCTGGAGCTGGTACCATACCAGTCTGTACCAAATGGAACCAATGAAGAAGTTAGAGCAATGGAGAAAAGGAGGAAGAGAAGGAAGGAGAAGGAGAATTGTGTTTGCCTCTCGCACATCAATCTCCTGCGTCCACTGTTGTCTTCTGCCACTGGTGCATCCTCCTCTGCCTCTTCTGCTTTAGTATGCTCCCTCCTCCTCCTGTTACGCCCCAAAAATCCACTCGGATCCCACGCCGGGAATCCTGGGCCTCGGGACGCACAACACTGTACCTGTCAATCACTCCTGACAACCGAAAGGTACAGACTGAAATAAAATAGTCTAAACAGAGGCCAGCCCGGCCTAAATATCCATACTACAACACTGACAGATACGAAATAAAGACCGGCGCAGCGGTCAACAGAAACAACAATAACAGGACCGGCGCAGCGGTCGACAGAGTCCATAACATAAAGATAACAACGGACCAAGATGCATCACAACCCACCCAGACTGGGGGTCAACTACTAACTATCTACTCCGCTCCAGATGGAGCCGCGCCTGAACCTGGAGGCAAACCGAAGGGGGGTTAACCGGAGGCTAAGTAGGGATATTACAATAATATGGTGCATGATCAGATACAGGGAATTACCAGAACACTACCAAGACTCTATATGACCATATAGAGTATAATCAAATCTCAACATATATATCAATATATATATGAATCCTCATACACAGATAAAATCTGGGAGCTGGTACAGCAGTGGTCCACGACCCGCAACTCTATAAAATAGAGTGGTCCCTACTGATGGCTCCCCGAACAGTAGAGACGACTGTCCGTCGACAGCCCGCTAGTGTAGCGTCCTACACTCAGTACAACCCCTCATTGGGTTGATAACAGACCTCAAGCCCATAACGTGGGACTCTCTCGGTCAGAGACGATCATACAGTCTCGACAGAAATCTCACAGGCAGTATCTGAGGTATATTGACATGTCTATCGCTAGACAGTCAATCCTCAATATACATATACAGAACTCATACCACCTACCAACTACAAGTAACATGCAAGAACCGAAAATACTCATACCATGTTTCAAGCAATAGTTTATGTCAACAGGAATGTACGCAGAGTAGAACGGGAATTAGAACAGTAATCAATAGTGCAATAAGCAATAAGGGAGGTGCCGCTAACTACACATGCGGTTGGCACCGTAACAAAGGACGGAGGTAGAATCCCTACCTCAACAGTAGCCGAACAGTATAGGTCCAACCAACACAGTGTCAAGTACCAATCAACAGGACCTAACAGGGTAAATCATGTATAAGTCACACCCTTCTATTTTAATCCATTTAACAACAATTAACATGCTAATCCGATTTCATTATTCTAATCAGGTCGTACCAAGTTATTAGATCAAGTTTGACAGGTATACGTGAGTCCAGGGTTATGTTCGCATGCGTTCGTATAGTACGTGTACGGAGACGGAGTACGGGTACTAACCTAGTTCGCAGCCACGTGCGAACGCAATAATCACCACCGGAAGTCGGGATACGCGAGAACCAACCACGCGCGCATAACCGAGTCGTCGGCATGGAAATTGATGTTCGCCGGAAAGTTCACCGGAGTTACTGTTCACCGCCGGAACAGTGTCTCCGGAGCACAAATCTCACCGGAAACAGAGGGGAAAGAAAGCTGCTGGCGAGGGAATTCCGATCGTACGGTCAGCGTTGCAAACGGAGGTCGGGATCGCCGGAGATCTGAGAAAAACCGATCGGCGGCGGCGTTCGCAATCTCGCTGGTGCCGGAGACGAAGACGGCCAGGGAGGCGTTGGCTGGTGGCGGAAACGTCCGCCAGGGGCAGGTAAGGGTCGGCGGAGGGGTTAGAGCTGCCCAGGCGCCGGATTCGGGGTTTTCCGTCGATCTGACGCCGTTCGCGCAACCCGCCGGCTCCGGAGACGAAAACGTCAGAAAAGGCTTCGGGAGGCGGCGGAAAGGTCCGCCGAGGTCGGAGGAAGGTCGCTGGTGACGCCGGAGATGCGTCAGACGTCGGATCTGGAGTTTTTCCGTCGATCTGGCGCCGCTTGCGCGGAGAGGGGAAGAAGACGGTTCGTCCGTCGTTCTCAGCCACCGGAGCTGCGAGAGGGGGCGGCGGAAGCTCGCCGGCCGAAGGGAGGAAGGAGGCGCTGGTCGGAGGCCGATTGCGGCTTCAGCGAAGGAGGAGGACGCCGGTGGTGGCCGCACGCAGCTTCGTCTGCGTGAGGTAGAAAACGGGGAGAAGGAGCTTCACGGGCGAAAAGAGAAACGGCAGAGGAATGGGCGAAGGGAAACAAGGATGGGACGCTCCCATCACGCGTGCACAAAGTCATGTCACATCAGCCTATTATTTTAATATTAAACTATTTAAATTTTATCCGAATTTGTCACAGGCGTAACACCTCCTCCTCCTCCTCCTCCTCCAGTTCCTTCTTATCTTCCCTCCTCAGCTGCTCGATGAGTCTTCCCCTTCACACACAACTCCACAATTATTCCAATGCTACCTTGAACCTATACATACTACCCATATCGGGCAGTAAATACTGAGTTTCTGAACCTTGGGTCAAACTAGTATAAACCAATATGTATTGGCACCAAGGTGTAAAATTTCTATTCGAATTGGCCAAAAATTTTTTAGTTTCTACCAATCCAAGATAGTTCTAATTTTACTATACAATATACTGAGTTTCTGAACCTTGGGTCAAACTAGTATTAACAAAATAGAGAACATATATAATTGTTTAAACAAAATCAATCCAAGGTATGTGATGTGGTGTATGTTCTTTAAAAGATTATTTATAGGGCTAAAGAGTATTGTAAAGGAATAATTTCGGTGATGAATATTGAATTGATTTTTTTGCCAAAGACTATTGAATTGATTTGTTGCTCTTATTCACTAACTCTCTCTTTCGTTCCTCCCACTCTCCCTCTCCCTTCGTTTCCTTGCTCTAGGCAGTGCGGCCCTTCTGTCTGATCTCATGTTTCTCTCTTCTCCCTCCTTCCCTCTCTCTCTCTATATATATATTTATATATATTCTCTTTCTCTCTTCCTCTCGTCATCTCAATATTTTGGCCTGCATCAGCATCCATAATATGAAGACTAAAAGTTGAAACAATAGGCTTGTTAAGTAGGCGCATTAGGTCAAACTCGCATCTTATACAATTTTGTAAAAAGGAGTAAGCAGAATCATGTAGGTTAGGTTAAGCAATAATCTAGATAACAAGGAAAGGGCTAAATAGTTCAAACATACTTAACGGCTCACTGAAACCAAAATTGCTTGCTAAAGTACCAACTTGAACAGTTTAACTACAATCTTTACAGTTTGCAACAACGCGTAAAAAATATAGGTCTCAAAACAATATACTAACCTTAACATCACTATATGCACTTGCAGCAGTAAACCTGATTGTAATTGGGAAAAATTTTGATGTATCAGCTGGAGGCACAACAAACTCCATTGATCCACTGACAGAAAATAAATCAAGTTAGGCTCCTGATGATAGGATTCTATATTGTAATCTAAATGTAAATACTGGTAGATATTTGATATACCTGCGATTGGACTGATCAATAAGAAGAATAAACCAATCTAGTGTTGAATTTCTTGAGTCATAACTAGGGATCATTAAAGAATGAATTAAAACCAGTAACATAATTAAAAATATCTTCTTTAAAATGGCACTTATATTAAAAAATAACCAAAAGGATAATTTTTAATTTAAAAATAAACCTTTTTTGAAAGAAATAACATTTTGTTGCAAATAAACAGCATAATGGTAATTTTTTTTATCCTTCTTCAAGCAAATCTTCAAAATTATGCAGTTTCATTATATCAATTTCATCATTGAATTTTAAAGTTTACCCACTCTGCCTTCATCTTCCTGTGAACAGCATTATGCTCATTAAACATATAATGATTCCAAAGTAGTGAATCGTAAATTATTGTATATAGACGAATCCTAGTTTTGGACTCAGTGTAGGAATAGTATGCTCTAACCAACATTTTAAGAATCATAACCTCGTCCAAAATTCCCAATATACATTTGCTCAAAATCAAGCAGATTAATTTATTGATGGTATGTACATGTCTTGGAACGTTTAATTAAGATTTGCACAAACTCCACTCAAAAATGAGATATAACACTAGCAATTATCCCATCAATTTATGTTAATAATGGAGTTCTTGATAATCATCAATAAGAATATTTATTGTTCTATTATTTCCGTGACTAAATAGAGATTTACATCTCTGTAATATGATATTTTTTAGAGCTAATGATAGTAATAACTAATTCATTTACAGGTACGTCAATAATCACCCAGTGTAAAATGAGGCAAATGAACTTTACTACTAAACTTTGTAAAACAAAAAATAGAAAGGTTGTTCTTGTGCTCGTTAATCTAGCTTGTTCGAGCCACTAAACCATACACAATTAATATAACACAGTAGATAATAGTAAAAAGCTTAAGCCAAGGTATTATCACAGCTTGCCATTTAGGCAAAATGCAAAGAAAAGAAAATCCCGTTTGCAATCCTGTGCTCTAATACAGCATTTTGATAGACCATGGAGGTTTTGACTTTTGACCTTCTTTGGGCATCAAAAAGAAGGAAATAGAACATTTTTTAACTACTAAATAACTTTTGAGAAGAATAGCCTATAAAACTGGTGCTCCAGAAGTCGAGATCATAGGTCCAAATATGCAATGGATAGCAACTTCTTAAGAAAGCAAGTGCTACCTTACCTTTGGAGATGGATAGTTTAGTACTGTATCGTGGATTACTTCTACTCTTGTGAGAAATGATATTGATTAATATTGTTAATAGATGCAACAATTCATCATATACGGTGAAAAGATGCAAACACGCCCATGCTAAGCAGGTAATTTCAGATGTATGAAGATTAAATCACTTCATGAATTTTCCATAGAGAACTAGAGGCTTAAGACTTCTTCATCGAATGGAATGAGATCCTATAAAGACTAGAGTGATGTTACAATGCTATAGTTGTAATATAGCAATGATGTATTCATATCCTCCATGTTTATGTCGAGTATGTGAAATTTTGAGATTGTATCTATATTTTTTATATTTGATTAGTATATCATCACTTGCATTTGGGAAAAAAAAGAGCTTAAGCCAAGAAAGTCTCCAAATGATCAACTCAAGTCTGAATTTTGAAGGAATGACTGTTTACAATATTAAGGTGAAACATCATAGCCATATAAATTGTACAGGCAATCAACAGGTTATGATGTACTAGGCTAAGAATAGGCTTGCATGAGTCCACCACCCAATAGGTTGTGTTGGGCATGGCCTGTGATAAACAAGTTACATTGTGCCCAAGTTTTTCTTTGACTCAGCACGCCTCATAGCCATTTTGAACTGTGTTACCATTCTCATGATTTGAACATTAGTCTAAAGAAGTCCAACACAAAATGCATGCCTTAATTGACACATGTGAACTCTACTGGTCCATGGGCCTATGACAACTCACATACGAAATATATATATATATATATATATATATATATATATATATATATATATATATATATATATATAATCTTAAGATGATTCAAAATAATTGAAAACAAACAATTAAAAAAAATAACATTCAAATAAATCAAAATAGTTTTCAAAAGAGGTATTTTAGATCACACTCTTGAGGAATGCCTACGCACATTCTACAATACTTATGGAAGTATCAAATTTATGTAGTTCTGCTTTGTCTTCTTCCATTAGTCACACTACAACTTGCTTCTACACATATTCATGCTCACGCTCTTCCTCAGAATCTTTTAATGTTCAGTGACCTAATTTATCTTGTAGGTGATCCTTAACATTCAGCTAATATTTTAAGCATGTAAACATTTCAAGACCATTGTTTGACTTTACATTGCACCTAACATTCTACATTCCAACCAAATCAAGGGATGCTACTAACGTCAAAGGAGAGTAGATCATGTGTCATAGTAAAGACAACGTGACATAATTTTTCTTTTGATCTCTATCATAACAATAGATTAAAAGTTTATACTTGGGCTTTAAGTTGAAAAATTATTGTTTTCTAGATAAAATGTCAATTCATTTATGTAATAAGATATACCTACAAAGTATTTTTCTATTTAAAATATTAAGAATTTTACAAGTAATATTTTTACTGTTAGAGGAAATTAAGGGTTAATAGAATTCGAGAAAAGTTTATTTACATATTTTGTTTAATGATGACTGAATATTTCTTTTAATAATAAAAAGTCAATGTTTTTTCTTATAAACCTCATCTGGTTCTATATTTGTATAATATTCTTCTAATAAAATATTTAAAATAAGATCCATATTAACAGCTAAATAAAATAAGGGCAATCAAATTTTCTAACACTTCATAAATTTAATTTCTATCTATCCATTATAACAGCTTTATGTAAACATTTTTTAAAAAGATTATAATGTTTACATAAACTAAATTGGTTTTCACTAACAATAATTTAGATAGTTCACTTTTAATTAATTTTTGCAAACAAGTAGAACATTCTAAAGAGCAAAAAAAAAAGCCTAAGCATGCAAATTTTCATTATCATGACTTTTAAAATAGCAAGATAGGTAGTTATTCTCATTGCTCGATTACATGATAATAATTTTTTATTTTCATAGCGAGATAAGTGGTTAGTCATTTGACTTCCAAATATCACTTGTGCGCTTTCTTAGTGCACACTTGGTTGAATTAATAGCTCTAATAAGAGAAAATTTTATATCATGTGGAGATTGAATATTAGTATCACGGTCAATATTTCCAGGATTCTTCTAGTGGTATTAATTCAAATTGATATCAAAATTATTTAGTCGGTCAAAAGAGGCATTGTGGTTGTTTGACTTCATAATTTGATATTGCACTTCCATGGAAAAAAATATCAATTTTTATTAGTATAAATAATTCTTTAAAATAAAAAATAACATATTGCAAAAGAACAAAATGTGTATATAAAGATTAGTAGATAATTTTTTAAAAAATAAATAGGATATAAATTGTGGATTAATTATAATAAATATGTGATAGTATGCAAATTTAACTAAATGAGAAATACACTTTTTGACTACTTGTAGATACAACTAAATTCAACAAAAATTGAGTGAAGATTAAGAGATTTTTATAAGCCTCTACAAAAGAATGCAAAAGAGTAAAAAGAATTATGAGATCTTTGAGGAAAACTATGAAGGAAATATGAGTGTGGCGGAATGGTGAAGGGTTTTATAAAGGTGGAAATGGGATGGCATTATGTTTACTAATGTGTTCTAATTCTTTAGTTGTTACAAGGTATAAATGGTAAATATGTATTCAAAAGACAATAATACGCCTAATTTAAACTGTTCACAACTAATTATATGGGCAAAACTCTTAAAAAATCAATTGGTTCTCACTCATGTCGGTCAAGTTGAACCATGCTTGGCTAGTAATCAGGTCATGCTGTGCTAGAACATTGGCAGTGACATGCCGGCACACGAATTATGTTATACTAAAACTGGTTTTAACCAAAGCTGGTTCGGCTTAACTCTAACCGTGTGATTCTTGTTCATTGACATAGGACGCAAACTGTCCCAGTGGCGAAATGGGTGTAAATGTGTAACTTCCAACCATAAATTCTGAATTTTACTTCATTTTCTTAATATGTCATACCTTGAAGACGGAACTATGATGCATGTACACAAACCCTGTAAACATATACAGAATCCACATGTTATTTAAAACTTTGGAACCATATAATAAGTTTTAATATCGATTGATCTGTGTCAGACTAAAGTTCTGAATATACTGTAGGTAAAATTAGTCAGCATGGTCTACAAATCTAAACATAACTAAGATACTCAAATTTCAGAATCTCATACTTGGCTTTGCTAGCGCACTGCTAATTTTATTTTGCTTACATAAATAAATCGATATCTTAAGGCAATAAGATTGTCAAGATAGCATGCATATTTTTATAGCTTCACAGGGAACATGAAGATAGTGATATAATAAAATTCCTTCTTAGCAATAAAACTATAACCAAAATTTTGAAAATCTTAAGAGAAGTGCTAGTTCATCTATTGATCTTAGTGAAACAAGGAAACAAAAAAAAGCCAGTATGCACTGAAAGCTTTTCTTTTATTATCTTGAATTTAGGTATCAGACTATCAAAGATATGTTAAATGTAATTGAAGGCAAAAAAAAATCTGCATAGCACAAATTATCAGTGTAGAAAGTTTTATTCTCTTGTTAATATAGGCTGGACACATGCTCATCCATGTGATTGGAAATTATGAGCATTACAATCTGTTGAACATGATATCAAGATGTGAGTTACGATCATTTACGGAATGTTATTGTTACAGAAAAAAAGCTGCAAGAGAAGACAAATTTCAAATCTGGAGAGAATACGTGAATAACCAACAAATTCGAGTATTATCAAAATTGACAAATGAAGATAAAGGATTAACATGGCGTCTGCACTATGTGCAATAAATCTGAGTTTCACTAGAAAAAACACTAAGGCAGAAAAGCTCTATAAGTTTAGTACATAGATATATTTACAAAATGAATTCAGAGCAATGAACTTTTCATATGTGCAGTATGGAAATGGTAGAACAAGAAAAAAGAACTTAGGAGGTGATGTACGAACTGTATAGGCTTTCTATACTGCAAACCATTAATGTAACTGGTAGAAACTTTTGAACAAACAGATGTGAAATGAACCATTAATGTAACTGGTAGAAACTTTTGAACAAACAGATGTGAAATGAACTTCATTAGACCTTAAAAACAAACAGAGAAAATTAATTATAGACTTACTTCCATTCTCCATCAATCTGCCTGACACTTGGTGGCTCCCTAACTGCAGGGAGAGGTATCGAGATAACAACATTCTGTAGGTCAAACATCTCTGATGCTTCATATTCTATGTTAACAAAAGTTTCACCACCAGAAACAGTGGGCCAACAGTTAACTGTAGATAAATAAGAAGAGTTAGTGAATGTACTTTATTGGCAAAGTATTGGATAAGGATATAGTATGCACCAGTCAAAGGCAATGATTCTTCACCCAAGCCCTGGATTCTCCACTTCATAAGGCCAACATCATTTTGACCAGTGGGGAATGGCCTATTGGGATCTTTCAAGCCTATAATGTGCTTGTTGTTGAATAACTCTTTGTTGATGTTAGGATGAGTTTTGAAGCTAAGGCCGTGAATATCCAGGTTCTCAATCTGAGTGCAATACAATTTACAATGATATCTCGAAAGATGTTCTCAGAATAAAATATTTGGCAAAAGGATGATATTCAGTTAAATTTGACACAGTTTCAGAAATTCATTGATAAAATAAGATAAACAAAATATAATATATCACAGAACTGCATATATGTATCTCTTTCTCCAATTGATTTTAAACTAACAGGATTTCTTTGTATTATTTTCCGGCATTTATTTACCTATTGCATGGGTAGGTTAGCATTTCTCCATTACCATGTTTGTCTACAATATAGAAGTTCATGAAGACTTTAACAAAGCATTTTGGGTCTTGGGAAAAAAAAGTTAGAATCATGTCAACCCAAATGTTATATTTATAAAGAGTTGATATACCTTCATCAAATGTGCTTTGCTTCATGACAATAAAGAGTAGATATACATATATCGGTGTCAGAATGTCAGATACAAACTAAAATATGCAAAAGATATCATCTGTTTGATTCACTAAATACCTAAGTTAATTTAAAGCCAAGGACAACACACATAATTCAAACTAGTTTCCTGCTACATTTCATCAAAGTGCACTATCAAACAGCATATCAAGTAAGCAATGTTCTATTGAAAAGCTAAGAAGAAAAGCATTAATAAAATGCCTGCAATTTACTCCTGCATGTCCAACAAGTAGAGAATTATCAAACAGCAATCAGAAAGGAGAATATCTTCTGAGTCAAAAAGAGCAGGATAGCTGCAGCGTAGAATCTTCGAGAATTGTGGATTCGATATGACAAGAGTACCAGAAATTGGACAAATCCATCTTCTTGGTTTAGAATTTGGAGGGAAAGAGTTCCTTGGATATCAAAGTTGTTGAGACCGCCATCTCTCCTGATTGCAACATTTAATCTTTCTTCAATGGTCAAAGTAACAGGATCAGTTGGTGGAAGAGATGACTTTGACTGAGAAATAGCTGGTTGCACATCCTCCACAATTACTTCACCTTCAGCCTTTAGAGATTCCAAAAATTGGTTTGTCTTCTTTGTTTTGCCTAACTGCATGCCAAGGCCTTTAGGAGGAGCAGTAGCAGATGCAGATGGACGACCTGAAGGAACAGAATATTCAAAAGGCAAAATGATCTTAAAACTAAAAGTAAATAAATTGCATCAGATGGATCAGACTTCTTCCCTTCAAGTTATGATTATAAAATGCGTTCAGCATCACAACAGGAGATGCTCAATAAAAGAAACGTCTTATAAAAGTAGGCATTTCAATATCAACACAAAATATGGTTTATGTATGGCAGTAAATGAACCAGAGTTCATAAGCAAGTTGTGTAAAAGCTCATTTATATTTATAAGCTAATAAAAAAGCTTAAACAAAAATTTAAGGTCAATACGGACAATCTTGAACATAAGGTAGCTCGATTTTTAAAGTTCATAAGACAACTAGTCCTCTGTTCATGAACAATGACATAAACAAATTTATTTATATAATGATTTTTAAGAGTAAAATATTCAACAAGTACTCATAAAGAACTTTATATTACTGTAGGCTTTTTAGCATTAATACACATTACATATTAATCAACTCTTAAATAAGCTTATAAATGTTCAACTATGGTTGATTTGTAAAATTAATTTATACTATGGCATTATCCGGCAGTGTCTTTTCTGATGAAGGGGAAATTGGTGAGCAAGTACCCATCCATTATGAGTGATCTATGAAATGCCAAACTCATGTTCCAGGTGCCTTCCCGCTTTAAACCATTGAACATTTAAAATATGCAGTGATATCTAAACAGAATAGTCGTACACTGTAAATAAAAGTGGTAAAATATTATCGTGACAATACATTCCAAACCATAAAGCTTTGACATTTTCAGAACCTACAACTTACTGAAATAAAGCACAAAAATGATTTGATCACTTTCTTATTCAATACTAAAGATTGTTTAAACTAATAAGAAAAGAAAACTATAGGAATTGTAAAATTTAAAGAAAAATCAGGAATAGGTAATCATCTGTGAAGGTAATTTAACCTCATACACGCGGTGTTTAGATGAAGCAAGACAGCTTTAACCTATGGTGCAGAAGCATGGCTTGAGGGGTTCTGATCATACCAGGAGGTCCAGGACAAGCACATAATGATCTCAACTTAAGAACTACTAGTACCAAACGAAATTTTCTTTCACTAATGTTTAAATGGTCTTGAACCTTCTCAAGTTGATACCAGGAAGTACAGTTTAATTACTGCCCACTATATAAGTAAAAAGCTGGCTGCAGATTGAATAATTTAATATTCTAGTTTAAACTTTACTTCAATAATACTGGAAATAAAACAGGTAACACAGAATTACGCCAGTGAGTGAGGGTGTGTGTGTGTATATGTTGATGGGTGGGTGGATGTGTGTGTGTGTGAGAGAGAGAGAGAGAGAGAGATCAATAGGTACTAGTCAATAGATGAGGAAAACCAATAAAAAATATAAATTATTCACCACGTACAGATAACACAGTTGATTTCAACTACAAGCTTGGATTATATGGAAGTCGACTTAAGTAGTCACATACCTTTGGGTTTAGTTGAGAAAGAATCCACGTTAGTACATGATCCAATTCCAAATCCACTGCCAAAACCACTTCCAGAACTGGAAATACTAGCATCAGTAAAGCTATTTTCAGTTCTTCGAGGCCCTGACAAAGCCATAAATCCTCCTTTATCACCTCTGTTCTTTTCAATCTGCACATTAAAAAGTAGGTTGACCATGGTAATGTATCTTCACGTTAGTTGAACAAAGAGAGATATCCAGAAATGATGGAGTTCTAATTGGCGGAATGATGAGGAAAGTTGCATGAAGCTAAACTGTATAAACTCCTTTTACGAGGGAGATTAAATATCTTCACATTAGGTATTTTGTATCTAATGAAGAGACAATAAATCAACTTCACATATGACAAGCACTACTAGCACTTATCCTGAAAATTAGTGCACATAAAAATTCCACAATATTGTTGACATCTATTCATATAAAGCTTCATATTGGATCCAATTTTGGGTTATTTGAGAAAGAGAAATTGACTGGTGTTTTCTCTTCCTATAAAGAATCAATGAATCATCATACAAAATTACTTAGAGCAAGGAAAATGTGGGTATAACAAGACAAGATATTAGTGATTGTAACTAAAGTTAGTCTCTCGGCTTTTGCTTCAAATTTACTTAACCCAAAATTAGGTTTTTGTGGTTCCCACTACACTAACAGCTTAGTTAAGGCTGATGGAGAAAATCACTGTTGAAATTCACTCCTACGTGAGAGACCGCAATTTTAATATTTATTGAGGAAGGCATAAGAAATGGACAGGGAAAAGTTAAAATCGCTTCATAAAGCGATTTCAAATCCATCAAAAGAATCTTTTGTTTACTTTATACATATATATTGCTTAGACAAATTTTTAGAACAAATTCTGAATGTGCCAAAAAGCTATTTTATTTCACTGAGTTGATTGCTCATTCTATTTCACAAGGATCTACGACTTAATCTAGTATATGAATTGAGAAGTGGGCAGACTTATATGTACTGGTATAGCAGGCAGATAACCAAGGTGGGCTATCAGCATCTCTTCAAAAGATGTAAACCAATACCAGGACAATTGGTTCAATACATGTCCTTGTATCTTGGAATCATACTGTTAGGCATCATATTTATAGAATGAAAGACATCTATGTGAGATTTCTACGTGTTGGTTTTCAAGGGTCCATGACTAGTCAAATTCGGAGTTAGCGATTAAATCTACTAGCTTCCTTGTTTATCCATTTCCACTATTTAATCGTCATTTTTCATTTTTGACAATTAGCAAGGCAAGTTGATAGGATAATTTTCATTAAATACAAGTTTTAAAAGAACATGTAGGCAAATCAATTTTTTGTTTTCTACTTTTCTAGATGAATAAAAGAAGCTGTACAGACTCACACTTGCTCTGTACCCTCTACTTCAAATTGCCCAAGGCCCCAAAAGAGCGAGGAAAAAGACATCCTAATCATGTATCTACTTCTATAGATAAGTCGAAAGCAAAATTAGTACAAGAAATCAAATGGATCATAAAACTATTCACAAGGATAAATCAATCAAATCAGATATTTGACAACTGTTACCAGACCAACATGCATTGCTATATATCCCAAGTTCCCGAATCCCAGCCTCCCTAGCAAAAAAATGAGAAGAAGGGCACACAGCAATACTGGTCCATTTTTGGTCCTTGATCTTCAAGTTCAATGTATCTCATACTCAAGATTTAAAGTCTTGATTGGTCATACGAGCAGGATCTAGCTGAGAACTATATGTACTAGACATATTGACATTAGATTGCTGATACGGATAACATCTCGGACCAGTATATAAGATAGAATGCCAGCTTTTAAATCCTTGCTGCAACTAAAGAATTATAACACTATATGCAAAACACAGATCATCCATGTAATTTTAGTTACATGAAAGCTTGAAGGTGTCTGAAATTGTAGAACCTGCAGCGCTTCTAGCTATAGTGTTTCTCTGTTCCTTACTATTAACTTTTCAACTTTTGGCTATTGGCAGCACAAACAATAGAGATTAGGTTATATTACATTAAGCCACAGCTTCAAAGAATATGCAGAATATTAGATAGGTTATCCAGTTATTTGTTATCTAATATTCTAGTACATAGTTTAAAATACCAATGTACCAATCATGGTTTAGATTGGTCCACACCAATAAACTGACCAATATATACCAGGTGTACTAACACAAAGTATGCTATATTATATTTTAAATATATTTATAACAGTGATAGCATAACCAATACGTAAGAGTCAACACAAGGATTATGCTTAGTACAGAGCTTACTGCCTGGCAAGTCTAATGCTTTTGTTTCAGTATTAGTTTGTATTAAGTGGTAAGCCCGATAGGTATCCGTTATATGTATATATACTAGTCCAGATAATGCCACGTTCTAGTATACAAGAGAGAAGGTTTTCATAGTCATCATATGAAAAGAAAGTGAAGTTATAGAGATTGTGCTAGGTAATACAACTTAAAACACGAGATCATGATATCCAAAAGTCCAATTTAACAATCAAAATCATAAAGATTCAGCATAATTTAAAGAAGACATCGACGGCAATGATGATGTTTGTTAAGAATAGTAAAGGCGAAAGAAACCAACCTCAAAATGGCAAAGTAGACATCCTATGGAGTCATGTAAAGCAAACGATGCTCAATTGATAATGCAACATATAATTTCTGAATGAAATAAAATTACAAAGATCTTTTAAATACCATAGTGAAACAGAAAACGTCGGAGCTTGTACTAAGCTAGGGATTCTGAATTTTCATTTTAAATATATTTTCAGATTTTAATGTCTAAAATCCGTTCAGTTGTGTAAAACTGTCTCCTACAAAGGAAATAGAAAGTTTTCAAAAAACTTCAACTATGAAGTAATAAATCTCCTACAAAGAACTACAAGAACTTTCAACAAATTTCAACAAACAAGTAGAAGCTATCATATTCACAAGGATAATCATTCACAAAAGTATAATAACATAAATCAAATTTTAATAATTAACATAGTTTATAATGAGAACAAAAATTGGATCAAAATATTATAAACGAACAGGAGTGAATGTCAGCAAAATGTGACACTTTATATCATGTGTAAGGATGACAATTGTTTCAGATTCACCAAGATAGTAAATGTTCTCTTTTGTAATGTTTAACGCACATGAAAATTAGCTTAGTAAAAAAGGAAGCAAAGATACTTACCTTGCTTTTGTCAATCTCACTAGCTTTCCGCTTCATTACATCTTTAGTCTCATTAATTTTGCTTTGCATGACCAACTTATGCAATTTTTCTTCATGGCTCTCCATTTCACAATACTGTTTAACTTGTGCAACAGTTAAATCTTCTTTGTAACCCAACGAGATGGCTTCATCAAAAGCAAAGATTAACTCAAAAGCCATCTTACATATAACTTCTTCATCCAATGAGGGTGCATATTCAGGCACCTGTATGTCATTTTAAGGAAACAAATTTGGCAAGATTTTTAGTGATGCAAAAAATTTACAAATCATGGGCAATATAGCAAACAATCAACTCTATAGGCAACTTATATAGGCATATTTTTGGAAATTACATATGTGAGGTTCCTACCTGTCAAGTTTTGAGAAAAAGGATCATCACCATTACACCCTTCCCTACCCCACCCTTATTTTTCGTAAATTGCAAATAGGACTTATTCCTATAGAGCTCTTCAATTACCATTCAACTGTGTCTTTCCTATTTTCAGCAAGTATTTTTTCCATTTCCATCCTAAAACAATATTTCTCATTTTTCACTAACATTTGTACTTGGAAAGTATTTCCATGCCTTACAATATGTGAAAATTTGTCTTTTATTAAATTTTAACATAATAAAAACACATATTATATATCATTTGTAGTTTACTTAACATGATTATGAGAATTTTTTTCCATAATTTACACGTAGAAAGGTGATAGACCATCTTTTAATCTTTCAAAAGTGCCCAAACTATGTTATGTCTAATTGAAGTAGTTGGAGGAAAATGAAAAAAGTTTATCTATAAAGCACAGAAGATACAAAATATAATAAGCCAACAGATATGAACCCGATAAGATGTCTATCTAGTAAAGCCTCAAATATATAATAATAGTGCTATAAGTTATAAGCTCTAACCATCTAACACTCTCCCTCAAGTTGGAGCATAAACATCAAACATGCTCAGCTTGTTGTAAATATGTAAAAATGCATAGAATTAAAAGTCCTAGTAAATATATCTACAAGTTGATATTTTGACTTGGTTTAGGGATTACAAAGTACTGAGTTGGAGCATAAATGTCAGATTGTTATATATATGTAAAAGTGCATAGAATTGAAAGTCTTAGTAAATATATCTACTGACTTGGTGTAGGGATTACAAAGTACAAATTTGTTTGTTAAGCACAACTTCTCAAACTAAGTGACATTTAGCTTCTATATGATTTGTTCTTTTATAAAACACAAGACCACTGGGCATATACATAGCTGACTAATTATAATATAGCATGGTCATTAGACTTGTTCAATGAAGGTTCAAATCTACTATCAAAATTTTGAGCCACATTATCTCCTATGTAGTATGAGTTATAGTTTTATATTCAGCATCACCGCTATATTTTGTTTGTTGCTCCTCCAAGTAACCATGTTCTGACTTCCCACCAATGTGTGTATAGAACTCAGAAATGAATCATCCATCATATGTGAGACATGCATAGTTAGCATTTATATATATACTTCAATTGTAACATGCTCATTCTTCTTAGCCTTTGCCCTGTGCCCCTTTAATGTACTATCATATGCATAACACAACTTCCCAATGGTAACATCTAATTGACAATACCCATCAAATAAGAAATAGTAACAGAGAGGTATCTCAGATTTTCACCACTTTCCAGTATCTAGTATGATCTATACATTCAAAGCCATCATTGGCATGAAATTTTGACTGTAGGTGTATCAATAGGCATATACCCCAACTGACTAGCATCCTCAAGTAAATCCAAAGCATATTTGCATTGTGTAAGAGATATACTTTACCCTATGCAAGCAATTTCAATTCCTAAGAAATACTTCAATCTTCCATTAGGCTAAAATGGAAATACAAGTATTTTATTATTTTAGTAACTCTGAATGTTATTGCTTGTTAACAAAATATCATCAACATAAGTAACAAGAGCTATAATAAAGAGCTTGAGATACACATGAAGATGAAATAATAAACTTCACTACAACAAACCCCACTAACATAACAAACTAAGAGAATTGTGGAATTAGTCCATAAAATGCCTTTAGTAGTTTGCATACCAACTAGAGTTTGAGCAGGGACTAGTACACCGAGGTTTGTATTTGAGTGATGGTGTAAATTAACAAGGAAAAGGGGTTGAAATAAAAACAAGGTAAAAGAAAAAGAGGGCTTACTTGGGGAGGTTTGGTGTGCGCATAAGCTGTGAGGCTGAAATTCTTAGTTAACGAATTAAGTGATGTGGAGAGTTTTACTTTACCACTTATGTACTCAGACTTAGTGTCAGATGATCTTGGTGAGCTTTCACACTGTAGAGTTTAAGCTGACAACCAGACTTAGTGGGAGTTTGGTTGGCTAGTTGTGGTCTTAGGAAAAAAAATTGACTGAGGATAAAGACTGTGTTAGAGTTGGTATAGCAGTGTTATCAATAGCGAATCATAAAAAATAGCAAAAAATTAAAAATTTACAATATGATATAGCAAATAATATCACAAGCAAATAACAGAAGTCACAGGGTGGTTGAAATATAATGTTATATATATATTTATATAAAATTAAGTATAATGGTTAAAATACATGTTGTATGCCTAAAGAAATTAAGCTGCATAAAAAATAAAATAAGTTGTATAAAGAAAGATAATATATTACTAACTCTCTCAAACTTCAAAATATGGCACTATATGCTATAGTGATGTTGTAGTGTAAATTGCTATGAAAAAATACTATAGCACCGCTATAACAACTATTTAATAATATTGTGATATAACATAATGGAAGAAGAAAGAAGATGAAGAGAAGGTGGAAAGAGGATCCACCGCTCCCGAAGAAGAAGAGGAAAGAGGATCCAGCTCCCGCAACGCATCTGCATCTGCTCCCACTGTTATGGCTGCTCCTGCGATGTCGTGGCGAGTTGCAAGAGCTCCGTTGGTAGATGAGAGATAAGGGCAAGCTTCTTCTCCTCCTTCTCCTTCTTTTTTTCTCCTCTTCCTCCTCCTTTGATAAGATCCTTATAAAGAAAAGCATTTTGATGTCCATCAAATGAAATTGTCAATCAAAGTTGATATCCAAGAAGAGAAGTACCTAGAAAAGTTCAACTAAGCTATAGATGAGACAGTGTCAAAATAGTCGACCTTATAAGTTTGTTGGATCCTCTTCTAATTATTTGAGTCTTATATCTTCCACTATGCCTTTAGAATTATATTTGAGCTATATACATGGGCAACTAGGCAAACGTCTGGTGGAGAAGAAAACCAATGTCCATATGCCTCAAGAAGATAAGACTTCCAACTCATCATCTAGGATCTAGCATAGCCTCATGACAAGTTTTAAGAATAAAAATAGATGAAAGTGGGGTAATAAAGGCATGATACTAAAGGGTTAAGTAATTGTAAGAAAAGGAATAAGTTTAGTACACTGCTTAGCTCGACATAGAGCATTAGGCAAGTCTAGATCATTAGATGGAAGACTACCCAAAGAAGTTAGCAATAACTAAAAGAGCTTAAATAGAGGCAGAGCAATTTATACGATGTTAAATTACAATTAGGATATAGGTGTTGTGATAAATAAGAAATTGATTGGTGTAATCAAGTCTAGTGGCTAAGTTGGAACAGTAGTGGAGTCACGACTATAGGGATCAAGAGGAACAAGTGTCTACGTAAGTGTGTGAGTGTGTGTATATATATATATATATATATATATATATATATATATCATCACTAACATATCTATGATCTGAAAAATAGTGTTGAGTAGTAAAATATGACATAAGCATTAGTATTTATAAAACCGTTCCGTACCGGGTAGTTTTCCGGTTGTACGGAACCGTTCCGACGAGGCAGCGGCACCGGATTTGAGGAAAATCGTCGGTTTTCCCCTGGCGGGCGGACTATAGGTCTTCGGCAACGGACGGCTGGCCGGTGGCGGACGGACGGCTCGCAGATAGTGGCGGAAGCTTCCGCCAGTGGCAAGAGCCTCGAACGAAGCTTCTGCTGCCGGAGAAAGCCTCGAACGAAGCTTTTGCCGGCGGCGGAAGCTTCGAGCGAGGCTTCCGCTACTGGAGGAAGCTTCGAACGAGACTCCCGCCGCCGGCAGAAGCTTCGATCGAAGCTGGCGGAAGTGGCTGGAAGGCGGACGCGGGCTGGAAGGCGGACATGGGCTGGAAGGCGGCCGTGGTTTGTCCTCCGGTACCACAGTACGGTACCGTACCATTCCGACGCTATAGCGGAACAGGTTCCGGTACCGGTTTTAGGAACCTTGCTCACAAAGGAGTGGAAATTCACTAGATCATAACATTGCAATCCTTTTGAGTTTGAGAGTATTCAAGAAAAATTAAAGAACAACATGAGGGGTTAACTTGTCAAATCCATGGCCAAAAATATAATAATAACAAAGACATCCAAAAATACAAGATGTAAGAGGAAAATGTAATAATAAGCAAAAATCATTTAGCTGATAAAATAGATGTTACTTTTTGTTGGTAGTTAAGGTATTTTTAAGTTCCATTTTTTTGGAAAGAGTAGTTCTTGTATAAACTAAAAAGAAGAATATATATATATAATGATATTCCCAACATACTATGATTAGTATAAGGAAAAGAAAGCATAATAAAAATTAGTATTGATGGAAAAGTGCTAGGTTTCAAATAATATACGTATGTATTACCAATTTATCAAAGACAATTTACTTCCACTCCAAGTCAAGAAAACAACTGAACTCAATATAAATCCAAGAATAACCATGCAATGCAACAAAGGATACAAGTTTGGACAGGAGTCTTAGTGTGTCCAGATCTTCGAGAATGTTGCTCTGTTTATTGGTAATCAGTAGAAGGTAAAGTGCTTCGATTGGTTGGTACACATAGCGAACATTCTCCGTTTCAATATAAGTATGCTGCTTTCCAGTTCCCACTAACTTAGGGAAGGCAGCAAGTAATCCTTCTATTCTTATTCGAGACATGTCTACAAGTTGCCTTGAAATCAACACTGCAGTGCAACTCAAAAGCAACAAAGATAAATTATTAGATAATATTCTAGAAATGTAGTGAAATCAAAGTAAACAATTCTGGATCAACTACATCATTTCCTTAAAAGCAGCCAATTCAGAGGGTTCCTACAAATAAGAGGACAAAGGATGGTAAACGAACACTATGTTACCCATTTCAAGTTGTATCAATAGATTTTCAATATAGTTTAATCCAGTTCACAAATCAAATCATGTTTAACATTAATTTATGTTCCTTATCAGCAGACGATCTTGAAGAAAAAGAGAACTCAATTACATCTGTATGTGGAAGTGGCAATAAGACAGCTAATGAAACCATGAATTTAGTGTGACATTTCACAATGACTTCCATACAAAACCAAGCAAATGAAATGAAAGCTGACGATTGAAGAAGTTGGAAAAAAATTGGGCAACTAAAACTAGGAAGAGAATATAATTACGTGAAGTCGTGAACCAAAGTCTTATGAAATTAGTTTCAAAGAATTATTTTAGCTGCTGGAGAAAAATCATAGGAACAAGAAAAATATGATGCATATGATCTTAATAAGAAATTCACAAAGATTTCAAAATAATTATGTACATAAAAGCAACCTCGCCAATCATCTTCGCAAAGGAGAAATTAAAAATACAAACCTAAGACCACAAACATTGAAACCACAGGAAGGATAATTATTATGCAGGTTCTAGACTCCATGGAGAAATGCAAGATAAGAAATTGGCAACAAGAAATTGGCAACAAGAAGATACGGCAGTCCACTTTGAAATTAAGATTTTACATACAAGCATACAAAACAAGTAGGTTAATATACTTGGTAGATTAATTGCAAGGCAAGAGACTATCGATAATATCCTTCATCTTTGTTTGATGAAGAATTGAGACTACAAAACAAGCTCACCTTTTCCAGACTTATTTACAATAGAAGCAGCAAGAACAACCTGGTAAACATAGGAAACAAATATGCTTAGAACAAGAATATTGGTTGATTATATTTCTCTAAACATAATTAGGCAAATTATTTTAAAGGTTGAAATAGCATAATCATAAACAGATTTCATACACATCTTTCCCTAATAATTGTTGTATTATATAAGAACAAAGACACTACCAAGATTTCAGAGAGATGCATACTAGTCTAAGACAAAACTAGTGTGAGACTAGACTAGTACACCAGTATGGTCTGAATTCTAAAACCTTAGACACTGCTACAAATTTAGCCAACAAAATGGAAAGAATTTGATCGTACTAATATTACTATGATTGTAAACTAAATGGATAGATGCTTGTGATCACATACTCACAGAGCACAGTATGTCATATATTTTTGCCTATGTACCTCCTCCTAATACTACATAGAGAGCAATTAGAAGAGGCAAATATGCCCCTACTTAACAAAGAAAGGCGTTTATGCTTTTGAAATTTTCGTATTTGCTTTTAGAGGAATATCAAGCATTTTAAAACTTTTTAACATACATTAGAAAATTAGAAATCTTCAAGTCTAACAAGGACACATGCGAAAATGATTCACCAGTCAAACACAAACTTAACAAAAGGATTAGGTAAGAAAAAATTTGTTTGAACTTGTGGTGTCATGGAAATTAGAAATTTAAAATATGTAGATGCATACAAATGAAATTGCTCCATCAATAATATCCAATTGCAAAAAAGAAAAAAATGAATTACCAATCCTCAATGATACATGTTCTCATTATGGAAAAGTTGAATTCTGTATTAGTTACCAACAGATAGTTAATTTTTTATAAGATGTGCAAAACCATCTCAATAAGAGTTGTTTTACTATTTGCACGCCAAATATTGAATTTAGTTGTATGATTTACAAATCTAAACATACCTAAGATACTCATTTTTCAGAAGCTCATACTTAAAAGTTTTTGCTAGTGCACCTGCAAATTTTATTTTCTTACATAAATAAATCTATATCTTGAGGCAACAAGATTGTCAAGATAGCATGCATGTTTTTGTAGGTTCACAAGGAACATAAGGTAGTTATATAATAAAATTCCTTTTTAGCAATAAAACTATAACCAAGTTTTTGAAAATCTTACTTAAGAGAAGTGTTAGTTCATCTATTGATCTTAGTAAGACAAGGAAACAAATTCTTAACTGAAAAAGAAAACGTGTATAGATTCCTCTTTAATCTAGCACCAAGAATTTCGGGGCCAATCAACAATGATTTTACATCCTGTGTTCTTGCGGTTCTAAAACATATTTGTTAAAATCATTTTTATTAAATACTGGGTCCATGCAATATTAACAGAATAAACAGTTGATGTACTTAGAACATATTAACTAAAAATTCTAGCTAATAGACTGAGGTTCGTTGGCCAACTTTCAAAGTTTATCAAGTATTTTGAATTACCCCTTCCTTTTGCCAAGAACTTCAGTCCATAAAGCATACATTATGCATAATAATGGTGCAAAATAGAAAGCCACCCATGAGTGGGAAATGTCAAGGCTAGTGGTAGCTTGCGTTGAACCAAGGTTTATTACGGACCGAATTTCAAATCCTTGGCATGAACGTAATTAGACTATTCAATGAAAGCACTATGACAAGTATAAATATATTATGCAAAGATAGTTTTGTTTATTAAATAGTATAGAATGTAGTTGACCATGTTTAATCAATCTGGTAAGGTACATATAATGCACTGCAAAGTAAAGCTTACGTTCGACATGCTAGCTCGTTAGGGTACATTGTAAACTAAAATGCATTAATAGAAACGAATTTACAAGTCTTATACCATACCATTGTTAACGAATTACGAATATAAATCCCAAGCAATTATAAACCCGAACACAGTGCAGATTCAGGGCACCGGAAACTTGCAACAAATCTGTCAAAAGATGTAAGCATTTCAATTATGAGAAATAAAAACGCTTTTGAGATAAAACGACGCCTGTGTAAACTTTAAAAAAAACTGCATACGACCAAAAGTGTACTCCTAAACTTTCAAAGTTGTTATACGGTATGCAGTCAATCTCATAGTTCATACTTGATAGTTATTAAGAGATGATTTACTAAAGAAATCGCAAATGTTCGCTTCCATATTATAGGCAATACTCCAAATTCCATAGACAAATGAAAATTTTAGCAGATCTAGCAAAGTATCAAATGTTTGACCGAATCGCGCCTTTTATTTCGATATAAATTTGGCATCATGAGACATTGACTAAACTGATCCAAGGAGCGACCTAATTGCTGTCATCAGATCATGGGAAAGAACTGAGAACGATCGACCATTTCAGATTTAGGCGACCAAGTTAGGATCGACTAACAATGAAAATAAAAAAAATGACGAAGAAAAACAAACTGGAGAAGGAACGGAGACGATGAACACTCTCACCTCAGTTGTGAAAGCCGAAGATTCAAGCAAGGGAAGAACAAGATATGCGAATGGGAGAAAGGAACCGCCAAGTGCACGGAGATCAAAGAGGCAAGAAGGATTCAGGGACTTGGAGTGCACCTCGGAAAGAATTTGAGTAATGTACTGGATCGTTCGCCCGTTGTCGTACCCGGCCAATGGGATCAACGTCCTACCCGGAATAAAAGGAAGAAATGGCCTAAGCTGGGTACCCAGCAAGGCCGAAAATCTCGGCGGAATAAAATTGAGACACTAAAATTTATCCTAAAAGAATTCAATATTAATACGATCATATATTGGGATAGAAAATAAGAAACACGAAAATATACATTAAAAACTTAGCATTCACATCTGCTCAATATTTCAGATGCAACACAAGAACTTTTCTTCTACAATTCAGTGCCTTTGTTATCAATATTCATTTTTAATAAGATAAATATTTTATTCGGTATTTATAGGGTTTGGTATTAAACAGGTAATTAAATTTTTAATAAGATAGGTATTTATAAAGTTTGGATATTAAATGAGTAGTTAAATTCTGAACAAGATAAAGTTTAAATAGTGATTTTAAAAAATAAATAGGTAATTATTTGAATATAAGTACTAAGAAGAATTATCTAAGTTAAGATATATATATAAAAAATATGAAAATACTCTCACCGTCATCACTAACCAAAATGCTTGACTAAAGAATGGCTTGTGGCATAAAATATATATGAGCGATTAAGGATAAAAATCTAGAATCTACGCCCAACTAAAAGTTTAATTATTTTTTATCTCAAAATTAGAAAAATAAAATTTAAATTATTTTATCTCTTGTCATAATTATATTCTATTTGTATATAAGATAAATTAGGAAAAAAGATTGATGTACACTGTTAACTGCCATAACGGCCGTTCGCCATCCCCATTGACTCCGAGCCTCAAAATCTGTCGACATGAGTCAACGGCCACGCATCTCTAAATTTTGACCAACTATAAATTTGCGCATCGAATTCGGAGGCACCCAAATAAATCTAACGGCTTCTCTTGTCGTCTCGTCCGCTCTTCCTCTTCCTCTTCCTCTTCCCCTTTCGCGAGCAATCAAGGCCACCATGAGTTGGTCGGCCGATCCCAAGGCCGCCGCAAACGGACACCCAGGCGGCCCCGCCAACCCGTATCCACCCTACGCCTACCCCCAACCCCACGGGGGCCCTCACCCTCCGCCTCCCTACTACCCTTACGTCGTCCCTCCCCCTCCCCCTCCTCCCTACTCCTCCTCCCCATCCCGCGGCGGCAGTTTCATCTCCGCCTTCTTCGCCACCCTCCTCCTCCTCTTCACCGCCTCCCTCTTGCTCCACCTCCTACTCCACCCCCAGCTCCCGGACATCGCCGTCTCCTCCGCCCACGTCTCCCGCTTCAACATCTCCACCACCGACCGGCAGCTCACCGCCGACTTCGACATCTCCCTCTCCGTCCGCAACCCCAGCGACAACACGGCCGTCGAGTACGAACGGGTCGCCGTGGCCTTGCTCTACGGCTTCGACGTGATCGCCTACTCGCCGCTGCCGCCGTTCCACCAGGACAAGGAGAACACCACCAAGGTCCGGGCGCGGCTGATTGTGGCGGAGCAGTATCTGAGCGAGGAGGCAGCGAGCGGGATAGAGCTGGACCGCGGGACGGGCGGCGGGGGGCTGAACTTCCGCGTGAGACTGCTCGCCTTTGTGAGGTTTCGATCGGGCGAGGACTGGTGGTCCAGCAGGCAATCGTTGACGGCCTTCTGCGAGGACGTCCACATAGTGTTCGCCAACGCGACGGCGGCGACCGGCGCTCTCGTCCATCCGCCCCGGAATAATTGCCTGGTGACTCTGTAAGCAGCCGAATAGCCGATCCATCGGTTAAAATCAATATTAATTAATATTGATTCATCCGTTTATATCAATGTAATTACTTTTTTTTTGAGGCGTCTTCTTTCATAATTTTGAACCAGCGAGGCAATGCACAGTTCGGTATCGGAAATTGAAATTTTCAAAAATACATAGACTCCTTTGCTATATTATTACCTACTGTCTGCTCTTCCCTTTTTTTTTTTTCTAAGGCTGTGCTTTATTAGAGGGTAAAAAAAATAGAAGGTAAAAAAAAAGAAGAGAAAAAAAATAGAAGGGAAGAAATGAAATCACGTGCAATGCAGCTGCGTAAAGGAAACGTGCATTGCAGTTGCGCAGAGGAAAGGGGAAAAAAAGGAAATGGAGAGGTGGGGAGGGATGACAAGGGAGGAGGAGAGGCGGTGCTCGGCAAGGCAGCGGAGCTCATAGAGGGAGCAGCAGCGTGGACGAGCTCGCGGTGGCAGCGGCAGCTACAACGGCGAGTGGAGGAGGAGGCTAGTGAGGGTGATGAGCGCGATGAGGAGACTGGCTAGCGAGGGCAACGAGCGCGACGAGGAGGAGGCCGACAGAGACGAGGAGGCTAGCTGGTGAAGGCGACGAGCATGATGAGAGAGGCGGCGCTTGGCAAGGCAGCGGAGCTCGCGGAGGGGGCAACGGCAGCGGGCGAGCTCGTGGTGGTAGCAGCAGCTGCAATGGCGAGGGCGACAAGGAGGAGGCTGGCTAGAAGGAAGAGGGAGAGGAGAGTGGCGGCACTGCGGGCCGCATTGTAGAGGCAGAGGGAGGAGGAGCGGACTGGTGACGCTCGCGATCGAGGGGACTGATGGAGGAGGAGAGGCATCGTAGAGGCAGAGGGAAAGGAGAGTGGCGGCGCTGCGGACGGCATCGTAGAGGCGGAGGGCTTGGGGAAGGTCTCCTTGCTTGGAGCCAGCAGCGTGCGTGAGAGGCAGGACTTGAAGGTGAGCGGCGAGGCTTGGAGGCGAAGCTAGGTAGCGAGCAGCGAGGCTTGGAGGTGAAGCTTGGAGGCGAAGTTTGCAGGCGAGGCTTGGAGGCGAAGCTTGGAGGTGAAGTAGGCAACGAGCGGCGAGGCTTGGAAGCGAGCGGGCCGCGAGGAACGAGGGGAGAAAAATGTTTTCTCCCTGATTTGGAGAGAAACAAAAATTAGAGAAAAGTTCCTTGTTTTTCTATCTCTTCAAATCAATCTCCCCAATAAAACCAGAGAAAAATAGAATTTCTTTTCTTTCTCCACTCTTTTCTCCCCAATAAAACAGGCCCTAAAAGTGCAGTACTCGATACTTTATACAAATTAAAAATAAATAAAATTATATTTTTATATTAAAATTTATAAGTCTAGTTTAGACTAGACCTGATAATTCGGGTCAGCAGGTCATAAACGGGTCGTGTTAGCTGTGACCCGTGACCTGATTAAGCCAACCCGAACACAATCCGTTTAATTAATTGGGTCAAATTGTCTAATACGAACATGACCCGAATATAATCGGGTTAACCCGACACGACCTGAATAACCCGTGTATCATTTATATTTTAAATATAAATAATAAATTAATAAAAATTCTATTAAAATTAATAAAATTTTGGGTTTATGTGTGGGCTGAAATCTGGGTTAAAAGATATTTAGAAGATATTTGGGCTTATGGGCTAGCAATAAGAGTTAGGTGAACCTATATTTAAATTATATATATATAAATATATAATATAATTGGGTTAAGCGGGTCAACTCGTTTACAATCCAACACGACCTGATTATTTTTGGGTCATAAACGGGTTGACCTGTTTATGACCCGAACATGATTATGACTGGCCCAAACCCGTCTAACTTTGTATCGAGTCGGGTCGGGTTAGGCTTTGCCAGGTCTGAGTTTAGTTATATAATAGTATACTCACCTATTGTTAGGGCTCAATTTTGACTGGGTTAAAATCGAGTTGCTTCCTTCCAATGACTGGCCCAAACCCGTCTAACTTTCCAATGTCAGTTGACTTTTGTAGAAATCTCAAGAAGTGTGTACACCGGCTTCCAAAGTTGGTTGTGGTGTTTATAAAAGGACCATGGGTCCTCTCTGTAATGTAATGTTTGACAAGTAATGCAATAAAGCTTCTATGTTTCCTTCCAGTTGCTTCCTTCCATCTTCTTCATTCCACTGCTACCTAAATCCAGTCTCCTTCTCCTCTCTTTTCCACTACTCTTTTCAAAATTCTAACAGTGGTATCAGAGCCTGGTTTACAATGGCCACTATAAGTGGGTCCATGCAGTCCAATCCTTAGGGCCTATTTTTTTAGGGGGGAAGAAAAAAAGAGAGAAGAGTAAAGAGGAAAGAAAGAAAAATGGGTGGGAAGAAAAAAAATTCACGTGTAACACATGTGATGGACAGTAGAGGAAAGAAGGGCGCTCATGGAAGGAGAAGTTGGGACGGCTCTCGCCTTCCTTGGCGCCGCCTTGCCTTCCCTGGTGGAAGGAGAACCCGCTTTGTAGCTGCAGCAAGAGTTGCCATCGTCTTTGCAGCTAGAGTCGCTGCCGGAATCCGAATCCAGGATCATCACCTTCACCGCCGCAGCCATCTTTGCAGCTACAGCAAGATCAGCTCCCACTCACCAGCCCATCGCCTGGTCTATGGAGTTGCCCGTGCATGATGCTTGCTTGCGAGATGCATGCCCACTTGGCTTTGCCCAGATCCGCTTCAGCTATGCAGTAATGCAGCTGCTCGAGCACCGCTTCGCCCAGACCGGCTTCAATGCATGCTCGGATTCGAGTCGTTTGCACGCCTAGACGGATGGAGCTGCTCTGCCTGTAGCCCACGCCTAGACGGTTGGAGCTGCTCCACCTGGGTCCACCAGGGAGGGCGATGACGGAATTGGCCAGCGATGACGGGGAGGGCAGCGGCTCGAGGAGGTGAGAGGAGGGCAGTGGCAAGAGCTTGAGGAGGGCAGTGGCAAGAGCTTGAGGAGGGCAGCGATGACGAGAGGGCAGCGGCGATGAGAGATCAGGGCCGCGAGAGCTCGATGGTGACAAGGCATGGGAGGCACCGGGAGGAGGAGAGGGGGCAGCAAGGGAGGAGGAGGAAGAAGAATGGTGTGGGAGGAGGAGAGGCTGGCAGCAAGGGAGGGGGGGGGGGGAGAAAAGTGTCTTCTCCCTCTTTTAGGTCGTGTATACAAGGGAAGAAAAGGGAGAGAAAGGAATGAAAAAGAAAGAAAAACCAAATTTTCCTTGGTATACTGAGAGAGAACGGAAAATGAATGAAAGAAAATTCCCAACTTTTCCTTCAAATCACATTCTGTCCGAAAGAGGCGGCAAACAAAATCTCAACTTTTCCTTCTTTCCTTTTCTTTTCTTTTCCCTCTTGTTTCTATCTATTTTCTATTCTTTCTTGTATACACAGCCTTAGAGAAAATGTAAAAGGGGAGACAAGTGGCCTATTTTTCTTTCCCTCTAAATCAATCTCTCCAATAAATCAAGAGAAAAATAAGGTTCTTTCCCTTCTCTCCTTTTTTTCTCCCCAATAAAACAGACCCTAAATGGTTTCCAGAGTTCAGTCATAATTTTTACAGGAGAAAACTATGACTTCTAGAAAATCAAGATGAGGACCATTCTTCAATTACAAGGATTATGGTCCACTGTAATGGAAGACTATGAAGCCTGTGAAGATAAAAGCCATTTGTCCATGGAGGAAAAAGAGAAATTAGAAATAAAGCGTATAAAGGATGCCTGTGCGTTGTGTATTATTTAGCAAGCTGTGGATAAAAATATTTTTTCAAGGATTATGACAGCAGAAACATCCAAGGACGCATGGGATATTTTACAACAAGAATTTGAGAGAGATAGCAAGGTATGCAGTATTAAACTTTAATCTTTTAGAAGGGAATTAGAAATGTTAATGAAAGGAGATCAAATGAAGGACTTGTTGGTAAAATAATGGAATAGTAAATCATATGCGTGCACTTGGAGAAAATATTTCTAATAAGAGAATAGTAGAAAAAATTATGATTAGTCTTCTAGAAAAATATGATTATATCGTTGTTGCTATAGAAGAATCTAAAGATATTTCAAAATTATTTGTACAAGAATTAATAGGTTCCTTGTTATCTCATGAGCAAAGAAAATTAGCATTCTAATTCATCTGTTGAAAGTGCTTTCCAGTCCAAAATAAGTTTCAGGTCTTAAAATAATAAGAGCAATGCAGAAAGCTCTCAAAAGAAGGATATTAGAAAAGAAGGAGGTCCAGCCTTAAGTAACAAATCTGGAGAAAGAAACTTTAATAGAGGTATGAATTTTTTTCTCGAAAGCTCCATGTTCTATTTGCAAAAAGAATAATCATTCTACTAAGAATTGTTGGTGGAAAGAAAAGTCCCAATGCAATATCTGCAAGCAATTTGGTCATAATACATATAATTGCAGATATAAGAATAATCAGGCAAATTTTAGCAGTAACGAAGAAGATAAATTATTCTATGCATGCTCTTCAGTTTCTAATGAGGATAGTAATATTTGGTATTTAGATAGTGGTTGTAGTGATCATATGTCAGGAAATAAAAATATTTTTCAAAATATTGATACTACAACCAAGTCTAAAGTTCATATGGGAAATGTGGCAATAGCCGAAGTAAAAGGTAAAGGTACCATAGCTGTTCAAACTCATAAATGAGTAAAATATATTAAAGATGTATTATTGGTACCTAATTTAACTCAAAATCTACTAAGTGTCGAACAATTAGTAGAACATGGATTTAGTGTTCATTTTGCAAATGGAGTCTAGAGGTGGCCATGGGCCATGCTCGGGCCGGCTCCTGGCGGGCCATGCCTGGCACAGCCCGATGGCGGAAAAAAGTATGGGCCCAGCACGGCCCGCGGTCCGATTAGCCGTGCCGGCCTAGGCACGGCTACGCTGGATGCTTAGCATGGATCCGGCACGCAGGCTGGCTTCGGCACGCGGGCCGAATGCCGCCCGATGGGCCAAATGTGGCACGTGGGCCGTGTTTGGCCTGGCCCGATTGTGGCCCATGGGCCAAATTTGGCCCACGGCCGACTTTGGTCCGCGTGCCAAATTTAAAAAAAATATAAATTTTAATTAAAATAAATTAAATAAATAAGTAAATTATTACTTAATTAAAATATATAAAATATAAAAAAATTTAAAAAATTGAGAAATTGAGAATGTATATTGCACAAATTTTAGAAAAAATGTTAAAATATTATATATTTTAGACCGGACCCATTATAGGCTGCCTACGTAACCAACTCAAAGGAGGAATCAGGTCTGCGTAGTTCTCTTTTTACAACTCTTTTTATGATTATTTATTACAACGTTTATCCATTGTTGCTTCCGCTTGTACTTCCAAGACTTTGTTCATCATCATCCGACGAAGTTGAATGGCCACCTTTATCTTGAAGACGATCTTCAGTATTTAGCCAATCTTTAAGATAAATGCACATTTCCACGCTTTCTTTGTTCATTCGGCTTCGCTTCTCGTCCAGCACCCTGCCGCCTGCACTAAAACAAGACTCTGATGCTACCGTGGACACCGGAGGAGTTAGTAGATCACGTGCCATAGCAGAAACCACAGGATATGATTTTCCTTGTGATCTCCACCATGATAAAATATCAAAATTATCAATTTGTTCTTATGTAAGTAAAGATGTATGATTATTTTCTAAAAAAAATGTTAATTCATTAAATTTACTAGATCTACTTGTTGATGTTCCTTTTCTATTTAAAATTGAGCGTATTTTTCCTGTAACATTTTTACTACTAGTAGATACATTACTTTGAGAAACTGTTGGATTCATTACATTTCCAAATTTTAAATTATAAACATTATACATTTCATCTAATAAGGTAGAAACTTCATTTTTTTTCTCATCTACCCCTTCAAGTTCCATATTTTTATAATATTCATCTAATAAAATGTGAACACTTTCTAATTTTAATCTAGGATCCATAATTGAAGCTAAACAATATAAAGGAGATATATTTTTCCAATATTTTTTAAATTTTGTTTCCATTTTAAAAATTACTTGAAAAACGTTTTCATCATTTCTATATTGAGAAAAAATCTCACTAATTAAAACTAAATGTTCTAAAATTAAACATGAGGTAGGATAATAAATACCATATAAATGAGTGCTAGCATTAAAAAAAATTTCTAAAATATTATGTAATAATTTTGCCTTTTCCCAATCATTTTCTTCAATATTTCCATCAGGCATTCTTTCATTATAAAATAATGTAAGAGGATCCTTAAATGGAAAACATATTGTTAGCATATCATAAGTAGAATTCCATCGTGTTTTAACATCAAGTTTAAATTTTTTATAAGATTTACATATTTGTCTAAAATATTGATTTCTAGAAGTAGAAGAAGTAACAAATCTAACAGCATTTCTTAATTTATTTACATGTTCATCTACTTCTCTTATTCCATCTTGAACACATAAGTTAAGAATATGACATGCACATCGTATATGAAAAAAAGCACCATTAAATATTGGATTTAACATTTTTTTTAAATTTATCAATTGCACTATCATTATTACTTGCATTATCAAAACTAATTGAAAAAATTTTATTAATTATATTATATGAATGTAAAATACTATGAAATTGTCTAACTATAGCATTTGCAGTATGAGGATATTCAAAAATTTTAAAAGCAATAATTCTTTTTTGTATAAGAAAATCACTATCTATCCAATGTGCTGTAATACACATATATGACTGATCAGAATGATTACTAGTCCAAATATCAGATGTTAAAGAAATACAAGAAGTTAATGTAATTAAAATTTGTAAAAGATTAGTTTTATATTCAGAAAATTTTTTAAAGCATTCCTATGCATGGTTTGTCTACTTACTTTTTTATATTTAGGTTGTAGTGATTTATGTATAAATTTTTCAAATTTAGAATTTTCTGCTAAAGAAAAAGGTTGTTCATCCCAAACAATAAATTTAGCTAATTCTTTTCTAAGAACTTCAGTAGAATAATTAAAAACTTCAAAAGAACTAGAGGAAAGGTTGAGAGTAGCCTGTGCACGTTCAATTTGAGTTTGATGACTTTTGATGTGGCGAGCCAAATGACCATTTCCACCCGATGATTTGCAAGTCATTACTTTTCTGCACTTCTTGCAGCTGGCTCTTTCTTCACCATTAATCATCACCACATCAAAGTTCTTCCAAACGTCACTCGTGCGTTTTCTTGAGCTCGACACAGTAGACTCGTGAGGGTTTGCACTGCATCCCTCCTCTCCCTGCATAGTGTTAGTAGGCTCAATATGATCTTGCTGTTGTTGATTTGGGTCGTAAGGCGGAGGGTTGGCATCTTGATCGGGTGGCATAACGGGGTCAGATGTCCCCATTAGCGTCTGCTCTAGTGCCTCAAGCTCCCATGGCAAATAATCCCATGTATTGTTAAATCCAGCCATTAATTCTACAAATAATATTAAATGTTAGCTAAAAAAATTTGTAAAACAAGATTAAATACTTACTAATAATAAATTATACATTAAAAAATTATCTTATCACGTGTTTGAAGATCGCTTAGTAAGAACTAAGAAGTTGAGGTTTCAGCCTTCAACAACCTTAACTTAAACATAATCACGAAAAAAAATATTAGAATAATTTAAATTGAAGTGCAATTATATTATAAAAGTAAATTAATTTAATACTTACTTGATCTTCTCCACGTGACTAGACTAAGAGAGCTTTGAAATCTTGATGGCTAATTGAAACTCAAGACTTAGAAAAGAGATTAAAAGAGTATTAAGAGAGAATGAGAAATTATTCCAAAGCTAATTGGAAACTTGTGTGAAGAAATGAGAGGGTTGGGGGGTCGGATGAATTGGGTGTAAATTTACATATTTATCCTCTATTATTAATTATTAAAAGGGGCTAAAATGATAATTTTATAACATAAAGACAATTATATCCCTAACTTTTAAATTTTTTTTAACCGTTATGGGGGTATTTGGGTAAAAAACGTATGCTCAATTCAAAATTTTCGAACGTTACCACCCAAATCCGCGTGCCATGCCCGGCAGGCGAGCTGTGCCGAGCACGGGGTCGTGCCATGCCCGGCACGCGGGCCGTGCCCGGCCCAGCCCACGGGCCGAGAAGCTTCGACCAAGCCCGACCCGAGCCGGGCCACGGGCCGTGCCGTGCCCGGCCCACGTTGTGCCAGGCCGTGCGGGCCGGCCCGGCCCGTTGGCCACCTCTAATGGAGTCTGTTCAATATTAGATAATAAACAACAGTTTATTACCAAAATATATATGGAGTGAAATATGAATTTTCCTTTAGCTCCAGATACCTCCTCATCTTGCCATGAGAACAGAGGCTTCAGTACGAGATTCCTGGCTATGGCATAAAATGTATTGTCATTTAAATTTTAAAGCCCTAAAAGTATTAAAACAAAAAGAACTAGTATATGGTCTTCGAGATATTTCTGAGGTTATAGATACTTGTGAAGGCTGTATTATGGGAAAACATCATCAGGCATCTTTTCCAGATCAAGCTAGAAGAGCAAGGACACCACTTTAGATTGTTCATATTGATATATGCGGGAGAATGCAAACTCCTTCTCTAAGCAACAAGAGGTATTTTATTACTTTTATTGATGATTATACTAAAATGACTTAGGTATATTTCTTATTTGAAAAATCAGAAGCTTTTGAAGTTTTCAAGAAATTTAAAGCTTCTGCAGAAAAACAAAGTGGGTTTTCTATTAAAATTTTAAGAAGTGATAGAGGACGAGAATATACATCAAGATATTTTGATAAATTCTGCCAAGATGAGGGTATTCATCATCAACTAACTGCAGCATATACTCCTTAACAGAATGGAGTTGCTAAAAGGAAGAACAGAACTATAGTAGAGATGGCTAGAGCCATGTTAAAAGATAAAGGTCTTTCTAATTTCTTCCGGGCAGAAGTAGTTAATACTATAGTTTATATTCTGAATCGGTGTTCAACAAAAACTGTTCAGAATAAAACTCCCGTTGAAGCTTGGAGCAGCCATAAACCAACAGTAAGTTATTTTAAAGTATTTGGCTCAATTTGCTATGCTCATATCCTTGACAACAAAAGATCAAAATGAGATGATAAAAGTGAAAAATGCATATTTATTGGTTATAACTCCAATACGTGAGGCTACAGGCTTTATAATATTCAGACAAAGAAGCTTATTATTAGCAGAGATGTGATATTCAATGAAAAAGATTCATGGGACTAGAAAGAAAAACATGTGCTGGATATTCCAGTAATTATTCAAGGACAGCAGCAATAACCTATAAGTCAACATATAAGTTAACCAATAAGTCCAAGCCCAAGCTCTAACCCAAATACAGAGGAATTATTATCAGAAACTCCTCCAAGATGAGTTAGAAGTTTAAGAGAAATTTATGAAACTGTAAATTTCATCATATTTGAGCTAGAAAATTTTGAAGAGGCATCAAAACAAGAAGTATAGATGAAGGCAATGGAAGAAGAAATCAAAATGATTAAAAAAAATAAAATATGGGAGTTATCTGATTGACCAAATAATAAAGAAATTATTGGAGTTAAGTGGATATACAAGACAAAGCTTAATCTAGATGGCTCAATCCAAAAATATAAAACACAACTTGTTGTAAAAGGGTATTCTCAAATCCTAGGAATTGATTATAATGAGACATTTGCTCCAGTAGCTCGTTATGAAACAATACGAGCTCTTATAGCACTTGTAGCACAAAAGAAATGGAAGATTCATTAGTTGGATGTCAAATCAGCTTTTCTTAATGGAGAAATAGAAGAAGAAATATATGTGGAACAACCACAAGGATTTCAAGATCCAAATAAAAAGGATAAAGTCTTAAGGTTAAAGAAGGCTTTATATGAATTAAAACAATCACCTCGAGTATGATATAGTAAAATTGACAACTACTTCAGTAATCATGGATTCAGGAGGAGCAAAAGTGAACCAACACTCTATATTAAAACTGAAGGAAATAAATATTCTCATTATTTCTATTTATGTGGATGATTTAATCTATACAGGAGATAATGAGATGATGATAAAGGAGTTTAAAAAAGATATACTTAAGACATTTGAGAAGAGTGATCTTGGTTTACTGCACTATTTTCTTAGAATAGAAGTTAATCAAGAAGAAGGTATGATATTCATTTCACAAAACAAGTATGTAGAAGATTTTCTGAAGAAATTTAATATGAACAAGTGCAAGGCTGTTTCTACACCCTTAGTCCAAAAAGAAAAGTTGCAGAAAGAAGATGGATCTCCTAAAGCAAATGCCTCACAATATAGGAGTCTAATTGGAAGTCTGCTCTATCTTATGACTACAAGACCAGATATTTTATATGCGGTAAGTTTTCTATCAAGATTCATGTTTGATCCAAGCCAATTACATCTCAGTGCAGCCAAAAGGATTCTCAGATACTTACAAGGTACTAAAGAATATGGTGCCTTATATGAATCAACAGCAAATCCAAAACTATTGGGTTACACAGACCGTGATTAGGCTGGTTCAGTCGATGATAGAAAGAGTACATCAGGATATGCTTTTATGTTTGCATAAGGTATATTCTCATGGTCTTAAAAAAAAAAGAGACAGTGACTCAATCAACAACAGAAGCTGAATATATAGCAACAGCAACCGCTATAAGCCAAACTATATAGCTAAGAAGAATATTATCATATATGGGTCAAGAATAGAAAGAACCCACTATTATCCATTGTGATAATAAATCAGCATTAGCCATTGCCAAAAATTTAGTACATCATAGCAGGACAAAACATATTGTAGTTAAACACCATTTCATACGAGAAGCTGAATTAGAAGGATATATACAACTCCAATATTGCAAGATAGAAGAGCAACTTGCAAATATATTCACAAAAGCTTTACCAAGAACAAAATTTGAAAATCTGAGAAGTCTACTAGGTGTTTGTATCAAAACTCATTAAGGAGGAGTATTGAATATAACGCGTTTTGTAGAAATTTTGAGAACAAATCAACCGACTTTCTAATGTGGGTTAACTTTTGTAGAAATCTCAACAAGTGTGTATACCGACTTCCAAAGTCAGTTGTGGTGTCTATAAAAGGGCCATGGGTCCTCTTTGTAATGTAACGTTTGACAAGTAATGCAATAAAGCTTCTACGTTTCCTTCCAGTTGCTTCCTTCCATCTTCTTCATTCCACTGCTTCCTAAATCCAATCTCCTTCTCCTCTGCTTTCCACTACTCTTTTCAAAGTTCTAATATTTCGTTCTATTCAGCAGCTATGGCAGGCGATGAACGGCTGCCAGGCACTGGCGTGGGAGGTGGCAATGACTTCGAGCTTGCTGCTGCGAGCGGAGGCAACGTTATTGCGAGTAACATGGAGTTGCATGGGAGATTCTGACCAGAGGGGCAATGTTGAGTGGCATGAGGGGGAGTCGGCCATGCCTCGACGTCCAAAGGTGCGTGGTTGAGCACAATAGGGGAGGAGCATCAGGCGGCAAATCGACATCACGTGGCACAACCATCACCGATGAAGTCCTCGGCCAAATAAATAAGGTGTTGGTGTATATGCCCTTAGGACCAGATGTTGATCTATTCTATATACTATTTGACATTGATATTATATATATATATCATTCTGGCATTGTCATTATTATGTTTTATTTACATCTGCGATTGTGTACTTACATAATAATATCCCTGGAGACAGATTATGTCTGTGCTCGAACTCTATCCTTAGTTAAGTACTTGAGTTGATATAGGGATAGCTCTGGTACATGTGAGACAGGTATATGGGCTGGTTAGGCATAAGGTGCTAACGCAGACATATGAGTATATCAGTGGAAGATATACTGGATCGACCCGCTGTGAGGCTCTAACTTGGTATCATGAGTTAACTTCATAAGTGACAGGAGATGTATTGATCCTATGACTTGAGGTCATTAACTCTTCCATATGGTTAGGGACATACTTTGATACAACTTAACACCTCACCATAGTTGGGAGGTCATAACGGTTGTCATTGAGTATGTCACGACTCATATGAGAAGATGAATGGATAGATATAGGATTTGCCCTTTCCTAAGGGAAGCTTGATATCCATGGGGCCCCCCTATGGTTCTATGACTGAAAGTGTATGGCCATACCCAGGTGAGAACCTGATTTAGTCATGACCATGAGATTGGGTGAAAGCAAGTGGTGACACACTTGTCCAATTGGATATCAGTTTGGCAAAAGGACTGTAATGCATTAGTACCTTGTTGCGATGATGGGGATGTCGATGTCGATATCCATTCCAAAGACTTGGGTAGCAGCGATGCACTGCTAGGTGCCACTTATTGCTTGTGATGACCTAAGTTCATCACTACCAATGTCAGAAGAACCTACAGGGTCGCACACCTTGATGCTCGAGTTTTCGTATTGATTGGATAGCCTTAGGATCGAGTTATTTCATAACTCGGATCTATTTGGGAGATTTCATCAGCGCCACTGGGCCTGATGAGATGGAAGAAACTTATTGGAGATAAACTTCATTTTTGGCATATTTACCAAAACTAACCATGGTTAGCCTCATTTGACCTTGGGTTAAGTTGGATTGGATCTAATGACTTGGTTAACATGCATAATGAAGTTGGGCTAGGCCCATTACCCAATGGGGATTTCTGGTAAGTTGTCATGAAGAGTTAAATGGGTTTAAGGGGAAGAAACAAAGAGGTAGGCACATTTTGAATCCTAGTTAGACTAGGATTGGCGCCTATGCATTAATTGATGTATTTCATGTGATTATTTAAATTCAAATTTGAATTAATCATTTGAGATTTTAGTGGAGATAAAATAGGGGCTGATTATTTAATTTAATTAGAGTCCTAATTGGATTAGGACTTGATTAATTAAATTCCTAAAATCATGCTCTAATCTCCTAATCCTTCTCCTTTACTCAAACCGCCTATAACTCCTATAAAGGAGACCCTAGCCCACCTCTCCACATACACACAATTCTCTTGGAGGCATGGAGAACAAGGAGGGCCGCAAGATAGGAGCTCTTCTTTCATCAAGGCCGCAAGCACTCTCCTCCACCTTCCATTAGCGCAAGTGAGGCAAGGCTTGGCGGCACCCTTCTCTTCTTCTTCCTCTTGGCACATCCTTTTCCTTGTGGGTGGTGCAAGAGATCTTGGAAGACTCTCCCTTGGCGTGGATCTTCTTCCCGAGGCTAACACCGGGCGTGGAAGAAGAAAACTCAAGCATCGGTTGTGTGCAAGATTGTAGAGGGCGAACACTTGGGCATCTGCATCGACATCTCCATCAATCGCTTTAAGGTATTATCTCTTACTCACCGTGTCGATCCCCTTGCAAGCATTGATCTTCTGGGTTTTTGGGACTAGCCTGTTTCGGGGATTTACTTCCGCTTGTATCTCTGATGTATGTAAAATTTTTAAAATCCCCGGGGTTTCCCAACAAAAGGGCCACATGGCTGGAGCTAGCTGGCGCAGCTGGTCGATGGCGCTTCAACTTTTGACGCCGCCTGGACGCGTGGCAGGAATAAGCTCAGGAGTGATGCATCATATTTTTACTATGATTTTTATACATAACCTCTCCTATTTTTATCATTTTTTTCACTTAATTTGATTTAAATCCATTTGTTTGTTTAGAATCTTCACTTCTTTTTTGCTTTTATCATATTTCAGGGAAAATGACCAAATTTTGATAGATTTTGGAAGATTTGAGTGCATGAATGAGTTCTAAACGTTGAGAGAAAGCTGCCCATCAATTTTCAGGCAAAACAGAGCTTATTTGCAAAATTACGGCCCACCTGTAATTTCTATCACGGCCCACTCTTGATTATTTTCATAGCTGTGATTTCTTTGAGATTTTGCGCATAAATAATTACGATGATGAGTTGCATTTACATCATATTTTTACCTGTATTTTATATGATATTTTAGGCTTATTTTATGATTTTATACTAATTTTTAGTGTTTTTTATTTCACTTTGTATGGAATCTTCATTTTTCTTAGTTTTTATGAAAATACAGGTAAAATGGCATAAAAATGATGGGTTTTGTGAGTTTTAAGGCCATAGTATGATTCCCGAGGAAATTATGAGGTCGCACATCAAATTTTGAGTGGAACGGAGGCCAAACACAATATTCACAGTTGCACTCATGAATCTTTCATGGGCTATGAATATCACTCAAAATGATGGATTTTATGAGTTTTGATGCCACGGGGTGATTCGCGATGAAAAGACGAGGTTGTACGTCAAATTTGAGGCAAAACAGAGTTCAAATGCAACTTTCACACCCGTGGCCGTGAATATATTTACGAGCTGTGAAAACACTTATGTGCAGAAATAGAAAAATTCACACCCGTGGCCGTTAACAGTTCACCACCCGTGAGTTTTTCTGCCCCTTCACGTTTTTCACTCGATTCGACCCCGAATCGAGTCGGAATTGAACCAAACTTTGCAGAAACCTTCCTAGATGGGTTCTACATATTGATTTAAACCCTAAAAACTATCTTTTTGTTTTCTCTTACTAGAAGCTTCCAAACAAAAAGACCATTTGAATCGTCTAGTTATAGATTGACTATGTAATCGGTAATTGACTGCCAAATCCTCGTTGGGAACGATAATCTTTTTGTTACTTCGATAAATCCGTGCACTTGTGGACGCATCAAGTTTTTGGTGTCGTTACCGGGGATCAAGACAGCCAATATCGATTTAATTGTGAGATTTATAGATTAGACATTTTATTTTATTTTATTTTTATTTTTATTTTATTTTATTTTATTTATTTTTATTTATTTTATTATTTTTTTGCATTCTTTTTCTTTATAGTTAGTTTATTTTATTTTTCTTTTTTTGGATTAACACGTTGTATGAACAAGAAAACTCATGCCAAAAATCACTTGACTAGATATTTTAAGCTTTATTTTGCAATTCCTGTTTTACACTTTGTATTTCTGAATTTTATTGCATAACTTAAAAATATGATGTTTAACCAATGTTAATGGTCAAATCAGAGCTATGTGCCACCGATAATGACAAGAGAATATGACATGGATGCATTAGAATCACTTTCAGCAAAGGTAAATTCTTTTACTCAACAAACTGATTATTTAGGCATGCAATATTCTAAGTTGAAATCTATTACTTGCGATATTTGTGGATATCATGGACATCATTATACAGAATGTCAATTACAGATTCCTTCATGCTTTGACTCATGCCCTAGTGCCTACAATCCAAGTTGGGAGAACCATCAAAAGTTGCTTTATCAGAACGACCCAACATTTATTCCACAGTCAAACTTTAGTAAACTTCAAAAATCCAACTTAGAAGCCATGCTTGAAAACTCTATAACGGATATGACCAAACAAAGTAAGGAATTTCATAGTATGATTTATGGCACTAATAAAACTGACATAGAGGAAGGAATCCATGATAAATCTGAGAATTTTGTAGAATTGGAACAATCATTAGTCATAAGTCCTGATTATGATCTCCCTTCTACAAATTTTGATGATTTTGAAAATTCTAAATCCCCCATTAACCTTTGCTCAGCATTTTACCAGTCATCTAGTCCCCTCTCATATAACATAGTGCATTGCAACACAAATACTTGGGATATATTTGAAGAAAAATTTGAACTTTTGGAGCCTTGTGAGAAGAAGGATGAGGAATTTAAGGATCCTTAAATAAGAAGTAGCGAGATAGATGGGGGTGAATTTGATAGTGTTAGGATGAAGTTCCCCATTGAAGAGAAAGATATTGAGGAGAAAAATGAGAAAGAGGATCCTATGCATATTCTACCACCACCACCATATGAACCATCACTTCCTTTTCTCCAAAAAAATTCATTAGGAATTTGCATGATGGATGATGAAAGAGATGATTATAAGGATAATGATTATGAGGTGATTGAAATATTATTTAATTTAAATCTAACTACAGATACCCAAAAGATGATAACACATGAGTACTTGATCACATTGACATTGAGGTAAGTGAAAAACCCAAATTAAAAATTGAAAACTTCTTGATCAATCCAAGGTATAAATTTTTTGATCTTAATTCTAATCTTTTTCCAATTGCTGATATAAATCTAAAGGAAGAATGCATGATATTACTTTTGGATAAATGTAGAAAAATTATTGGGTATTCTTTGCATGACTTTAACTTTTATTTTTGCATGCATGTACTGACCACTGCGACATGGATTCACCTGTGTAACTGGATATATATTTTGGTGAGCACACTCTTGAGACGGAGGAAAAGCAGAAGATTATATGCTCTCTACTATGCCACTGATTCACCAACTCCGTCATGACATGAAGCTATGGTCAAGCTAACAACCTTAAACAAACGCTTTTTGGGAGGCAACCCAAATTTTTAACTTTTACTACTCTTAGTTCTAGTTTTTGATTCTCTTTAAATTTTTAGAAATTTTTGTAGCATGATTTTATGAATTTTAATTGATAAAAAATCCTTTAATAAGTTATTTTATATGCAGGAATTTTTGAAAATTTTTTACTTGAAGAATATGTGTCAAATGAGACATTCACGGGTGTGGTCGTGAGTCCCTCATGGAAACGTGAGAAAGCCAAAAGTTCATAGAAACTTTCATGATCACGGTCGTGAGTCACTCACGGGCCATGAGTTTCATTTTGCAAAGGGACTTAAGTCATAGAAACATTCACGGTCGCAGCCGTAAATGACTCACGGACCGTGAAGACCCAGATTTTGAATGTTATATACGGAAGTTAGGGTCCACGCCTTCACTCGTGAATTCGAGTTTCCACCCGATTTCTTCCACCTCAGGCGACGAATCCTTATTTCCAACCTTCCTCTACCTCCGGCGGTTCTTTTCGGTGATCTTCCAGCCATTTTCCAACTGGATTTCGTGAAGAAACACCAAACCCCACAGGAACACGACTTCGTCGCCGCCACTCAATTCCATCTGGATTTCTTCACGATTTGTGAGAAATCTTTGCTCTGCTCTAGTCTGTTGCTTCTCTATCAGATTGTCAGACTTTTGTGTCAATTTTGAAACTGGATTTCATTGATTTACTAGATTTCTTCTCACTTTTGGACGAGTTCCTTCTTGCGATTACTGTTCATTCAAATTTTAGATAAGAAAACTATCTTGGTTCAGTTTATTGCAAAATCATTGATAATATTTAGGATGTAGAATAGTTTTTTGGTCTTTTCTCATAAGTGGATTGATGTGTTGATATAATTGAATAGGGAATCATTATATATTTTAAAGGGATCTCTTACAAATTTTTTCTGAAAATTGTCATGGATTGATGTGTTTATGCAACAATTTAAGTCTAGGGTGTCCCCATGAATTTTGCTTTTCTTCAAAACTTTATAGATATGTAATTTGAATGTTTATGATTGTAGGATAATCAAATTTGTTTTATCTTTAATTTTGAACATAAGAAACATTTTGAGTATTTTATTTGATGACTTAGGGAATTTTTAAAATTTTATGTAGACTTAAATTGTTGAGTAAATTCAATTCTGGTATTGATAAAATACATATGTGAATTGTTATACATTCATGAGACACATGCATAGTAAAATTTACTTGAAGTTTAATTTATCTAGCTTTGCTTGAAGGAGAACTTTTTGTGAATAGAAAATACTGATATTTTTTTTAACTGAGACTTGCTCTAACTCCTCTGGTTGAGAAATCTAAGGTCATGAGTTATATTATACCATGAATTGATATACTTTATGTCTTTTGCGATCAAGTAATAGGGGAAAAATCTTAAAAGTAAATATTATCCCTCATGTAGAAAGATCGATAACGATTTAAGTACCATGCCCTTGATCGGGTCTCTCCAGAAATAAAAAAATGAATAAAAAAAGAGAAAAGAATAAAAAGCATATAAAAAGAGAGAGTTGTACGTCAAGTGGACAACTTCGCTGACTTTAAGATTGAGATTATTAGTTAAATTATACTGTTCTGTGGTATACTTTAAACAATGTTATGATGCTAATAGGAAAGGACACATAACCGTTTAAAGACCAAATTGCATTAAAAGTCTCTTATCTCTAATTTCACTGAAATTCTTGAAGTAGAAATTTTATATGTTAAGTGAAGTAGATTTATTAAGATGAGAGTATTTGATACTTAGTAAGTGAAGATTGAATGTTATGACATGAATTATGAATTTTATCCTTCTTGGATTGAGAACTCTTGAGAATTAATTTCTATTTTGGGATTTTCTTAAATTACTTAAGTTCTGAAAGATTGACTACTTGAATTGTGGACTAAGGACATTATTAAGGGGAAAACAAAAAAATGAGTACCCCTTATCTTTACATTCTCCATACATATCAGAATATTGCTTGAGGACAAGTAAAACTTTAAGTCTAGGGTATTTTGATGAGTTGCATTTACATCATATTTTTGCTTGTATTTTATATGATATTTTGAGCTTATTTTATGATTTTATACCAATTTTTAGCGTTTTTACTTCACTTTGTATGGAATCTTCACTTTTCTTGATTGTTATAAAAATACAGGTAAAATAACATAAAAATGATGGGTTTTGCGGGTTTTAAGGCCATAGCATGATTCCCGAGGAAATTATGAGGTCGCACATCCAATTTGGAGTGGAACGAAGGCCAGACGCAATATTCATGGTTGCACCCATGAATCTTTCATGGGCTGTGAATATCACTCAAAACGATAGATTTTATGAGTTTTGATGCCACAGGGTGATTCGTGATGAAATGACGAGGCCGTACGTCAAATTTGAGGTAAAACGGAGGTCAAACGTAACTTTCACACCTGTGGGCGTGAATATATTCACGAGCTGTGAAAACACTTATGTGTATAAACAAAAAAATTCACACCCGTGGTCATAAATAGTTCACCGCTCGTGAGTTCCCCCCCTTCATGTTTTTCACTCGATTTGACCCCAAATTGAGTCAGAATTGGACCAAACTTTGCATAAACCTTCTTAGATGGGTTCTACACTGATTAAACTATAAAAGGAAGGATTTTGGAAGGTTTAAGGGGGCTTCTACATACGAACACGAATAGAGGCGGTGGCTAGGGTGAAAATCATCTTTCTGGGCAAAATTCGAGCAAGAAGATCATGCAAAGGAGGAATTGGATATTCCATCTTCATCTTCAGATCGAGGATAAGGATTTCCAATTACCTTTCTAGTGCTTTCTTGTAATCTTATTGAGTTTTCATGCAATTTTCATCGATGAACATGCTGTTTGGTTTGATCATGAGCGTGTAAACTTATTTTTAAGATTAGGGGCGTAGCCCACTGATATTCATGAATTAAACTTTGTATTTTTACTCTTTGTCATGATTATTATAGAGTTGATTTGATTAGAATTGTGTTTATTTATGTGATTTACTCTGATCAAGTATGTTTATGTCTTAGACGTTGCAAGAAGGATCGGGAGGTGAATCGCAACGTCAGAACTATTCTTTTCAAATCTACGAATCCAATCACGAGAGTAGTTTGGATTCATTTGAAGGATTTCTTGATTTTTCACAAAACTTAATGGGTCTATTCATGTTAATTGTCACGAGAGTAGGGGATTGATATGATTAGATACCGGATTACGCTTCAGGAGGAGATAATCTGTACCTTAGGAGAAATCCCTTTCAACACTATAATTTTCTGTTCAAAGAATTTATTTTGCTATAATTTATAATTGTCAGTGTGGTGAAACCCCGAGTCATGACCTTTTGCATATTGATTTAAACCCTAAACATAAGAAGAAAGCGGCATACAAGTAAAAATACGGGGTTTTTAAAAATTTTTACTCTTCCATTAAAACATAAGAAGAAAGCGGCATCGAAGGACATTACTACGGAACTGAAAACCGCACAAAACTGAGTAGGATCGATTACTAGGAAATAGAAATCCGGAGATCCAGAAAAATCCAGCAGCAAGTATACTAAATTACTGCTGCACAGACCCACTTATCCTGGAACAAAACAAATGTCCACACTACACATATGTGGAGAACACAAATTTCAGAAATATTGCAGAAACTGATTTTTCAGATATCAAATACAACAAAAACTCGGTCACACATCTCAGAGTATTCCGACTACAATAATTCTCAAATCGAACATTTCAGAATAATAACAATTTCAATTCTCATGAATCCAAAACTCGTATCCAACAATTAAAACGAGACAACTATAACATAATATAATACCCTGAAAACAGGCATAAGCCCTCAGGAGATAAAACGTGTCATATAATTAAGTTAGGCACGCAGGCCTGATAGATCTTTAGAAGACAACTCTTAGAAATTATATAAAACATAGCATCATCACAAATTAAGTAGCTGTAGCAATCACTGTCTTGATGTCTCACCTGAAAATATTTAAACAACGGGGGTGAGCTAAAAAGCTCAGTGAGTAAAAGACACTAAAAGCCATCCATAGTACACATCAAAAAAATATCATGCTTAACAGATAAGATACTTAACATGTACACTCATATCAGCAACAAAACATAATCAAATACAGATACTTATAACAATAGGCATCAAGCATGAGGTAGGATATAAGTATACCAACCTATTCCAACTAATCACACCGCCCAACACATCTATACTATAGATCGAATACTACAGATCGAAACAGAACTACAGAAATCAGAGCTGACAGACAGAAAATCAGAATTTTCAGAATCCAAACAGATAGTCTACATCGGAAACAGAAAGGCCACAGAAGGCCTGAAGACCACAGAAGGTCTGATGACCACAGAAGGTCTGACCCCACCTCTGCCGAGGACGAGACATGCATGCATATCGGAAACAGAATGGTAGAGGAGGTATCAGTGGGTGGCCCCCGTCTTGTCAGGATGTGGCACTCTGGCCTCCAATACCCAGAACAGAACAGAAATAGTGGAGGGAGAACGGAAGGTGAGACCAGCTCACATCTACCCTTCACTAGTGTCTCATGGGTCGTAGTAGACTATCAGCACCATTACAGCGCCACAGAAGGAGGGTAAGGACACGGAAGAGTGCTACACTAGGGCATAATTTTTACAGAACAGATCATGCTGAAACGGAGGAGTAGGACTAACCACTACTAAATTCTCACATCATGCCCAAAGTATCTCACAGACCAGAAAATGACACACCCCAATATCCAGTCCTTAACAAAATTACAATTTGCAGAAAATCAAAGCTGAACACACTTCATAATTTTTACCATCAACCAGAAGTAATATATGAGTGAATTCCTTAGATTTCGTACAACTATCCTTAATTCATGTCAAACCATTCTATGTTCTCACAAAGGTTATAACACATTCAAGGTTTCAGAAAATTCACAACACATATACAGAATAGAAATTATTCACATAACAAACAATTAAACAAGCCTAGGAATTATAGGAAAATATATATACAGACATTCATTGCATATTCTTCTCCAAAATTTCCAAACAAAACCGTGAGCCATAAAATCACTGCAAAGGGCGAAAATTTTCAGAATCCTTGCAGAACATACAAATTTCATGAAAATAATTTCAGTCCCCCACTACAGATAATTTTAATTGCACGTTTGTGAAGAAAATTGACAAAAGCCCCAAAATTGGCCCGAATCATGATTTTCGAAATTTCCTAGGTTCTTAGTTAAATCCCCAAATTTGTTTTTCTCTAAAATTTCTCATCAAGCAAATAAATTTTAGAAGAACTACAGACCACAATTTAAGAGATTAAACCATACAGGATAAATTTTTCTCACAAGGGAATATTCGTCCAGCACAGGTAAATTGACTGATATTCGAATTTCACATATGCACAAATTTACTTGTAGATTTTTGGTTCATACAGATAATCGTTGCAAATAACGAATTTTAATTGACTGATAATCTACAATTTAGCGGATTAGACTCCTTAGGATCGAATTACTCACCAGAAAATCGTCCACAGAGAAAAAACGCCAAGATAGAGGATCAAAGATCACCAGGAAATTCGTCCACCACCAGTCTGCCACCACCAGCGTCAGGAATTTCAGGAGGCGCCAAGCACAGTGAGGGGCGACGACCACAGGCGGCTAGGGCAAGAAAACCAACAAAAGTCGTGAGGGAGAGGAGCCCTCACGCAATTCCCTTTTTTTTTCCCACCCCAAACGGATCCAAGATCCAATAACCCAGTTAACTTAAGTGAAAAATCGGTTTTATGGGCTTACCTGGGCTTAACCACCCTGCGCCACTCCAATAACATCAGAAATATGCGCCACCATGGTGGAAGAAATTCCAGGAGCAAAGAATCAAGGTTGAGGGTTCAAATCCCCAACTAAAATAATTATTTTTGCCCTGTAGGAAAATTCCTACACTTAGGCAAAAATCCCAAAATTTTAACTGATAAAAATACAGAAACAGAATTTCTAACCTTAAATCATAATTCAGAAAAATCGAGGGCGTTACATCCTCCCCCCCTTATAGAGCTTTAGTCCTCTAAAGCTGACCAAGCCCGTCACTGAACAGGTGAGGATGCTCCTTTCTTATATCTGCTTCAACCTCCCAAGAGGCTTCTTCAACAGACTGATTTCCCCAGATGACTTTCACAAGTGGAATAACCTTATTTCTCAGCACTTTCTCTTTTCTATCTTCAATTCTGAGAGGTTTCACCACAAAAGTCATGTTCTCTTCAAGCTGAAGAGGTTCCAACTCTAGAATATGAGAAGGATCAGAACAATATTTTCTGAGTACAGAAACATGGAACACATTATGGAGGTGTTCCAGTGATGGGGGCAGAGCAAGTCGGTATGCCACAGGTCCAACCCTCTCAATGATATCAAAGGGACCAATGTACCTGGGACTCAATTTTCCCCTCTTCCCAAATCTCATCACCCCTTTCATAGGTGAGACCTTTAGGAAAATATGCTCTCCCACCAAAAACTCAAGAGGACGCCGCCTCACATCAGCATAACTCTTCTGTCTATCCTGAGCAATCTTCATCTTTCTCTGAATTTCTCTGATCTTCTCAGTGGCTTCCTGAACAGCATCAGACCTTAGCACTGTTCTGTCCCCAGTTTCCTCCCAGCATATGGGTGTTCTGCATTTCCTCCCATATAGGGCCTCATACGGAGCCATCTGTATGCTAGAGTGAAAACTATTGTTGTAGGTGAATTCTATCAGTGATAAGTCCAGATCCCACTCAACAGACCAGTCAACCACATAAGATCTCAGAAGATCCTCAAGTGTCTGAATAGTTCTCTCTGTCTGACCATCAGATTGAGGATGATATGCAGTGCTGAAACTCAGATTAGTTCCCAAATCTTCCTGTAATTTCTTCCAAAACCTGGACAGAAATCGAGGATCACGGTCAGAGACAATGTCCAAGGGAACTCCATGCAATCTGACAATCTCATCGATGTACAGTTTTGCTAACCGATCCAAACTGTAAGTCATTTTGATCGGTAAGAAGTGAGCTGACTTCGTGAGTCTGTCCACAATCACCCATACGGCATCATGATTCCTTCTGGTATTGGGCAGTCCACACACAAAGTCCATACTGATATGCTCCCACTTCCACTGAGGAATAGGGAGAGACTGCATCAAACCGCCCGGCCTCTGATGCTCAGCCTTCACGGTTTGGCAAGTCAAACATCTGGACACAAACAAATGCACATCCTTCTTCATACCATGCCACCAGAAAGTCTTTTTCAGATCCTGATACATCTTGGTACTACCAGGATGAACGGTATACTTAGTGCAATGGCTTTCCTTAAGAATTTCATTTCTCAACTCAGGGTCCTCAGGGACACAGACCCTTCCACGGAATCTGAGGAGACCATCATCCGACATACTGAAATTCTCAACCCAGCCTTGCTCAGACCTCTCTTTCCACCGTAAAATATCCGGATCTGACTGCTGCCCTGATCTCAGTTTCTGCAGTAAGTCTGACTGAACCCTGAGAGAAGCTAGAAGACCGCCTCTCTCACCCGGAGTCACACTCAGATGCATGTCACTGAACTCCTGCAATAGTCGCCACTCCTGGACTCGCAGTGCAGCTATCTGAGTCACAGGATACCGACTAAGAGCATCAGCCACCACATTGGCTTTACCAGACTGATATTGGATGGTGAAGTCATAATCCTTTATCAATTCAAGCCATCGCCTCTGTCTCATATTCAGCTCTTTCTGAGTGAAGATATACTTCAAGCTCTGGTGATCTGTAAACAATTCAAATGTCTGTCCAAACAGATAGTGCCTCCAGATCTTCAAAGCAAAAACTACAGCTGCCAACTCCAGATCATGAGTGGGGTAGTTTACCTCATAGTCTTTGAGTTGCCTTGAAGCATAAGCAACTACCTTTCCTTGCTGCATCAGTACAGCACCCAGACCCTTACCAGAGGCATCAGTGTACACAGTGAACTTCTCTCCATCACAGGGAATGATGAGGATAGGAGCACTGGTCAGTTTCCTTTTCAGTTCCTGAAAACTAGACTCACAATTATCAGACCACTCAAACTTCAAATTCTTTCTAGTTAGCTTAGTCAGAGGACCAGCCAGCTTGGAAAAACCCTCCACAAAGCGGCGGTAGTATCCAGCTAAGCCCAGAAAACTTCTGACCTCAGTCGCTGTAGTTGGTCTTCCCCAGTGAAGAATGGCCTCCACCTTCACTGGATCCACAGACACACCCTGGCCAGAAATAATGTGGCCCAGAAAGCCAATCTGATATAGCCAGAACTCACATTTGCTGGCCTTAGCATACAGCTGCTTCAGCCGCAGAATCTCCAGCACCTTGCGCAAATCCTGAGAGTGATCTTGCGCATTCTTGGAGTAGATCAGAATATCATCAATGAAGACGACCACACATTTGTCCAGAAGCTCATGAAATACCCTGTTCATCAGATCCATAAACACCGCAGGGGCATTCGTCAGTCCAAAGGGCATAACAAGAAACTCATACTGCCCATACCTGGTCCTGAATGCTGTTTTAGGTACATCCTCCTCCTGAACTCTCAGCTGATGATAGCCAGACCTCAGGTCAATTTTAGAGAATACAGTAGCACCCTGCAACTGATCAAAGAGATCATCAATACGGGGTAATGGGTACTTATTCCTAACAGTCACTTGATTGAGTTGACGGTAATCGATGCACATGCGCAAAGTACCATCCTTCTTCTTCACAAATAACACAGGTGCTCCCCATGGAGAAACACTGGGTCGAATATACCCCTTCTCTAATAGTTCCTCTAGTTGCTTCTTCAGCTCTGTCAGTTCTGAAGTTGCCATCCTGTAAGGAGCTTTAGATATCGGTGCCGTGCCTGGCAACAACTCGATACCGAACTCAACTTCTCTGCTGGGTGGTAACCCAGATAAATCATCAGAGAAGACGTCAGCAAACTCTCTTACCACAGGAATTTTAGCCAGATCCAAATCATACTCAGTCTGCACCTTGACATGCGCCAGATACCCCTTGCAGCCCTGGGCTAAAAGCTTCCTGGCCTGCAGATGAGATATCACCAAAGGCTCCTGTTCTGAAATCCGGCCTTGGATAACCAGTTGCTGTCCATCACTTAGATGCAGAGTAATTAACTTTTCAAAACAATCTAAAGTAGCATGATAGGCAGACAGCCAATCCATGCCCATAATGATGTCATAGTCTTTCATAGGAAGACTAATCAAATCAATAGGTAAATCATATCCTTCAACCTTAATCAAACAGTCAGGATATGCTATATCTGTAGATACGGCCTCACCCATAGGTGTATGAACAGAAATACAGAAATCAAGTATCCTAGGCAACACAGGCAGACATAGTGCAAAACATGCAGACACAAAGGATAAATTTGCACCAGGATCAAAAAGAATGCGTGCCAAATAACTAAACACATAAAGTGTACCTTCCACCACAGACTTCGAAGCCGAAGCATCCCTCTGCGCGATGGCATACACGCGAGTCTGCACAGTAGGCTTCTCCCCCTGTCCTCTAGCATCAGGCATAGGACAGTCCTTAATCATATGCCCAACCTTACCACATCTGAAGCAAGCGCCAGTCTTCCTGTAGCACTCATTATCCTGATGTTTAGTGCTCCCACAGTGGAGACACTTCTTGCCATTCTGAGAAACTGTGCTGGCTGGCTTCTGATAAGGTTTGTATCTGCCCTTACTGTCTTTCTTCTTATTCTGGAAATTCTTCTTATCCTTACCACCCAGAGTGGGTGCGTAAGTCACAGAAGTAGGGGCGGATGCAGTGATAGTATCAACAGCCATCTCAGCAATGCACCTCTCAGCAGTGCGAGCCCTGTCTACCACTTCAGCATAAAACTCCAAGTGTAGCATAGCTACCCTTGTCCTGATGTCTTTCCTCAAACCCCGCTGAAACTTCTTGGCTCTTCTTTCCTCGGTGTTGACTAAGTGAGGAGCATACCCCGACAACCGAGCGAATGTGGCCTCATACTGATCCACCGTCAGGTCGCCCTGCTCAAGATGAATAAACTCCACCTCGCGCTCCTCAGATAAGCTAGAGGGGAAAAACTTGGCATTGAACTTCATCATGAAGTACTGCCAATCAACAACTCTGGATTCAGTTGCCGCCAGTCTGACGACTCCCTTCCACCAGTCTTCGGCATCTCCACGCAACATGAAGACAGACAAACATAGCTTGTCTGCATCATCACAGCGCAAAACCTGGAAAATCTTTTCCAGTGCCAAAAGCCAATCCTCAGCAGCTCTGGGCCCCGGACTACCATAAAATGTAGTCGGGTTCAGGTGCTGAAACTCTCGAACCAACCGAGCATATCGTTGATGTGCGCCATCACCCAGAGGAGAACCAGCGCCACCCACACCGTGTCCAGCCGGTTGTGACTGTGACTGAGGCTGTGTCTGCGACAGCCGCTGCAATAACTGTTGCTGAACCTCCATGTGCTGCGCCTGCTGCTGCTGCATCATCTGAGTTTGCTGCTGGATGAATGCGTTCTGCTGTTGCATCATAGCAGTCATAGCCTCCATGGCCTGCCTCAGATCAGACTGTTGATCACCGTTGCTACTGCTAGATCTTGGTCGCACCATTTTGTTTTTTTTTTGTACCTGCATCACATAACACAGTAGAATAACAACCAATATTCAATCACGGATCAGATCCTATCTTGGTTTCTAGCAATACACATACAGAGGTTTCCAATATTCAATCACGTATCAGATCCTATCTTGGTTTCTAGCAATACACAAATAGAGTTTTCCTTTCCCGGAGTTTCTAATTGCTAGTAATATCGCTCTGATACCATCTGTAACATCCCTCAGAATCACACCCCACACGCATACAAGTAAAAATACGGGGTTTTTAAAAATTTTTACTCTTCCATTAAAACATAAGAAGAAAGCGGCATCGAAGGACATTACTACGGAACTGAAAACCGCACAAAACTGAGTAGGATCGATTACTAGGAAATAGAAATCCGGAGATCCAGAAAAATCCGGCAGCAAGTATACTAAATTACTGCTGCACAGACCCACATATCCTGGAACAAAACAAATGTCCACACTACACATATGTGGAGAACACAAATTTCAGAAATATTGCAGAAACTGATTTTTCAGATATCAAATACAACAAAAACTCGGTCACACATCTCAGAGTATTCCGACTACAATAATTCTCAAATCGAACATTTTAGAATAATAACAATTTCAATTCTCATGAATCCAAAACTCAGTATCCAACAATTAAAACGAGACAACTATAACATAATATAATACCCTGAAAACAGGCATAAGCCCTCAGGAGATAAAACGTGTCATATAATTAAGTTAGGCACGCAAGCCTGATAGATCTTTAGAAGACAACTCTTAGAAATTATATAAAACATAGCATCATCACAAATTAAGTAGCTGTAGCAATCACTGTCTTGATGTCTCACCTGAAAATATTTAAACAACGGGGGTGAGCTAAAAAGCTCAGTGAGTAAAAGACACTAAAAGCCATCCATAGTACACATCAAAAAAATATCATGCTTAACAGATAAGATACTTAACATGTACACTCATATCAGCAACAAAACATAATCAAATACAGATACTTATAACAATAGGCATCAAGCATGAGGTAGGATATAAGTATACCAACCTATTCCAACTAATCACACCGCCCAACACATCTATACTACAGATCGAATACTACAGATCGAAACAGAACTACAGAAATCAGAGCTGACAGACAGAAAATCAGAATTTTCAGAATCCAAACAGATAGTCTACATCGGAAACAGAAAGGCCACAGAAGGCCTGAAGACCACAGAAGGTCTGATGACCACAGAAGGTCTGACCCCACCTCTGCCGAGGACGAGACATGCATGCATATCGGAAACAGAATGGTAGAGGAGGTATCAGTGGGTGGCCCCCGTCTTGTCAGGACGTGGCACTCTGGCCTCCAATACCCAGAACAGAACAGAAATAGTGGAGGGAGAACGGAAGGTGAGACCAGCTCACATCTACCCTTCACTAGTGTCTCATGGGTCGTAGTAGACTATCAGCACCATTACAGCGCCACAGAAGGAGGGTAAGGACACGGAAGAGTGCTACACTAGGGCATAATTTTTACAGAACAGATCATGCTGAAACGGAGGAGTAGGACTAACCACTACTAAATTCTCACATCATGCCCAAAGTATCTCACAGACCAGAAAATGACACACCCCAATATCCAGTCCTTAACAAAATTACAATTTGCAGAAAATCAAAGCTGAACACACTTCATAATTTTTACCATCAACCAGAAGTAATATATGAGTGAATTCCTTAGATTTCGTACAACTATCCTTAATTCATGTCAAACCATTCTATGTTCTCACAAAGGTTATAACACATTCAAGGTTTCAGAAAATTCACAACACATATACAGAATAGAAATTATTCACATAACAAACAATTAAACAAGCCTAGGAATTATAGGAAAATATATATACAGACATTCATTGCATATTCTTCTCCAAAATTTCCAAACAAAACCGTGAGCCATAAAATCACTGCAAAGGGCGAAAATTTTCAGAATCCTTGCAGAACATACAAATTTCATGAAAATAATTTCAGTCCCCCACTACAGATAATTTTAATTGCACGTTTGTGAAGAAAATTGACAAAAGCCCCAAAATTGGCCCGAATCATGATTTTCGAAATTTCCTAGGTTCTTAGTTAAATCCCCAAATTTGTTTTTCTCTAAAATTTCTCATCAAGCAAATAAATTTTAGAAGAACTACAGACCACAATTTAAGAGATTAAACCATACAGGATAAATTTTTCTCACAAGGGAATATTCGTCCAGCACAGGTAAATTGACTGATATTCGAATTTCACATATGCACAAATTTACTTGTAGATTTTTGGTTCATACAGATAATCGTTGCAAATAACGAATTTTAATTGACTGATAATCTACAATTTAGCGGATTAGACTCCTTAGGATCGAATTACTCACCAGAAAATCGTCCACAGAGAAAAAACGCCAAGATAGAGGATCAAAGATCACCAGGAAATTCGTCCACCACCAGTCTGCCACCACCAGCGTCAGGAATTTCAGGAGGCGCCAAGCACAGTGAGGGGCGACGACCACAGGCGGCTAGGGCAAGAAAACCAACAAAAGTCGTGAGGGAGAGGAGCCCTCACGCAATTCCCTTTTTTTTCCACCCCAAACGGATCCAAGATCCAATAACCCAGTTAACTTAAGTGAAAAATCGGTTTTATGGGCTTACCTGGGCTTAACCACCCTGCGCCACTCCAATAACATCAGAAATATGCGCCACCATGGTGGAAGAAATTCCAGGAGCAAAGAATCAAGGTTGAGGGTTCAAATCCCCAACTAAAATAATTATTTTTGCCCTGTAGGAAAATTCCTACACTTAGGCAAAAATCCCAAAATTTTAACTGATAAAAATACAGAAACAAAATTTCTAACCTTAAATCATAATTCAGAAAAATCGAGGGTGTTACAGTAACCCTCTATGTTTTCATGAATTGATTGTTTGTTATCTTCTTATGAAGTAATTTATTTGTGTTTGATTCAATTATTGTTGTGATTAATTATATGTTGATTACTAGCCATAATTTGCATGATTAAAGACGTCGCAAGAAGTACTGAGAGGTGAATTACGACGTCGGACCTACAATATTTGGACAAGTTGATTTGAACACGAGAGTAGTTCAAGTTGATTTTATAGATTTGTCAAGAGCTCATTGCGTCTATCCTGAGTTAATAACCACGATAATAGGGGATTAAGTTGGATAGATATTGTATTGTACTACTGAGAGGGGGCAATCTGTACATATGGATAAATCCCCTTTAACATAGTAAATCCTTCTTAAGATGTTCTTAATTAGAAAAGTCATAAAACATAGAGTGGTAAACCCAAAATCCTGAATTTTCATCAGATCGATTATAATCATAGTTTGTTTACTATTTCTGCATTTTAGTTAAGATAAAAAAAAAATCTATTTTAGATTAGTCTAGCTAACGATCTTAAGTAGAGACAGTACTTGGCCATTGGTCCTTGTGGGATCGATATTTTTATTACTTCAATATTTCCATGCACTTGCAGAACACATCAAGTTTTTGGCGCCATTGCCGGGGACCAATTTCGCTAATATTGACTCAATCTAAGGTTTGATAGACTAGACTTTTGTTTTCTTTTATTTGCTATCTAACTCTGTTTATTTATAGTCTTCTTTGAACCGATTGTTTGTTTTCCATCTTCAGTTTAACCTGTTAATTGTTTATACCCAGGTGTTCTAGGAAGCTATTTGAGGAAGATTCGGAACCAGAATGAACTCTTCACCTGCTCAGAAAGCAATTGGTAAAGGAAATCTTAAAATCTAAGATGGGTGATAGAGACCTTTAAAGGATTACGCAAACCCAAACCTGTAAGGGGTTCGCTCTAGTATTGCTCGTCCCAACATTGAGGCGAACAATTTTGAAATCAAACCATCTCTACTTTTCATGGTTCAGTAGAACCAGTTTGGAGGCTTACCATCTGAGGATCCTAATATGCACCTTTCTATATTTCTTGAATATTATGATACATTAAAGATGAATGGTGTTTCTAATGATGCTCTGCAACTTAGACTTTTCCCTTTTTCTCTCAAGGATAGGGCTCGTGCATGACTTCACTCTCATCAGCCAGGTTCCATAACAACTTGGGAGGAGCTCTCCATTGCTTTTTTAGCAAAATATTTTCCACCAAGTAAGACTGCATAGCTTAGGAACCAGATCACAAGCTTTGTTCAAAAAGAAGAGGAATCACAATTTGAGGCATGTGATTGATTTAAAGAACTTCAGAGGATGTGCGCACAGCATGGTCTTGATAAGTGTGTAATTATTCATACATTTTATAATGCTTTAAATTATAATACTCGTATGACAGTTGACGCTGCCGCTGGTGGCACCATAATGAATAAAATTATGGAGGATGCAATGAATTTGTTTGAAGAAATGGCTTTGAACCACTGTCAGTGGACAAGTGAGAGAGGTCCGTCTTCTAAGGTGCTAGGTTGGTATGATTTAGATGCTATCACTAACTTGCCACCAAGGTTGATTCCTTAACTCCCAAAATTGATTCTCTGAATTTAAATTCTACCACAGCTAACTCTGTTTCGTGTGAGATTTGTGGTAATGCAGGTCATTATACACAAGAATGTTAGTTGAGAGTTTCTACACAGGGTGAGTGCAACTCTAAATAAGCAAATGTAATTGAGAATTATAATGGAAGACATTAGAATGACCCATACTCAAGCACTTACAACCCTGATTGGAGGAACCATCCCATTCTCTCTTGGAGGAGCAATCAAACCAAACACCTCAAGGTAACAATCGATAGCTCCTTGGCTTTCAGGAAAGACAGTACAATCAGCCTCAACCGCAAGCTCCCTAGAAGTCGAACCTGGAAATTCTAATGGAGACATTTATTGCCACACAGACCAAGCAGAACAATGAATTCAGACATCAAATCGATGATTTCAGGCAAGAATTTAGACATGTTAGTGAGTCTATCAAGAATCTAACTTCCAAGATGGAATCTATGGAGACCCATTAGAAGATGTCGGAAACTCAAATAGCTAAGCAGGCTAGTTCTTCAAGCAGGCCTACAGGTAGATTACTGGGGAAGATAGAAGTAAACCCACGTGAGCACTGCAATGCTATTACAACACACAGTGGGAAACAATTGGAAGAGCCATGGGCACCAGATACAACGCAAGACCAAGAGGTGCAGAATTTTGAATTCACAGAGGAAGAGGGAAATAATGGCGAAACATTTTTGCAAGATAGGGAGCCGGAATCAGTTTATGTACCACCACCTCTCTACAAATAGCCAGTACCTTTCCCTCAAAGATTGGCAAAAGCTAAACTTAACAAACATTTTAAAAAATTTTTAGAGGTACTTAAAAATCTTTATATTAATATACCTTTCACTGATGCATTATCGCAGATGCCTTCATAAAAGTTCTTGAAAGAAATATTGTCCAACAAGAGGAAGTTGGGAGAGCATGGAATGGTCGCACTACTGAGGAGTGTAGTGCAATAATTAAGAATAAATTGCCACCGAAGCTAAAAGATCCAGGGAGTTTTTCTATTCCTTGTTTGATTGGTGCTATGTCTATTGACCGTGCTTTGTATGATTTAGGGGCTAGCGTCAGCTTGATGCCACACTCTGTTTGTAAGAAGCTGGATATTGGAAATCTCAAACTTACTTCTGTTTCTCTACAGCTAGCTGACCGCTTTGTATGGTGATACGCACTGCAAGTGCACGGTGTTATTGAAGTAATATAAAAGATATCGAATCCCACAGGGAACAAGGTGAGTACCAGAAAATCTAATTCTTAGAATCTAAGCTGATCAAATCGTGGTTTTTGGAACTTAAAAACTAAAACTAAGCGAAATCGTCAGCAAGAAATCAAACAACTACGGCGGGGAAAATATATGAGAGAGAATATCAGGGCTTTGGTTTCCGCCACTCTGATGATTCTAATTGCGCTAAGACATAAATATCAGTTACATGGATTTACAAATATGCATAAGGAATCTACCCTATGGTACAAGGTGCCCTCTTTCGAGTGTACACCCCGGTATTTACCTAGAACGTCTCCTACTTTCGCGGTGGATTGTTCTAGACAAACCCAATGGGTTCTGTGGTAGATTATGGTCCCTCAAAAGAAAAATAAGCACTTTCGTGTCGAGTCTTAGCAAGATTCACAAAGAGGTTCCGTCGTTACAATCCTACTTTCATTATGAACTGTAATAACTATGACATGATAATACTTGGCCAGAGTAAATATCAAAAAATTAATACTTCAAGTGAAATATGCTCAGAATATGATCCAAATTACAAAGTTAATACAATAATTGCAAATAGAAATCGTCAGAGGGCTTAACCTAGCCCTGAAATAAAGTTTACGCTACAACTATCGTTGAATTGCTAAAAATTCTCTCTTTGTACATAGGAAAATCACAGGAAAAGGTTTCTAAGGGGGAGGAGACGATGAACTGAAAGAAATAAACAAGAATCACTGAGTTCCGATGGTTGAATCTCCAGAAATCGCCTCGAAGTCGCCTGTTCGCTGTGTCCATCCACCCTAACCAGTTTGTTGCCTGTTTTCTTGATTATTAGGTCACGGAAATTGGGGATTTTATATTCTTTCTGTTCTCCTTCGAATAAGCTTTCCATAGAGTCCTCACTTGCCAAATTTGGACTTGAATTGGACCCGAAATCGACGAAAAACTGAGTGAAGGTTGGGCTGTTCCGATAGTGTCACGGGTGAACCCTGCCGGGTTCACCTGGTGGTGAAGTGTTCTATGTAATGATGTTGCGAAATAATCACAGGTGAACCCCTCCGGGTTCACCTACCAGTGAAGTCCATGGTATATTTTTTTTCGCGGGTTTTATCGGACAGAATCACGGGTGAACCCCAGTGAAGCGTGCGGCGAGTTTCAGATACCCTGACATCATCGGTGAACCCCGCCGGGTTCACCAGGCAGTGAAACGCGCGGTGAGTTTCGTCCTTTGGCAAGATCATCAGTGAACCTCGCCGGGTTCCCCTGGCCGTGAAGTCCAGAAAAAGCTCCGATTGAGCCCAAATTTTACGGGCAGCTTCGTCTTCTTATAAGGAATCACCCCATGCTTTTAGATTCTTCAAAATGACTTCAAAATTGGGTGATTTAACCTGAAATTCCATAAGAAAGACGAAAAGTGAAGATTCTGAAGCTTTGAAGTAAATAAGCTTTAAAGGAGTGTAAAAATATTCAAATAAGCCTAAATTTATCTTGGAATAATAATAAAAATCACTATAAAAATGCATGGCATCAAACATTCCAGACTTAAATCTTTGCTTGTCCTCAAGCAATAAAATAAGTTGAAATACATGCTTGGTATAAGAATAATCTTTTGTGTTGAAGTTCGCACCCAAGTTCAGAAAAATACTTTTTTAGCAATCCAAGATCTAATCAGAAGAAATCAACAAAAAGGAGTGTCTTAAGCATTCACCAGTTTGGTCCCACAGTTTTTAGATGTTAACCAATTTAGAAAGCAGTAAACATGGGATTTAATCAAAGCATACACAACACTCATCTCATTCCTATCCTTCCAATTCATAATGTTGGGGTTAACTCAAATGTTTTATTCGGGATATGAAACACTGATCATTGCATTAGACTTCAACTCATATCCTTAGGTACCATTGCCAAATTTTTGCAATGCCAAGTAGAGGAGTCTTTTTATTTAAATTCACATTTCTTAAATTTCAACTCATATCTAGGGGTGAGCATTCGGTATTAACCGATATCGAATTTACCGAAATTTTTTATACCGAATTTTCAGAAACCGAAACCGAACCGAATTACGAAAATACCAAATTACTACCGAATCGAATTTACCGAAAATTTTTTGGTAAATTCAGTAAATTACCGAAAATATAGTATAAATTATTTTTAGGGATGGTCGAAACCGATTATATATATATTTTAAAATATTTTATTATTTAGTTTTTATTTTCTTAACCAAGTTCGATGATATATATAGCAAGTTCGACAATAATTATTGTTTGAACCAGTTCGACGATATATATAGTAAGTTCGATAATAATTATTGTCGAACTTACTATATATATTGTTGAACTGATTCAAACATAACCAAGTTCGACGATATATATAGCAAGTTCGACAATATTATTATCGAACTTGCTATATATATTGTTGAACTAGTTCAAACAACCAAGTTCGATGATATATATAGCAAGTTCGACAATAATTATTGTCGAACTTGCTATATATATTGTTGAACTGGTCATAATTAATATAATTTATCGGTAAATCGGTTTTTTACTGAACCGATTTTGAAAAACCAAACCGAAAACCGAAAACCAATATTCACTAAATCATTTACCGTAACCGAAAATCGAAAACCGATATTCACTAAATCATTTACCGTTACCGAAACCGAAATAATTTTAACCAAACCGTTTTTACTGAATTTTTCGATAATCGGTAAAAATCGATTTTACCGACTCGAATGCTCACCTCTACTCATATCCTTCGGTACCACTGCCCATTTTTCGTAGTGCCAAGTAGAGGAATCTAAGTGTGATTTTTTTAAAAAAAAATAACAAAAATCAACATATCCTGACTTTTAACAAATGCAGTGTTTCCCCAATACTAGAAAGGAATTCAAAATTTGAAAAGATATTATGTATCCTGATATGTATCGAATGTAAATTGCAAACCAAAATCAATTGAAGAATCATGAAAACGCTTGACCCACTAAATGAACAACCTAAAATCAATCCACTTAGAGAATTTCTAAGTCATAGAATATATGGACATGATTATTGAGTAAATTTCCAACAAGTACTACATTCAACATGTCTTGATAAATTCCAACCAATCATGCATTTAACTTTAAGAGTTTTGCAAAGCTATCATTAGACAATACTAGCATGACAAGTCAACAATGAATCTTTCTTCACAAAATTTGCAATATATGTTTTAAAACATCTCCATGTAAGCTCACAGATTCACACAACATGTAACATAGATTGTAGCATTATACTGAAGCGGAAAAACAAGCAGTTCAAGCATATGTGTTATACACTGCAGAGGGTGGGGCCTGTAGATGTGAACCAGGCCCACAAATAGTGGCATATAAGATACAATGCCAATATCAAAATAACATCCATCAAAAAGTATCATAACAAATCCATAAAGAGTCAGAGCACAATAACCAAACAGAAGTTGGAGTAAAGACAGCTCACCCGCCCTAAAATGTTGCATAGTCCTCTATGCAACGTCGTATATGTGAGAGCAGAAGGTGGCGATGTCGAGTCCGGTTGGAGCGTCAGGTTGCACAGTATATACTTCACGGGTGAACCCCGCTGGGTTCACCTGGCCGTGAAGTGCACTGAGCTTCAGTGAAAATCCATCGAAAATCTCCTGTTCCCATAGCACATCTGCATCACAAAAATAACCCTCTAATCAGCGTATATCAAGATCAAAATTTCCTAGAATAAGCTTGATAAGCAAGAGAGAGTGGTACTCAACGATGATAAACTAAAAACTAAATGACAACCAATGCAAATAAATAAAAATGAAAACAACGAGAAAACTTGGGTTGCCTCCCAAGAGCGCTAGTTTTAGGTCAATAGCTCGACCATAGAAGTATCAAGTTATCACATCAGTGGGGTTGAAAAGGGCGAGAACTTCCCCTTGTTTGACCCGTTCATCTTCAAAATATTGTTTAAGGCGGTGTCCATTATCTTCCAAACTTCTAGCGCGCTTAAGTACACCCACGCTGTAACATATACCTGCAAGAGAAGGTTTTTTGAGAGAGTTAGACAGGTCAAATTGAATAACATTGCCACCTATGTTTAAATCCAGTTTCCCATTTTTAACATCGATGACAATACCAGCTGTAGCAAGAAAATGTCTTCCTAAAATAATAGGAAGTCTGTCATCATCATCAATGTCTAACACAACAGAGTCAGCATGAATAAAATAATCCCCTACTTTAATAGGTACATCCTCTAAAATATCCACTGGACTTCGAACTGATCTATTAGCAAGCTGCAAATAAATATTAGTCAATTTTAAGTCACCCAAATCCAGCTTTTTACACAATGATAACGGCATGATGCTGACACTCGCTTCTAAATCGCACAGTGCTCTCTCAAAGGTCATCTCTCCTATCTGGCATGGTATGGAAAAGCTGCCAGGGTCCTTGAGTTTTTGTGGAAGCTTGTTTTGCAAAATCGCACTGCACTCCTCAGTGAGTGCCACGGTTCCTTGGACTTCTAGCTTCCGTGTATTTGAGAGGATGTCCTTCAGGAACTTCACATAGGTCGGCATCTACAAAAGGGCATCAACAAAGGGAATGTTAATATATATTTTTTTCAATATTTCCATAAACTTACTGAATTGCTTGTCTAGCTTGGCTTTGACAAGCCTCTGAGGGAAAGGTATCGGCGGCTTGTAGGCTGGCGGCCCAACATAGGGTCGCTCTTCCTCTGTTCGCTCAGGTTCCGCCAGTGTTGAATCTGCATGTGGCTCCTCAGGATTCGATGTCACTTCATCCCTTGTTTCATTGATCGGCATCTTAGGGTCTTCAAGTTGCTTGCCGCTCCGAGTGGAGATTACACTGCAATGCTCTCTCGGGTTAACTTCTGGCTGTGATGGAAGCTTCCCTGGCGCTCTTGAGGATGAGCTAGCTTGCTGGGCAAGCTGGCTCTCCAACATTTTGTTATGTGTCTCCAAGGAGTCCATCCTTGTCATCATCAGTTTCATCATATCAGTCAGCCCTTCTTTCTGCTTACTCAGTTGAGAGTCTTGGGTCGGTCTTGGAGGAGAATTGTAATTTCCTTGTTGAAGGGAAAGATTGTAGTTTTTCTATTGGAACCCAGGTGGCTGCCTGTAATTTTCTTGTTACGGCGGCCTGAAGTTCCCTTGCTGAGGTTGAACTTGTGGTGGCGCTTGCCCTAGTAGTATAGGCTGCGTGGTCCGGTAGGAGAAGTTCGGGTGGTTGCGCCAGCCAGGGTTGTAATAGTTGGAATAAGGGTTGTTCATGGAGTTCATATTTTCAACTGCATTAAGATGTTCAGGCTGACTTGGGACCACTTGTCCATCTCCCACTCGGCACTCAGCACCTGTATGTCCTGCAATGCCACACAGCTCACAAGACAATGAATTAGTGTCTAAAGAGTTAACAGACCATGAATCAAATTTCTTAGTCAGATTATCTACCTTCACAGTGAGAGAAGTTAATGAATCAAGATCGAATTTACCTACTTTCCTGGAAGGTGTACCTCGCTCTGGATTCCATTGATGGTAGTTTAGTGCCATGTCCTCCAGGAGACTTATAGCATCTTCAGGTACTTTGCTCATCAGTCCCGATCCTCCAGCAGCAGCATCGACTGTGAGTCTAGTATTGTACTTCAATCCCATATAGAATGTGTGTACTAGAACCCCAAGTCTCAATCCCATGATGCGGACATAATCTTTGAAGCTCTTTGAATGTTTCCCAGGCTTCGTACAAAGACTCTCCATCCTTTTGCATGAAGCTCGTTATCTAGTTTCTGAGTTGGATTGTCTTCGAAGGAGGGAAATACTTCGAGAGGAAAGCTTGAGATAGTTCATCCCATGTCCGTATTGAAGCTGAGGGGATCGTGTGGAGCCATGTCCTTGCTCTGTCCCTTAAGGAGAAGGGAAACAAATGCAACCTGATAGCATCAGAAGTAGCTCAATTAATCTTTAACATATCACAATATTTCAAAAATATGGACAAATGCATATTAGGGTCCTCAAGAGGAGAATCACCAAATTGATTTTGTTGTATCATGGAAAGTAGAGCAGGTTTAATTTCAAAATTATTGGCATCGACACTAGGCCTAACGATTCCTGATTGAAACCCTTGTGTAAAAGGCGCTGCATATTCTCGCAGTGTTCTAGCATTGTTGTTGTTCATAGGTTGAGGCGCTGGTTCATTCTCCATGTCGATATGAAGGTGTTCCATCTGTTCTTGACTTTCCTTTTTTCGAGTTTGTTCAAGCTTCCTTCTTTGTCTTAAGGTCCGTTCTATTTCGAGATCGATTTCCAAGAGTACTCCTGCCCTGGAACTTCTTTGCATAAAAATTTGTCAGATTCAATTAAGAAGTTCAAAGCAATTGACACAAGCAGAAAGCACCGTGAAACAGAATAAAGAAAGAAAAACTAACTAAAACTTAGTCTACCGGTCCTTAGAACTATACTGATATCAACTGTTGTTCCCCAGCAACAGCGCCAAAAACTTGATACGCACCGCAAGTGCACAGTGTTATCGAAGTAATACAACAGATATCGAATCCCACAGGGAACAAGGTGAATACCAGAAAATCTAATTCTTGGAATCTAAGCTGATCAAATCGTGGTTTTTGGAACTAAAACTAAAACTAAGCGAAATCGTAAGCAAGAAATCAAACAACTATGGCAGGGAAAATATATGAGAGAGAATATCAGGGCTTTAGTTTCCATCACTCTAACGATTCTAATTGCACTAAGACATAAATATCAGTTACATGGATTTACAAATATGCATAAGGAATCTACCCTATGGTACAAGGTGCCCTCTTTCGAGTGTACACCCAGGTATTTACCTAGAACGTCTCCTACTTTCGCGGTGGATCGTTCTAGACAAACCCAATGGGTTCCGTGGTAAATTATGGACCGTCTAACAAAGAACAAGCATTTTCGTATCGAGTCTTCGCAAGATTCACAAAGAGGTTCCGTCATTACAATCCTACTTTCGTTATGAACTGTAATAACTATGACATGATAATACTTGGCCAGAGTAAATATCAAGAAATTAATACTTCAAGTGAAATATGCTCAGAATATGATCCAAATAACAAAGTTAACACAATAATTGCAAATAGAAATCGTCAGAGGGCTTAACCTAGCCCTGAAATAAAGTTTACGCTACAACCATCGTTGAATCGCTAAAAATTCTCTCTTTATACATAGGAAAATCATAGGAAAAGGTTTATAAGAGGGAGGAGATGATGAACCGAAAGAAATAAACAAGAATCACTGAGTTCTGATGGTTGAATCTCCAGAAATCGCCTCGAAGTCGCCTGTTCGCCGTGTCCGTCCACCCTAGCCGCTTCGTTGCCTGTTTGCTCAATGATTAGGTCACGGAAATTAGTTCTTTTATATTATTTCTGTTCTCCTTCGAATAAGCTTTCCATAGAGTCCTCACTTGCCAAATTTGGACTTGAATCAGGCCCGAAATTGATGAAAAATCGAGTGAAGGTCGGGCTGTTCCGATAGTGTCACGGGTGAACCCCGTAGGGTTCTCCTGGTGGTGAAGTGTTATGTGTAATTCTGTTGTGAAATAATCATAGGTGAACCCCGCCGGGTTCGGGGTTCACCTACCAATGAAGTCCACGGTATATTTTTTTGCGCGGGTTTTATCAAACAGAATCACGGGTGAACCCCGTGGTGTTCACCTGCTAGTGAAGCGTGCGACGAGTTTCGGATACCCTGACATCATCGGTGAACCCCGCCGGGTTCACCAGGCAGTGAAACGCGCTGTGAGTTTCATCCTTTGGCAAGATCATCGGTGAACCCCGCCAGGTTCACCTGGCCGTGAAGTCCAAAAAAAGCTCCGATTGAGCCCAAATTTTACGAGCAACTTCATCTTCTCATAAGGAATCACCACATGCTTTTAGATTCTTCAAAATGACTTCAAAATTAGGTGATTTAACCTGAAATTCCATAAGAAAGACGAAAAGTGAAGATTTTGAAGCTTTAAAGTAAATAAGCTTTAAAGGAATGTAAAAATATTCAAATAAGCCTAAATTTATCATGGAATAATAATAAAAATCACTATAAAAATGCGTGGCATCATATGGCATCTGATAGGTATTTTAGAGGATGTGCCTATCAACGTTGGTAAGTTCTTTATACCTGCTGATTTTTTTGTCCTCGAGATGGAGGAGGATTCTAGACTTCCCATAATTTTAGGTCACCCCTTTTTGGTGATAGTTGGAGCCATGATTGATGTTAAGAATGAGAAGCTCACTTTTAAGACAGGTGAGGATTCTGTAGATTTTAATTTGACAGAAAATTAAAGAAGTCTTCTTTTGTTGGATCTTTCTATAGTGTTGACGTTTTGGAAGACACTTTACCTATGACCATTGATTCCAGGATGGAAAAAGATCTGCTCGAAGTGTGTCTTATCAAAGGTGATGACAGTGATGAAGAGGAGGAGATAAGCTCATATTCTGCATTATTAAATTTTGCATCACCACTTGAGTCCAAAAAGTTGAAAGAAGAACACTTTAGCATGAAGGAAGGTAAACCTAATGAAGGAAAGATGTATGAATTTAAAACTCTCCCAAGCAACCTTAGGTATGAATTTCTTGGAGAAAACTCTACTTTTCCTGTAATTATTAATGCAAATCTTGATGCTTCTCAAACTACTAGGCTTTTAAATGAACTTCAGCAACATAAGAGAGTGATTGGCTATACCCTTGATGATATGAAAGGAATTAATCCATCTGTTTGTATGCATAGAATATTTTTAGAAGAGGGGATCAAGCCGTCAGTTGAGTATCAAAGAAGGCTCAACCTGAACATGAAGGAGGTAGTGAAGAAAGAGATTCTTAAACTTCTAGATGTTGGAGTCATCTATCCTATCTCTGACAGCCAGTGGGTGAGCCTAGTGCATATTGTGTTGAAGAAAGGGGGGGGATTACCGTGCTAAAAAAATGAAAATAACACTCTTATTCTGACAAGAATGGTAACAGCGTGGCAGATGTGCATTGACTATCAGAAGTTGAATGCCGTCACCCGAAAAGATCATTTTTCCCTTCCTTTTATTGACTAGATGTTGGAATGCTTAGCTTGTAATTCTTATTTCTGCTATCTTGATGGATATTCTAGTTTCTTTCAGATTGCTATTCATTCTGAAGACCAGGAGAAGATGACGTTCACGTGCCCATATAACACTTTTGCTTATCGCCGCATGCCGTTTGGACTCTACAATGCACCCGCTACTTTCTAACGTTGCATGATGGCTATTTTTTCTAATTTTATTGAAGATATTATGGATGCGTTTATGGATGATTTTTCCATATGTGGTTCTGATTTTGATATTTGCCTGTCTAATTTATCACGAGTGTTACAACGTTGTGAAGAGTTTAATTTGGTTTTAAACTGGGAAAAGTGTCACTTTATGGTTAACGAAGGAATTGTTTTAGGGCACTTAATTTCTAATCATGGTATTGAAGTAGATAGGGCAAAGGTGGAAGTGATTGAGAAACTGCCACCACCATCTTCTGTTAAAGGAATTAGGAGTTTTCTTAGTCATGTGATTTTCATAGACGCTTTGTTAAGGATTTTTGAAAATTGCTAGACCTCTTACTTTATTACTTAGTAATAATGTTCCTTTTATTTTTTATCAGAATTGTATGATTGCTTTTTAGAAACTCAAAAAGGCTTTTACCACAGCACCAATAATTCAACCGCCTGACTGGTCGCTTCCTTTTGAGCTGATGTGTGATGCCAATGACCATGCCATAGGGGCTGCTCTTGGACAACACAATGAGAAAAAGTTGCATGTTATTTATTATGTGAGCTGGACATTAGACGACGCGCAAATCAATTATGCAACAACAAAGAAGGAGTTTCTAATTATTATTTTTGCATTTAATAAATTTAGATCTTATCTTATTGAATCTAAGTTGATTGTTTACACAGATCATGCGGCCATTAGATATCTTATGAGTAAGAATGATTCAAAACCAAGATTGATCAGATGATCCTTCTGCTATTAGAATTCGACTTGGAGATCAAAGATAAAAAGGGTGCAAAAAATTATGTTGCAGATCATCTATCACGCCTTGTTCAGGAAGATGGAGTAGAGAAAGTAACCGAGCATGAGATTGATGATGCCTTCCCTGATGAGCATCTCTTTGCTATTGCAAGGATTGATGCTCCGTGGTATACTGATTTTGTGAATTATTTAGTGTTTGACGTTTTACCCGCTGATTTGAACTATTAGGGATGGAAGAGATTTCTATCAAAGGTAAAGCATTATTTCTGGGAGGATCCTTTTCTATTTAAAAGGTGCGCGGATGGATTATACAGGAAATGTCTGCCAAGGAAGAGATGAGAGATGTGCTTTTTTGTTGTCATAATTCTGCATATGGAGGACATGCTAGTTCATCTAAGACTGCTTTCAAAGTGCTTCAATCAGGTTTTTCTAGCTAACCCTTTTTAAGGATGCTTGGAATTATGTTCTTTCTTGTGAATAATGCCAGCGAACAGGAAACATATCAAGATGAGATGAGATGCCACTGAGCAATATTTTAGAGATCGAGATATTTGACATGTGGGGAATTGATTACATGGGTCCCTTTCCAACCTCATGTGGAAACAAGTATATTCTTGTGGCAGTAGATTATGTTTCGAAATGGGTTGAAGCTGTAGCAACTCCAACCAATGATTCCTGTATAGTTATCAAACTGTTCAAAAGGATAATATTTCCAAGGTTTGGGGTCCCACGAGTGGTAATAAGTGATGGTGGATCTCACTTTATAGAACAAAAATTCTCTACACTATTGAGTAAATATGGGGTGAGGCATAAAGTATCTACTCCCTATCACCCACAGACAAGTGGCCAAGTAGAAGTTTCTAACAGAGAGTTAAAGAGAATTCTTAAAAAGACTGTCTTTAGATCAAGGAAAGTTTGATCCATAAAGCTTGATGATATATTATAAACATACATGACTGCATTCAAGACCCCGATTGGTATGTCACCTTATCAACTTGTATATGGTAAATCATGTCATCTCCTGGTCGAATTAGAACATACATCTTATTGGGTGATAAAAACTTTGAATTATGATTTGAAAACCGCTAGGGGAGAAAAGGAGAATGCAAATTGATGAACTTAAGGAGATAAGAATGAATGCATATGAAAGTGCACATATTTACAATGAAAGAACCAAGAAGTGGCATGACCGCCATATCATCAAAAAAGATTTTCAAGAAGGTGACCTCGTTTTACTTTTTAACTCTAGATTGAGGCTCTTTCTTGGAAAACTGAGAATGAGGTGGTCGGCCCTTTCAAGGTTGTTAAAGTCTATCCTTATGGCGCTATTGAGATTTGGAGTGAAAGAGCAGAGAATTTCATAGTTAATGGCCAATGCCTAAAATATTACTATGTGTCTGAACCTATTGAAGAAGGTGTCAACCAAAAGCTCTCAGATCCTCCACCACCTGCATGATGATGATGATCTTTGGTCGAGCTTGTTGGGTCCCCTTCAAGGGGGAGCGCAAGGGGGTGAAACCCTAATGGGGCACATATATGCTTATATATGTATATGCGCATAGCGGAAGCTAGGGCTTCAAGATCGGTTAGCATGACATATGATTAACTTGTAAACAAGGATTGCAAAGAATCAACTCATACCATAGCCATAAGATTGGATGCGGCTTGGAAGCAAGAGGGCAAACAAGCTCTCCTCCAAAGAAAACACACACTAGATGAGAGATAGCCCCTTCTTGTTACTCCTTGTGCTAGCAAGGAACGCCAAGTCTCCTAACCGTGTGAAGGAGATCGATGTGTTCTTGGATAGCCGAATGCTTTCTTCCCCTTCTCTCGTCGAGAGCCACCACACTCAAGAGAAGGCAACGCCAAAAGCAATGAAGCATTGAGGCGTTATCTTGGCTTTAGGCGTTTTGGCGTTGAGACTTCCATATATGGTAAGTCTTAAATCTTCACATGTTCACGCATAGTGAACTAATCAAAACGCCCATCAAAACGAACCATGCGTTCACATAAGTGAACCGGTTCAATTGACTTTGGTTCAACAACCAAATCAAACCAAGATCAAACCAAGATATGGTCTAGATCTCATTAAACCAAAACGGGTTCAAGATCTAACCACACATCATTTGATGCTCTTGATCTCACCGATCTAGCATCCACACTCTCGATCGAAGCTTACCGATCTCAAGCCCTAATCAATCAAACATGATCAGACCAGATCTCACTTACAATCAGAGTTTAAACTCCTTTAAACTGAACCAAAACAATTCAGTCCACACGATCTGACATAAGTGAGCCATATCACCAAATTGTGTGACCCTGAGGGTTTCCTTTAAATGTCGGTAACGATAACTTACGTTGTCACGACCAGTGAGGGGTATCTAGCAACACATCACTGTCTCCCGATATAAAGGAAAGAGTCTTCCAAGACTACACCCAAACCATAGCACAAGTGTGAATCCACTTCACTAGGCATACATGTTTCCTTTGCCACTGGATGTTCTTATTGGACAAGCATGTCAAGCCTGTAGCTCCAATATGATGAGCATGATTAGATCAGGTGAGCATAGTCACCTGGGTATGGCCATACACTTTCTTAATCATCTCATTTAGGGGGGCCCCTTTAGAACATCACACTCCTTAAACAAGGAGACGGCAATCCTATATCTATCACTAGTGTCCCAACCTGACTCATGATCATTATCCAAGATAGTCTATAACCATTATGTTTCAAATGATATTGAACTACCTCAAAACAATGACAATCATCATTTAGAAACACAAGTGATCTCAAGTCACAGGACATGTGCCACTTAGTGCAAACAAGGATTATTCACATTGTGACAAGCAATTGAATATCCTAGTAGGGTCTGTCCAGTACATCCAATGTACCCATGAGTCTACATCTTATTCCATGCTCGAAGCATCCTATAAGATTAGAACGCATATTAGTCTCAATCATATCAAGGCTGTCTCATGTTCACCAAGATATCTCGACTAAGGACAATATAGCATGTCAGCCTAGCTGAACAGCATTGAGACATTATTCAGAAGAACACACATTGCAGCAGATGATGTAACAACCTGAATAATAACCATTGCCTTTATAAACACAAGAGTTTATTACATGATACTTTTACAATCCCAAGGCCTCAAACATTAGCCTTAAGGGCATACCCCAACAATCTCCCACTTGCACTTAATCTAATGGTTGAGAAATCTCAAACCCATATTATTACAGTGCTTCTGATGCTTCTGCTGCGCCAGAGGCTTGGTAAGCGGGTCAGCCAGATTGTCGTCTGTATGAACCTTGCAAATTTTGATCTCGCCACGATCAATGATCTCCTGGATCAAGTGAAACCGTCTCTGTATGTGCTTGGACTTCTGGTGCGACCGTGGTTCCTTTGCTTGTGCGATTGCTCCAGTGTTATCACAGAAGATAACCAAAGGATCTGCACTCGAAGGAACGACACCAAGTTCTCTCACGAACTTACGAATCTACACTGCCTCCCTGGATGCTTCCGAGGCTGTAACATACTCGGCTTCTGTTGTGGAATCAGCAACAGTTGACTGTTTGAAACTCTTCCACACCACTGCTCCACCATTCAAGCTAAAAACATAGCCTGATTGCGATCGGAAATCATCCTGGTCCGATTGGAATGAAGCGTCAGTATATCCTTCTATACTGAGTTCTTCCTGACCACCATATATCAAGAACATATCTTTGGTCCTCCGCAGATATTTTAAAATGTTCTTGACTGCAATCCAGTGTGCCTGACCTGGATTACTTTGGAATCGACTGGTCACGCTTAACCCGTAAGCGACGTCAGGGCGAGTACATAACATCGCATACATAATGGACCCAATAGCCGAAGCATAAGGCGTATTGTCCATCTCCTCTTTCTCAGTCTGTGTTTGCGGACACTGACTCTTTGAAAGATTCAGACCATGTCTGACTGGAAGATATCCTCTTTTAGAATTCTCTAAATGAAATCTTTCCAGGACTTTATCGATGTAAGTACTCTGGCACAGCCCGAGAAGTCTCTTAGATCTATCCCTGTAGATCTTCACACCTAGTACATAGGCTGCTTCTCCTAGATCTTTCATCTGGAAACATTTTCCTAACCATGCTTTAACAGCATGCAGTTCAGGAATATCGTTTCCAATGATCAAGATATCATCGACGTAGAGGACTAGGAAAGTAATCACGCTCCCACTAAACCTCTTATATACACACGGGTCATCCTCATTCTTGATGAAACCAAACTCACTGATTGATTCATCAAAACGAATATTCCAGCTTCTTGATGCTTGCTTAAGTCCATAAATAGACTTCTTTAACTTGCATATTTTATGACGATCTGATGGATTAGTGAAACCTTCAGGTTGTGTCATATACACATCCTCATCCAGATTTCCATTAAGGAAAGCGGTCTTCACATCCATCTGCCAGATCTCATAATCGTAATATGCTGCTATCGCGAAAAGAATTCGAATAGACTTGAACATGGCTACAGGAGAGAAAGTTTCATCATAATCTATCCCGTAGATTTGTTTGAAACCTTTCGCAACTAGCCTGCCTTTATAGGTAACCACGTTACCATCCATGTCAATCTTCTTCTTGAAGATCCATTTACAGCCTATAGGGATTACTCCCGGAGGCGGATCAACCAAATCCCAGACTTGGTTATCTGACATGGAGTCCATCTCGGCTCGCATAGCTTCAAGCCATCTAGCTGAGTCCGGTCCACTGACCGCATCCGCATAAGTAAGGGGTTCATCATTATCAATGATGTAGACTCCGTCATAGCGCTCAGGCTGTCTACGGATCCTTCCCGATCTACGCGGTTCCCATGATATCTGAGCCTCAGGTTGTTCAGTGACCTATTCTACCGGCTCAGGCTCATCCAACTGTGCTTGACTACTTTGTCCTTCCTCTGGATTCTCATCCAGCTTTATTTCTCTCCCACTGGCCTCTTGCAGAAGAAACTCCTTCTCAAGAAATATGGCCGTTCGAGCAACAAATACTTTGTTCTCTTTGGGATCGTAGAAATAATAACCCTTAGTTTCCTTAGGGTAACCAACAAAGACACATTTCTCAGATCTGCTCTCTAGTTTCCCAGAGGCGAGCTTTTTAACATAGGCCTCGCAGCCCCAGATCCTGATAAATGTCAAGCTAGGCTGTTTCCCATACCATAACTCATATGGCGTCTTTGAAACTGCCTTGGATGGCACTCGGTTTAGTACCTTTGCAGCTGTTTCCAGTGCAAATCCCCAAAAGGAGTAAGGTAGAGTAGCCTGACTCATCATAGAACGAACCATATCAAGTAACGTTCTATTTCTCCTCTCGGACACACCATTCCATTGCGGTGTTCCTGGCGGAGTGAGCTGTGAGATAATCCCACACTCCTTTAGATAGTCAGTAAACGCATGACTCAGGTATTCTCCACCTCGATCAGAACGAAGTGCCTTGATATTTCGGCCTAACTGATTCTGTACTTCATTTTTGAACTCTTTGAACTTGTCAAAAGATTCACTCTTATGTCTCATCAAATAGACATAACCATACCTACTGAAATCATCAGTAAAGGTAATGAAGTACTGATAGCCACCTCTGGCATGTTTACTAAATGGCCCACACACATCACTGTGTATAAGGTCAAGTAAACCTGAAGCCCTTTGACCTTTGTTAGGAAAAGGAGACTTCGTCATTTTACCCAATAAACAAGCTTTGCATGTATCAATCTCCTCATAGGAGAATGATCCCAGCAGTCCATGATCATGCAACCGCTTAATGCGCTTCTTGTTAATATGGCCTAAACGACTATGCCATAACAAGGTGCTGTCATCAGCATGCTTGGCTTTCTTATTATCAATATTTTGTATAGAATATTCCATGTCCAACATGAATAACCCATTGTTAATTGAACCAGTCGCATAAACAATATTATCAAGAGTAAGATAACACTTTGAAGTCTTGCATTCAAAGGAAAACCCTTTCCTGACAAGAGCAGGAATAGAGATAATATTTTGGTAATACTGGGTACAAAATAACAATTGTTTAATTCTAATACAATGCCAGATGGTAATGAGATGTAATAATCCCCTACAGCAACAGCAGCAACCCGTGCCCCGTTTCCAACTCGTAGGTCCACCTCATGCTGTCCCACCTGCCTTCTTCTCTTGAGTTCATGTACATTTGAACAAATGTGAACTCCACATGCAGTGTCCAACACCCATGAAATAGAAGAAGATGAAACCATGACTTCCGTCACGTATATACCTGAGCCAGAAGCGATGCTTCCCCTCTTATCTCCTTGGAGCGCTTTACAGTCCTTTTTCCAGTGACCCAGCTGGCCACAGTGGAAACACCTGTTGTCCTTCGACCACTTTACCTTCTGTTTCAGAGCCTTGCTGTAACTCTTGACAGGGGCTTTGCCCTTCTTCCCCTTCTTCTTGTTCCTGGAAGGAACCATTAAGACAGAGGTTGAAGGCTTTCCCTTCAGAGTCTCCTCAGTAGTCAAGAGCATATTCAGCAGCTCTGCCGGAGTACAATCGATTTTGTTCATATTAAAGTTAATAATGAACGCATCGAAAGAGGGCGGGAGAGACTGCAGAATAATGTCTACAGCAAGCTCCTGGTTGATGGTATGCCCCAGTTTCTCCAGAGCCTCCTTGTGCCCAATCATCTTGAGCACGTGAGCTCCCACTGGGCTCCCTTCAGCCAGTTTGCTCTGAAAGAAAAGCTTTGTCAGATTATAGCGTTCTGTCCTCGCCTGTGCAGCATACAGCATCTTGAGGTTCGCTATAATCTCTATAGCCGACATATCCTCATGCTGACGCTGCAGCGGTGGCGTCATAGACGCTAGCATCAGGCAAGCGACATCAATGCTATCATTGACGTGCTTTTCATAGGCATCACGAACCGCCCTTGCGGCGTTCGCAGCGGGTTGAGGCGGCACAGCCGTCTCGAGGACATACAGTTTCCTCTCTGCCTTAAGAATGATCTTAAGGTGTCCGAACCAGTCTAAGAAGTTTGGCCCAGCAAACTTCTCCCTTTCCAGTAGGGATCGCACATTGAAGCTCATGGTGTTCGTTGCTGCAGGAATCTACAACAATGCAAGAACAGCAAGGTCAGTATCAATGTTTAGAATCAATCAGGACTTAAGAATGATTCTTTTTCTCACTATTTTATCTGACTGAAAAATCCATTAAAACAGTCCGAAAGAGTAACACTCTTTTAGTGAGATGGGATCCAGATTTCATACTTGGTCTCCGCGTCCCGCTCAGGCGAGATAAGATGCACAGAGAGTACAAGCACTAATTTCTGGTAGGCAGTCCCTGCCAATCGCCAACCCATGCGATTCCCCTTCATCTGGGCAATCCAGCAGACTGTGCCAACTGAGTTGGTACAACACAGTCTCTGATCCCACAGATGGCTGCCTCCATGTGCTACCATATGCGCCACATATGTAGCCTACATGGTCAAGCTGACCTGACCTACTCCCTGGACCACCACGTGCTATGCTGAGCAACGAGAAGCGATAAATCCCTTCTCTGTAACACGCAGGTGAAATCCCGCACCGTCTGAAGATAGATGGACGTGCCCACTGAGTGGGTACAACACGGCTCCAACGATAGTCAGAACAGTGAGGTTTCGCGTCAGAAGGCTTACGAGCTTGATATTTTAGCGTTGGATTTTAACGGTCTTTTATCTTCTTACTATCAGGCAAATTCTATGGCTATAGCAGAAGATAAATAACTCATGCAATTCTACTTATTTAGCAAATAAAAGAAAGCATGGATCTTATGTGGTAAAAGCCCATAGAGCCTAAGTAAGACCTTAAATCAACTTAAGTCTTCACTTGCTCTTCTTGGGTCTGCATCCCATCTGGTCCAACCCAGTGCCCTAGCGCTCAATGCAGCTCAGGTGCACCCACCAGCTGAATGCGCCTCTGCGATGTGTGCTTTTGTGCTCTTGTCTAATACATTTTAATCTATCTAGACAAGTTTGACTCGCAGGTCAATTATACAATAAATTAATTAAAAATGTGATTCGCAGATCACAAAAATAATAATTTACCAGGCTCGCAGGCCCCAGCACAGCACACATTAATAGGGCAACCCACATAAGATTAAATAAACAAGCGTCATGGCATCATTCAATCAACATGTGATCCATAGACAAAATAAAATTTTCGAAATCCCATTGGAATCAATTTTACTTGTCTTATGTGCCCTACAACCTTACAACGGTCCATTGATAGGGATCCACTCATCATGTCTAGTTAGATCCATGCCCTTTGCATGCACCAAGTCATAACTGACTCGCGTTGACCTAATGGTCAACCATGCATGCGCCAAGGGCTGAACTACCAACATGAGTTCTGGCAAACGGGTGTGACCCCGAGCCTAACTCATGTGCGTTCACTGGTTGTCTCAACCAGACCTCGCTACACGCCTGTGATGCAGTCGCCCTATAGCCACCTCGTGCTTGCGCACAGGTGCCATCTGGTCGACCCATCTAGGCTGTCAGATGGTCTGATCAGACTGGTTGGATCTATTCAAGATGATGCTTTCAACCCTATCAACCCGTCTAAGGGTTTATAGTAGGCGCTTATTAGATCTAATGAAGGGCGCGCAAGTTCTTTTGATTTGAGAAAGCAAAGCATGCGCCAACACATGCGCAACATGATAACTTGCATGTAAACTTAAGCATGCGCCAATACATGCGCAACATGATAACTTGCATGTAAACTTAAGCATGCGCCAATACATGCGCAACATGATAACAAACCTTAGATCAAAGCTATAAGCACATACAAGGATCACACATAAACAACAAGCAATCATATGAACATACGATACCATGCTCTGATACCAATTGTTGGGTCCCCTTCAAGGGGGAGCGCAAGGGGGTGAAACCCTAATGGGGCACATATATGCTTATATATGTATATGCGCATAGCGGAAGCTAGGGCTTCAAGATCGGTTAGCATGACATATGATTAACTTGTAAACAAGGATTGCAAAGAATCAACTCATACCATAGCCATAAGATTGGATGCGGCTTGGAAGCAAGAGGGCAAACAAGCTCTCCTCCAAAGAAAACACACACTAGATGAGAGATAGCCCCTTCTTGTTACTCCTTGTGCTAGCAAGGAACGCCAAGTCTCCTAACCGTGTGAAGGAGATCGATGTGTTCTTGGATAGCCGAATGCTTTCTTCCCCTTCTCTCGTCGAGAGCCACCACACTCAAGAGAAGGCAACGCCAAAAGCAATGAAGCATTGAGGCGTTATCTTGGCTTTAGGCGTTTTGGCGTTGAGACTTCCATATATGGTAAGTCTTAAATCTTCACATGTTCACGCATAGTGAACTAATCAAAACGCCCATCAAAACGAACCATGCGTTCACATAAGTGAACCGGTTCAATTGACTTTGGTTCAACAACCAAATCAAACCAAGATCAAACCAAGATATGGTCTAGATCTCATTAAACCAAAACGGGTTCAAGATCTAACCACACATCATTTGATGCTCTTGATCTCACCGATCTAGCATCCACACTCTCGATCGAAGCTTACCGATCTCAAGCCCTAATCAATCAAACATGATCAGACCAGATCTCACTTACAATCAGAGTTTAAACTCCTTTAAACTGAACCAAAACAATTCAGTCCACACGATCTGACATAAGTGAGCCATATCACCAAATTGTGTGACCCTGAGGGTTTCCTTTAAATGTCGGTAACGATAACTTACGTTGTCACGACCAGTGAGGGGTATCTAGCAACACATCACTGTCTCCCGATATAAAGGAAAGAGTCTTCCAAGACTACACCCAAACCATAGCACAAGTGTGAATCCACTTCACTAGGCATACATGTTTCCTTTGCCACTGGATGTTCTTATTGGACAAGCATGTCAAGCCTGTAGCTCCAATATGATGAGCATGATTAGATCAGGTGAGCATAGTCACCTGGGTATGGCCATACACTTTCTTAATCATCTCATTTAGGGGGGCCCCTTTAGAACATCACACTCCTTAAACAAGGAGACGGCAATCCTATATCTATCACTAGTGTCCCAACCTGACTCATGATCATTATCCAAGATAGTCTATAACCATTATGTTTCAAATGATATTGAACTACCTCAAAACAATGACAATCATCATTTAGAAACACAAGTGATCTCAAGTCACAGGACATGTGCCACTTAGTGCAAACAAGGATTATTCACATTGTGACAAGCAATTGAATATCCTAGTAGGGTCTGTCCAGTACATCCAATGTACCCATGAGTCTACATCTTATTCCATGCTCGAAGCATCCTATAAGATTAGAACGCATATTAGTCTCAATCATATCAAGGCTGTCTCATGTTCACCAAGATATCTCGACTAAGGACAATATAGCATGTCAGCCTAGCTGAACAGCATTGAGACATTATTCAGAAGAACACACATTGCAGCAGATGATGTAACAACCTGAATAATAACCATTGCCTTTATAAACACAAGAGTTTATTACATGATACTTTTACAATCCCAAGGCCTCAAACATTAGCCTTAAGGGCATACCCCAACAATCTCCCACTTGCACTTAATCTAATGGTTGAGAAATCTCAAACCCATATTATTACAGTGCTTCTGATGCTTCTGCTGCGCCAGAGGCTTGGTAAGCGGGTCAGCCAGATTGTCGTCTGTATGAACCTTGCAAATTTTGATCTCGCCACGATCAATGATCTCCTGGATCAAGTGAAACCGTCTCTGTATGTGCTTGGACTTCTGGTGCGACCGTGGTTCCTTTGCTTGTGCGATTGCTCCAGTGTTATCACAGAAGATAACCAAAGGATCTGCACTCGAAGGAACGACACCAAGTTCTCTCACGAACTTACGAATCCACACTGCCTCCTTGGATGCTTCCGAGGCTGTAACATACTCGGCTTCTGTTGTGGAATCAGCAACAGTTGACTGTTTGAAACTCTTCCACACCACTGCTCCACCATTCAAGCTAAAAACATAGCCTGATTGCGATCGGAAATCATCCTGGTCCGATTGGAACGAAGCGTCAGTATATCCTTCTATACTGAGTTCTTCCTGACCACCATATATCAAGAACATATCTTTGGTCCTCCGCAGATATTTTAAAATGTTCTTGACTGCAATCCAGTGTGCCTGACCTGGATTACTTTGGAATCGACTGGTCACGCTTAACCCGTAAGCGACGTCAGGGCGAGTACATAACATCGCATACATAATGGACCCAATAGCCGAAGCATAAGGCGTATTGTCCATCTCCTCTTTCTCAGTCTGTGTTTGCGGACACTGACTCTTTGAAAGATTCAGACCATGTCTGACTGGAAGATATCCTCTTTTAGAATTCTCTAAATGAAATCTTTCCAGGACTTTATCGATGTAAGTACTCTGGCACAGCCCGAGAAGTCTCTTAGATCTATCCCTGTAGATCTTCACACCTAGTACATAGGCTGCTTCTCCTAGATCTTTCATCTGGAAACATTTTCCTAACCATGCTTTAACAGCATGCAGTTCAGGAATATCGTTTCCAATGATCAAGATATCATCGACGTAGAGGACTAGGAAAGTAATCACGCTCCCACTAAACCTCTTATATACACACGGGTCATCCTCATTCTTGATGAAACCAAACTCACTGATTGATTCATCAAAACGAATATTCCAGCTTCTTGATGCTTGCTTAAGTCCATAAATAGACTTCTTTAACTTGCATATTTTATGACGATCTGATGGATTAGTGAAACCTTCAGGTTGTGTCATATACACATCCTCATCCAGATTTCCATTAAGGAAAGCGGTCTTCACATCCAACAGCCAGATCTCATAATCGTAATATGCTGCTATCGCGAAAAGAATCCGAATAGACTTGAACATGGCTACAGGAGAGAAAGTTTCATCATAATCTATCCCGTAGATTTGTTTGAAACCTTTCGCAACTAGCCTGCCTTTATAGGTAACCACGTTACCATCCATGTCAATCTTCTTCTTGAAGATCCATTTACAGCCTATAGGGATTACTCCCGGAGGCGGATCAACCAAATCCCAGACTTGGTTATCTGACATGGAGTCCATCTCGGCTCGCATAGCTTCAAGCCATCTAGCTGAGTCCGGTCCACTGACCGCATCCGCATAAGTAAGGGGTTCATCATTATCAATGATGTAGACTCCGTCATAGCGCTCAGGCTGTCTACGGATCCTTCCCGATCTACGCGGTTCCCGTGATATCTGAGCCTCAGGTTGTTCAGTGACCTGTTCTACCGGCTCAGGCTCATCCAACTGTGCTTGACTACTTTGTCCTTCCTCTGGATTCTCATCCAGCTTTATTTCTCTCCCACTGGCCTCTTGCAGAAGAAACTCCTTCTCAAGAAATATGGCCGTTCGAGCAACAAATACCTTGTTCTCTTTGGGATCGTAGAAATAATAACCCTTAGTTTCCTTAGGGTAACCAACAAAGACACATTTCTCAGATCTGCTCTCTAGTTTCCCAGAGGCGAGCTTTTTAACATAGGCCTCGCAGCCCCAGATCCTGATAAATGTCAAGCTAGGCTGTTTCCCATACCATAACTCATATGGCGTCTTTGAAACTGCCTTGGATGGCACTCGGTTTAGTACCTTTGCAGCTGTTTCCAGTGCAAATCCCCAAAAGGAGTAAGGTAGAGTAGCCTGACTCATCATAGAACGAACCATATCAAGTAACGTTCTATTTTAATTTCCTTTATTTTGACTATTTTAATGTTTTTTTTGTCTTTTTGCTTTGTAGGTGTGTCTAAAATATATTTTACGTCGAAACAGTTATTTTTGGAGCTTATGCAGAAATTACGGCTTGATTTTATTACGACCATAATTTTGCATCCTTATTGAACAGAGATTTTTACGGGTGTGCTGTGATTATTTTCACACTCATAATTTTTGGACTTTTTTATATATAAGGTTTCACGGTAGGTGTGTGAAAATTTTTACACCCGTAATTCTATGATTAAAAAAAAAAATTTATAGGCGTGCCCTTATTTATTTCACACCCGTAATTTGAGGAAGTTCTATTACAAAAGCTTTCATGGGGGAGGGGGGGTGATAATTATCATGCCCGTAATCTTATTCACTTTCTATACAGAATGTTTTACGGTAGTGTCATAATTAAAATCATGGCTGTAATTGTGATTCTCTACTGAATAGAAAACTTCACGGCCATGTTGTGATTATTTTCATGAGCGTAATTTTGTTTCTTCTATATAAACCCTCGGCCATATTTTTAGGTTTTTCTCTTGTGATTTCCTCACATTTGCGCTGCTTCTTTGAATCGAGCCTCCTCTTGCTTTCCAGATCATCCGATGACCCTCTCTGACCAGTTCCAATCATCTCCAAGCCACAATTTGACAATTTGAAGCTCTGATTTGGTGCAAACAACTAGAATTTCCAGATCGCTACCAATTTTTGATTCTCGTCATCCGAGCTTCACCGGAGCCCTTACACGCTTTCTAGAGTTTCGCCAGAGGTAGAAGAACTTTTTTGAGAACTTTTGTACACTAATTTTAATTAGATGAACAAGATTCAAGCATCACACTCGAGCCTGTTCTCAGCCCTGTTCCAATCTTGGTAACGCAACCTATTTTCAGCATTCTTTCTTTGTTTAAACTCATATATTTCGTCTACACTACTTGAAATGTCACTAAGACATAAACAAGTTGTGAGCAAAGGAAAAGGGAAAGCACAAGCCTCTGCTTCTTCAACACCACCACCCCTTGAAAATCCATATGGCATTATTTTCAGAGATGGTGTACAAGATAGCAGATACAATCATCTTCTCACACGAAGGATTACTAGTACAAGATATCCAGACAAACGTACATTAGAGGTTTTGGGACTTCATGAGGATGTATCTTGGATGTTTGAGCAGATCCTAGCAGGGAGATTCTTTTAGAGCCAGCCGCAGACATATCTTCCTCTGGTTTTGGAGTTCTTCACCAGTTTAGAAGTAGAACTTCATGATTACCATTACCAAGAAGCAAAAGGTCACCTTATCTTTCGTCTTGCGATCATTGAGAAGAGCCTCATGCTTCGAGATATCAGAGCTGCCTTCCATTTACCAGGAGGAGGAGCCATAGATCTGCCGCAGGGATATATTGAGGATACATTTTGGTATCAGATCATGTCGGACTCAAATTTTTCACTAAAGAATGCAAGAGCAACTAGCATCTCCAACCCTTGTCTCCGATATGTGCATAGAGTTCTCTCACACACTGTCTTCGGACATGGTGAGAGCGATGGTTTGGTTCGCTAATCAGAACTTTATTTTCTTTGGTGCATACTTCATGGATATCACATAGACGTAGCTTATTTCCTGGTTTAGCAATTCGATAAGGTCGCATGTGCAAAAAAAGGTGCTATTGTATTAGGAGGTTTTATTACTCCTATTGCACTTTTTTTGAATGTGGAACCATTTGGGATTGAGACGGCAAAGGGAAATCCAAGGATAGATATTGAGTAATGTATTGGTATGAGAATGATAGTTAGAGAAGGTGATATATATTGTTTGAATCTTGGACCGAACTCCCCAACCTTACCACTGCCAAACAAGGAAAGAACTACGGTTCAGAATCAATTGAATTGAGAAATTCTTCTGAGTGCAGGTACTGATGCTACCCCTACTCCGCTTAACTCTGTACCGCCACCACCTACCTAGGGAGGTAGTAGTGACCCATTTGGGATGGGTATAGACTCCTCTACACCCAGGTAGGGTTCTTCATCCCGTGGTACAGTACCGCCTTAGGAGTTGGTCCACAGCCTAGGATACAGGTTTTTAGGCATTGTCTGCGGAGGTGTTCCATCAGGGACGCCTCATGGAGAAAATGCTTGATTTTATCCAAGATGTGTGTGATATAAAGGGATTTCTAGGGGATCATTTCTGTTCTGATGACGAGAAGGATTCAGAGAAAGATCCAGATGAACCTATGAGAGAGGCTACCCCTGATGAGGAGGATGACGAGGGGACTGACACTGATGCAGACGATTAGTATTTTGTGAATATCCTTTCCCCTACTTACTCTATTTTTCCTTCAAGTTTTCTAGAATGATGCATGGTTCCTTCCTCCTCCCTTGTTGCTGCCAAGAACTTTCATTTGAAAAATTCGCTAGCCCCCTTAAGCCCCAACTAGACGCTGCATTCTTTAGAGATTTTTGCCCCTTTTATGATTTCGAAAGTTCCCTTTGATATGCCAGCAATATATCCCTTTTAATTAGTTACGTTTTGACACCAAGAACATTCAAAACGGAGCTATAATGAGAGAGTTATGGCTGATTTAAGTTTGGGCTGTGCAGAGGAGATTATGGGTGTAATATAAATTACGGGCACGCATGTAATGTCGACACTGATGCTTTTCGACTCCTGAAACATTCATACACTTATGGCCCATTAAATGGTCATCGTAATGACACCAAAAATGCCCAAATTGGAGTTGTAACAGAAAAGTTATGACCGAATTAATGCAACCCTTCAACGCACTTAATGCTCTTAACACCATTACGGGTGTAATGAGATTATAGGCATGTCTATAATTTCTATAACAAACTCCGTTTCATTTGAAATTTTATGGGTGAGTTGATCTTTGACTTAACATGAATTCCGGCCTTAGTATGATATCAAAGGTTGCCGATGTGGAGATTACGGGCAAGGTGAAATTATGGCTATACCCGTAATATCTTCTGTCGAAGTTTTCGTCTTCCGAAAAGCTTCTTTTGAGAAAATTAAGGGCATGCCTTCGGAATATGATTATGCTTGAATGAAAATGAGCTTCTTGAGAATTCAAACTGAAAATTATAGCTATAATGCAGATTATGGCCTCGGCTGTAATTCTGGAAATTAGCTCCGTTTGAGGCCAAACTTCTCGTTAAGGTTCTTGATTCACTCGGGGACTTAAATATACTTTCAAATAGTTCCAGAAATGAGTAAACTATCCTGTATTTATCAAACATAACAAGAAGTGAAACTTCTGAATAAAATCAATGAAATAAGCCGGAAAAAGATATAAAAACATGAAAATAGGTCTCGATTCACATGTAAATATAGGTCTAAAAGACTATAAAATACGAGACATCAGAGGCTACCACATCTGAGCCTCCTTCTGATTTGCCAAAGTCTACTGTCCCTGCTGATACAGAGTCTATGGAGGTTGAGGATATTGCTGTACTTGATTCAGTCCAGACTCTAGAGATTCCTCTCAGTCATCAGCTCAGGGTGACTTATCAAACCCTAAGGCTGCTACACCTATGTTACCAGACGATGTAGAGGGATCTCCTGAGATTTTTTCTGATTTACTAGAAATTTTTATCGATATTTCTGATTTACCATCACTACCATAAGCTATACCAGAGCCATCTGAGGCTCTAGAGGCAGCACCTCCAGCACCTGAGATGCCAGATATTCCAGAGGTGACTATCCCAGCTTTAGTACCATCAGCTTACTCACCGAAGATTGTGCTACCATCACAAGAGCCATCTCCAGCATCTACACTAGAGCCATCATCACTAGAGCCGTCTCCTCCTGTACCAGAGCCTGCTATAGTCGAGAGGAGACAAGCGTGTTCTCCACCTCCTGTCCTTATTCCCTATCCATGACAGATTCCATATAGGAGTAGGGATCAGGAGAGGAGATACATGGATGTATCTGCTAGGGGTGTTCTAAGCACCAGATATTGGGATGATCAGACCCTTCAGACCTTAGGATTGTTCGATGACATCCAGTGGATGTTCTCGAATATAGGATGGCAGGATTTTTATCAGCAGAGATACCCTACTTATATCCAGCTCACCTTGGAATTCTTCAGCTCTGTCTAGATTTCTTTGCATAACTATAATGATAGAGATCTAGGGCGTATCTCCTTCTGGTTGGGGAACCGGGATCACGTACTTACCTTAGACCAGCTGGGTCATATATTTGGGTTCCCCGCAGATGTGACGCGACACCGTCCATGAGAGTATACAGATCGGATGTTTTGGTAGTAGATTTCTAGTGAGATAGGATTTGATCCCAAGACCTCCAGAGATACTTATCTGTCCTACCCAGCACTCAGATATACCCACCAGATTCTCGCACACACCATCTTCGGGCATGCGGAGAGTGATGGGATGGTCAGAGCTTTAGAGTTATATCTTTTATGGGTCATGCTCATTGGATTCCGCGTTAGAATCCCATTCTACCTTGTGAAGTAGATTCAGAAGGTGGCTAAGTTGCGGAAGGGAGTTCTCATGCTGGGTGATTTAGTGACCACTATTGCCCTTGCCCTCGGTATTGACCCTTTGGGGTTGAATGAGGCTAAGGGCAATCCTAGATTGGATCTGGATGTGTGCATAACTATAAAGATGATTACGAGGATTGAGAGCTCGTATCATCTTATTTTTAAACATTTAGAGGCTACCTTGAGGCTGCCGTGGGGGAGATCCTAGTGACGCAGCCTCACCTCCATCATCACTACCGAGGACTTCAGCACCCTCTCCTCTAGTCAAGCCATCTAACACTGCTGGACTATCTTCATCTGCCGACCCTTCTACATCAGCACCAATGTACCCTTCTTTGTAGCAGATTCGGGTTGACCAGCAGAGGATGCGTGATGACATATTGCACTTGGAGTAGGGGCAGGCGAGAGCGCCAGAGTCTTTGCCCATGATCGAGGAACTTATGCGGTGACATCTCCCTGGATCATCGACATAGCCTACTAGAGACGACGAGGAGGAGGACTCCGAGGATATCGAGGCCGATTGATATCTTATTTGTGAGTATATTTATTATTTTATTTTATATTGAGTTTGATGCTTATTTTCCTTCGATACATTTCACATGTATATTCTCCTTGAGCAGGAGTTGATAGTTAATTGATGCTGATGCAATGCACACATGTTCTTTTATATTTTATTTGTGTGTGTGCATTGTATTTTATTACCCTGTGATGTGATTCTGGATATTTTTACTTGTGTTTGATATTCTTAGTTGGCATTGTATATATACATCACGATATTGATAGTTAGGATATGGTACATGGCTTGTTATGTGTGGTATTACTTATATTTGTTACTTACCATGGATTTGTGATGGTTCGTGTTGATTTGTGATGCTCTGATAATGTTTTGGTTGATTTTTAGTTGATTTTAATATTGGTTTTGATATTGAGATGAATAGTATTTTTGAAATAGTAAATGCGATTTGGTTGATTAAACGTGACGGTATTTGATATTTGAAACTTCTTTACAGTGTAAAATGTCGATATCTATGATGGTTTCTGGATTTCTCTCAGTCACGTTTGCATGATTTGATATAATTGCACAGGGTTTCGCTCATATTTTAAAGGGAACTCTTGCAAAAAATTTTCTGAAATATGTCAGAACTTGATTTAATATTTATGCATTTGCAACAATTTAATTCTAGGGTGTTCCCATGTATTTTGCTTTTTTTCAAATTTTATAGGTATGTATTTTGAATGTTTATGATTTTTAAGGATAACCGAATTTATTTTATCCTTAATTTTATACTTAGGAAACATTTTGAGTATTTGATTTGATGATTTAGGAAATTTCTGAAATTTCATGTAGACTTAAATTGTTGAATAAATTTAATTTTGGTATTTATAAAATGCAAATGTGAATTGTTATATGTTCATACGACACGTGCATAGTATTTTTACACTTGAAGTTTAATTTATCTATTTTTGCTTGATGGAAAACTTTTTATGAATAGAAAATTTGTGATATTTCTTTAAACTGAGATTTGCTCCAACTCCTCTAGTTAAAGAATCTGAGGTCATGAGTTATATTATACTGTAAGTTGGTATACTTTAAGTCTGTTGCTATCAAGTAACAAAGGGAAAATTTTAAAAAATAAATATTTATCCTTTATGCAGAAAGATCGACAATGATTTAAATACCATACCACTGGCCGGCTTTCTCCAAGTGATTAGAAAAAAATAAGGGAAGAATAAGAGAAAGCTGTAGGTTAAGTGGACAACTCCGCTGACCTTATGATTGAGACTATGAGTTAAATTATACTACTTTGCGGTATACTTTAAACAATCTTATGATGCTATCAGAAAAGGACACAACCATTTAAAGACCAAACTACTTTAAAAATCTTTTATCTTTAACATCACCGAAATTCTTGAAATAGAAATTTCATCTGTTAAGTGAAGTAGATTTATTAAAATGAAAGTATTTGATACTTAGTATGTGAAGATTGAATGTTATGACATGAATTATAATTTTTATCTTTCTTGGATTGTAAACTCTTGGGAATTTATCTCTATTATAATTTTTCTTAAATTACTTGAGTTCTGAAAGATTGATCGCTTAAAATGTGGACTAAGGACATTATTAAGAAAAAATAAATGACTGCTCCTTATCTTTACATTCTCTACACATATTAGAATTTTGCTTGAGGACAAGTAAAGCTTTAAATCTAGGGTATTTTGATGAGTTGTATTTATATCATATTTTTTCCTATATTTTATATTATATTTGGGCTCATTGTATGATTTTATATTAATTTTTAGTGTTTTTATTTTTTTTTAGTATGAAATCTTTACTTTTCTTAGTTTTTATGAAAATACAAGTAAAATGGCATAAAAATGACGGATTTTGTAAGTTTTAAAGTCATAGCACAGTTCCCAAGAAAATTACGAAGTCGCACATCAAATATAGAGCAAAAAACAGAGTCAGACGTAAGATTTACGTCCGCAGCCATGAGTTTCTCACTAGCCATGAGTTTTGCGTTCGAGGGGAGATTTTGCGGCTAAGTATGGAAGTTCACAGAAACTTTCACGGTCGAGGTCGTGAGTTCTTCACAGGTTGTGAGTTTTTCTGTGCACAAGGACTTAAGTCACAAAAACTTTCATGGCTGCAACCGTGAACAGTTTACGGGTTGTGAGTTTTTCCACTTCTTTCGGTTTTCTACTCGATTCGGCCTCGAATTGAGTCAAAATTGTGCTAAACTTTCCAGAATTTTTCCTTGAAGGGTTCTAAACCGATTAAACTATAATAGGAAGGATTTTTGGTGGGTTAAGGAGACTTTTTTGGGCGAAGATGAACACAGGCGGCAGCTAGGGCGAAAATCAACTTCTGGGCAAAATTCGAGCAGGAAGATCACGCAAAGGAAGAATTAGACACTCCATCTTCATCTCCAGATTTAGGGGAAGCATTTCTAATTACTTGTCTAGTGATTTCTTGTAATTTTATTTGGATTCAATGCAATATTCATCAACAAACTTGCTGTTTGCTATGAACATGCGTGAGCAAACTTACTTTCGGGATAAGGGATGCAGCCCACTGATGTTTATGGATTAAAATTTAAATTTTCATCTTTGTTAAGATATTTTATAGAGTTGATTTGATTAGAAGTGTGTTTATTATGGTCAAGTATGTTTACATCTTAAGACATTGTGAGAAGGACTGAGAGGTGAATCGCAACATCAGAACTATTCTTTTCAAACCTACAAATCCAATCACAAGAGTAGTTTGGGTTCGTTTGAAGGGTTTTCATAATTTTTCACAGAACTTAATGGGTCTATTCATGTTAATTGTCACAAGAGTAGGGAATTGATATGAATAGATACTGGATTACACTTCGGGAGGAGGTAATTTGTTTCTTAGGAAAATCCCTTTCAACACTATAATTATCTGTTCAAAGAATTTATTTTGCTATGATTCATAATTGTAAGTATGGTGAAACCCCAAGTCCTAACCTTTTGCATATTGATTAAACCCTAAACACTACCATTTTGTTTTCACACCTAGAAATTTCATACAAAAATACAAATTGAATCGTCTAGATATAAACAAATTGTGTAATCAGTACTTGACTACTAAATCCTTGTTGGAAACGATCTTAATTTTATTACTTCGATACAACCATGCACCTGCGGTCGCATTAATATCTAGCCAATAACATGACCTAGACAAACAAGGCGAGCATGTGCCTTTGTCCCGTATGACCCACCGATAGGGTATCATGGAGCTCCCTAAGCAGCTCTCGTCGTAACCCACTAGATGCGGGGACTAGTGGCCTCCCTCCACAGGCCATGATTACGTCATCAACGTTTAAGTAATATCGTCAGACCATACCCGACTTGATTTGCTGAACAAGCTTTCGATATGTGTTGTAGTCCGCAAGTGCACGAATACTCGAAGTAATATTTAAGATATCGAACCACAGAGACCTTGTTGTTAAGTACCGACGAATTGAGTTTTCACTAGCTAAACAAATCGAATAATGATGCAAATGATCGAAAAGTGCATGGAAAAATATCATAGAAAAAAATTGGGACTAGGGGTTCATCCACCTTAATTCTAATGACTAGAAGGAAATAAAGACTGTCAGTCAAATTTTATCATGACAAAGATTTAATTTACTTCATAAAAGGATCATCTCGCTCTTGCACAGACAATCATACAAAGGACCAATCCTCACTCTCGTACAAGATCTATCCAATGCTGAAAATAAATAAACCATCAACAAAGAACTCAAGGATCACTCTCGTGCATCCGAATTCTAAGTTAAACATCTCATGTGGAAACTCAAGGATCACTCTCGTGCATCCTGAAACTCATCACAAGTTCTACTTAAGGTTCTCTGGCGATCAGAAATTTAATCTCTTACAATTTCAAATCAAACCTAACACATTAACTCAATCCAAAGAATCAGAAAATCAACATGGCAATAAATCACTAAAAATCAGAATTCAAAGAACAAACCTAATCTCTTACAATAAGTTCCAAACTCAATGATTTTTAGGGTTCCAAATTTCACAATCAACCTCTCAGTCTATTTTGCAAAACTCTAAAACATGCTGATATTTATAAAACTAAGGAGAATTAAAGGAAAGTCATCACATAAGCAGAATTATCACAACAAAATTATCATGACAAAAATAATCAATGTCTAGTCATTAAGAAATTAAGGGAATTACACCCCCATTTCCCATATGAAGGTTTAAGCTAGCATGATGGAAGAATTACAGCAAAACATGGTTTTAGAATGATTAGAAATTGAAAGAGAGGAGTAAAGGTTGCAAAATAGGGCTGTAATCAAAATTACAGCCCGTAATTTGCTTTTCACGCAATGAATAGTGGCGGCGTCCACATTTTTATTGATTTCTCGTTCATCGATCTCCTTTCACTCTAAAACTTCTGTGGCGTGTTCTCCTTTCTTAGGTGAAGTTTCCTTGTAAATTTCGTGGCCGGAGATGGTCTGTGCGATGAACGGCGACGAACCTAGTGCAGCCGTGATTTTCTAAAATTCTCCGTCAATTCTTAATGAAAATTCTTCTTTTTGCTTCGATCCCCTCCTAATGCTAAGTCTTCCCCTTTTTACGGATTTTCAATGGGTGCCCTAAATCTCGATAAATCATCTTTTTAATCTTTCGGCAGAAAAATCGGGAATCTGGGTGCAGAATTACAGTACCGTGAAATTAATTACGGTACTGCCGTGATTGCTTTTGAAAGTTCTATAAAGAATTGGCTTGGAATTACGGCACCGTAAAGTTTGGCCCAAAATTACGGTAGTGCCGTATTTCTCTTGGTTGTCTCTGAAAGTTTCTGTATGAAATTTGTCCGGAATTACAGCACCGTAATATTAATTACGGCAATGCTGTAATTTCCCAAAAAACTTGCTGTAATCTGCTGCTGTGAAATCCATTACGGTAGTGCTCTGATTTCATATTACGGTCGTAAAAATAATTACGGCACTATCGTAATTTCTCTGGAAAACTTGGTTTGGGTTGAAATTTGATGTGCAAACTCCTCTTGATGATTAGAACTCGCTCGTGCATCGAAATTGCTTGAAAATGCGTGATAATGATGCCTTTTTACTTGAAATTGATCAAAAACCGAAGAAGGTGTAGATTCCGAAGTATTTGGCAAATAAGGCATAAAAATAAAGTAAAAGAGCAAGATTATGACTCAAAAGGTTAGTTAATCAGTACGAAAAATACTATGAAATTTAGAGTCATCAATATGCCTCAACAAAAGTGGCTAACGAAAGAGATGAATTTGCCTATGAATCTAATAAAAGCAACCAAAATACTCATGTCGATGATGTGCTATGTTCGAGGACAGATCAAGGCACCACAAAGCATCTAAGTACTCTTAGAGACTCATTGGCTGATTTTAAGGAAGAGAGGTAGTCCATACTCGAACAACTCAAGTTATTGGAGAGGAAACTTACTGCCTTGGATGATGAAGAGCATCAGAGTTTCGACATCTGATAGATGAAAATGACCATGTTTCAAATGGAAATTATGAACCTTCAAATGATGATATGCAGGATTATTATGATGATATGCAGGATTATTTGAATGGTTTGTCAGATGATCTAGGAGCTAGTGGAAAGTTGCACAATGATCAAAGGGGCATGGGTTTTAAAGGAAAGAGGCTTCTTCCTCTCTGTGATGCCATGAGTGATGAAAATGAAGATGATGATTTCTACAAGGATGCGACAGATGGGACAATCCTTGAAAAAAACATAAATCTCATAGAAGACCATGTGCAGCTTGCAATTGTAGAAGAGGTTGATAACATCTATGAGAGATAGATGCCCTTGATAGTGATAAAGAGTTTATGAAGCATTGTGTCAATTCTTTGAAGAAGGGAGACAGAGGTCTTTAGCCTCTTTAGGAGATTTTGGAACATCTTCGTGATCTTAGGAGTGTGGAACACCGACCAAGGAACTCAAGCAATGCTATTGTTTCATCTTCAGCTTAATATGTGCTAAGTGAAGGTAATTTAGCAATTCACATGTCTTCTAATTTCAGATTTATACGATACAAGTATAAAATGAAGAGCATTCATCATTGAGCTTCGCTCGCTCCCTGTATGTTTTTTCATTTTACCCTTGTAGTCAACATTCATTGAGTGTATACATACGATTTTTACCTAAATCCTATTGAGATAAAAGGAAAATATATAGAAGCATAGATTGACATGAATTCACCACTGATTGCACATCTACATATGACTCATAATAGTATTATATTAATGTATATGGCTCATAATAGTCATATATTAATATGTATAGTTATAACTTATGAATTCACTACTGATTGCACGTTTGCAAATTAACACGTAAAATTAAATTTGAGAAATTCTAAAATTTTCACCAATAGTGCATACTCTATCTTAGAAGCCGTTGTACTCATTCCTTGTTCATTGTGTATCTCATTGATCAAGGTAAATGGATCCTAGACGATAATGGGATTCCGACTCTACAAAGGGAAGAATATGGTGGCAGCTACGTAATTGTAGTTGGTTTTCTTAGCGCCTACTTTGAACAATATGATCCGGTCCAAGATGGTTCTTTTAGGTTTGTGTCGACTCGGTACGGTTTGCCCGCTTTAGCGAACTCAATGTCTTGATGGGCTTGAACAACAAAAACATGACGATTTTCCTATTTAGCGCCCTCGACTCTCTACCACAAACTCCTCGTAGGTCGGTCCATTTCTTGCCCTTTTCATCTCCCATATGCCGCCGCACACTGCCCGCCTCTCCACGCCGCTAGTATGCCGCTTCGACGTGGTGGAGGTGTCATTTAGGTTTACGATCTCTTTATATCAGCTGGAATTTTGGTGAGCTTCCATATATTTCTCTTTATATCAAGGGTGAAGTTTTTTGTACATTGTCCTCTCGGTTTTGATTTCTTCCATTGATCTTTGTCAATCTTGGTGTTGTTGCCGTCGGAGTTAACTGTAGTTATAGGTTTCTTTCCGATGTGTTCTTGTGTGGCTTTTGTTTGCTTTGAACAGTGGTTTCCGAGAGTTATGCGAAGGCAACCTTTAGGGCTGCTTGTCTATTTGGTTGTAGGTAGCAATTCTTTTATTAAGTTATTTGTTGCTTCCTGATATTATGTACAAGTCTTTAAAATCGGTTTTCTTCCTGTTATTTTCTTTTAGATGAGCCATTTTCTAGCCCCCGGTGACGAAACGTAAGACTCATCATCTTCTCCTCATTTGTTCTTTTTTACGTTGTCTCTTATGTTTTGCTTTCTCAATCGCTTACTCATTCCAACAAGGCAAGAAACCCTCCTGAGAATCTGCGGCATTCAAATCATTTGATGAACAGGACGGAGCATATTGTAGCGACAGCTGCAACGCAAGTCCTCCTCTTCTTCTTCCTTTGTTCTTCTCCGTTTGTCTTCTTTCTTCTATATTTTCTTTGTGTTTGAGGTTTAGGGCGTAATAAGAATCCTGAAACAATTAACAATGCATAAAAGGTTCCACAATTAACAATACATATTGTAGCGATAGCCGCAACATAAATATGACAACTAATTGCTGTGTGTTTTTTTTTTCAATAGCAATACTAACACAATTAACAAATGCATAAAAGGTATCTTTGCACTTGAGGTAAAGTCGCAACTAGTGAGGTTATAACCAAGGTGCGACAATTGCTTGTTGAAAACAATGCATAAAAGGTTCCACAATTCTAAAAACATTGATGTACAACTATAGTAATGTTTAACATAATATAAAATAAGCAACTTATGTCGAACATCTTACATTAGTATTTATTCAAAGAAATATTATAAACAATTTTTTAACATTCAAAAAAATTTTTTATCAAATATTTGTGATAATAAATCAAATACTAAAACAACATAATGGAGTTAAAAGCTAACTGAGATCAAACTAAGCCCAAAGAACAGAAACAACACAACAGCATATTTCTACACACAGTAGCATTGCTTTTGCGCACAACACAACAGAGGAACAGCCTAGACCCAAACCTAGCAAGCTTGCCCCAGACGCTAGACCCAGACCCAAGCCCAAATTCGGCCCAGATCTAACCCAACAACTAGAGCCAAAACCTGGATCATAAAGGGATCCGAAATCGATAATAACGGATCCAAAATCGGATCCGCTTCAAATGTGCGCTCGCGAACCCGGAAAACGTCGCACGTCTGCCCGACCCGCTCGCGCCTTCATTCGCGAGCACACGCCTTCGAAAAATTGTTGGAAGCGCCCGGGGGCGCTTAGAACTTCTAAGTGGGGTCCTTTCATTTTTGCACTAAAAATATTTTTTTTTATTTTTTTTTTATAGAAATGATGTATATCTTGTAAGCTATCCAATGGTATCAATATTAGGGTATTTTAGATTATGTATAGGTATAAAATACCCTAACTAATATCACATATAAGACAAAATATTATTTACTTTATAAAAAATCTAATATTGATTAGGGTATTTTATACCTATACGTAATCTAAAATACACTAATATTAATATCAAGTTTACAAAATATACACCATTTCTAAAAAAAAATAAATAAAATATTTTTTAATAAAAAATAAAGGACTCATTTAGAAGTTCTAAACGCCCCAGGCTTCCAACAATTTTCCCACGCCTTCACCCGCGAGCAGCAGACCCGCTCGCTCACGCCCTGCCCTAAAACGCCGCACGACGCCGGCAGCGCGTCTTTTAACAACGTTCGTCTTTTGTTTTCTCAAACCCTCGCTCGTTTGCTCCGGCAAGAACGCTCCTGAGAATCTGCGGCGGAGCATATTGTAGACGGCCGCAACGTAAGAATCCTCTTCATCTCCTCTTTTCTTTCATTCGTTCTTCTTTTCTCTGCTGTGTGTTTTTTTGATTTCACGAGATGGCTACACAAGAAGACAGATCCTGAGAAAGAGACAGAGAAAAAGACAGAAACGCATTGCTACACAATTTGGAACACTGTATTCGAGATTGACACAAAATACCAGATCATCAGGGGCCTGGGGAGAGGGGGTTACGCCGCCGTCTGCTCGGCCTCCAATCGAGAATCCAACGAAATGGTGGCCATAAAAAAGATAAGCAATGTCTTCTCAAGCCAAATCCACTATCTTTTCTTTCAGGTATTATTGCTTGCACCAATTTTTATTATTAATTCATCTCTAAAGAATTACATTCTGATTTGCTTCTCGTTTGGTGTTGCAGTTGATTCTTGGAGTCAAATACATGCACTCCGCCAACGTCATCCACAGGGATCTGAAGCCCGGAAATCTTCTGGTTAATGCCAATAGCCAGCTAAAAATCTGTGACTTGGGTATGGCTCGTCGTCTTGCACAAACCATGAGCGCACGTTATGTTGGTACGCTCTGGTACTTGGCTCCAGAATTAATGCTTAATTCTAATTCTTACGGAACCGCCGTTGATGTCTGGTCCGTCGGTTGTATTTTGGCTGAGCTACTTGGGCGCAAGCCCATCTTTCAAGGATCGAGCGTTCACGGTCAGCTCAAGCGTATTTTTCGAGTGATTGGCAGCTTAAGCCAAGCTGATTTGGACTTAATTGATGACCCTAACACCAGGGAGTACATTAAGATTTACTTCCCTCCCACTCCTCCCATTCCATTTGCACGGCTTTACCCGACTGCCGATCCTTGGGCTATAGATCTACTACATAAAATGCTTGTATTTACTCCTTCGAAGAGAATTAGCATGAGTGATGCCCTCTTGGATCATCCCTATTTGAGCTGCTATTTTGATTTTTCAGCAAGCATTCCTGCATGGTTAAATGAGAATCCGGACGTTGATTCACAGATGCAACATGATGAAATTAGAGGAATGATGAGGAACGAGCTTGCCCACTATCGTATGCAATAATGAGGTGATAAAAGAAAAGGTGTCTTAGGTGACTAAAAAAAAGAAAATCAATGTCTTAGGTGACTAAAAAAAAGAAAATCAATTAAAAAATTTTTAAATAAAATTTTCTAATTGATCTTCTTATAAGAAAGAAACTCAAATATCAATAATAATAATAATAATAATAATAATAATAATAATAATCATAATAATACTAATACTACTACTACTACTACTACTTCTAAACCTATTACTAATACAACTAATAAATACATTGTATAAAGTGACATGTGTTGCTTAAGCCACATTGGAGATTCACTTCCCTTTGATCCTTGTCAATCACTTGCCCTTGATGACATCTCACCCTTTGTGGTGAACATTTACATAGAGAAATTTCTACTCCCATATAATCATGGCTAGATTTGATAAAAAAATTTGCTTAACTTGAGTAAGCTCTACCCTTAACTATTATTTTTTTATTCTATGTCTATATGAATCGTCTATCATTTTCATCATAATTCAAAAAACTAGTGCCCTACTAAATAAAAAATATATGATTTTGATTTCAGAACTTGACCTCCCTTAAACCTAGGTAGAAGATATAAGGTTCAAGATACCATTAGTGTTTTGGAAAGAGAGAGATACATTGCTCATAAAATCACTCACCAAATAGAATCGGATAAACATATTGTAATGAAATTTATAATTCAATTGGAAAATTTTCTATCATGAAAAATGAATTTCCAATTACACTGTCTCTACACATTACCATCAATAGTTAGTAACTTCTATATTCTCTTATGAAAGCACAATTATGAATTGCCTTTAAAATATCTCCACTCAAATTTGAGAATAACTCCTATCCTTGATGCTCATATATGAATTATAAAATAAACATCAGGACATTCCAAAAATGATCTTCGAAATTACATAAGAAAAGCTCCATGAGAGTTATTTGGACCTCATCAATTCAATGAATCATATCTATCTCATTTCTAAGAGAGAATGTGCCTCACTTTATACTTTCACTACCGTTCATTTTATACTCAAGACTATCTCAAATATATTGGCAAAGAAATTAAATCTATACTTCTATTTCTATTATCATCACTCTCAACCACTTTTATTAATTGTTTGAAGTACAAGTTGTAGTTTTTTTATCCATTCATTATTGGGGAATAGATCTCATACATTTGTGCATATACATAAGTTTTGAGATTGATAGTAGTGCTATGTTATTAATAGGTGTTAAATTGGCTGTCCACATAACCTAGTTAAGCTAGGTGCCAAGGTGTTTCGTAAACTTTTATAGGAATCAAGCACAACTTGCTACATAGCTAATTGGTTGGATAGGTCAACAATAACTAAGCATGATTGTGTTCCATCTAGAATTGGTAAGATCAATTAATTGATTAACTAGAAATCGTTTGGAGCAGATTAGGCCTCATTAGGGAGAAATCTACTAGTGAATTGAGTTGATATTTGTTGATTTCTTCAAAATGGAGATTGCCAAGTTTAATTTTTTTTTTTTTTTTTTTTTTTTTTTTAAGGTAAAGAAATTCAATTAACCAGAATCTAATACATCGAGAGCGAGTAGTCTGACCAGCTCAGGTGGCTGATTCGTCTCAAATAAAAGAGGATGCTCATTACTAGATCCATGTGACGCCAGCCAATGCGCAGGTAAGTTGAGATGACGGCCGATGTGAGTAATGGAGATTGGGGTTCCCAGAAGGAGCTGATCAATTTCCTTAACCAAACCCAAGAGGTCTAAGGCAGGAGTAGCACGCCGAGTGTGAAGGAGTTCCACAGCGTTGAAGGAGTCCGTCTCCAGCCAGACTCGAGTTGTCAGTGGCGGGTCAAGCTGATGTAGGTGCTGCAGAGCAGTTTTGATAGCCTGAAGTTCAGCCTCCAAAGCAGAGTCGCAGCAGCCAGGGGCAGCGCCAGCAACAAGAGACCTCCCCAAGTAATCACGAATCACAAAACCCATTCCAGCAGCCTTAGAAACCGGATTCCAAGCGCCATCCGTGTTAACTTTAAGAGCTCCAACAGGGGGCGGCGTCCATCGCTCACGACGGCGGGGGGCCTGCAGACCCACATGTCGTGAGCCAACCAAGATCTTCTGCATATTCTTGAATTCAGCAGAGGCCCATCTAGTGAGCGTAGAGGGGGTCAGATGCTGTTGCTGGAAGAGACCTAGATTCCTAGCTTTCCAGATATGCCACAAAACAGAGAGAAGAGCCTCCGGCCAAGGGGGGCCCAACAGGATGCCCGCCTCTAACCAATTGCCATTCTCCATAAGTGTCCGAAGTGAAGGATTACTAATTAGCTCAGGGGAGAAAAGATGCCACACCGATTGCACAAAGTTGCAGGTGAAAGTGAGGTGAGAGTGATTTTCCTCGCCAACCCCGCACAGAACGCAAGAAGAATCCTCCACGAGATTCATCCTGATGAGGCGATCACGGGTGGGAAGCCGCTTGTGGAGAAGTTTACAGCCGAACACTTTCATCCTAGGCGTGACAGCAAGCTTCCAAAGAGCCTTCCAGGGAGAGGGGGAGGCTTTATCAGATAAGCGGTCGTGGAGCAGAGTCTTGTAGATGCATTTAGTGAGAGGGAGACTGGAGCAGCCGTGTCGCCATATCCAGCGGTCAGCAGTCCGGTCAGACTGCACATTGTGAACCAAGATGTGGGGAATAAGCTCCTTTCCGGCTCCCATTATCAGATGCTGCTCGTCCCAGGAGTGCCCTCGGAGAAGAGTAGCAACCTTGTCTTGGCGGAAACACCGAGGGTCAATGAAGGTAGGCTTGAGAGCAATAGGAATGTCAATGCACCACGGGTCAGCATGAATGTCTGTAGAGAGACCATCACCGATGCTCTTCACCAGGTGGAGCTTGAGTCTGTCTAAGTCTTTAAGGATAGCACGCCAGGCAGCACTGGAGTATCGACGATTAGCAGGGTACCATGGAGAGGGAATCCCGTACTTGGCGGTGCAGAGCCGAACCCAAAGAGAGTCTTTTCGATTCAAGATAGCCAGGAGCCGCGGGCCATTTAAAGCAGTGCGGTAGAGGCTAAAGTCCGGCAAGTATAGACCTCCCTGGGATTTAGGCCGTAAGACATCGTCCCATTTGATGAGGTGGACACCATCAGATCCGTCCGCTTTAGCCCAAATGAAGCGTCGGATAATTTGTTGGAGCCTCCCAAGTTGAGTGTCAGAAAGTCCTCCAGAAAGAAGATGGTGTGTAGGAAGAGAGGAAAGAACCGACTTGGCAAGTGTGATGCGTCCCGCCTGATTGAGAGATCTACTTTGCCAAGAGGCAAATTTGTGCTGGAAGAGTTGCCGGCATTTACTGAATAACTGGGGCCCCGTGTAGAAAGGAGCGATGTCAACGCCTAAGTAGCGAAAGGGAAACTGGCCTTGTCGCATCCCCAAGGCAGTGGCAATGCGAGCTTGTGTGGAGGAAGAGCACCGTCTGGGGAAGTAGATGGAAGACTTGGCAAGATTTACCCTCTGACCAGTGAGTTGATGATATCGGTCCAATATACGGAGCAGGTGCTGGCAGGAATGATCTGTGGCGCGAATGCAAATGATAAGGTCGTCAGCATACATCAAATGTGAAACAGTGCAGCCCTTCTCTTTGAACGGGATGAGCTTCTTCGTTTCCACCCCTTGCTGCAAGAGGGCCGACAGGATGTTGGAGCAAAGAGCATACAGATATGGTGAAAGAGGATCGCCTTGTCGGACACCTCTGGCAGCCTTGAAGTAACGGGAGAAAGTCCCATTAACGCAGCAAGTAAAGGAGGGGGAATCAATACAGGCTTCAATCCATCTGATGAAAAGCGGGGGAAAGTGCTGGGCATGCAATATCTGGATAATCGCCTCCCTGCGAACAGTGTCGAAGGCCTTATCCAAATCGAGTTTGAGAATGACGATGGGATGCTTACCTTGTCGACGGTACATACTGTGGGCAATCTCCTGGACAATAAGAACATTGTCTTGTATACTGCGTCCCTTCACAAACGCCGATTGAGCCTCCGAAATGATCGCAGGGAGGAGGGGTCGAAGACGGTTGACCAGGAGTTTGGCAAGGATCTTGTAGATAACGTTGCATAGAGCAAGCGGTCGATAATCCCCAATCGCCGCAGGGTTGGGCCGCTTTGGAATGAAAATCATGTGAGTTTTGCCCCAGTTCGAAGGAAGGTAAGTAGTATGCTGAAACCGGGAGAAGGCTTGGAAGATGTCGTCCCGAAGAACCTCCCAGTGATGTCTGTAGAACTCAGAAGTAAATCCATTAGGCCCAGGACTTTTACCAGTGGGGAGCTCACGGATGATGCTGGAGATCTCCTCCAACGTAATGTCCCGCGTGAGACGACCATGCGCCGAGGGATCAAGACGCGGCAAGAGAGGGGCCAAATCCCTCAGGTAGAGAGGTGGAGCCCCGGTGGAGTGCTGAGAAGACCAAAGTGACTGGTAATGTCGCTGAAAGCAGTCCCAAATAGCGTCATCCCCAATAACCGTGCATCCATCTCCCAACTTCAGATGGGTAATGAGGTTTAACCGTTGGCGATGCTTGCAGAAAGCCTGAAAGAATCTGGTGTTGGCATCTCCATGACGAATCCAGTTGCATTTAGCTAGTGAGTGCCATTTGATGTTGATTTGGGAAGCAATGGCAATGCTTTCGTTCGTGAGGTAGCGAAGCAGGGTCTCCTCCTCAGCACTAAGTGGGCGAGTGGCCTCAGCAATCTCCAGGCCGCGAATTTCCTGGTGAAGGCAGTCCAGCCGACGCTCCAGGGGCCCAACATTTTGCTTGTGCCAACTGGAAAGCTGCAATCGTATAGATTGCAGTCGGTGCTGAAAGTAAGGATCAGAGTTGTCATGTTGCGTCCAGGTAGAGGCAACAATAGTGCGAGTATCCTAATAGAAATTCCAAATAGCCTGATAACGAAACGGGGGCCGGGGAACTCGTCTGGAGCCTCGGATCTTTACCAGCAGAGGACAATGATCAGAGGAGCTACGAGGGAGATGATGAACAGTGGTACGCCCATAGGTGTCAAGCCATAATTCATTAGCAAGGGCGCGATCCAGCCTACAGAGAATTTTTTGATTGCCACGCCGGTTGTTGGTCCAGGTATAGGGGGATCTATCAAAACCCAAGTCCTGCATACCATGGGTCTGAAGAAAATAGTTGAATTGATCACTAGTGGAGTTAGGCACAAAGCAGTTACCTCCTCTTTTTTCCTGCTGATTCAAAACGCAGTTGAAGTCCCCACCAATTAGCCAGGGCGTCCCCTCAAAGTTGGTTTGAGCAAAGTCGCCAAACATACGGTTACGAACATGTCCAAGGTGGCAAGCATAGAAGTTAGTAAGCATCCAGGAGTGGTGACCAGCCGTCACAAACACACTAATGTATTGGGCGGAGGTAGCAAGCGGAGTAACAGTGCAATGGCTAGTGTCCCATGCAGTGAGGAGGCCCCCAGAGCGAGATCGAGAAGGGAAGAAGCAAAAATCCCATTGTTTGCCAAGAGTCTTCATAAAAGATCTGATGCCGTCCTCCCCTAAATGGGTCTCCTGGAGAAGTACTAGTCTGAGGTTATACTTGTGTTTCCACAAGCGGATCGCGTCGCTAGTCTGACGACGCCCAGCTCCCCTACAATTCCATATAACGCAATCCATAAATTCAAAAATGCCGAGGGGGAGCAGACTGAGAACGTCAGTGCTCATTCATAGGACGGCCACTGGGCCGAGCTCGCTTGAAACCGGCCGTAGCCGTCTCCATGCAAACATCCCCATCCGCAGTGGTAAGGTTTAAAGGAGGCGCCAGTGGGTGTGACTCTAGATCCTCAAGGCGACCACCGAATATGCTATCGTACTTGTGAGCGAGGTCTCTAATGCGGCTAGCGGAAGCAGAGTCCCCGGCAGGAGCAGAATTAGAGCTCCGAGAGATAGAAGGTTTAGGGGAATGCCCTACGGAGGCCAAGAGAGAGCCAGTCGACTCCGAGGAAGGCGCTGGTAGCAATAACAGAGGTCGTGAGCCGGACGCCTTGGAAGCTCGTCTGCGGGGGGGCAAGTGAGAACCCAAATGTCGTCGTGAGGGAGTGGGGACAGCGGAGCTCCCCTCCCCGCTGGCAGGGGGAACGTTGAGCGGGTCCCGCGAAGGGTGTTGTATGAGAACCTTGTCGCCCTCAGCCCGGAGGCTACTCGCCCGCAGAATCTCCTTAGGGGCGGAGGAAGCAGTAGGCATCGACGAAGCAGGATTGGAGGAGGGGATAATTGGTGGAGGGCGCCTATCTGGTTTACGTCGACGCTCCACCCTGATCCAGGGGCAGGGGGCCGAAGGAGTAGATGGCCTCGTCCGAGACGCGGGATCAGCATGCCGGGCCGAAAGTGGGGGCTGAGAACCCGCACCCGGAGGCGAGGATGGAGAGGTCTCTTCCGGAGGGATGCTGGGAATGGCATCAGAGACACCGTATAAGCAGTGAACCTGAATGTGCCCAAGTCTCCCACAACCAGAGCAGAGGGGAGGGAGATTCTCATAGGAGCACACCTGAAAAAAACCCTTCCCCTCTGGCCCAATCCAGATTCCTTCAAGGAGAGGAGTGGCCAGATCCAGTTCAATACACACCCGCAGATATTGCCCCCTGTTCGCAGCAGTGGACCTTTCGTCAATCTTCAAGGGAGTGCCTATCAAGGAGGCAATCGCCGTCACGGAGTCGTGGTGCCAATACTCCAGAGGGAGCCCAGGGAAGCGAACCCAGATAGGTGCAGTCGTAATCTTGTGGAGGAGGGGCTGAAAATCGGGCTGCCACGGAAGGAGGTGAATAATCTCTCCAAGAACAGACCAAGGGCCGCCGGTCAACACCTCCAAAGCCGTCTCCGACGAGGGGAAGCGGAGAGTGAAGTATCTGTTAGCTAGGTCAATCACCGTCAAAGGGGCACGAGATCCCCAGATCCTTGAGACAGTAGCGCGAAGGAGGGGAGCGGGGGGGTTCTTGTTGAGAAATTTTCCAATGAGGCAATGTTCCCATGGAGTGCGCCAGGAAGCAAGGCTATCCTCAGCGAAGACAATGCGTTTAGAGACTTTCCCCGAGGCAGCAAGGAGAGATTCCTCAAAGTGCTGGGAGATCTTGGAGGGGCCGCCGATATTGCCTTTCCTTCCAGGGGCGGGTTGAAGTTGCCTGGCGCTGGGGGGAGAGTCCCGCTCGCCCAAGAAGGGAGGAGAAGGTCCAGGGGGATGGAGAGCGCCAGTCTCGTGGGAAGAGGGCTGTGGAGAGGGCCGGTCAGGTGGCAAGTTCCGTGTGGGAGGAGGGCGGGGAGATGGGAGCGCCGACGCTAGGTCAGACATAGTCTCAAGTTTAATTAACTTGGTGCACATATAAGTGTATTTTGCCCCCTTTTTTTTTTGTTTTGGGAGGGAGCTTCTGTTTTGGCTGTTGGGGGGGGGGGTGGTTATGTCCTAAATAAGTAATAGATAGGTAATGATTAATTATATATGTGAAATAATAATGCAAACAATATTAAAAAATTTTCAAAAGTAAAATTATTTTAAAAATCATAGTCACTAACATGATAATACAATTGATTTGGACAAGGACAATTATAAACCTAGAATAGAAACTGAAGAATCTAGTACTAGTTATTGCTAGTTGTATCCATGCTCTACTTGTCTAGAAAATCACAAAGTCATAGACTAGTACTATTGGCTCTATTGGACTATTAGTGTAAACCTAGCACATTGTATCAATATGATAAGTCATGCAAACCTAGACTAGTAGCTTGTGCTGCATTCCTATCCGAATTAGATTTGTAATCTCTATCTAATAGTTTGTATTAGTTGTATGATTAACCCTCAATATAAACTAAAATATTCCATAAATGTATGTCCTAAGTAAGTAGTAGGTAGGTAATGATTATATATGTGAAATAATAATGCAAACAATATTAAAAAAATTGTCAAAAGTAAAACTATTTTAAAAATCATAGTCACTAACATGATAATACAATTGATTTGGACAAGGACAATTATAAACCTAGTATAGTAACTGAAGAATTTAGTACTAGTTATTGCTAGTTGTATCCATGGTCTACTTGTCTAGAAAATCACAAAGTTGTAGACTTGTACTTCTGGTTCTATTGGACTATTAGTGTAAACCTAGCACATTGTACCAATATGATAAGTCATGAAAACCTAGACTAGTAGCTTGTGCTGCATTCCTATCAGAATTAGATTTGTAATCTCTATCCAATAGTTTGTATTAGTTGTATGATATACTCAATATAAACTAAAATGTTCCATAAATGTATATTTTTTTGCTTTTTTTTTTTTCATGTTATATAGTTTGAATTATTTTATCAATAGCGTGATTGTGTTCTTTTTTTAGTCATATTTGTTCTTATTTCCATGGTTTTGAGTTTCGGTTTATATAAATCATACTGGCTTGATCCATATAAGAAACGATGCCTCTTAGTCTAGCAATTGATTATCTTAACATATTTTCTTACAAAAAAATAAGTACTTTTCTTAGTAAATTCGCCAGTGTTGTGCTGATTTGGGACCTTAGGACTTTCGAGTGCTAAACTTTAATATCATTGCTTTACCTGTATGCTTAGAACTCATGATTTATTTGAGAATTATATTAACAATGTAAAGGAGAATAAATATGTGTGATGAACAATATACAATAATATTTAACACAATCATGAGTATGCAACTGCATTTTCAAATTTTTGGTTTTTATTTCTAAATTTTCAGCACATTTTTGATTTTTTGCTTAAAATATTTTTTTTTCCATTTTCAAGTTTTATCTCTACAATAGTAGGCCTCATGATTTGAGTTTTCAATTATTGTTTTGGTTAAGCATTGTCTATCAAATATGTTGTCATTCCAATTTTCATCTTCCATTCTTAACTTGTCTACACAACATGGACTTGAAGCCAATTATTCATTAGGAAGTGGAGTTTGAAAAAGATATTATTTGAATAAAGCTGAATGGGTTGTGTGAGTTCCATCTCAACCTGAATCAAAATATTTTTGGGTTGTATGCTTGAAAAATTAATTATTGACCAGTTCCATCTTTAGTGAAGCATATTGCAGTTTAGAAAGGATGTAAAAATTTAATGTGCAAGGTTTAGCTGATGGAATAGAAATGATAGGCTTCATGAACAATTAGATGTTACCTCTGCAATAAGATATATTGAGATAAAATAAGCAAGATAGTATAGACATTTTCATGGGAGACCAAAGAATGTTGTCATTAAAACCTAAGAGTTTACTTGAAACACTAAATAAAAAATAGATGATGTTAGTATAAGCAAATATGTGTTTACTTGAAAAGATCCATGTATTGATGTGGGAGTAGTTGTTACTTAATGCTAAGTTTACGTGTCTATTCAATTTTTTGGTGACAAATGCTATTGTGCAATTATATTTTATGAGTTTTAGTTTCCTCTTTTTTTTCGATGTCTGACATGCTACAATAGTTATTATCTATCTTTAACTTGTGCAACCTTAAAGACAAGAAGTTCTCAAGTATATCTCAGCTTTAAGACAGTAGAAGATGTGGTTGAGTTTGGTAAGTTATATGATTGGCACATATTCCTCAACTTTAACACTTAGTTTTGTTTGCCTCCCGTTGTTAGGTTGTAACTCAATAAGTTTAGAGCAACATTTTTTTTGACATGTTTTTCCACATGCAAGGGACTTCTGCATGCTCATGCATTGCATGGACATAGCTTCACATTTCTAGTTAGGTAAGTTTTGAAATGATACTTCATGAACAATTAACTGGGTATCTTATGTGTTAGTTAAGATCCATTGGAAGAACCACTACATTTTTATTTTGTATATTCCAATAATCTACATTTATATGATGGATTCTTGCATAACAATACACAGGTGGTCAATTTAAGGTTCTTCTAGAGTATGCTTCTTCGCAACAAGCTCCAAAGCTAGCATCAAAGAAAGATGGTTGTGAAGGGACTACATCTAAGGACTAAGGGTATATCTTTCTATCTATTTTAGTTGTCATTTCTGAACATATAAATATTATTCCATGTTGGTAAGTAGTTACTTTATGAATTAGTAGACCCCCCGAGTATATGGAGTTTCTAGAGCTTATATCTAAGCCGGTGAAGCATCTTCCTAGTGCTGGGATTCAGCTGGAGAGGAAAGAAGCTGAAAGAGTTGGTTAGTTGTAATATTTAGATACACATCAACTTCATCCTAGATAGTGCTAGTTGTCTAATTGATATATAGATCAACAGAGATATTGAAGGAGATAATCTCTATACCGTTAATTTCTTTTATAGGTGCTGCAAAGGAGACACCCATCATAACACCCTTGATGGATTATGTTTGGGTAAAAGAGCAGCTACGAGTGGTGCTCAAGTATCACATCTGATAGGTTACATTTCTTTATTCAAGATTATGGTAGTTAAGATGATTGTTAATCATTGTTCTCTTTTAACATTAATAAGGGAACTTTGATACAATGTTTTCTTACTGAGTCAGAAGTAGATATTTGGATTCCTTGTAAACCTTTGCTAGGGTGATAGGCCCATTGACATTCAAAATGACAGAAAATGCAGAGTCAATGGTTTCTGTTAATGCCTTGCAGTTGTAAGTTTGAACTTGTTTCATATAAATTTCTGCGTACCATGTGGTTTTGTGGATAGTAAGTGTTCATCTATCTTTCAATGTCATTCATGACATAATTATAAAAAATACTCAATACTTAATTGGTGCACTATTACATATGTAGTAGAACCGTGAAAGTAATTTTGCTGTTAACATTTATAGAAAGGTGAATTGCAACCAAGTACTTTTGAGCAAATGAATTTCACAAAAAATTGCATACACTCCATTATTATTCTAGTCAGCGGTTCCCGTAGCATGTCAACTAAATTACATTATTTTGTTGTCATCCTGAACAAGCTGACTGAACACTTGTACACCTAGAAGTTATGTTGTAATGTTGTTGCAGTTACCAGATTATTTGTTCTCCAAAGGAATATCAAATTTGTAAGTGATTAAATATTGTTTTTATCAGGTTCATTTAGGAACTATTATCTAGATCTAGGTCACACTAATTTTAGCTAAAATGGACATTACAAAGTATCTCCATGCAATATAAAAGTTTGTAAGTACCTTCCTATAACTACTTCTCCCTGAATCATTTATATTAAAGGTGATGCTCAAATCCTCCAAGATTCTGAATTGCTTGGGGTGCTTGAGTGAAATAAGATGCTAAATTTTAAATTGAAGTATTTAAATATGCATGTTATCTCTAATCAAAAGGTGTTATCAGAAAAAAGATATCACAACTAAAACTTCATACTAAATAAAAATTGAATGCCCTATTTTTCACGATTCATGAATGGAAGACTATTACTATAATAATATTCTAAAGTTTAAAACATAAAAATTGACTAGATGCACAACATCTTGTGTACAAAATCATTATATATGAAAAATAATACTAATACTTGAACATTGTTGTAGTAAAACTCAAGTACAAACATCGTAATAACTAATTAGACTAGATTCAAAATAAATTTAAGAAACTGACGGTTGCATATATTTAAAAAACTATTCCACACTATTAAAGTTGGGTGAGATTTGTATGCCTAGTTGGTATACCAGCCATAAGTAATATACAATTTTGTTTGAGCCATATTACTCGCTTGGACCGTTAATTTAAAGTTTAAACATGGCACACACCAAATCAAAATATCAAACTCACAACATTATAGTACGACATATCACACAATTGCCTAAATGCTAATTAAACTAAATATTTTCTCAATCCAAAAGGCCGAAACAATAAAACATTAGCAAGTTGTTTTCATCAATCAGTTTAGACTATTGAAGTCTGAATAGTCTGAACTGCGTTCTATCCACTGCATTGTTCTTTTGATTTTTTTTTTTCTCAATGCGATTGCCTGGCATGTTCTAATCACTAGCTGCCCAATGATAACACTAAGAGTTGCATGATTAACCAGTTCTTATATTATAGTTTTGGGACGGTTGATACCCACGATTGTTATGTCTTCCTTGGTTGCTTGACTTTTTTTCTCTTGTATCTTCCTTGTCATTCTTTGTGTAATTATATACCTCATGAAAAATTTAACTTTCTATTTATGCATATGGAAACTTGAATAATGCAAATAATTTGAAGATCTCAATATCACTGAACTATTTGTAGGTGCAATAACTTGGAATTGCTATTGAGTATTAGGCTGAGACATCTGGAAGAGGAGTTAGAAAATTGAAGCTACTAATGAAAAAGCACTATACTTGATTATTTGTTGAGGATTTTTTTTTTTTGACGTTTAGGAGTTCATGTTGCTTGTTAGGTTTCTCTAAGTGTCAATATGATAATATAATGATAGTTGGTATGAAAGAAAAGGGAAACTATTTTGCTTTGAATAATAAAATTCCTATCAATACCTCTTTATATAGAAGCTAGAGTATAATATTAATGGTAATATGTATTATGAATAATAAGGTAAAGGATATGTATTCTGAAAATCTTAACAAAATAATAGAATATATTTATTTATGGTGACATTGTCACATAGGAAGTCTTTTATGTTTACGACCTTCGCCACCTTGAGATTAATGCATAAGTTGCAAAAGAATGGTGCCTTTGCGCTGATACAAATTTGTTAGTTAGCCTATTATATAATTTAGTTAGCCCTTGATTGTTATGTCTTCCTAGCTTGCTTGGCTTCTTCCTCTTGTGTCTTTCATGTCATTCTTTGTGTTAGTACTTGAGAAAATTTTTTTTGCTTGTGTGCTTCGATCATTATCTTAAACTAGGCTCCTGAGCCATGATCATGAGGTTCATCTTTCTCCCTTCTATATAACCTAACAATATTTGCTGCTTTATCCTCTCTTCAGTATGTACTAAAGGATAACATGAAAAAGGGGAACCTAAAGAACAAGCCAACATCCATTTTAATGTCAAGGAAAGAACAACATCAGTCTGTAGTGGCTAAATCTGTTTCTGTAACTTCATCAATGGAAAGGGAAGCATTAGAAGAAGAATTAGGTGAGTATGTTCAGTTCTTATTCCATCAACATCTTATCTAGTATGACCTACGCTCATTTGTTCTAGTTTCTGAAGAATATGCTCATGTACTAAATTGTTATTTTTTGGGTTTTTGTGCGTGTTCTATGGAGGTACAAGTTTGTCTTTTACTGGAAAATAATTATTGACACCAAAATATTATGTCATGAAAATTTATGGACAACATTTTTTGGCTTTACTACAAAACACTAATTTTTTCTTTGCTATGGTACTTATAAAACTGATATTTAGCTTTTGACTCATATGATAAATGATTTTTAGTTATTTCTGTTGCCATTTGCGAATTCTGTTTACATATGATCTTCACACAAGCAAGTGAAGCAACCACGCTAATTACTAAAGATTTTGTACTTTAAATTTAAACAGTGTAAAAATTCTATATGATTGAGTATTCTTTCTTGTTTAACTCCTAATTGTTATTCCGCATGAAGAAAATTAGAACTTGGTTAATTAGCTCCAAATTATAGTTGGAAATTGAGTTATGATGATGGATGTTCTTTTTCTGTTTATATATGTTGATAAATTCATTTGCTTATCTACAACTAATTTCCACGATCCTATATAATAAATGTACATATTTGCAGTGTCGTGCCTAAATATGCTGTGTGAGTGTTCCATCACAAAGCCAAATTTATGACAGCATTATAATTGTAGTAGTACGCATTGAAACATTAAAAAGGTTGATAGTAGATGGTGGCATGTAGCATAAATAATGAAACATTGTAGATCTGGAAAAATTTAGCTTTCTATTTATGCATATGGAAACCTGAATAATGAAAATGATTTGAAGATCTCAATGTCACTGAACTATTTGTTGGTGTAATAACTTGGAATTGTTATGTAGCCTTAGGCTGAGTCATCTAGAAGAGGAGTTAGAAAATTGAAGGTACCGGCGGAAAAACACTTTAATAGTAGTTAGCCAAAAAACGATGAACTGAAGTGGAAGTAAGAAACCCTTTGGCCTGAATTTCAATTTTTATGAGTGCACTATATACTAAAAGGGGGATAAACCAATCCATGCTCTCACATGATATAGAGAAAATTAATAATTGCACTCATATCCTTGTATGAGGTATTGGAAGGAAGGGCATGTAAGAAACAATATTTATTTGGATGTAACTAGGTTGTTTCTGTTAAGGCTCATCATTGACGTGATTTGAAAGCTCCATAGTGACGTGCTTATTTTTCATACTTAGATTTGCTAGTTTGTTTAGTTGTGTTTTAACTTAAATAGCTTATGAGATCTTTACTCTGGGAAGCGTTTCAGATGCAGTTTAGTGTTACCAGGGTGTTGAATTTTCAGATGTTGTCTTGAGTCTCTTGACATTCATTAAGGGTCCAGAGCTTATCACTGATAGCTATTTACTAGTATCTGTTTACTTGATCTTTCTAAAATAAATTACATATTCCTATCGTAAAAGTAAAGACAAATATGTAAAAGTGACTGAAGAACCAATCAATCATCCAGAAAACTATAGTGAAATCTTGAAGAGCAAGAATCCTATTTATCATCAATGCAACTTGGACCAGTCAATTATTTTAGTATTATGCTCAAGAATATGTTGATTAGAGTGTCCCACTCGTTTGCGTCCACTCATGCATGATTTATGCAATCATCTTGTTCAAGATTAAATCTCATACAGCATTTTCATCTTTTTTATGTGAATTTCTTGTTACAATTCTTGAAAGATTGGAGAAGTTTTATAGGGTATTTTCTTGTTGGTTATGTTATTTATTTTTTGCTTTGGCATTCAAGAATGAATCAATAACTATGGTTGCTTGAGTTTCAATGTGTATACATAATTGCGTATAATTTAGTTTGTGCATGTGCCGCAGCACGAGTTACTCATCTACTAAATTGTTTCAGATTCAATATCCACATGTATCTGTCCTATTTTCGGCTTCCACAATAATTTTAGACCTTCACAGTCCAGATTCTTTATTAATCTTTATTATCCTTAAGATTGTTCCATGATCACAACCTCAACCTTTTTTATTCTATTCCCAGTGAACTGTTTCTTTTTCCTATAGCTAATATTTATTGGATTTCCAAAATTCAGGAGTTAGTTGAATCTGGAAAGAGCAAAATTGTGCTTTTGAAAGGGAAGGAAGAAGCTCCTGATGTAAGCAATTTATATTGGTGCAACTTTCTTCTGCAATTATGTGCTCTGTTTCCATGATAACTTCCTTTAATATCCTTCTGCCAGGCTTTTAGAGGTTTGCCACAATAGCATATTGTTACATCATCAGCGAAATCTTCAACTGTAACATCTAAATAGAACCAGTCAAGTGGAAGAATCATCATAAGCATGCTCTCAAAAGAAGTCCATAGTGATCAGTCATATATCGGTGCATCCCATTCTGAGCAGAAAATGATCCCTGCAAATGTTCCTCGGCCTCCCAATGCAAGCTTGCACGTGAAAGATCACATCCCGCGTAGCTCCTCATTTGCATCTGTTTCAGATGGTGAAGAAAAAAAAAACACATGATAAGGTTGCTGTAAACAATACAATTAATGAAAAGCATGAAAAGAGAACTAGGAATAAAGACAGACCTGATCGCGGTGTTTGGGCCCCTCTTCGTCGGCCAGACAGATCCCAATCTAATGATGGAATCACTCCATCTTCTGACGCTCCTCAAATGCCAAATTCTCAAGAAGCCATCTCTGTTTCTCATCCAGCAGTTGGGAAACCTGGAGAGGAAATGGTGATTCAGATGCTCGTGTTGGACGTGGTAATAACCGGCATGCTTCTCATGAATCTTCATTGGGCTATGGAGAAAGAAAAGCCGATACATCCTTTTCAAATAGAAGTGAAGACTTGAAATTTCATGAAAGTGGGAGAGCTGATTTTTCATCTAAAAATGGTGATTCCCTGTCACCTATGAATCAATTCTATGCTTTTGCTTTTACTATGTGTTCTGATGAGTGTTTGATGACTTACTAAGGTTCCCATCGGCTTGTTGGCCGCCTCGGACCAGTTCGAGGTCCAAAGGAAATGGATAATACTTTGAACTCCCGACGGAACTGTGCTCATGAGGTGAGATATACTGTTATAATTAATAATGTTTGAGCAATACATCTCCCCGATGTTCTTGATGTTTTTTGTTCCCATATCATTTCATGCATAGAGACAAGTATGGGCTCAGAAGTCTGGCTTGGCTTCATGAATTTAATATTGACCTGGTGAGTATGTTCAAATTTCTTATTTCTTATTAATTCCACAAATGGCTGAATGATTGATGCCCAACTGTCATTGTTTGGTTAGATGATTTATATCTATATAGCTATATTTCTTCACTGCAATTTTAGCATCTTTCTTGAGATGCTTATCTAGTATTCTTAACTTTAAATTTTGAATTTAGGCGATTAGTTGAGCTTTATGTTAAAACTTCTCTGGTGGGAGCTCTGCGCGCTGGGCTCTCTTGATGGGTAACTAGCACAATTGATTGTTCAACTGTTTATAGAGATTTTAGCATATAGTTTTATTATTAAAAAGGTTATATTATTTTAAAAACTAGTTCATGCCCTCAAATTTTAAAAATTCAATATCTTTTTTTTTTTACTTTTGAGGAAAATTCCTTTCTCTTTGTGTCGTAACTTTGGAGCTTGTTTCCCTCATATGTCTTACCTGTCTTTTGTTCCATTTAATGCAGGACACTGTATTTCTTCCAATTTGTCCAATTGCGGTTACATTTTGGTTTCGAGCTCCATCATGAGTTCTTGATAAAAGGTGCTCAATGGTAATGCCTCTTTGGGTGCATGCTGGTTGATGTACACTTACCAATTGCTGCCACAACCGCAGCTATATCTTAAGTTGAATCAAGGGCAAAATTGATTTATAGCAGCTAGCCGGTCAAATAAAATTACTTATGGTCTGCAAGTTTGCACTGAAGAATGGCTAGAATGAAAGCTAGAGACAGTTATGAAGGATGGTAGCTGTAGTTTGGCTTGGGAAAGGATATTTGCCTTGAATACCATTGATCAGCTTGTTTTGGCTAAGAATTTTGTTGACAAAAAAGTAACTTCTCAAGTACTGCAGGGAGGTGTTTTTCAAGCAACTGCTATTTAGAAGATGTAAATGATACCTGTGGTGTTGCTTTCCTCTAGCCATTGTTTATAGGTTTGAAGTGCCTTGTACGACCATGATGTCTGTGGACTTATTTTGGTTTATTTGTGTAATGATAGGTAACTCTGTTCTAAAACACAATGTGTGCATCAATGGCTGTGGTGAGAGTGGTGAAAGTGATTTACCGTCAATTGGATTTTTGGCAAGGTTTGTGAAGGGAACTAATGAATGGATTTTAGTACATGAATGAGAAAATAGTTACTGGTTCATAGTATGTTATTTTCTTGTCTGCCTTTTTCTTATTGGTTCTTGGACTAACTCGGTGGTCTTAATGCAAATGAATTTTGCCTTGGAATATGCTAATGTCCCTTATTTTTTACTTTTTCGAGGGATACCCATATTTTATTACAATGATTTGAATACAATTGAGGCGTGGCACGAATTATACTTGTATAAGCTTGCAAAGTATTTTTTTTTTATATCGTTTGTGTTGGTGTTTTTTTTTTTTTTGTGATAAGCATTTTAATTTACAACCAAGATTACTCATCAGTTTTGCAGTTACTCGGATACGGTGATGTCTAAGCTTTGTGAGGTTGAATTACATCTGTCCGCAACTATATTGGAAATAATGCCATATTCAATGATTATTCATAATATTTTATAATAATAACCATTCTCAAATTTCAAATGCATGAGCCAGGCTGCTTCTATAGTCCGCCCTAGGGCTGCAGTACCAAATGGCCTTTGTCTCCCCTGATTCTAAAAAGAAATTAAGAACGATTTTTTTTAAGTTGAACCGAAAGGACAATCTACCTCTATACTATTAATTATAGCTTTGGAAGATTAAAATAAATTTAACAATTATTTATTACATACAAAGAAGTTGAATTATTTTATAAAAATAATCTAAATAATTTATATCAATTATAAAAAGTAATAAATTTTGAAAGAGCGTGAATGCAAAATACTAAACCCAACCCATTCAATTTGATACTTAGGAAAATTTTCATATTTGTTTTCACTGCACCAATAGAAAATATGCTCAAAATTTATCAAAAGACCTTAGGCATAAGCATTTTCAAAAGTAAACATACGATTAATCTATAATTTATATCACTTTGATCTTTCACGATTCTATTATCATTCTCATATATACTAATTCCAAATTTAAGAGGTTTAGTGCATACATGTATAAATTGGACATTTTTTTTTATAAAAACCATTCAACTTCATTAGCTTTAACTTTTCTAATAGGACCTTACATGTACTGATATTTATATGTAACTGTGCCAAATGTTACCTATCGGACATTAGATTTGAGTAATTTATTTTGGCAACTTGATGACTGATTTAGGGCATGTTTTCTTGGATGAAAAATGCGAGGGAATGGATAGATTTGGACGGATGGACAAATGGGCGGACACAGTGCCACTTTACGATTTCGCCCGAATCGGGTGGAAAACGAAGCGCGGCCGACCTTCTCCTCGTCCACATCGACCTCCACGTCTCGTTCGTCTGCCGTCCACTTCGTTGGAGTGGCCCCCACACCCTCTATGTCCTGTTCGTCTGCTGTCCCCTTCATCGGTGCCGGCGCCGACCTTCCCCTCGTCCGCATCGATTTTCCACTGTCCCCTTCGTTTGCACCATCCGCTTCGTTCGCTGTCCCCTTTGCCCACCACCTTCCCTTCATCTGCCACCTTCCCTTCAGCCGCCACCTTCCCTTTGTCTGCCACCTTCCCTTCATCCGCCACCTTCCTTTTGTCCCCGTCGCCCCACACCCTCTGCCATTCCCTTTGAAGTGAACCTTCCCTTTTGTCGGCATTGATTTTTCGTCCTCCCCTTCGTTCATGTTGTCCGCTTCGTTCGCCACCTTCCATTCGTCCACCATCCCCTTTGTCCTCATCGCCCCACACCCTCCGCCATTCCCATCGAAGTGAAGGAACACACGACGCTGACCTTCCCTTTGTCTGCGGTCCCCTTCATTTGTTTCGTTCGCCGTCCCCTTCGTCCGCCACTACTCCTCCCTCGACGCCGAGCTAGAGCCGCCTGAGTCTCCCCCACCAGCCTGACATGCCCGTGTCCCCCCGCTAGCCACCAGAGCCAGAGCCAAAGCCGGAGCCGCGTCTTCACCCACACGCCGGACACAACATCGTGGTAGATACACGTGAGGGTCACGTGTGTGGAATCCCTTCCCTACTAATTTGTTTTCCTTTCCCTCTTATTTTACATCCCTCCAAGGAAACACACCCTTAAGGAAATAAATGCAAAGATAAATTCATGAGCCCAATGTTATTCATCTAAAGATGAACTTTTGCACCCACTCAAGGAGGATGATGTAGGAGCAATGAGTCCAAATCCAAATGATTCAAGAACTGCACGTCTAAGTTCGATCATGATAAATGATAGGATGCCGCAAGTGCACGGCCTATCGAAGTAATAAAAATATTGATCCCACAGAGACCAATGACAAGTACTAACTTTTCTCAGGATTGTTAGCTAGACGATTCGGGAAAAGGGATTTAAGTTTCATTTGCGAGAAAATCAAATACAAATAAGTTGTAATCGATTGATGGAAATTCAAGATTTCGGGTTCACCACACTATGTTTTATGACTTTTCTAATTAAAAATATTTTAAAGAAGAATTTACTATGCTGAAGGGGATTTATCCGAATGTACAGATTACCCCCTTTCAGCGGTTTAACTCGGTATTTATTTGAGTTAATTTCCTACTTTCATGGTTATCAATTCAAAATAAACCCATTGAGTTCTTGACAAATCATAAAAATCCCTCAAGCCGATTTGAACTACTTTCGTGATCGAATCAACTTATCCAAAAACTATAGATCTGACGTCACAATTCACTTTTCAGTACTTCTTGTGACGTCTTTAACATGCAAATTATGACTCGGTTCATGCATGCTATTATGTTTTGCCTATTGTGTTTCAGTGAAGTTACTCTAATTTAGGCAATTTTTAATGCAACCGATCATTTTATTAATGAACATGCTGTGAATCTGATTTTGATCCTATGATAGCCATGTGTAAACTTTGAGATGGATTCCATGCATGGTATGAAGTGGTGATAATATGTTGATTACACCATCCAATTAGGATATGTTCAATGATCCTATCCAACTGTTATGTGACTTTGAAATCTTTTGATTGGAATGATTGAAACTATAGAATTAGCGGGTCACACATTTCTAAATATTCAAGGATGGCATAGTAGTGGTTTACATTTGATTTTATGTTGAGGCATATACTTACTTATTCATTTTCCTTGTATCCATGCTACTTGTTGGGGGATGATCACAAGTGTGATCTTATCTTATCTAAAAAAAAGGAAAAAAAAAAGAGAAATAAAGACTCCTCTTCTTGGCACTGCAAAATTGACAGTGGTACTTAAGATGTGAGTTGAAGTCTAATATCATTTTCCGTTTTGAAAGCTTGTGTCTATAAACGAATACAATGAGAGGTGATCATGTTTGTTTTCCCATAATACATTTGTGTCTGACCCAACATTTGTTTTTGACCCTAACTGAATGCCTTGACTCTTAGAGATTGTGAGACCTGTTTGCTGAACTTTTTGATCATTCTCTCATAATTTGCTTTCTTATATCTGGATCATGGACTGCTCATGGAAATATCTGACTAGGGTATATGCTTTCAACCTGAATAACTACTTTTACACCTATCATGTGTTTCATCTTAGTTTATTGCTTGAGGACAAGCAAAGATCTAAGTCTAGGAGTATTTGATGTCTTGCATTTTAATAGTGATTTATAGTATTATTTTATCTCAAAACAAGGCCAATTTTGATATTTCTATGTCCTAACTAAGTTTATTTACTTGTTTGCTTCAGAATCTTCACTTTTTCTTGTCTTTGTGTTATTTTGGTGAAATCACTCATTTTTGGAGGTTTTTAAAGATTTTAAAGTCATGGATTGATTTATGATGGAAAGACAAGTCTTCACAGCAAATTTAAGATCAATGGAAGCTTAAATTGGAAATCACGCCCAGGCCAAGATTTTGGAGTTCACCTGTGATTCGCAGAAAGGTCTGAAAAATTTCACATAATATATCACGACTAGCCCAAGACGAAAATCTTTGGCCGTGATTTCACTGAAGGCAACTTTTCCCAAAAATAAATAGTAACCTTTACGGCCAACCCAAGACGAAAATCTTTAGCCATGATTCTTATTTTGTAGAGATCTACACAGTACACATCATGGCTTGCCCGTGATTCTGGTGTTCATAGTGACCGCGACTGCCTCTTGGTGTTCCTTTCATTTTTCACTTGATTGAAGGCCTAGAAAAATTTCAAAAAATAGAGAAAAAAAATAAGTTTTAGATAGCCAAGAGGGAGGCTAATCGACAGGGCATAAAGCCCTCTTTTTTGTGACCTAAAGAGATGGATTTCATTCGACGAACGGGCTACGGCAAAAAACACAGGAGACAATGTTTCCGGAGAGGATTCTGAGGCGATTTCACGACCGATCTTCACCAAACCTTGGGGTATATTTGAAATCTCTCCTCCTTCCTTTCTTTAGTGTTTGCTTATAATTTTCTTGGCTTATTGGAGAGATATGTGCAGATTTGTATAGCTCCTATAGCGTAAACCTTAAATCGAGACAGTACACACATTGGAATTGTATACAGTTTCTCACGGAAATAGTCTCGGCTGGGGATTTCAAAAAAAAAATAAATAAAAGGCTGCTTGGTAGATCAGCTAGAATCATACACACACAAATATATATATACAATTTTTGTTTGTATGAGTTTTGGCTGAAGATTATACACAAAATCTACAAGCTGTGTATAAGTCTCAGCTGTAAATATTGAAGATGAAAGAGGTCTCGGTTAACTGGTGAAAGGGTAAAGGAAGGCAATATCCTACTGGAGATAAAATCCTCATTGAGGATTCACTAAAAAATTCTGCATGAACCGAAGATGAAATCCTTAGTAAGGATCTAATAGGCATAAGATGGCTGCTGCTGTTAGATCTGCTCGCCCATCACACAGAACATTGGATATCTTCTCCGCTTCTACCGCTCAAATCCTCACTGAACTGAACTCGTCGCTGAGCTCAACGCCAGGACAAAAGCGTGCCGCCGCCAAGCATTGCCAAAGAACTTGCCGCCGAGCTTCACACACCTTCGAGTTCTCCTCGTCGCATCCAGCATCCGGTGGTCTGATCAAGCAGAAACTTCGTCCACACCTTCTCCTCGAGCATGCGAACTGACAAGCGGAAGGATCCGGCCATCCAACGCATGGATTGCCGAAATCGAAAGATTCTTTCGGGCGACCCCTGTTTTCTTTCCCTACTGATGCTGCTAAGTTCTTCGCGAAGAACACGCCATCCAGCCGTCTGATCAAATTGAGACTTCGTCCACGCTTCTCTTCTGAATTTCGAACCTGTACTTACGAGGATCTGTCCATCCGACGCGTGGATCACCGGAATCGAGAGCTTTTCCAGCGACCCTGTTTTCACCCTTGTTTCGGACGAAACTCACTCATTCGACTTCATCCGGTATCGAATCACCACCATCCTCCGGCCACTGATCCAATGCGAAGCAACGAGACCTCATGCCGGAGCGTGCGAGCTGCGGATGGTGGATGAAGGAAAGCGGGCGGCGGACGGCGGAAGAGCGGACTTCGTTGGCTTCCGTCAACAGCCAAGGGAAGAAATAAATTGAAGATCCAACGATCCAATTTCGTTGGAGAGATGATCGGACGATCCAAAATAACTCTGACAATAAAGGGCTCAGATTTGATCATCGATCTGATGGTCCATATCAAATCTAGAAATAACGGTTCAGATGATTTGATTATCGAGCATCTAACGGTCCGGATTAAATCTGAAGCTAACGGCTCAGATTTGATAATCAAAGATCTGATGGCTAGATATTTCAACTATAATTTAACGGTCCAGATCTTTTTATCCTGATCAAACGCCTCATATCTTCCGGATTCGATCCAACGGCTTGGATTTTATCAAATAAACAATGATCCAGATCATGTAATTTTAATTCGGTCTGACGATCCAGATTTGTTCCAACGTCAATGGTCCTAATTTAATTTCACAAAAATCGAGGGTTAAGATTTAACCCAAAACCAAACTTAATGCAATATAATCAATGGCTGATATTTTTTAGCACAAATCCAGATTAATCGAATAGTTTCCAAAACAACCCGAATATTGATCCTTACAAATCTGAGTTAGATCTTTCCAGATCCGCCTTTAGATTTTTAATCAAAAATCTGGATATAAGCAGATATGCGAATCAAGCTTTCAACGGCTAAGATTGATTTGCATAAATCTCAGCAAATCAAATAGCTCTCAAAATTATCTGAACGTTGAACGCTTGGCCCCACGGCTCGTTCATTTAAACTCTGAACGCTTGGCCCCACAGCTCGTTCACTCAAATCTGAACGTTTGGCCCCACGGCTTGTTCACCCAACCCTTGCACTGAACTCGTCCACTTGATTTAAACATAGTCATGGACGATAAATTCCTGACGTGTATTGTTAATAACGTTGTTTGGGAGGTGCGTACGTCAGTACTTCGTATCGGGGCATAGTTTCTCAATGTTGTTACAATGCAACTCAGATTTTTCTCCATGGCTTATGTCAAATGATGTACTCTTGTAATCAAATTGTAACCCGTGTCATGACCCGAAGTTATAAATTATATTCTTTAAATCATTTTGTCTTCATTTTGTTATATGTTATAGATCTCTTAATCAAATGTATCCTAAATTCCTTAGGCGTAATTAACAATGAATGCTTCCGTTCATTGGAAGCTAGAACCTACTAAAACAAAAAGCCATATAATTTATAAGGTGACTTTGAAACGGCCGCACTACTTTTTAATATTTCAATTTACATTGAAATTTAACCAAAAATGACCCCACAGTATGGGGGCAACCTGTACTTTAGGAAAGATTTCTTATGCAATATTATAAACTCATATAACAGATAAGCTCTAGTTCAGATAGATATGTCAATGTGGTGAATACTTAAGTCCCGATGCCTCTACAATTGACACCTTCCCGTGTAATTGTAATCGATTTCCTATTTTTATTTTGCTTGAAGTTAGTTAAATTGTTTCCAAAACCCCAGTTCGATTAGCTTAGCTTCTAAAGATCAGATTTGTTAGTAATTGACCTTCCTCCTTGTGGGACCGACATCTTATATATTACTATGACTGTGTAGTTGCGGTAAGTGTCATACGCTTCTTAGGGCCTTTGCTCTAATTTCCTTTTTGGTGTCGGTTATGCCAAAATCACCGCCAGTGAAATCGTACTACCCTAATCCCCATAGTCGGTGAATCTAGGCTCCAAGCGAGTACTGGTGAGCTGCCGCCACCTAACGAATGCTCGAACACTAGTAGATTTTGTCGAGCCTTTGTCGTTCGCTATAGCCGAGCATGTGGTTTGCGGCTGTCGGCGAAGACAGATGCGGGTGGCTACTGTAGGTGAATGAACCAAATAGGGCTTCTGCCCCAATCCTCATCCACCTCGTTGTTCGATTCTGTCGATTGGTGAATCAACGCTTTTGGCATTCGGCTTATGTCACCGTCAACAAATCGATGGTCAATGCGATTGCAATTCAATTGCACGATGTGGGTTGTGTGCAGTCGAGCAAGGCGTGTGGGCGTCAATGATTGTGGCTACACGTATGGCTAAGCTCACAAGCAAGAAACGTGCGACGAGGGCTTGCTTGCTGGTGGTGCGGAAGGCGTGTGAATGGTGAGGTTTAAGGCAACTTGCTGGTGACATGCAGTGTGAATTTAGGGCAGAGCTCTGCCTTCATGGGCGTGTTCTACTTGCGAGTAGATTTGGGCTTGTGGGCTGATGCCTTGCATTTTGATAGTAATCTCTAATATTGTTTATCTCAAAACAAGGCTATTTTTGATGTTTTTACGTCCCATATAGACTTATTTACTTGTTTGCTTCGGAATCTTCATTTTCCCTCGTGTTTATGCTATTTTCCATAAAATCACTTATTTTTTGGAGCTTTTTGGAGATTCTAAAGTTATGAAGTGATTTCCTATGTGGAGAGGAGGCTACATAGCAAATTTGGGGTCAAACGGAGTTTATTTGAAATTCACGACCAGCCCAAGATTTTTGGGTTCACCCATGATTTGCATGAAGGTTTGAAATTTCACAAAACACTTCATAACCAACCCAGGATTTTGGTGTTCGGCTGTGATTTCATCGAAGATAATTTTTCCAGAAATGAACAGAACACTGCACGGCCGGGTGAACACGGAAATCTTTGGCCGTGATTCTTACTTCGCAGATCTTCATAGAACACTTTACAGCCGAGTGAGCGTGCCCGTGTTCACCCGTGATTGCGACTGACTCTTAGAGTTCCTTTCGATTTTCTATCGATTTGAAGCTTAGGAAAATTCCAAAACTGGAAGGAAAATATGTTTTAGAAAGCTAAGAGGGAGGCAAATCAAAGGAATATAAAACCCTCTTTCTTGTTACCTAATCAGATGGAGATCAACAAACGAAGTGGCTAGGGTGAACGGAACCGGCGATAATTCTTTTGGAGGGGATTTTGAAGTGATTTCGCGATGGATCTTTACGTTTTCTGGAGAATTCATTCGATTCCTCTTCTCCTTCCTCTCCTTAATGATTGCTTGTAATTTTCTTGGTTATTGGGAGAGATTTATGCGGATTTGTATGGATCTTATAGCGTAAACCCTATTCGGGACTCAGTGGAAGCCCTTTGATGTATTCTATCATGTGATCTAAATCTATTTCGTTATTTTGAGTATTATATGAGCATATTTTACTTAGTTGTGTTTATTTCATAATATTGTTTTGGCCACGTGGTGTTGTGTGTTAGCCGATACGATCCTAACTGCAAAGAGGATTGTATTGGTGGATCCCCTAAGTAAAGCTTGTGAACTTCTAATAGGAAGGTAGTTAGGGTTCATTCAAGGGCAACATAATCTTTCATAGAACTCAATAGATTCATCTAAAATGATTCGCCATGAGAGTAGGAAGTCATTTTAGGTGAGTACCAGGTTGTACCGACCACAATGGGGCAGCCTATACTATAGGAAAGATTCCTTGTGCAACATTATAAACTCATGTAACAAATAAGCTTTAGATTAGTTAGATACGTCAATGTGGTGGATACCTATGTCCCGATGTTTCTCCTACTCACACCTTCCATGTAGTTGCATTCGATTTCCTGTGTTCTATTTAGTTAAAGTTAGTTGAATTGTTGTCAAAACTCCAATTTGAATTGCTTAGCTTCTAAAACTCAGATTTACTAGTAATAATTAACCTTACTCTCTGTGGGATCGAAAATCTTTTATATTACTGTGACATTGCCGTGCACTTGTGGTACGTGTCACAGGCGGATTAGAATCGAGTGGATCCGAGCTTGCCAGCAGATTGGGTTGCGTGGATCCGGTCTTGCGGGCATATTGGCCTAGCGTGCATGAAGATCCAGCCTTGAGGTCGCATATATGGGTTGGATCTGGGCCAGGCCAGCAGTCTGGATCTAGCGCCCGGGCTTACTCTACTCGGCTTGGGCTTGGGTTATGTGCTCTGCTATGCTGTGCGCAAAAGTAGAGCTGCTGTGCTATTTTTTGTTGTCTAGGCCTGGTTTAGGCCTAGTTGCTTGGGCTTTAGCATTAGGATTTTTTACAGTATGCTAAAGTAGCAAAGTGCTGTTTGGCCAGCTATGCTATACAGCTGCTGCCTGCTTTTATTTTTTTTTTATAAAATTCAGGAAAAATAATTTTATAATAAATTCAAACAATGACATAATTTATTGTTGTGTAAATAATGAAAGGTTTGACATTATAACATAGATTAATTGAAGTAATATGACTACGAAAGTAGTGTATTGTGTAAGTTAATTTATTTTATAATATTAAGATGGTTGTGTTTGTAATTCATGTGGATATTAATTGACCCAAAGGAAGGTTAATATTTTGGCCATTTCATTGGACTGGGTTTTTGGTTCTTCTTTGCAGGGCTACAGGTTTGGTTGGATTCGGTTCAAGTGAACTAAGTCGGATAAACCGAACTTGTGGGTTATCTTTTGGGAAAAATCTGTTGGGATAGACTCCTATGGGTATAAGCAAATATGCCGATGTGCGCTAAAGTGTTGTCAACACTAGCTTGGTTGGTTGTAGTCTTAATGTGCTGTGCCTAAAAGCAACTTGCTACTTTCCTCTTAAATCAGATTTTACCACAAAGGCATTTGTTTTTTTAAATCAGATTTTAATTCCAACTTGTTCTATGTCATATTATGTTTTTTTTTTCAAATTTAATCTAATATCTATAATATGATATGATCCAACTTAGTGATAGATATTGCTACTAAAGTAACCATTTAATATTATGTTAAATATTTGTGATGATAAATCATTGCCTAATTGTTTTTTTTAAATCACAAATATTTGATAGAATTTTTGAAGGTTACAAAATTTTTCATAATATTTCTTGGAAACAATACTAATGTAAGGTGTTAGGCATAAGTTGTTAATTTTATTATGTTGCACATCGCTATAGTCGTACATAAATGACTTAAGAATTTTGGAACCACTTATGCATTGTTAATTGCATAAACAAGAATTGTGTTTGTATTTCTATTGCAAAAGAAGCTTGATCCATAATTCTTGAAAAATATTTTGCAACAATATTGATTCATTTTGAATTATATGTATATCATAAATGTATGTAAGTGTCTTACCATAGTTATTGAAATTTAAGTTGTTTTGGTCTAATATGTAAATTTATAGTAATACAAATTTTAGTCATTTTTCATAATGGTTTTGTTAATTTATGGCAGTGTTAATGATTTGTTTACTACTCCTGACATTGATGGCATGTTATATTATAAACATTGGCTACCAAAGTGGTTTATTCATAGGATAATTTTATATATTCAAATATTTATAAAAGAAAATTATATTTATCCCAATTATATTAATTAATTTACCTGCCCAAAGGGGAAAATTAATTAGTATATATAGGATAATTTTTTGTCATAGATGTGTCACAAGAAAGAATGTTATGGACATTAGTTTAAATTCAACACATAGTCATTGTCATTACATAAATATATTGTATTACAATTACTATAAATGTTTGGTCACTAAAGTAACTCATTTATGATTAATTATAATATGTTCAATATTTATGATATAGTTATATTTTATCTTGGTTATATTAATTAATTTACTTGCCCAAAGGGGGTAATTAATTAGTGTACATAGGATAAATTATTGTATAGACATGTTAACATCATTATATAATACATTAAAATTATAATTACTATAAATGTTTGTCTACCAAAGTGGCTCATTTATAGTTAATTGTAATATACTTCAGCATTTATAATAATAATAAATTTTATCTCAGTTATATTAATTAATTTACTTGCCCAACGGGAGTAATTATTTGATATAATATGAGATAATATTCATAATGGTTGCTTTTCTTTTATTGAGATAAGGTTTCACATTATATTTATGTCTAAAGGAGAAAATTTGATTTTTGATTAGGCTTCATCAACTTTGAGTTATATGTTTACACTTTTGTTGTAAAATGTGTTGACTCTTTTTGTGTTATTTCAATCAGTTTCCTTCTCCGTTAATAGCAACCATGCTACTATAGAGATTATGATTGACTCAAACTTTAAAAGATGGAAAGAAGATGTTTTATTTGCACTTGGCATGGGTGACATTAACTTTGCACTTAGAGAAAGTGAACCACTGAAACCTTCCATTGATAGTTCATTAGAAGAAAATGAATTATTCGCAAAGTGAACAATTCACAAAGTGAGAGAGATCTAATAGATTAAGTTTACATGCAATAAAGAGATCAATTTCAAAGCATTGGTTAAGTGGTTTACCAGAAGTTCAAAGTGCTAAGAAACTTTTTGAAATATTAGGGGAGAGATTCTTGACATCTAACAAATCTGAGGCGAAAAATCTCATGAACCTTCTGACTAGCATGAAATATAATAACAAGGGAGGTGTCAGAGATTTTATCATGAGGATAGTGCATGTTCAAGATAAATTAAAAGCTCATGATATTGAGCTAGTTGACAAATTTATTGCGCATCACGCCTTAAATTCTCTACCTTCTCAATTTAGCTAGATTAAGACCACTTCCAATGCACTGGATGGGTCATGGTCTATTAATGATTTGATATTTAAATATGTTAATGAAGAAGATAAGTTTCAAAGGGAACTTCATGAGACCGCTCTACTTGTTTCTTATTCTAATTCTTCACAATTAGAAGGAAAGTTTAATGGCAAGAAAAACGTGCATAATAGTCATACATATACCTTAGGAGTCAAGCCTCGTAAACAACACGCTGAGAATATTGGATGTTCTTCTTCAACCATAAAAAGAGGATTGAAATATTTCTTTTGTAGAAAGAAAGGTAATGTGAAACAGAATTATCTCAAATTTAAGACATGGTTAGAAAAGAAGAAAGGTCAAGGGGCTCATGAACAAATGGAAACTAAGCAAATAGATGATAAATCATAAAGTGAGAATTGATATGGATATAGTAGTCTAATTTATTGGGACTATTAGTGTAATCTCATATCTTATCTTCAAACAGACTATTTATATTTTATGTGTTTTTCTTTAGGAGAAACTTGTTTTTAATATCTATAATAGATGGTTTTGATTCTATAGCAGAGTTAATTCTTTTTTTTTTCTCAAGTTGTTGATGATTGTATACTCATTGATAATCTATAAAGATTATGTTTGAATCTTGGTAAATAGGGATTCAGTTTATGGCTCATATAATCTCTAAATTGGTTGTATGCCTATTGGTCTTAAAAGGTGCAAGATAAGCAATTACTACAAGCTATATGACTTAAGGATTTTATCACAAGATTTGTTGATGCTTGATTCCAACTTTAAGGGCCTATTTCCTTCAGAGGAAAAGAGGAGGGAAAAGAAAAGAAAACCATTTCCCCCTATTTCCTTGGGCAGAAAAGGGTAGGAAGAAAAGAAATCAAGAAAGAAAACTCGAGGGTTTTCCTTCCCATTTTTTTCTCTCCAAATCAGAGAGAAAACCGAAATCACTCATCCACGCCGTTCTCTCCTTGACAGTTGACTCTCACACGCGACGCTCAACTGCAACGCCCTCCTCCTTCCTCCTCCCTCCTCCCTCCTCCCCTGTGGCTGCACCGGTGACCTCATCCATCTCTCATCTCTCGCCTCTTGCCTCCCACCTCTCGCCTGCTGCCATGCCCTTGCCGCCTCACACCTCTTGCTAGCGTGCCGAGCTCACCCTCCTGCTGCCAGCGTGGCGAGCTCGCCCACCTCTCACCGAGCACAAATGCCTCCTACCGACCTCGCTCGCCTCCTACCATCGCTCACCCTCGCTGCTGTCCTGCCCATTCCTGCTCGCCCTGGCCGTCCAACCTGCCTGGTCCCGCTCGCTCTCCTTTGTTTCCGACGCCCTCCAGCACACTCGCCCTAGCCGCCGACGCCCTCTAGCGCACTTGCCCTCGCCGCCGAGAGCCTCCAGCTGGACTCGCCCTCGCTGTCGACGCTGGACTCGACCTCGCCATCGACGTCGGACTTGCCCTCGCTGTTAATGCCGGACTCGCCCTTGCTATCGAGTGTGGTTGCTTCCTCAGCCACTACTTTTTCTTTTTTTTTTTTAATTTTTTTTGTTTGCCTTTCCTTCTAAGGAAACAAGCTACATCCCCTATTATTCTTTTCCTTTCCCTCATCATTCCTTTCCTTCTACTTATTTCCTCTCCTCTAGTTTTCTTTCCTTCATGGAAACAGAGCCTAAGTCTTATTAAGTTTATGTGACAATTGCTTTACATTGTTTTGACACATATCAATAAAGGCCAAGTGCAATAAACATCATGAGGATAAGTGTCATACAATCATGGATCTAATTAAGAAAGGAGATATAATGATTAAATATATTAATGTTAATAATATCATTGCAGATCCATTGATCAAGAGTTCAATATCTATTATTTGAGAACCATGTTATAAACATGGGGTAGTGTAGAGTCTTTTAATGTATTTGGTTAGTTGGAGTTTTATGCAATATAATGTTGAGCCCAAATATTTGATTCACATTTCTTATTTGTATCAATTAGAGTGCACATATATTGTTTTGGATTGATACATGTTATGTGATGTTGAGTTCATGTCATATCTTTTTATTTCCATTGTACTCTTTATGTACATAACATTTGCAATTGTACAATATAAAGTCTTAAGGTTAACTTTAAGTATGGAGATTTGCGAAGTAAGTTTAAAGTTTTAAGGATAATGTAACCTTAAGAATGATGGTTTGCTAAATAAGTTCAAAGTCTTAAGAATAATGTAACTTTAAGCATGGTGGTTTGATATATAATTGATAGGTGTAATTTTTATAGGATTTAGAGTCTTATTTATACCATCATCATAGGCTTAAGTTCTATTTTATGTCCAACTTTGATATCTTTTCCTATAAAGTATGGAATCTTCACTCTTTTTCGTTTATTTGTGAAATGCAGGTCATTTCTCTATATTTTTGTGAAGAATTCTAAAGATTTAAAGTTATGAAAAGATTCGTCACAGTTCGGCGAGATTACATGCAAGATTTCGGAGTTTTTGGAGTTTTCCATGGAGAACATGGCTTGCCCGTGCCAATGAGCATGGCCGTGTTCATCGCGGTTTCAGAACTTGCGTTTTTCGAGGAGAACACGGCCTAGCCGTGCTTACCGTCACGACCGTGTTCGACAGGAATTCCAGATTTGGTTGAACTCGTCACCGCCGTGCGCACGCCCGTGTTAGGGCATTCTAGAATTTTTTAAGCCAAACACGGCCTGCCCGTGTCCAGACGCACGGCCGTGTTCACTTACCTGCAGACCGTCGAGCCCGACACGGCCTGGCCGTGCTGGCTATCACACCCGTGCTTACATTCTCAGATCGCGACCTCTCGTCCGTTTTTCACCAAATTGGACGCTCCGGATGCCAGAAAATTAGGGGAAACGCCCAATCAACCTTCCTAACCGCCCAAAGCTTCGTTTGAAGTATATAATCGAGAAATTTAAGCAGTTACAAGGATCGAACTCGTGAAGAACGCGACTAGGGCGAATGTTGGGCGACTTTTGCATTCGAGGGCTTGATTCGACTGGATTCTTTGGGGCTTTCGAGAGAAGACTGAATTTTGGTTATATTTCCCTAACTTTTGGTTATATTTTCTTGGGTTTTCATTGAGTAACTAGTTCGGAGCTCGGGCGTAGCCCGTTGAACATATTTTCACATGTAAAACATTATTATGAATCTCAGTGCAATTTTAAGTAATTTGACTTATTTAATTGAGTTGCACTTATTGCGTATTTATGTTGTGGCCAAACATTTGTATGTGTTAAGTGTTACAAGAAGTACCAAGAGGTGAATCGTAACACTCGATCGTGCTCATTTAAACTTTTGACTAGAATTACGAGAGTCATTCGACATCACTCTAGGATTTACCGTCTTTCATAGAGCCTAATGGGTCTCTTAGGTTAATTTTGCTATGAGAGTAGGAAATTAGTTTAAGCTAGACACCGGATTACGCTTCGAGAGAAGGTAATCCGTACTTTAGGAGAGATCGCTTTAAGTTGTTTACTGTCGGATTGCGCTTTGAGAGAAGGAGATCCGTTTACTATTTCAATTTGATTCTATGTTTTACATTTAAAGCATTCAACGTGGTAAAACCTGAAGTTCCGAACATTTCTTAAACTGTAACTTTTCCTTAAAGTTGTCGACTTCTTGGTTCGATAATTTAGTTAATTTAGTTTTAGAGTAATTCTTTCATTCCGTGTTTGATCTATCTAGCTATCGATGACACGAAAGGTCGGTACTTGACACCTGCTCCCTGTGGGAACGATATTATTTACTACTTCGATAGACCGTGCACTTGCGGAGCCTATCAAGTTTTTGGCGCCGTTGCCGGGGAGCAAGACGTTGTCAATATCGATTAAACAGTTGAATTGATAGACTAGATACTTTTTGGTTTTGTTTGCTTTTTGTTTTTTCTTTTATTTAATTTGTTTATATTTCTTATCTTCTTCCATTCTTCAAGCTTATATTATTATTTGGTTTACTAATCCTGTGTATGCCAAGAACCATTAGAACATGACACTTAGTACCAGAAGACCCTGAGAATGAAAGGACCTTTCGCGCTCAAAGAAAAGTTCAGGACCACCAGCTTGAGGAACACTTTCCTCTGCAATGGACGAGAACCGATCACTGAGAGATTTTGCTGTACCTAATGTACAAGGCTTACAACTCCAGTATTGCTCGACCGGCGGTCGAAGCAAATAATTTTGAAATAAAGCTAGCCCTTGTGCATATGGTTTAGCAGAACCAATTCAGCGGTTCCCCATAGGAAGATCATAATCTTCATTTGTCCATTTTCATTGAATACTGTGATACCTTGAAGATAATGGGGGTACCATCTGATGCAATTCGCTTACGTATCTTTCCTTTTTCCCTTAGGGATCGCGCGCGAGCATGGCTGCAGTCCCTTCCCCAAGGCTCAATCACAACGTGGGATCAGCTTTCCCACGCGTTCCTCTCCAAGTATTTCCCGCCGAGCAAGACTGCTCAATTGAGGAACCAGATAACAAATTTTAGCCAAAGGGAAGATGAGCCGTTATATGAAGCCTGGGACCATTTTAAGGAATTGCTACGCATGTGCCCGCATCACGGACTAGAAAAATGGGTACTTGTGCATATTTTTTATAATGGTCTTTTATATCAAACTCGCTTGTCTGTAGATACAGCCGCGGGTGGTGCACTTATGAAGAAGAATGTATATGATGCCATGAATTTAATCGAGGACATGGCTCTGAATCATTACCAGTGGACGAGTGAGAGAAACGTTCCGGTAAGAGGAGGAGGTAAGCATGACTTAGATTTGTTGAGTTCATTGGCGGCCAAGGTTGATTCCTTGTCCCACCAACTAACTTCAATAAATTTCAATACATCATCTGTTAATTCAATAACATGTGAAGTTTGTGGTAACTTGGGACATGGTGCCACTAACTGCCAGATAATGACACCTTCTTCTTCTGATGTTTCTGTTGAGCAGGTGAATGCCTTAGTAAATCAAGATAAGAGGATTCAGAATGACCCATTCTCAGGCACCTATAATCCCGGTTGGAGAAACCATCCAAACTTCTCCTACCGGAACACTCAGAACCAAGCCAACCCACAGAATTTCAATAGCCAAGCGCAACAGGGAAATTTTGGCAATTAGTTTCCCCAGTCATCCTTCAGGCCGCCACCAGGACTTCCGCAGAGACAATTTAATCAACCACAGAGGTCCAATTTAGAAATATTGCTTGAGAACTTTGTCACCACCCAGTCAAAGAGAAATGTGGATGTGGACGAGTCTATCAGGCAATTGAATTCTACGGTGGGGCAATTGACTTCTAAAGTGGATTCATTGATCACGCACTCTAAGATGCTGGAGAACCAGATTTCCCAGCAAGCAAGTTCATCAGCCCGTCCCACTGGGAAGCTCCCCTCTCAAGCCGAAGCAAATTCGAGGGAGCACTGCAATGTGATTATGACATGCAGTGGCGTCCAGTTGCAAGAACTCCAGTTGGCCATTCGAGCAGCTACTGTTGAAGAGTCTGAAGATGTAAGCACAGATGCCTAGTATTTTGAGGAGTTGACTTTTGATTCCAAGGTCCAACCCGCACCAGTCCTCGTTCCTTCACCACCTAACACACCACCAGTTTTCGGTCCTCAGAGATTGGCTATAGCATTGACGGGATAGTATAGCTCCTTCATTCAGAACCCACAGCCCAGAAAGCTTAACGATCTAGGCAGTTTTATTGTCTCATGTAAGATCAAAAATTTCTCATTAGAAAGAGCTCTCTGTGACTTGGGGGCTAGTGTTAGTATCATGCCTCTATCTCTTTTTAAAGATCTAGATTTGGGAGGCTTGAAACTAACATATATGACCCTTCAGCTCGCTAATGGTTCTATCCACCACCTAGAGGGAATTGTGGAAGATGTGCCACTTAAAGTTGGGGATTTCTTTATTCCAGTGGACTTTGTACTCCTGGATATGACAGAGAATGCCCGACTACCCCTTATGTTGGGCCATCCCTTCCTAGCTACTGCTGGAGCTGTTATAGACGTTCAAAATGGGAAGTTGTCCCTAAACATTGGTGAGACCGTTCTACAATTTAATCTTTCTATTGATGCAAATGAATTGTCTTTACCAGGTTCCTGCTGTAGCCTAGAGTTTGTAACGGAGACTACTCATCCTTCAAGGGAAATGTGGGATCCTCTGATGATGTGCCAATTATCCAACCATGATGACTATGCCAAGCCGATGAATGAGGTGTCTCCTTGTGCGTGCTTGTTCGACGTACACCCAAATGTGGCTTTCCACAGAGTGCTGCATGATAGATTTCAGGATATAGATCCAAAGGGAGAGTGGAAGAATGACTTAGACTATAGCACTTTTTCTGTACCATGTACTCTTAAGACATTTTATTATGTACACCTATTGCTTTTATTGCTTATCTCCATAGGTGTTAATATTAGGCAGAGAAGAAAGGGGCGAGTACTTGCCATTTCTTATGCCTCTAACCCTCTAGACGTGCCATGATAAAGCACAGACATTGGTCGAGCTGTTGACCTTAAACCAACACTGCTTGGGAGGCATCCCAAGTATTTATCTTTTATTATGTTGTGTTGATAGGACAAACTTGATGTTATTTGTCGTGGTACTTTGTTTTGTTTATTTGTTATTTCTGTTTTACTAATTTTATGATATCCCATGGCAAACTTTTTATGATTTTAAACACTTCTAAGCATCTTACTGATAGTAGGAATTTCTCTGTGATTTTTCAGGAATTTTTGCCTGTTGCCACGATGAACACGGCCTGGCCGTGCCGGCGGTCATGGCTGTGATCGTCTCGTTGGTGTTTGGAGTATTTCTGCCGAAGCGAACACGATATGGAGGTGTTCCGTGTCACGGGCGTGTCCAGTTGGATAGAAAGTTTCCAGAGCCAAGCACGGCACTGCCGTGCCATTCGTTACGCCCGTGCGTCGCTCACGGGTCTCGAGTTATCAAAAAGGCGTGGCGCGCGGAACTTAGGGTTCACACCCCGTTCCAGCGCCGCCACCACCCTTTCTCTCTTGCTTCTGGCCTTTCCACCTTCCAGATCTGTCGTCCGCCGCCGTCTGGTGCTTCAGCCTTGTCTTCCGCTTCTCAGCGAACCTCCGGTCTGGTTTTCTGGGCGAGTCTCCGCCCATTCACCGGATTTCGCTGCCATCAATAGATCTCCGCTGATTTTCGCCAGATTTCGCCACCGCCGGTTGTTTGGTCTTCTCCATTGGCGGCCGCCAGTTCCATTAACCTTATGGCACTCCCAGTTTTCTAGATCTATGGTTTCTGCTCGAGATCTCTAGTTTTCTCCCTCAACCGCCGCCAGCCTTCACTCCTGTCGTCGCCGCCTGCTTCTTTTCAGCGCCGCCGCCAGACTTCTTTCCACTAGTCGCCGGCTCTTTCCTAAGCACTCACGGACCTCTAGCTTTCCTACCGCCCTTCGCCGGATTTCGGTAGCTTTATTCTCCAGCCACTATCTCCAGCCAGTCCGCAGATCCTTTCTTAGCATTCTCTGACCATGTCTGGCCGCACGAAGAAAATGGCTCGGAAATCCTCCAAGCGTCCAGCCGTGGAGGAGGAGCCGAATGAACACGACATTCTTTTCCGTGACGCTACGCAAAAGGCACGGTATGATTTACTGGAGTCCCGGTGGGTCATCAACATCCGCTATCTTGACCGGACGACTCTCATGACACTCGTGCTCCATGATGATATTTATTAGATGTTCCAGCAGATTGGCTGGGAGCAGTTCTTCCGGATGGCCCCGTCGACTTATGTGCTGCTCACTTTGGAGTTCATGTCATCCCTCGAGGTCGACGTGGACAACCATGATGAAGACGATGACGACACTAACTCCTTCCGGCTAGGGAACAAGGAGCATACAATCACCTTATCTCGGCTCAATCAGATTTATGGATTTCCGGTGGATGGTACTCGCCGAGCCCCGCACGAGTTTCGTGATTAGGACTTTTGGGTAGCTATCACGGGACAGCGGCCTTATATCGCACGGACGGCCCGTGCAAACCATGTTAGCAACCCCTGTTTCCGTTACGTGCATTGCGTCTTAGCGCACACTATCTTTGCGCGTGGTGAGAGTGATGGATTAGTGCGCTCCTCCGAGCTTCTTTACCTCTGGTCGATGGTACATTCTTACAAGCTCAATACTATATTTTATCTAATGAAACAAATGCAGAAACTTGCCACTGCTCAGAAAGGGGTCGTCGCTTCTGGAGGCCTTATCACTCCTATTGCCCTCTCTTTGGGTGTTGAGCCATATGGAGTGGAGCAGGCGATGAAGACGGTCACCCGTGAGGGAGATGCCTTCAGCCTCCTCTTTCGTGGGAGCGACTCCACGATGCTCCTTCCACATCCCGAGCGCACTTCCATCCGCAAGAGGCGGAACTGGCACTTGCTTCTGGAGCCCACCGAGGACGTTCCGCTGGACACGGCCCCGCCTCATCCATCCTTCCACCCCTTCCAGCATGTCGAGCCGTCTGCTTCCACATCGACCGCCAACGACTATGCTAATATCCTCGGATATCTGAAGGCACTTCGCAAGGATCAGCATGAGCAGAGCCTTGAGATACGGGATATTCTTAGGCGCCTGAAGGATATGGAAGAGGAGCAGGCTCACCAGGGTTGTGTGCAGAATGAGGACCACCTCTCGATGCAGGAGATGCTACGGCGCCTGAACTCCAAGGGGTGGTGACCTCCGTTGTCTTGCCCTGCTCCTGCTATCTCTCCGCTGTTTTATTTCCTTAGTAAGTTGCTTACTTTCTTTTTATTGCTATCATGTACTTTTTAACTGCATAGGAGACTATGCAGTTCTTTTGCCGTGGGTAGAGGGTTTTCCCCTCTTAGTGTGTCTTAGTGTGTTTTTGTCAGTGTTCATCTGCTTTGCATCTGCTTTGCTTTTCTAGGTTAGTGTGTTTGCTACTGAGATTTCATGATTTCATAATCCAACGTGCATATGATATATTTTGCCTGTTATGACTTCAAAGAACTAAGTCTGTGATGGTGTTTCCTAATCTTGTCCTGAATTTACATGCTATTCTGCATCATGATGGGTATCATAAAGATATGTCTATTTCATGAGTTAAGGAAATGAACATCATGACTGCTTTTATGCTTAGGAATCCATGGTTGTAGATTGTAATTGAGTATGCTTACTGTGTCTTGCATGATGTTTCAATGGTAGATCCTTATTTTTCTGAATTACTTCTTACACAATATTATGTTTTGGAATATTCATACTTATTATAGTCCTTCTTACCAGCTTTTCAACTTGATTACATTAGGTTGTACAAAAATGACAGAAAAAGGGGCAGTGGTACCTAAGTGACAATGACCCAAAGGTTTATCTAACTTGGCACTACTTATTATTAAAATAAAAAAAACAAAAGAGAATAAGAGGAACATGAGAAAAGAAGGGGTGTGGGAAAAGTAAACAACTCCTCTTTCTTCTACCTTAGGGTAAAGAAATGAGTTTGTGTGCATTATGTGATGCATATACCTTGAGTTCGTTCTCTAACTAAGTACCGGGGGTGCATTCATCACAAATGTTTGTCCTTCGCGTGACAAGGTTGAAAATGAATTCAGGGAAGTAGCTTGAACTCACCGATTGAAAATTCATGTTTCCATGCTTAAATGTGTTGAATAAGTTATCTAGTGCAACTGCACTTGATTGGCTGAGTTTTGAAGGACATTATGAGTAGGAATAGTCTTAAACATAATAAAGTGTTTTTCCTATTTCAGAATTGTGATTAGACCTTGAATATTATTCTTTGCTCGCAGTTTAGTTTATCTCAAAATATATTCTTCAACCTAGGATTGAGTATAAGTGCTATCATATGAGGGTCATACCTTAGCTTTTGTATATGTTGTCTTTCTGATATCTGATTATTTCAGATAGTGTAATTGCTTGAGGACAGGCAAGATTTTAATTCTGTGATATTTTGATAGGTGTAATGTTTATAGGATTTAGAGTCTTATTTATACCATCATCATAGGCTTAAGTTCTATTTTATGTCCAACTTTGATATCTTTTCCTATAAAGTATGGAATCTTCACTCTTTGTTGTTTATTTGTGAAATGCAGGTCATTTCTCTATATTTTTGTGAAGAATTCTGAAGATTTAAAGTTATGAAAAGATTCGTCACAGTTCAGCGAGGTTACAGGTAAGATTTCAGAGTTTTCCATGGAGAACACGGCCTGCCCGTGCCAGCAAACATGGCCGTGTTCATCGCTGTTTCAGAACCTGCGTTTTTCGAGGAGAACATAGCCTAGCCGTGCTTACCGTCACGGCCGTGTTTGACAGGAATTTCAGATTTGGTCGAACTCGTCACCGCCATGCGCACGCCCGTGTTAGGGCATTCCAGAATTTTTCGAGCCAAACACGACCTGTCCGTGTCCAAACGCACGGCCGTGTTCACTTACTTACAGACCGTCGAGCCCGACACGGCCTGGCCGTGCTTGCTGTCACACCCGTGCTTACGTCCGCAGATCGCGTCCTCTCGTCCGTTTTTCACCAAATTGGACGCTCCAGATGCCAGAAAATTAGGGGAAACACCCAATCAACCTTCCTAACTGCCCAAAGCTTCGTTTGAAGTATATAATAGAGGAATTTAGGCGGTTACAGGGATCGAACTCGTGAAGAACGTGACTAGGGCAAAAGTTGGGCGACTTTTGCATTCGAGGGCTTGATTCGACCGGATTCTTTGGGGATTCTGAGAGAGGACTAAAGATTCGTCATTTCCTACCCTTGTTCTGTAATTTCCCTAACTTTTGGTTGTATTTTCTTGGGTTTTCATTGAGTAACTATGTGTTTTCTAGCCTAAAACCCTAGTTCGGAGCTCGGGCGTAGCCTGTTGAACATATTTTCACATGTAAAATATTATTATGAATCTCAGTGTTATTTTAAATAATTTGACTTATTTAAATGAGTTGCACTTATTGCATATTTATGTTGTGGCCAAACATTTGTATGTGTTAAGTGTTACGAGAAGTACCGAGAGGTGAATCGTAACACTCGATCGTGCTCATTTAAACTTTTGACTAGAATTACGAGAGTCGTTCGACATCACTCGAGGATTTACGGTCTTTCATAGATCCTAATGAGTCTCTTAGGTTAATTTTGCTATGAGAGTAGGAAATTAGTTTAAGCTAGACACCGGATTACGCTTCGAGAGAAGGTAATCCGTACTTTAGGAGAGATCGCCTTTAGTTGTTTGCTGTCGGATTGTGCTTTGAGAGAAGGAGATCCGTTTACTATTTCAATTTGATTCTATGTTTTACATTTAAAGCATTCAACGTGGTAAAACCTAAAGTTCCGAACATTTCTTAAACTGTAACTTTCCCTTAAAGTTGTCGACTCCTTGGTTCGATAATTTAGTTAATTTAGTTTTAGAGCAATTCTTTCATTTCGTGTTTGATCCATCTAGCTATCGATGATGCGAAAGGTCGGTACTTGACACCTGCTCCCTGTGGAAACGATATTATTTACTACTTCGATAGACCGTGTAGTTGCGGAGCTTATCAATAATATGTCTTGCTACAAAATTTATAGATTTCTCATTTGTTTTAGAGAAATCATAAAGTGGATTTCTCATTTGGTTCGAGAAACCATAAGGATGATTGATAAGAAAATGATATTGAGTATATATCATTTTATTACATAGTCACATTGCGATCCATATTGATGTAATATGCTAATATTTGTGACCATGGAGGACTTGTATTGCATATTAATACAATATTTCATTATGATTCAATATTGATAATTGCATTAGACCAGATTGAATGAGCTGTTATTAGGATTAATAAATGCATCTTTCTTTCATAATTATTTTTAATATATATTACAAATGATTATTATTTTATAATTTTTTTAGATGATAAATCAATTAATGTTGACCAAGTGGGAGAATGTTGAAATTTTGTTCTAACATCAATTGATTTGAGAGAATTTGTTAATTGATTAATGGGCCCATAACATCTCATTATTGAATGTGAAAGATGACCTGTGTAACCCACAGGTTTTAAGAGGAATCACTATTGGATATTGGATTCTACACCCTAGATTTGAGAGAAATCATTATTAGATTATGGATTTTGTACCCAGAACCCAAAACTCCTTTATGGGGGGAGCTTAGGGTTTTACCATTTTAAATATGGGCTAAGTTCCCACTTGCATCCTGAACTAAGTTGTCTCTACCCATTGAGAGACATCTAAAGAAGGATAGCGGTGGAAGACTTCTAGCCATATGTGTGAACATTAAAGCGGATTGATGACTCAATTGTAAAATATTTTATTTATCATATTATTCTAAATCTATGCAAGAGATCCTGTATTTATAAATATTCAAAATATTCTAACACATGAAAATTATCGGATAGCACTTTCTTGTCACCGAGAATTGTCCAATAATATCAAATCTTCTCAAATTCTTTAAAATTAGGCAATTTTTTTCTTTAAACCCTAAAAAAATAAATAAAAAGAGAAGATTCTAAAATTGGGCAATTCTTGAGTGGCAGAGGATGTAGCAGTTGCCTTAGATCTCTTGAGGTGGAGATCTACTTCCGACACGAAGACAACTTGGAGGAGGAGTGGCATGGCTTTAAAGACGAGTCTTGACAGCCCCCTTCCCTTGCACGGAGAAATGGCCTAAGCTGGGTGCTTTAATTTCACCTTAAAAATATTTTTTTTTTATTTTTTTTAAAAAATATTGTATGTCTTGTAAGCTATACATTGGTACTAATATTGGGATATTTTAGATTACATATACGTATAAAATATCTTATAGAAAAATTAATCTTTTTATATTATAAAAATATTTTGTCTTATATGTGATTTTGTATAGGATATTTTATACGTATATGTAATCTAAAATACCCTAATATTGGTACCAATGGATAGCTTATAAGATATACAATATTTCTAAAAAAAATAATTTTAAAAAATATTTTTTGGGGTGAAATTAAAGCACCTAGATGAAATGGCCTTGAGCTGGTACCCAGCTTAGGCCATTTCTTCCCGAAGAATTTTCCTAAGCAGCATGCTGCTGCCGAGGAACTTAAGCAGCATGCTTAAGTTTCTTTGAAATTTTTTTTTTTAATTTTTTTTAAGAAATGATCTATACAATCTAAACTATCTAATGGTATCAATATTGGGGTATTTTAAATCATGTATACTTGTTAAATACCCTAAACAAAATTATATAGTGAATAGTATTTTTATGTATTTTTGTCTTTTATATGATTTTGTTTAGGGTATTTAACAAATATACATGATCTAAAATACCCCAATATTAATACCATTGGGTAGCTTAAGTTGTATAGATTATTTCTTAAAAAAAAAATTAAAAAAATTTTTTTTTTAAAGAAACTTAAGCGTGCTGCATATGTTCCTCGGTAGCATGCTGCTGCCTAGGAACATTTTTCTTTCTTCCCCTTGCACCATGTAGTTCCTCATCGACCCTTTTGGTGTGGTTAAGGGGATATCGCTCTTGGGTCACCAAGGTATTGTGACCCGTCGTGTGATGGTTGGATCACCAAGACATGGTGATTCCTTCGACGGTGGTGTAGATCACCTAGGTGTGGTGATCATCTCTCAGTGAGAAGGTCCGACTTAGGGAGAGACGTTTCTTGGATGAGAGTCAAATAGGGGTGGGCAAGCAGCCTACCTCCCTCACACGCACCCTTCTCGAGGAGACGTTGGGAAGGATCGATTGGTTGGATCTACACATACATGATGTCCACAAGTACTTAGATAAAACGACAGAAGGTTATGTGAGTGTGTTTTGTGTACATTGTACTGAGGAGACCCTTTTTATGTGGTTATTTATATGTTTCATGTATTAGAGGCAGTTTTTCCTTGTTGTGTTGTTCTCTCTTGTTATTATGTTAGCTGAGTGAGGCTTTTATTTGGAAAAGGATGTCGGCCATCTGTGGGCCTTGAGAGAGGGGTTGATGTGTGATATGTACTACATACGGGGATTTGAGCACGTTCAAGCACTTGTGAACTTGTGCGTGGGCATGAGTAGCGCTTGCGCATTAGTGTTCGATTTTGCATTGATCAAACTTTATGACATAATTGTCATGTGGGCTCCTAGCATTGATTCTTGTGATATTCGTATTGACGCGTTTGCGTAAGGGTGGATATAAAAATAAACGTTAAGATTATATTTGTTAAATAGAATTTACGATGGAAAGAATAAAAAAATATAATGAATCTAAATGAAAAATAATTTAGATTTATTATATTTTTTATCCTTTCCACGGTGAGAATAAAATTTTATTGATTGAGCTTTTTGAAATAAAAAAAAGCACATGATAGTAGGCCTTTAACTATAAAGAAATGGACAAAGTAATTTGATAAATAAAAAAAATCTATATTTGTTTAGAGACTACTGTGTAGTATTATTAGTATATTAGAAAGCATAAATATTTTATCATATGAATTATTTAAATAATATCTCTATGCTGTAATATTTTTTTAAAAAATTATCATTACTATGAAAAAATATGTATGAAAAAAAAGGAAATAAGATTCCTTTAATATGTCACGTATTTTTTTAATTACACATTTATTAGTTTTCGTTGTTTCTTTCTTTATTATTTATTTATTTATCCATTTATTCTATACTAATTATGTTATTTATTATTTATTTAATTTATTTAATTTTTTTAAGATATTGGATCGTAGTGGTCATAGATTTTATTCGAATCTGAGTTGAATCCGGATCCAATTTGACTTTCGTATCTGTTCAACTCAAAAACCGATCCTTGAGCAGCTAAATCCGGGGCGGACCTGCCACCCGTACCCACTAATATCCAGGGAAACGGCGAGCTAACGCGTTGACGACTTGACGCCGGTAAATATCGTTTCAACGTTGCTGCCTCACAAACTCGGAAGAAAAAAATCCGCTTAAAAAGCTCCGATTTCTTCTCGCCCGCGTCCCTCCCCTCTTCCTCGCCGATTGGCGATTGATCGGCCGCTTTCCCCTCTTTCGTTCCTCTGCCCGCTCCCATAGAGGAAACCTACCGGTGCCTCAGCCCTCGCCGGCGATGGCGAGGGGCGTGGGGGGCCTCGGCCTCGCTGCCATCTCGTATGTGGCTGTTGACTACCTCCGCTACGTTTCGCCGTCTTGGCACGGATGGATGCAGCCGGTGCTATGGGGTGTGCTGGCCCTCTCCGCGGCATTGCGTGCGCCCTTCTACCGTCACTGGCCGCTGGAGCTCCGGGCCGCGATCCCCTTCCTCGCTTCCTTAGCCTTCATGCTCGTCGCCCTGCTGTGCGAGGCCTTCTCCGTCCGGTTCGTCACAGCCGTCCTCGGCCTAGATTGGCATAGGTATAACCACTCTGTAGATCTAAAGCTACATGGATTTGTGTGTGTGTTTTTTTTTTTTTTACTTTGAGCATGTTTTCTGATGATTTTTGGCCAAGTTAGGTCAATGTAGTAAATGAAACATTTAGTAGATGGTGCATTTGTGGAAAAGTTAAGACTTTGGAAATTTCTTTTGTATGTAGAGTGTCCTTCCTGATGATTCTTCTAGTTAATTTTTTGCTAACCCCAAATCAAACTTGAGGTACGTTGTACCAAATTTTAAGTTTTGATGCTTTATGGCCAATGGATTGTCGCTAAATCATATTCCAATTGTTTGTGGTATCTTGCCAAAGTGCCCTAACACAAAAAAAAAAAAAAGGGAAAAGAAGAAAGCAATAACGTATCACATATATAGTGGTTAAAAAGGCATACTTACATGGACGATCAGTTAAGATGGTAGAAGCCACTCAATTTACAATAGACATTACGAATATCTCTAAAAGAAAAAAAATGATGATCCTTTCATTTTGGTTAGCTGGTTGAGTTTTTAATCCTTACTTACTGATTAGCAAATTCTAAGGTGTTACGAAGCCAGAAAGATTTGATGTACAAAGGGAGTCAAGTCAAGATACTACACGGCAATGATAACAAGTCATGATCAAGGTGTTTAACCAAACTGCTCATAGTGGCTTACCTGCAATATGATTCAAAATGTACGTCTTGGAACTTATGCACAATTAGAAGCTACTTTCGAACTTTCTTCATGCTAGTTCAGTATGCCATGCTAACCAAGAATGTCACTCTCACTGGATACATAGAAGTTCTTGCTCAGTAAACCAGTCAGAACATTTTTTTTTGTGTTTGTGCAAAGGCATAGGGCACACTTTTTTTTGTCTCAAATACTCCTGAACTAGATAGTGAATGGAACCATCATGCTATTGGCAATCCTCATCATTGTGCAACAATCTTTTTCCCTATCCGTGTTAATGAAGCCAATTTGCACATTGTATCCAATATGATCACAATGCTGAAGTTCTCCGTGGAAACATGGAGAAATTTGTCTCTTCAATTCTTATTCCAGCACAAATCACTTTATTTCAAGGGCTGAACTCATGAATATGATTATCAGTTAGAACTAGCTGCCATGATAGTTTCTGCTCTACAGAAGATTTGGTACTCTTTCTGAAATTGTTTCTCAGGAATTCCCTCTACTGATTTTTTAATAGTTGATCATGATAATTCGTGATGAGAATAACTAATTGCGCATCCCCAAAGATTACACTTTTTTTAAGTTTTACACTGAAATGTCTATTATTATGCTGGTTTAAGCTGATTAAAGAAGTCATTCTAAATTGACAGCTCTGCAACCCCTCTTCCTGACACTGGTCAGTGGTTGCTGCTATTCCTCAATGAGAAGCTTCCACCATTTATGGTTGACATGCTACGAGCACATATTATTGGGCTACATCATTACTTAATGCTGTTTGTGATGTTGGCTTTCTCTGTCATTTTTGATTCCGTTAAAGCCCCTGGTCTTGGACTAGGTGCAAGGTACATGTTCACTATGGCTATAGGGCGTCTGCTTCGGGCTGCAACATTTGTTTCTACTATTCTTCCATCAGTCCGTCCTTGGTGTGCTGCTGTACGATTTCCCGTTCCTTACCATCCTCATCCTTGGGCACAGAAATATTATACACCATATGCCTCTGATTCTGACGCCATTCGAATGCTAATACAAACAGATATGCCCTATGGTTAGTCAGTTATATCGATTAAGCTTTTAGCTTGTCTATTCTCTCAGTCTTTACATTTATGAAACACTTTAAGTAATTATATTTCCTTTCTGGTTTCAAAGCTGATGTTCAAGAGTACCCTGGTGAGTATCAGCCTAACTGGGGCCGGATGGGCTTTCTTATAGACATATTGAGACCTACTGTTTCAGATGGACCGTCATGGTACCACTTGCTGAAAAAAGCAGGTGGTGGTTGCAATGATCTCATGTACAGTGGTCATATGCTTGTTGCTGTACTGACTGCTATGGCTTGGACGGTATGCGTTAACTGCTTTTGCAATGGTTTACTTGATTAAATAGCTTGATCAAATTATATATAAAAAATGTGCTTCTGGGGCATTTCAAGGGTATATAAGAAATGGTTTAACTGTAGCCTTACCCTCTTTAAATCGAAGAACAAACTTATTTCTCTAATCAACATGATCTATAAGTAATGATGCTTGTACCTTGTATGACATGCTGCAAACAACTTCTTTCCTCCATGTTTTGCTTTTCCATTATTGTATACCTGATTGTGATTGATGGAAATTATTTATTCCTGTAACTTTATTTTTCACCTTTTACTTTCCACTTCTTCTAAATCACTGTCTTGCTAAAGTACCAAAAACATTACAACTTATTAGTTATAGCGTAGTCTTGGCTAACTAAGCTAAAATTTTCTGCCAAATAATTTTTCAAAAAAAAGTGTACATGCGTTTTATAGGGGAAAAGATTCGAATATATGTCCTTTACAATAAGGAAATATATTTGATTATTTAATTAGCTCTCATTCATCATCATCATCACTCTTCATACCTGTGAAATTGGAGAAGAAACATTTACTACTAGAGCTAAAGCTTCCAAGGAAACAAATGTTTTAAGTGATAAAACAAGGAGGTTTATTGCGTATTGACATATTACTTGCTCCATGACAGTGAAAGCCTCTGCAGCTACATTGTGACAGCTTCAAACTGCTATTTTGTTTATGTTTATTTCTAGGAAGCAAGGTGCCAATGAAAACACAGAAACTATGTGCCATGAACTAACTCTGTTTTAATTTGAATTTTTTGCATTTATATTAACCTTATTACCCCTGATTTGCTTTGATGGTCTGTCATATATGGAAGTAAATGAAGGAGATGACTAAATGAAAAAGAAATTGCTTTGAATCCTATCAAATCTACATGGTTACCACCATTTATATGTTCACATGAAGGATATTAATGAAAAAATAATTGGCTGGCACAATATAAACCTTTCATTGAAACCGGGATGCCCTCAGGCCTCAACTGTATCGACTAAGGTCAGAATAAATAAAGTTATTTGAATGTATAGACCACGAAAGTCTTTAACTAGAAAGGAGGTTCATTTAGCCAAGTGGATCCAGCTGCACACAGCTTCAATTCCCATCCTTCACCGTCAAATTCTTCTGCCTTATGTTTTTTCTTTCCTTTTTGCCTTTTCACTTGAAAGAAAAGCAAAGTCATGAAAAAAAAAGCACCATATTTTTTGTAAGCTGCATGACCTGAGTAATTTTAAAGTCAAATCTGTTCCCCATTGTACCTTATCAATCTTCAATATTCTTTAGTAGTTGATTTAAATGAGGCTAGACAAGACGTATTCCTGAGTGAATCATTTATATTTTGTTGCAATTTAGTTTGTGGACTTCTGTAAATCTACCGAAAGACTTGCAAGCTATAAATTTCATTATGCACGTACTTTTTACAGTTACATATTGTATATCTTGGTTTGAAATTCAAACATATGCATTATATTTCTGGCAGGAAGCTTATGGTGGCTGGACATCAGCCCTTATATGGATCCTAGTCCTCCACAGTGCGCAAAGAGAGATACGAGAACGTCACCATTACTCCGTGGACTGTATTGTGGCAATATATGTTGGCATCCTTTTGTGGAGAATGACTGGCTTTATTTGGTCTGCTAAAGATGCATCAAAAGCCAAAAGACTTGCCAAACTTGATGAACTCCAGGGCAGGTTGGTTCATGCCGCTAAAGATTCAGATATCGATGAGATCAGGGAGCTATTAAAGGAGGTGGAACTGGCAGGTCAGGAGGTGAAGGGCTCCTCTCAGTGGGCGATGTGGCTGTTCGCTAGCTTGACAATCATTATCTCCCTCACCCTGGTGCTCCTGGCTTTTACATGGACAAGTGATGGCTAACTTGTCAAATTTTCTTGAGAGTGTATTCTATCTGTTTATTGTAACCTATGTTGTGATTTGAAACTAACATTTGATGGCTTATTATTAGTCGACTGTTACTAATTGTTTCTGCTGTTTAGACCAGATGAATGCCCCTTTTGCTCTCTCTCTATATGTTTATGTGCTTTTTTGCCCAAATGTACACTGCTTTGAAGGAAGGATTGCTCAGTATTAGGAACAACACCTTCGCCGTCTATGTTGAAGGCAGGAAGGATAAAATTTATTGATTTAGTGAGACGTTTTTCAGTTTGTGCTATAGTGATATGCAACTATGGGCTCAAATTAAGGAATCTATTTACGAGCTCAATGATATGAAAAGTTTTATCAAGTTGTTCTCTTATTTGGTTTTAAAGTAGACATGGTTGAAGATTGTGTATATCATTAGGTCAGCAAAAAGTAGGTTCATTTTCTTGGTCTTATACGAGATAATATTTTATTTACTATTAGTGATGTGCAACTATTTAGGAAATTAATAATTTTTTTTAAAGTAATTTAAAATAAAAGGTCATGGTGAAACATTTTTTTAATTAGAAATTCAAATTCATCATGATTATTCACTCCTAGGATTAACACATAAGGGCTTTCTTGAAAAAGTATTGCAACATTTTTAACATGCAAAAATGCAAATCTCTTGAGACCTCTATGTCAAAAGAATAAAAGTTCAATCTCAAATAGTATCCAAAAGGTAAAGTTAATTTTAAATTTATAGAAAATATCACTATGTGTTGACAGTAGAGAATTTGATACATGCACATGTCTATACTTGTCCTGACCTTATATATATTATTAGAATGTTTGGCGCATACTAAAGTAATTTAGGAAAAAGAACATTGGACAATAGCTAAAAGTGTTTTTAGATATTTATAAAAGACTAAAAACTATATGCTCACATATGAAATGTCAGACATACTTGAGATCATTGAGTTTTCTTATTTTAACTTTACTGGATGCCAAGATAGTTATAAAATCAACATCAAGTTATATATTCTTATTAATTGGAGGTATAATATCTTAGAAAAATGTTAAGCAGATACTTGTTGCATCTTCCACTATGGAGGCTGAATTTGTTGCATGTTATGAGGCATCCAATCATGCTGTATGACTATGTAATTTTAATTTAAGACTACAGATATTTAATGGTATTAAAAAACCACTCAAATTATATTATAACAATAGAACAATAGTTTTGTATTCAAACAATAGTAGAATTTCTTTCATATTAAAACATATAGATATCAAGATTCTTATTATGAAAGAAAGAGTTCAAAGTGGCTACATTGCTATTGAGGTCATAAGAACAAACTCTATGATTGCATATTTGTTCACTAAAGGATTGGCACCAAAGACTTTTCATAGTCATGTTAAAAATATGAGTGATATTAATTTTGATGCCATTTGATTTAATGAAAGTGCATGCTTTATTTTATATGTTTGATACTATAATAATGTTATGACATTAATGATATTTTTTAGCTTTTATTATTTACTCAGCTTTTTTTTATCTCATTTGGTTAAAGTTAGACTAATCAGAAATAAATATGTGTATGCTACATTTATATTATTTCCATGCTACACTTCTATACTTAATCTATGTCATTTAGTTGAGTTAATACATATGATCACTATGGGTCTAATTGTGATAAAATGATAATGAATACCCCTTTGTTCCTTGTGTTAATAAGACTAATGGATAAGATTGATTCAGATGACATTTCTTTAGTTATGTGCACACAACGAATGTCTTAGAGATTTGTATACAATTGAAGGTATTATTATGTAAGTGCATGGTTGTGTCGTTCAAGTAGGAGCTTGTTAGGATCTATAGATTATGCATATGTACACATATAATAACTTACATATGGACATGTAGATGTACATGTATTGCAATTTATTTAATTGTATATATTTTTATTTCTAATTTATTTAATTGTATATATTTTTATTTCTAATTTATTTATAGGCATCATCTAAATAAATAAAGTATAGGGGGGCTTAAAATATGTAAAGTTCCTAGTGAATAATTATTAAATTTATGATAGGCTAATATGCAATTATGTCCATTAGATTTTGTTAATAAATATAGACATAATCCCTAATTGAGGTGGATGTTGCAAATAGATTTCAATTGATTCTCAACAGCCACTCCACCTCTTTGAGAACAACTTCACGATCAATTAGAAGATTACTTTATGAAAGGCAATTCTACTGTGACTCATATAATCTAGTATGCATCTCGACAAAATTGGCATGAGGTATGTGAAGTTATATGGTGGCTCCTAGGTTCTTGGGTGTTAAAGGAAACATGATGCACAATGGCTCGACAAAAGTGGGATGGTGATAGAGATCTTTAGTACCTTAATGAACATCGTTCTATGCATTGAGCTTTCGTGTAAGGACTCCCTACTTGATCAACACATACTATAAGTACTTATAGTCAACGATATAGGCTTGGTTTCGGATTGCAAAAGCGGGTGCGGCCAGCTAATTTTAAGGGAATCTGATTGTTTAGAAATATCTATCGCTAGGCGCATCAGTGATTTACTGTTGCGTGAGAGAAGCAGGTAATTTACCTGCTTCTATGGAGAATCAGCTCTTCTGCACAGTGAAGCTTCTCTCGTGACTCGTCCACGTATCAGCCTCCGCTCCGCCGACCCTGCTCCAACTTCTAGATCCAGCGCCTTTTCCCCTGCGGACGACCTCCTCCTCTGCCCCAGCGTCCACGTCCAGCTCCCCTCCTGATCTAGCTCCCCGCCGCCTTCCAGCTCCAGCCTCTGCTAGCTCTCCGCCGCCTTCGAGCTACAGGTAAGCTTTCGGCCTCCTCCAGCTCGGTCTGCTCCCCACCTACTCATTCTCCCCCGCTAGCCCCCTGCTCCAGCTCCGGCCTCCTCCAGCTCGGTCTGCTCCCCACCTACTCATTCTCCCCCGCTAGCCCCCTGCTCCAGCTCCGGCCTCCTCCAGCTCCCCGCCTGCCCCGGCTCCGGCCTCCTCTAGCTGCTCCCCGCCTGCTCCAGCTCCCTGCTCTGGATCTGCTCTCCGCCTGCTCCAGCTCCCTACTCCGGATCTGCTCTCTGCCTGCTCCAACGAACCGTAAGGAGAGCTCTCTGCTCCGACCTCCTCTAGTTGAACAGAAGCCTGCTCTAGCTCCCTGCTCCGGATCTGCTTTCCGACTGCTCCAACGAATCCTGCTCCAGCGAACCATAAGGAAAGCTCTATGCTCCGGCCTCCTCCAGTTGAACAGAAGCTACCTGCTCCAGTGAACCGTAAGGAAAGCTCTCATCGCCTCCTCCAGCTCCCTGCTCCAGCCCGAAGGTGTGTAAATGAAATGCTATTTGTTGCCTGTTGACTAATAGACAGCTTGATGTTTCTAAAACTTCAGGAAATGCTTGCATGGTTTCTGGATCTGCTTAAAGTTTACATCCTGCCTTCGACCTCCTCCTCCAAATGCTTGCATGGTTTCTGGATCTGTTTCTTTAGTGTTGCTTTAGTGCTGTATCTCTTGATCAGGAGCAAACAGTCATCTCTCTGTCATATTTGCTTTGAAGTATCCTCAAGCATTCTTCTATCCAACCATCAAATTGCTCATTCACTTGTTTCTATAACGCCTATTGCCAGTTTGTTTTCTCCTGCTTTACGATTATAGATGCAAAACGTGAGATGGTTTTGAATGAGATTTTTATCAGATACATGTAGAGCAAATGGGTACCAGATACATGTAAAGTTTTGTTAATCAATCAACAAATGAAATGCGGTAAACAAGTTATAGAAACAAGTGAATGTTTTACACCTTTACATTATCTAATTATGTTTTACACCTTTACATCTTTAAGGTCATACAAAGTATTAATTTGCTTGTAATATTATGTTTTACACCTCTACATGATCTAATTATGTAGAAACATGCAAGAATGATATGTAGAAATAAGTAAATGTTTTTGTTTTTATCAACATGTAAGAAAGATATGTAGAAACAAGTGAATGCTGCTTGTTTTTATCAACAAGTGAATGTTTTTGCTTTTATCAACATGCAAGAATTATGTAGCAACAATTTCGGATTGAATTGTTTCTTGTTACGATTATGTAGTATGTGATTTGGTTGTTTAAATATTGTATTTAATATGGTATTAGACTTAAACACTATTTTGTATTTAAAAAATATTATTTGTGTTATATGAGACAATTATTGTTTAAATTTTTAATTATGTTAAAAATTTATGCTTAATTTAATAAGCACATCATTTTTATTCTGATGACCAGCAATTGTAGTATTCCAAACAGCTTCTACTTCTCTCAGTTAGTTATCTTTCAACCAGCATTTCTCCAGTCAGCAGCCAGCAGAAGCAGAATCAGCCCCAAACTGGCCCATAGTGATTGGGGTTTGACTAACGAGGCTTCGGGAACATGGTTAAGGCTTCTACCTAGATTCCTATTGACGCTCACATCAAGGGCTTTTGCCCTAATTCCTTTTGGCAATACAATTAAGACTTCTACTCTCATTTGACATCAGTTGAATGGCCGACTGTGCATTAGGGCTTCAACCCTATTGTCACGCCCATGATTATGCTAACAAATTTTTTTTTTCAATTTTGTAGACCAGAAGCCAGAACAAACACTGAGTCACGCAGGACTCCGGCCGACCAAGCCCACGTAGGGGAGAAACACAAACGGCAGGAGGCGGAAGCAGCAAATCGAGGCGCGACCGGCAGGTGGAAGAAGTGCCACCTCAGCCTACCGAAACCGATGAAAGCAAGACAAAGCTCTGCTCGCAGGCAGAGAGGAGATGCACACAAAACTGGAACACGACAGAAGGAGAGGACGCTGTGCGTAGACAGCAAAGAAGCCAGACAACCCTACTAGCAGGTAGGAGAGGGAAGAAAGAAAATGCGTCCACTCGCAGGTGGACGGAAGAACACGGAAACAATGTCCGCACGCAGGTGGAAAGAACCGAACAAGGAAGGGATGTCCACACGCAGGCGGACGAGACAACCCTGCGCGCAGGCAGCCGAACAAAACAAACCCGTCCACACGCAGGTGGACGAAACGGAACAAGGGAGAAAAACATGCGACCTCTCGTCGAGCTCGAGTCGACGAGGAAGAAAAGGGGTCCGACGGAACCCAGTGACGCCGGAACAAGGGAAGCGGACGACGGAAGAAACGAGGTGCCGAAAACGAGATCGGGAGAAGGAAACGAACAACCGAAACTGGGGAACGGAGTTACCTCAGCCAAGCAAACTCGCCGCCGAAGTTGCTTAATGAGGTGGGAAAACAGGGCAATGGAGCACCTTCGACGTCGCACCGCCACGCAACCGCCCACTAGACGCCGGAAGGTTGGCTGGAGTTCGCCGCCGAACGCCGGACCGAGAGGGATGAGAGGAGCTGAAGAAGGACGCAGGGTTGGCTACGGATCACCGAGAGCAGCGTGAGCGTGAGCCGGAAGAGGAAGAACGAAGCAAATAGCCGCGTCCCCCTTTCCCAGACGGGCGTTGCCTATATGGCGTCTCCTCGTATTCCTCCAGCCCGCTCAGCCGCCAGGTGGACGAACCTGCGTTCGCCACCTGGGTCCATGTAGGAAGTCGTCCAGACGCGATGCCAGACTGGCAACCACGTCGAATGTCGCCGCCTCCTTCGCCAGACGCGAACCGCCACGTGGTCGTCATCCCCGTGTTGCCCGTTGAAACGGGACTTCAGGCGCACTCGGGATGCGCCGCCATCGCCAGTCGTTTCCTGCCACGCGGCCTTGATGCGCTGCCCAAGTTCCTCGCGCCGGCCGCTTGCCTACTTCCGAGGACGCCGCCTCGCCGACCGAAGCCGCCGTCCACAACTCTCGTGCCACGCGGAAGTTCCGCCAAGATCGAGCTACCATCACTCGTTTCTCCACGCGTGAGATCCCCGCCGGATCTCCAGCCTCTCCGCACGCTCCACGTGTTGACTTTGCCGCCGACCACCAGCCACTCGACGTCAGCTGCCGCAGAGACTCGAGGCGGAAGTCGCCGCCCGATATGAAGACGCCGCCGCCTTCGACCCTAACCCAGCCGAAAGCCCTAATTAGCAACAGGCTGGAATTTTTGGTCCGATTTTGACCCAGTCAACAAGCCCATTGACCAGACCAAATCGGGCCCTAATTTTGGGCCTAACATCCTCCCCCGCCTGAGGTGGTCGCCGTCCTCGGCAACTCGAGGTAGCTCTTTAGCTCACCCTCGAACTGCCATAGTTCGGAAGCCTTATGCCAGGTTGCTTCCTCTATGGGGGATCCATCCCACCAGATGAGAAACTCTGTATGTCAGTTCCTCTTACTTTGCCCTAAAACTCGGTGATCTAGAATACTGCCGATCCTCCGGTGGAACTCCGTCCTAACCGTCGGTGGGGCTCGGTAAGATTGTGACCGAGAAGGATCCTCCAGATCTGAGTGAAACTTCCTCAAGAAGCTCACGCATCTGCATTCTCTTAGGGAGTTTCAAGCGGTATGCTACTGAGCCCACTCGACTCAGTATCTCAAACGGACCATCGTATCTACGGATAAGACCTCGATGGGCCTCCTTCGCCGAGATCTTCCTCCAGATCTGCGGGGTGAGTCGGAGAAGAACTAAGTCGCCCACCGCGAATTCTTCGTCCCAACGTCGGCGATTGGCATACCTTCGCATCCGTTGTACAGCCAACTCCAAGCTATCTCTAGCCTCTCGGAGTGAGTAGATTCGTTCCCGAGCTTCCCGTTGAGCTGCAGGGCACTTCCCCTTGGAATCCCTTTGCACCACGTCAACAGGCGTTAGGGGCTGTCTTCCTAACACTAGCTCAAAAGGGCTGTGGCCAGTGGCGGAAGATTTCTGCAAGTTGTAGGCATACTGTGCCACATCCATCCACTTCACCCAATCCTTTTGACTGGCGGTCACAAAGTGACGAAGATAATCTTCCACAAAAGCATTCACTCGCTTTGTCTGCCCATCCGTCTGAGGATGATTGGCTGTGGAAAAGTTTAACTTGGACCCCAACTTGTTGAACAAAGTTGTCCAAAAGCGTCCAGTAAAGCGGGCATCCCTATCGCTCACGATATCCACTGGGATGCCAAAATACTTCACCACATTTTGGAAGAATAACTCTGTAGCAACTCTTGCTGTACAGGGCTCAGGGGCTGGGATAAAGACTCCATACTTGGGAACCTATTAACCACCACCAGCACTGAGCTCTTCCCGTCAACCTTTGGGAACCCACCAATAATGTCCATGGACATACTTGTCCAGGACGTCTCAGGAACAGGCAGAGGTTGTAATAACCCTGTCTCTAGTCTCCGATCGATCTTGTCTTGCTGGCAAACAAGACAAGTGCGGACATACATCTCAATGTCTGCGCGCATATCGGGCCAATAGCACGATCGTGCTAACAAGGCAAACATTCTGCATTGCCCCGGATGCCCAGCCCAAGGTGTATCATGGAGCTCCCTCAGTAGCTCCCGGCGTAGTCCGCCCGTCAATGGGACTAATGGCCTACCGCCTCTGGCCATAACAACACTATCCGGACCTAGATAGTAACGTCGGATCGTGCCCGACTTAATTTGCTGAACTAGCTTTTGATACTTTACATCAAAAGTGGAGGCTGCTTTGATTCTGTCTAGCAGATCCCTTTCCACTCTGGATAGGGTGTAGCACACAAGGGCGTTAAGCCTACTGAGCGCGTCAGGCACAACATTGGCTTTACCCGGTTTGTGCTCCCACTGGAACTGGAATTCAGCCAAGAATTCCTGCCAACGTGTCTGTTTAGCTGACAACTTCTTTTGTGTGGTGAAATAAGTGTTCGCCACATTGTCGGTCTTTACCACGAAGGCACACCCAAGAAGGTAGACTCTCCAAGTCCATAGGCAATGCACTACGGCCACCATTTCCTTCTCGTGAGCCGAGTATCGCTGCTCAGTCTCATTTAGCTTTCGACTCTCGAAAGCTACAGGATGTCCATCCTGCAATAAGACACCACCGATAGCTTGGTCCGAAGCATCAGTGTGAACCTCGAAAGGCAAATTGAAGTTGGGTAACTTCAAGATCGGTTCAGAGGCGATGCAGTTCTTCAACTTCTGGAAGGCCGACTGACACCGATCATGCCACTCCCATTTCGAGTTCTTCTTCAGTAGATTACTGAGGGGTGCGGCTATTCTTGAACAGCCGGTGATAAACTTGCGATAGAAGTTCACCACATCGAGGAAACTTCGCAACTCGGTTTGGTTTGAGGGGGCGCGCCATTCCTCAATGGCTTGGATCTTCGCCTGATCCATGCGCACTTATCCGTGGCCCACCACGTGTGCAAAAAATGTTATCTCATTCGTCACGAAAGAGCATTTCTCCAATTTTAAATAAAGTTGGTTATCCCTCAAAGTCTGTAATACCTGCCTCAAATGGCCCAGGTGCTCCTCAACACTTGAGGAATAGATGACGATATCATCTAAGTACACGACCACGAACTCATCTAAGAATGGGGCGAGAACTTGGTTTATTAGATGGCAGAACGTGGCGGGTGCATTTGTGAGTCCAAAGGGCATCACTAGGAACTCAAATGACCCGTATCGTGTTACACATGCGGTTTTCTTTTCGTCGCCCTCGGCGATTCAAACCTGCCAATAACCTGACCTCAGGTCTAGCTTTGTGAAAACCTAGCTTTCCCAAGTCGATCTATCAGATCGGGGATAAGCGGAATAGGATAACAGTCCCTCACTGTTATCTTATTCAAGGCTCTGTAATCCACACAGAACCTAAGTGAGCCATCCTTCTTCTTTTGGAAGAGGACTAGGGCCCCATATGGCGAAACCGTAGGCCGGACAAACCCTGCTTCTAGCAATTCGTCCAATTGCTTACAAAGCTCGGCTAGCTCAACCAGAGCCATACGATATGGAGCCTTAGAGGGAGGAGTAGACCCTGCCACAAGCTCTATCTTGTGGTCGATCCCTCTCCTAGGGGGAAGGTGTTTAGGAAGCTCCGAAGGCATCACATCGGAATATTCTTCTAACAAACCCTTCACTATCGAGGGGACTTCTCCTTCGCAAGGAGAGTCATCAGTCCAAATAGCCATTATGGTTGTGTCACCTTGACGCAACCCTGCCGCTAAGGCATTGGCTGACAAGGGGACCCCTCTTAGATCCCTCTTCTTTCCCTTCATCGTTGACGTGCTCCCAAGGCACGGCACGAAACCAGGGACTTGCTCGTCATAAATCTGTATCCCATACAAATGTGGCATCACACCAATCTTGGCTTTTCTCAAAAGCTCAAGTCCAAAGATAGCTTCGTAATCAGCTAGCTTTAGGATCTTTGCATGACAACGGCCGCGCCAATTGCCTACCGCAACATCGACATCATAATATATCCCCAAGACTTGGGGGTCTACCTCACCGACCGACCTAACTCGGTCCCGTGCAGGGGATATCTTAAAGCCAATTCTAGCTGCTGTCGCTTGCCCTATAAACAGATGCGAAGCACCTGTATCGATCATCACATTCACATGTTGCGCATTTAGAAGACAGTCAACATAAAGCAAAGTAGGCCTTTCATTCATTGAAGATGAAATTGCAAGTACAAGAGGGTTAAGGAGTCCATCGGGCTCCTTTACATTTTCTTCTTCTGCCAATAAGGCAGCTAAGCGGTCCCTCTTGGGGCAGTTCTTCATCATATGTGGACCTCCACATATATAACAGGTCATACTGGTGCTTGCTGTCTTCACTGGCCCCGGGGTAGCTTGTCGGTTCTTCACCGACTTATACTCCTTTGGGGCGGAGCGGTTCTTCCTCACAAAGGGCTTCTTGCCCTTAGCCGCATAGGGGGTCCTCAACCTCGAGGACAATGTGCCAGTGTGATGATGCGGGGGCGGGTCTCTCGACTCCTTACGATCCGTAAGGCCTTCAGCAGCTATCATTGCCGCCTTAAGAGTTGAAAACTCTTGGCGGCGTAGTTTGTCCCAGGCCCACCCTTGGAGGCCATCCATAAAGTGGTAGAGTCGGGCCTTGTCCGACAGGTCATCGATCTCAAGCATAACCTGCGTAAACCGCTGGACATAATCCCGTATTGCGCCGGTCTGCTTGAGTCGCTTCAGTGCGTCCCTCGCAGCACAGTAAGAGTTCCTGGGCAGGAACTGATTTTTGATCTCATTTTTCAACTCTCCCCATGAGAGCTTTCGGGCTGGATCCTGCCCAAATAAGCTAGGTGCAGCTTGAGTCCGCCACCACAGCTTTGCGTCTCCAGAGAGATACGCAATGTAGGTATGCGCCTGCTCCTCATCAGGGACTTGAGCATTCTGAAAGAATAGCTCCATGTCCCACAGGAAGTTCTCAACTTCCTTAGTGGAGCGTATGCCCGTAAAGGGCGCAGGTTCATGGACGCGCCGTCGCACAGCAGTCACTTGGCCACTTTCGGCCTGAGTTTGCTGCTGTGTAGCAGCACGCTTTAGGAGGATAACCTCCATTTTGAATTGTTCAAGTTCCGCAGCTTGGCGATCCACACGGGTCTGCAGGTCTGCGTTAGTAGCAGCCAAAGCATTATTAGAGGTTATCAACCCCTTCACCAAATCCACCGAATTCTGGTCTCCCAGACCAACAGCATCTCCCACAGCATCTTCAAGGATGCCGATGCGTTCGCTGTTATTGAGCACCATTTTCGCAGCTTCTGTTTACAACACACTGTTCTGTCCCTTACAGCACAACAGAACAGAACAGACACACACATAACAGAAACAACAAAATCACCCAGAATACAACTTTGGAACGTGAATTGGCTCTGATGCCAGTCTGTCACACCCACGATTATGCTAACAAAAGTTTTTTTACAATTTTGCAGACCAGAAGCCAGAACAAACACTCAGTCACGTAGGACTCCGGCCGACCAATCCCACGTAGGGGCGAAACACAAACGGCAGGAGGCGGAAGCAGCAAATCGAGGTGCGACCAGCAGGTGGACGAAGCGCCACCTCAGCCTACCGAAACCGACGAAAGCAAGCCAAAGCTCTGCTCGCAGGCAGAGAGGAGATGCACACAAAATCAGAACATGACAGAAGGAGAGGACGCTGTGTGTAGATAGCAAAGTAGCCAGACAACCCTACTCGCAGGTAGGAGAGGGAAGAAAGAAAATGCATCCACTCGCAGGTGGATGGAAGAACACGGAAACAACGTCCGCACGCAGGCGGAAAGAACCGAACAAGGAAGGGACGTCCACACACAGGCGGACGAGACAACGTTGCGTGCAGGCAGCCGAAGAAAACAAACCCGTCCACACGTAGGTGGACGAAATGGAACAAGGGAGAAAAACACGCGACCGCTCATCAAGCTCGAGTCGTCGAGGAAGAAAAGGGGTCCGACGGAACCTGGTGACGCCGGAACAAGGGAAGCGGACGACGGAAGAAACGAGGTGCCAAAAACGAGATCGGGAGAAGGAAACAAACAACTGAAACTGGGGAACGAAGTTACGTCAACCAAGCAAACTCGCCGCCGAAGTTGCTCGATGAGGTGGGAAAACAGGGCAATGGAGCACCTTCGACGTCGCACCGCCACGCAACCGCCCACTAGACGCCAGAAGGTTGGCCGGAGTTCGCCGCGAACACCGGACCGAGAGGGACGAGAGGAGCTGAAGCAGGATGCAGGGTTGCCTGCGGATCACCGAGAGCAACGTGAGAGTGAGTCGGAAGAGGAAGAACGAAGCAAATAGCCGCGTCCCCCTTTCCCAGACAGGCATCACCCATATGGCGTCTCCTTGTATTCCTCCAGCCCGCTCAGCCACCAGGTGGACGAACCCGCGTTCGCCACCTGGGTCCATGTAGGAAGTCATCCAGACGCGATGCCAGACTGGCAACCACGTCGAACGTCGCCGCCTCCTTCGCCAGACGCGAACCGCCACGCGGTCGTCATCCCCGTGTTGCCCGTTGAAACGGGACTTCACGCGCACTAGGGATGCGCCACCATCGCCAGTCGTTTCCTGCCACGCGGCCTTAATGCGCTACCCAAGTTCCTCGCGCCGGCCGCCTGCCTACTTCCGAGGATGCCGCCTCGCCGACCGAAGCCGCCGTCCACAACTCTCGTGCCACGTGGAAGTTCCGCCAAGATCGAGCTTCCATCGCTCGTTTCTCCATGCGTGAGATCCCCGCCGGATCTCCAGCGTCTCCGCACGCTCCACGTGTTGACTCTGCCGCCGACCACCAGCCACTCGACGTCAGCCGCCGCAGAGACTCGAGGCGGAAGTCGCCGCCCGATATGAAGACGCCGCCGCCTTCGACCCTAACCCAACCGAAAGCCCTAATTAGCAACAGGCTAGAATTTTGGGTCCGATTTTGACCCAGTCAACAAGCCCGTTGACCAGACCAAATCGGGCCCTAATTTTGGGCCTAACACCTATCTAGGTGCTCGTTTGTTGCATTAGTTTTTCATTAAATGGGGGAAAAGTCTGTTCAAAATTATTTTTTTGTGTGTTATGTTCATTAATTTTGATGTGGATTGACACATTTAATAAATCATGGTTGATTCATGCAAAGTAGAATTTTCTTATGTATGTTTAAGAAATGCTTTAATCATTCTTGTTATTAGAATGTTATCAAGTTTTGAGTATTAATTATTAAGAATAAATGCATAATTTTTGTGTGTTATACTTTATTCATATGGATTAATCCTAATATGCTTTAATATTTATGATAATAGTGGATTTTAGCCCAATTATATTAATTAATCTATTTGCCCCAGTGGTTAATTAATATAATTTGAGACAAATCTAGCTAGATTAAATCTCATTTAATAAATATATTATGTTATAATTATTATACATACTTGTCTCTCAAAGTGGGTCATTTATAATTGAATATGATATATTAATTATTTACCTAATAGTTAATTGATATATTATAGATAATGGTTGAGTTTTCATATTAAGACAAATATTTCATATTATATTTTCTGCTAATGGAATACATTTTATTAAATTATATACCCATAACCAACATTTTTTACTATTGCTTATATGCATTAGTTTATGAGTTATTATAACTATAGATTTAGTAGGACGGACAGAAAATAAAAGAGAAAGAGAAAATAGAAAGAAAGTGAGAGATAAAATAACCCAATTTACTTTCCGCCCAAATCGAAAAGCTGGATTTTACTTTCTAATGTTTATTTTCACCATTCTCTTTTTTATGCCACTTCTCTCTCTCGTGTTTCTCTTGCAATCTTTTTCACCAATGCCGTCGTCGCCTCTCACCTCTCATCGCCGTTTTTTACTGTCATTTTTCATCGTCATCATCGGCATAAAAAATAAAAAGATTGAATGTGTTTATCAATCTTTCTAACTTTCTTTCCTTCTATATAAACACAAAGAAGAAAAATCTAATTATTTTCTTTTTTCTTTTTTTTCCCTTCTTTTTTTTTTTTACTTTTCTTTCCTTTCAATTTTTTTTTTTCTTACTAAACGCAGCCTAAGAGATGGTAAAAAGATATTTTATTTGCACTTGGTTGATATTCATCTTGCACTTAGAGAATGAATTATGGAAGCTTGATTGTGATGGTTGAATGCAAGCAAATGAATATGCAAAATGAGAGCGGTCCAATAGACTAAGCTTACATGCTATGAAATGATATATATCTAAATATATGTTAAGTGATTTGCCTGCCTTAGGCTCTGTATACTGGAGAAGAAAGAAACGAGAGGGAAAGAAAAAAGAGAGAAGAAAGGAAAAAGGATGAATGGGAAAACAAGTCACGTGACTCAAAGAAAAAACAAAAAAAAAAAAGCAAAGCGGGCGACCGGGACTAGGAGGCCGGCGGGCATGGAGCTCTTCTTCCATGCCGTTTGTGTCTTCATCGTTTGTAGTTGGGGCGGCGAGATAGGTGAAAGGAGAGCCGGACAAGCTCAGCGAGGTAGGTGGAAGGCGAGTAGATAGCAGGCATGGAACTCATTTTCCTCATCGTCTGTGTCTTTGCCATCTATCGTCGGGGCGGCAAGGTAGGCGAAAGGCGAGGGTGTGTAGCTCAGTGAGGCAGACGAACTCAGCGAGGCTGACGAGTGGAGAGCGAGGTAGGCAGAAGGTCAATATTTAAAATATTATTGGAAGGCGAGGTAGGCAGAAGGTCAATATTTAAAATATTATTGGAAGACGAGGTAGGCAGTGTTGGGGTATGCCCTTAAGGCTAATGTTTGAGGCCTTGGGATTATATCAGTATCATGTATAAACTTAATGTTTATAAAGGCAATGGTTGTTATTCAGGTTGTTGCATTATCTGCTGCAATATGTATACTTCTGAATAATGTCTCAATGCTGTTCAGCTTGGCTGACATGCAGTATTGTCCTTAGTCGAGATATCTTGGTGAACATGAGACAGCCTTGATATGATTGAGACTAATATGTATTCTAATCTTATAGGATGCTTCGAGCATGGAATAAGATGTAGACTCATGGGTACATTGGATGTACTAGACAGACCCTACTTAGGATATTCAATTGCTTGTCACAATGTGAATAATCCTTATATGCAAACAAGTGGCATATTTCCTCTGACTTGAGATCACTTGTATTTCTAAATGATGATTGGCATTGTTTTGAGGTAGTTCAATATCATTTGAAACATAATGGTTATAGACTATCTTGGATAATGAGCATGAGTCATGTTAGGGCACTAGTGATAGATATAGGATTGCCGTCTCCTTGTTTGGAGTGTGATGTTCTGAAGGGGCCCCCTGGATGAGATGGTTGAGAAAGTGTATGGCCATACCCAGGTGACTATGTTCATCTGATCTAACCACTCTCATCATATTGGAATTACAGGCTTGACACGCTTGTCCAATAAGAACATCCAGTGGCAAAGGAAACACATATGTCAAGTGACTTGGGTTCACATTTGTGCTGTGGTTTGGGTGTAGTCTTGGAAGACTCTTTCCTTTATATCGGGAGACAGTGATGTGTTGCTAGATACCCCTCACTGATCGTGATAACGTAAGTTATCGTTACCGACATTTAAAGGAAACCCTTAGGGTCGCACAATTTGATGATATGGCTTACTTATGTCAGATCGTGTGGACTGAATTGTTTTGGTTCAGTTTAATGGGATTTAAACTCTGATTGTAAGTGAGATCTGGTCTGATCATGTTTGATTGATTAGGGCTTGAGATCGGTAAGCTTCGATCGAGAGAATTGATGCTAGATCGGTGAGATCAAGAGCATCAAGAGATGAATGGTTAGATCTTGAGCCTTATGGTTTAATATGATCTAGACCAATGCTTGGTTTGATTTGGTCTTTAAACCAAATGAGATTGAACCGGTTCATCAAGTGAACGCTTGGTTCAAAGAGGAGAATGTTGCGACTTGTTCACTTGGCGTGAACGCTTGAACACATTGAGGGTTTACTATTTTTGGAAGTCATGCTTTCCAAAATAGGGAGCACGCCTCACGTTCGAGAGCATTGCTCTATTCTCGCTCGCAACTTCCTCTTGTCGCCATCTTCTCCTCTCTCGACCTCTCTTGTGTCGTGTGGTGAGACTTCACGCAAAGGAGAAGAGAACAAAACCAAGAGATCATCTCATCTTCCCTTGAAGCGATCAGGAGACTTGGAGATCCTTGCTAGCACAAGGAACAACAAGGAGAAAGCCATTTCTCATCTTGTGTGCGTCACCTTTGGAGGAGAGCCACATCGCCCTCTTCTTCCAATTCGCCATCCAAGCAATGGCAATGGTATGATCCCCTTCTCGATCCATACATGTTATTAAAGTTGAAGTTGATCTATGTTCATACATGCGATCCTAGGAAATCCTAGATTCCGCTCATGCAAATTCTTATAGCTGCATGATTAGGGTTTCGCCCCCTTTAAGGGAACTTTCAATTGGTATCAGAGCTAGTTCCTTGTATGAATCATATGATTGCTTAAAGTGATCCTTATATGCGCTTAACAGTAGATCTAAATGACATGCGAAAACACCTGATAGATGATCATGCGAAATGATGTATGCTTTACATTGGCGCATGTATATTGTTGGCGCATGTTGTAGTTTTTGATCAAACTCTTTTACTTGCGCGCATCCATTAGATCTAAACGCCTACTTTAAAAACCTTAGACGGGTTATTAGGGTTGAAGTCATCGTCCAGTATAGACCCAACTGTCTGATCAGACCATCTGACAGCCTAGATGGGTCGACCAGATGGCACCTATGCCCAAGCATGTGGTGGCTATTGGTCGACTGCAGAAAGGCGTGTAGCGATGTCTGATTGAGACAACCAGTGAACGCTCATGATTAAGGCCCGGGGTCACACCCGCTTGCCAGAACTCATGAGGGACGTTCAGCCCTTAACGCATGCATTGTTGACCATGAGGTCGACTCAAGTCGGTTATGACTTGGTGCATGCAAGGGCAGTGGGTCTGACTAGGTCTGATGAGTGGATCCCTATTAATGGACCGTTGTAAGGTAGTAGGGCACATAAGGAAATAAAATGAAGCCAATGGGTTTTTCGAAAATTTTATTTTCTTGATTGGATCACATGAAGTTTGTATAACATGAATGATTGTTTATTTAATCTTATGTGGGCTGCCTAAATTTATTGTGTGCTGTGCTGGGGCCTGCGTGCCTGGATGTATATTGTAAATTATTATTGTGATCTGCGCATCACATTTTAATTAATTTATAAAGTGTAATTGACCTGCGAGTCAATCATGTCTAGATAGATTAAATTGTAATGTAATCAGACATGAGCACAGAGAACACTTGGCAGAGGCGCATGCAGCAAGTGGCTTCACCAGTGGGAGGTCTAGGGTTCGACTCTAGGACAGGTGCATTTTACCTAGTGGGCGCACCTGAGCTGCAGTGGGCGCTTGGGCCCGGGTTGGGCCAGAGGAAATGCTAAAGACCCATGAAGAGCTCAAGTGAAGACTTAAGTTAAATTAAGGTCTTACTTAGGCTTAATGGGCTTTTACCACATAAGATAATCATGCTTTCAATTTACTGTTTAAGTAATTTTGTAACAGCATGATCTATTCTTCTGCTATCACCATAGGATTTGCATGATAGTAAGAAGATAAAAGGACCGTTAAAATCCAACGTTAAATATCAAGCACGATAGCCTTCTGACGCGAAACCTCACTGTTCTGACTATCGTTGGGGCCGTGTTGTACCCACTCAGTGGGCACGCCCATCTATCTTCAGACGGTGTGTGATTACACTTGCGTGTTACAGAGAAGGGATTTATCGCTTCTCGTTGCTCAGCATAGCACGTGGTGGTCCAGGGAGTAGGTCGGGTCAGCTTGACCATGTAGGCTACATATTGAGCATATGGTAGCTATATGGAGGCAGCCATCTGAGGGATCAGAGACTGTGTTATACCAACTCAGTTGGCACAGTCTGCTGGATTGCCCAGATAAAGGGGAATCGCACGGGTTGGCGATTGGCAGGGATTGCCTACCAGAGATTAGTGCTTGTGCTCTCTGTGCATCTTATCTCGCCTGAACGGGACGCGGAGACCAAGTATGAAATCTGGATCCCATCTCACTAAAAGAGTTTTACTCTTTCGGACTGTTTTACTGGATTTTTCAGTCAGATAAAATAGTGAGAAAAGAATCATTCTTAAGTCCTGAATTGATTCTAACATTGATACTGACCTTGCTGTTCTTGCAATGTTGTAGATTACTGCAGCAACGAACACCACAGCGTTCAATGTGCGATCCTTACTGGAAAGGGAGAAGTTTGCTGGGCCAAACTTCTCAGACTGGTACGGACACCTTAAGATTGTTCTTAAGGCTGAGAGGAAACTGTATGTCCTCGAGACGGCTATACCGCCTCAACCCGCTGCGAACGCCGCAAGGGCGGTTCGGGAAGCTTATGAAAAGCATGTCAATGATAGCATTGATGTCGCTTGCCTTATGCTTGCGTCTATGACGCCAGAGCTTCAGCGTCAGCATGAAGATTTATCTGCTATTGAAATTATAGCAAATCTCAAGATGCTGTATGCTGCACAGGCAAGGACTGAACGCTATAACTTGACTAAACTTTTCTTTCAGAGCAAACTGACTGAAGGGAGTCCAGTGGGAGCTCACGTACTCAAGATGATTGGGCACAAGGAAACTCTAGAGAAACTGGGACATACCATCAATCAGGAGCTTGTTGTAGATATCATCTTGCAGTCTCTCCCGGCCTCTTTCGATCCGTTCATCATTAATTTTAATATGAACAAGATCGACTGTACCCCGGCAGAGTTACTGAACATGCTCTTGACTACAGAGCAGACTCAGTCTCGTGAGAAGGGAAAGCCTTCATCCTCTGTCCTAATGGTTCCTTCTAGGAACAAGAAGAAGGGGAAGAAGGGCAAAGCCCCTATCAAGAGCTACAACAAGGCTCTAAAGCAAAAGATAAAGCGGTCAAAGGAATACAGATGTTTCCATTGTGGCTAGTTGGGTCACTGGAAAAAGGACTGTAAAGCGCTCCAAGGAGATAAGAAGGGAAGCAACCCTTTCGCTTCTGGCTCAGGTATTTTTGTGACTGAAGTCATGCTATCTTCTTCTATTTCATGGGTGTTAGACACTGCATGTGGAGTTCACATTTGTTCAAATGTACAGGAACTCAAGAGAAGAAGACAGGTGGGACAGCATGAGGTGGACCTACGAGTAGGAAACGGGGCACGGATTGCTGCTGTTGCTGTAGGAGAATATCACATCTCTTTACCATCTGGTCTTGTATTAGAACTGGACAATTGTTATTTTGTGCCGAGCATAACTAAGAATATTATCTCTATTCCTGCTCTTGTCAGGAAAGGGTTTTCCTTTGAATGCAAAATTTCAAAGTGTTATATTTCTTTTGATAATATTGTTTATGCTACTGGGTCAATTAACAATGGGTTATTCATGTTGGACATGGAATGTTCTATACAACAGATTGATATTAAGAAAGCCAAGTATGCTGATGACAGCACCTTGTTATGGCATAGTCGTTTAGGCCATATTAACAAGAAGCGCATTAAGCGGTTGCATGAACATGGACTGCTGGGATCATTCTCCTATGAGGAGCTTGATACATGCAAAGCTTGTTTAATGGGTAAAATGACGAAGTCTCCTTTTTCCAACAAAGGTCAAAGGGCTTCAGGTTTACTTGACCTCATTCACAGTGATGTGTGTGGGCCATTTAGTAAACATGCCAGAGGTGGCTATTCATACTTCATTACCTTTACTGATGATTTCAGTAGGTATGGTTATGTCTATCTAATGAGACATAAAAGTGAATCTTTTGACAAGTTCAAAGAGTTCAAAAATGAAGTACAAAATCAGCTAGGCCGAAATATCAAGGCACTTCGCTCAGATCGAGGTGGAGAATACTTGAGTCATGAGTTTACTGACTATCTGAAGGAGTGTGGGATTATCTCACAGCTCACTCCGCCAGGAACACCGCAATGGAATGGTGTGTCCGAGAGGAGAAATAGAACCTTACTGGATATGGTTTGTTCTATGATGAGTCAGGCTACTCTACCTTACTCCTTTTGGGGATTTGCACTGGAAACAGCTGCAAAGGTACTAAACCGAGTGCCATCCAAGGCCGTTTCAAAGACTCCATATGAGTTATGGTATGGGAAACAGCCGAGCTTGACATTTATTAAGATCTGGGGTTGCGAGGCTTATGTCAAAAAGCTCGCCTCTGGGAAACTAGAGAGCAGATCTGAGAAATGTATCTTTGTCGGTTACCCTAAAGAAACTAAGGGTTATTATTTCTACGATCCCAAAGAGAACAAAGTATTTGTTGCTCGGACGACTATTTTTCTTGAGAAAGAATTTCTTCTGCAAGAAGCCAGTGGGAGAGAAATAAAGCTGGATGAGAATCCAGAAGAAGGACAAAGTAGTCAAGCACAGTTGGATGAGCCTGAGCCAGTAGATCAAGTTACTGAACAACCTGAGGCTCAGATATCACGGGAACCGCGAAGATCGGGAAGGATCCGTCGACAGCCTGAGCGCTATGACGGAGTCTACATCATTGATGATGAACCCCTCACTTATGCGGATGCGGTCAGTGGACCGGAATCAGCGAGATGGCTTGAAGCTATGCGAGCCGAGATGGACTCCATGTCAGATAACCAAGTTTGGGATTTGGTTGATCCGCCTCCGGGAGTAATCCCTATAGGCTGTAAGTGGATCTTCAAGAAGAAGATTGACATGGATGGTAACGTGGTTACCTATAAAGGCAGGCTAGTTGCGAAAGGTTTCAAACAAATCTACGGGATAGATTATGATGAAACTTTCTCTCCTGTAGCCATGTTCAAGTCTATTCGGATTATTCTTGCGATAGCGGCATATCATGATTATGAGATCTAGCAAATGGATGTGAAGACCGCTTTCCTTAATGGAAAACTAGAAGAGGATGTGTATATGACACAACCTGAAGGTTTCATCAATCCATCAGATCGTCATAAAATATGCAAATTAAAGAAGTCCATTTATGGACTTAAACAAGCATCGAGAAGCTGGAATATTCGTTTTGATGAATCAATCTGTAAGTTTGGTTTCATCAAGAATGAAGATGACCCGTGTGTATATAAGAGGTTTAGTGGGAGCGTGATTACTTTCCTAGTCCTCTACGTCGATGATATCTTAATCATTGGAAACAATATTCCTGAACTACATGCCGTCAAGGCATGGTTAAGAAAATGTTTCCAGATGAAAGATTTAGGAGAAGCAGCCTATGTATTAGGTGTGAAGATCTACAGAGATAGATCTAAGAGGCTTCTCGGGCTGTGCTAGAGTACTTACATCGATAAAGTCCTGGAGAGATTCCACTTAGAAAATTCTAAAAGAGGATATCTTCCAGTCAGACATGGTCTGAATCTTTCAAAGAGTCAGTGTCCACAAACATAGACTGAGAAAGATGAAATGGACAATATGCCTTATGCTTCGGCTATTGGGTCCATTATGTATGCGATGTTGTGTACTCGCCCAGACGTCGCTTACGGGTTAAGCGTGACCAGTCGATTCCAAAGTAATCCAGGGAAGGCACACTGGATTGCGGTCAAGAACATTTTGAAATATCTTCGGAGGACCAAAGATATGTTCTTGATATATGGAGGTCAGGAAGAACTCAGTATTGAAGGATATACTGACGCTTCGTTCCAATCTGACCAGGATGATTTCCGATCGCAATCAGGCTATGTTTTTAGCTTGAATGGAGGAGCAGTGGTGTGGAAAAGTTTCAAACAATCAATTGTTGCTGATTCCACAACAGAAGCCGAGTATGTTGCAGCCTCAGAAGCATCTAAGGAGGCAGTGTGGATTCGTAAGTTCGTTCAGGAACTTGGTGTTGTTCCTTCGAGTGCAGATCCTTTGGTTATCTTCTGTGATAACACTGGAGCAATAGCACAAGCAAAGGAACCACGGTCTCACCAGAAGTCCAAGCACATACAGAGAAGGTTTTACTTGATCCGGGAGATCATTGATCGTGGCGAGATCAAAGTCTGCAAGGTTCATACAGATGACAATCTAGCTGACCCGCTTACAAAGCCTCTGGCGCAGCAGAAGCATGAGAAGCACTGTAATAATATGGGTTTGAGATTTCTCAACCATTAGATTAAGTGCAAGTGGGAGATTGTTGGGGTATGCCCTTAAGGCTAATGTTTGAGGCCTTGGGATTATATCAGTATCATGTATAAACTTAATGTTTATAAAGGCAATGGTTGTTATTCAGGTTGTTGCATTATCTGCTGCAATATGTATACTTCTGAATAATGTCTCAATGCTGTTCAGCTTGGCTGACATGCAGTATTGTCCTTAGTCGAGATATCTTGGTGAACATGAGACAGCCTTGATATGATTGAGACTAATATGTGTTCTAATCTTATAGGATGCTTCGAGCATGGAATAAGATGTAGACTCATGGGTACATTGGATGTACTGGACAGACCCTACTTAGGATATTCAATTGCTTGTCACAATGTGAATAATCCTTATATGCAAACAAGTGGCATATTTCCTCTGACTTGAGATCACTTGTGTTTCTAAATGATGATTGACATTGTTTTGAGGTAGTTCAATATCATTTGAAACATAATGGTTATAGACTATCTTGGATAATGAGCATGAGTCATGTTAGGGCACTAGTGATAGATATAGGATTGCCGTCTCCTTGTTTGGAGTGTGATGTTCTGAAGGGGCCCCCTGGATGAGATGGTTGAGAAAGTGTATGGCCATACCCAGGTGACTATGTTCATCTGATCTAACCACTCTCATCATATTGGAATTACAGGCTTGACACGCTTGTCCAATAAGAACATCCAGTGGCAAAGGAAACACATATGTCAAGTGACTTGGGTTCACACTTGTGCTGTGGTTTGGGTGTAGTCTTGGAAGACTCTTTCCTTTATATCGGGAGACAGTGATGTGTTGCTAGATACCCCTCACTGATCGTGATAACGTAAGTTATCGTTACCGACATTTAAAGGAAACCCTTAGGGTCGCACAATTTGATGATATGGCTTACTTATGTCAGATCGTGTGGACTGAATTGTTTTGGTTCAGTTTAATGGGATTTAAACTCTGATTGTAAGTGAGATCTGGTCTGATCATGTTTGATTGATTAGGGCTTGAGATCGGTAAGCTTCGATCGAGAGAATTGATGCTAGATCGGTGAGATCAAGAGCATCAAGAGATGAATGGTTAGATCTTGAGCCTTATGGTTTAATATGATCTAGACCAATGCTTGGTTTGATTTGGTCTTTAAACCAAATGAGATTGAACCGGTTCATCAAGTGAACGCTTGGTTCAAAGAGGAGAATGTTGCGACTTGTTCACTTGGCGTGAACGCTTGAACACATTGAGGGTTTACTATTTTTGGAAGTCATGCTTTCCAAAATAGGGAGCACGCCTCACGTTCGAGAGCATTACTCTATTCTTGCTCGCAACTTCCTCTTGTCGCCATCTTCTCCTCTCTCGACCTCTCTTGTGTCGTGTGGTGAGACTTCACGCAAAGGAGAAGAGAACAAAACCAAGAGATCATCTCATCTTCCCTTGAAGCGATCAGGAGATTTGGAGATCCTTGCTAGCACAAGGAACAACAAGGAGAAAGCCATTTCTCATCTTGTGTGCGTCACCTTTGGAGGAGAGCCACATCGCCCTCTTCTTCCAATTCGCCATCCAAGCAATGGCAATGGTATGATCCCCTTCTCGATCCATACATGTTATTAAAGTTGAAGTTGATCTATGTTCATACATGCGATCCTAGGAAATCCTAGATTCCGCCCATGCAAATTCTTATAGCTGCATGATTAGGGTTTCACCCCCTTTAAGGGAACTTTCAGGCAGAAGGTTATAAAAAGGGATTCCAAAGCAGAGTTTGATTTCAAGACCTTGTTATTAATAACTAAAGTCCTTATCAGTTAAATTTTAAATTTTAAATTTAAAATATTATTGGAAAAGAAAGAAAGGCCAAGATCATCATTTGCTCTTGTTTATCATGAATCAAATGTAATATGTTGTAATGATCTTTCGGTGTCCAACCATTGGGCTAAAAAGCTTCCACCCTAGACTAAAAATATATTCAAACTAAATCTAACCCATAATTAGAAGAGCAAAACCTTAATAGATTTCTGAGGAAGGAGTTTAGGTTCATTAATTTATAATGAGGTGTTATGAGCACATTAATTAATTAACAAAGGTTCGTGAGAGCAAAATTTTCAATATTTTTTCCACAAAACTTATATATAGAATGATAGCGTGGAAGAAAGAATTGGCTAAATCTATAACAAGTTCTCCTTGGTGCCAAAGCTTCTCCAATACTTTTCATTACATGTAAAGAACAAAAACAACGAGAGGAAGCAAATTAATTTAGCTCTCGCAGCGTTCTCCCGCCGTCGATCACTCGCCCGCGCCGCCCTCTCTATCATCTCCTCTTGCTCGCCGTCACAGACGGGTTCCCATCGAACAGACCGTCGATCAAGTTCTCGAGGTCCTCCGCCCCAAACTTGATGTACTTCTCCGTTTGCCGCCCTGGGGAGAGGTACTGCGCGAAGCGGCCGAGGAAGGACCGGTAGGCCGGCACCACCACCGCCGACACCGACACCCTCAGCTCCGACTGCAGCTGCTCGTCGTTCACCACCCACGTGCTCTGCGTCTTGTGGATCTCCTCGATCATGGCGTTGAAGCTCTTGAACCGCTCCTTGAGCAGCGGCTTCGAGACGCTGCCGGTCTTCCCCTGCAGGCCTTCGTCGCGCAGGATAGTTAGCACGCGCGACCACGTCTCTCGCTGGTAGTTCTTGTGGTACTGCCGGAGGTCCGACGAACGCCGCCGGTACCACGTCTCCCCGAGCAGCTGGTGGATTTCCGCCGACGCCTTTACGCTCTTCGCGATGTACCGGCCGTTGTTCATCAGGAAGATGTTGCACAGCGCCTGGTCCTTGTACAGCCGCGACTTCGCCTCCAGGTTCGAGTGGAGCAGATTCATCGACTCCAGCAGCTGCTCCGCGAAAGGATTGCTCTCGTCGCTGCTGCTGCTGCCCTCGGGATTTTTGTGCTCTCTGAACACCTGCTCCATCGTTTGCTTATACTCGCCCGCGTGCTTGAGGTAGTTCATCGCGTAGCGGGTGAGCGGGTGCACAGCACCGCCGGGCACCGGCGTCTTATTGATGTCCGCCTTGATCGAGTTCTCCAGTTCGCAGAAGATGGCCACGGCAGCCTCCCCGAGGCGGCACTGCACAGCTGCGATGTCCGCCTTGGGGCCCACTGTCACCGAAATCTCCTCCGGCTCGGCCCTGTCGGGAAGCAGAGCGTCGATGCGCGGTGCAGCGAAGCGCAGTGCCTCGTAGATGTCGAGCACCTTGAAGAGCTTCTCGGTGGAGCGCTTTGTCATCGAGATGGCCTCCGGGAAGGTGAGCAGCTGCGAGAGGACGCAGCGCGCCAAGTCGCGAAACAGGGGATCGACCACCTCGTCGTGGCCGGCGAAGACGGCCTCGCAGAGATCGTGCTCGGCCGAGAGGGCGACCGCCGCAGTGTGCTTAAAGGTCTTGATCCAAGCCATGATCTCGACTTCAAGCGTCTCCCACGTCATCTTTGTGATGTCCTCCATGCTGACCTTCTCGAACCCAAGCCCAGGCAGCGCTGCCTCGAAGGCATTTCGCCGGGCAACAGCGAACAGCTGGGTGCACTCAACAGCATGCCCTGTGCTAATCATGGTCTCCGCGATTGCATGCAGCTTCTCCACCGTCTCCGGAGAGTACGGCGGGGGACCCTCACTGTCGGTGCTGGATTCCGCCGCGTCATGCTCGCCCTCATGCAGCCGGTTGAACGAAGACTGCCGCTTGGTCTTGGCGCTGCACCCACCAGGGTCAGACTTCACCTGGCCTTCCTGGAGCAGGGTGTAGAATTCATCCTCGAGGAAGCACATACCATGATGGAGAACCTCGCCGGAGCGATTTATCGCCTGTTTATACACCTCCTTATTCGACCTGAAGCCCGCGACCGCTGACGTTATCTTGGAGACCCTCTCAATCGCACCCAAAAGCAAGGCCCGGCCGCCGTCGACAGCGGACCACTTTCCCTCGCCAGATTCGAAACTCTCGATCTCCTTCTCGACCAAGGATACAAACTTATCGATGGTCGTCTCGGGGATCTCCGGCGGGCCGTTGTGGTTTTGGACTGAGGTAAGAGTGTCGAGGAACTTATCGATGACGCCGGCGACGGTAGGGAGATTGGCTTTAGCTTCCCCCACATTGCTCGACAACTTCTGCATTGCAGGCTTCTCCTCCTCCCCCTCCTCCTCCTCCTCTTCTTCTTGAATTGTGTTCCGGTTGGCGAGCCTTTCCTTCTTCCTCGGTACTGGGTTGAGCTTTATGGAGCCCAAGGAGAATTTGCGGTTGATCTCGCGGGGCTTCTCATCGCGGGGGGATGAGAAGCTGCTGGATTTGAGAGGGGGGTGGGGGAGGTTGCTGCTGTCCATCTTTAATTCCTTCGACCTCATCTTTCTTACAGAAAAATGAAATTATGAAGAAGGAGAAGACAGAGAGGAAAGAGAAAGAGGTGCGCGAAGGGAGGAGAAAATGGAGCGAAGGAAAACAAAGGAGAGGAGGGAGAGCCAGAGCGCGGCGGAATGTCAGGAGTAAAAGCTGTGATGGAGATTTGAATTGGTCAATCTGTATGACTTTGACCAAGTCTATTGTGGTAAAAATAATTCCTACTAGTTATAGGTGATATGAAGTCATAACCTTACTTAACATAATAATTAATTAAATAAAAGTATTCCTACTAGATAAGTTTTTTAAGATTATATATGTTATTGTTTTTTAAGTTATTATTTATTTCTCTATAAGAAAAAGAACAAAAATATAAAGAGAAAGTTCCTCCACTTTTCTATATTTTTGTTCTATTTAAATTCTGAAATTATTTTTTTCCTTTTTATTTTCTAATTAATTTTTCTGTTTTTATCTTTTCTCGCTTATATTCCATCAAAATCAGAATAAAAACTAAACCACATATAAGTCGTCCAAATTTTGTTCCTCTGTTTTCGTTGATCACAAAAACAACCAGTAAAACGCCACAGTAGCCTACTCCGGCTGAGGCAGCTGCCCGCAGTTGTATCCGAGGACGGCTTCCATGATCCTTGGATGAACGAACCTGAAGTAAACGCTCCGCCTCAACCACTTCACCACTGGCCGCCACATGCCGGAGGACCCTCCCTGCTGAATCCACCCCGACAGATACGCCGCCGCCACGACACCCGCCGCGCGCCACCGTCGCTCCCGTGCGTAGCTCTCCAGCCCCGCCTCGAGCCGGCCCGGCGTCGCCGCTCTCGCCTGCGCGAGGCACCTGCCGAGAACGACGGCGTCCTCCAGCGCCGCACACCCGCCCTGTCCGATCTCCGGCGTCATCGGGTGCATCGCGTCGCCGGCCACTACGACGCCCCCATCGTGGATCCGCCCCAGGAGCACGACCCAAGGTACTCGGAACAGAAGCGGTGCCCAGCTCACCGTGCTGGCGTCCACGTGGCTCAGCGCCGCTTGGAACTCGGGCGGCAAGCCGTTGGCTAAGTTCTCTGCTACCGCCTTCATAATTTGATCCGGATCTCCTCCGGCCAGCTCTTCCTCTTTAAGTACATGCGTAGAATTTGATCAAACATCCCATGTTAAAAGGAAAGGGGGGAGAGAGAGAGAGAGAGAGAGAGAGAGAGAGAGAGAGAGAGAAGAACTTGCCTCCTGGAATTGAAGTGTGGGTGATGTACCAGTAGAGCTCTGTGCCGTTGAGAGGAACCAATCCCGCTCGCTTACCATCACCGACGTACTGCCGAACTTCATTCTTGAGCTGGTGCCCATCAGCGATGACGGCGAGGCCGCGGACGGCGGACCGCCCCGAGTGGATTGGTTGCGAGAGGCCCAACCACCGTGACACCACCGAGTGAACACCGTCGCAACCGATTAATACCTGTGCGCGTTGACGAACACATAGTTAAAGATGGATTAGAATGACAATCAGATTGGTTTTTTACCTTGGCGTAGATTACAGAGCCATCTTCTAGATGCACAGCTGTGGCCGACGGCGAGCCGCCGCCTTCTTGATCAATGGAAGTAATCCTTGAGGAGAACCTGATGCTTCCGGGTAGCAATTCCTCAGCTAGCGCCTCCAAAAGGGCCTTCCTATGCACGGATCTGATTCCCGAATCACCGCTGTTTGTTCAACAAACAACAAATTAGATCGGTGATATGTTTCGCTTCGATCTAATCTTTCTCGAATTAGAACACCTTTCTGTTTGGGAAAAGCGAACTTCTCTAACGGATCCGTTCGAAAGGTCAGTGATTCGAGAGCTGAAAACATTGCACAAAGAAAAAAGAACCGATCGCCAAATAAGCAAGAAATAGAAAACAATACGACGAATGCTAAGAAGGGCGGGCGTGGTTAGAACATGTTGACGGCGGGGTAAAGGGGAGCGAGCTTGTCTGCGACGCGGAGGGCTTCTAGGGCACGCCAAGCGTTTGGGAACAAGGTTAAGGCGGCTCCGGTGGCGCGGAGCTCCGGCGACCTCTCCAGCACCAGGCATGGGAGTCCTACAATCTTCAGCGCCACCGCGGTGGCGAGCCCGGCGATGCCGGCGCCTAGGATGACCACCTCGTGTTTCTCCGCCGCCGTCTCCATTGGGTTCAATTGTAGTGACATTACCAGTAATTTATCCGAAGACTGGAGCAACATTGTCCGCAATATTATAATCTTATGATAATTATAAAATCAATTGGAGTTGGTGTTGACTTGAAAATACAGTCTACTCATGCTAAAATTCTAGCATAATGTCACGCCCCAAGACTCTCCCAACCTTAGGATACGGCAAACAATGGACCTGCAAAGCCTTACAGATCCAGGATACAATACAAAATGACAAATATCATAAACGACGAAATCCACATAGATGAAATATACATCAGACCGACGCAGCGGTCAAAGTCAATGATACACACAGGGCCGAACAGTCCTGGCCCACAAATCCACACTGGTCCATGACCAGATAAATACAATCCCTTCAGATATAATCCTCGAAATACTACAATAACAAGTAGCATGTGCGACGCATAAGAAAGATACAACTCATGATAGAGAAGATAATCTACCTATCTATCTACTGTGCACCAGAGGGAGCCGAGCCTGAACCTGGAGGCAAGGCAAGTGGAGTTAGCCGAGAGGCTAAGTAGGATTTAACAAGTAAATGGTGCATAAAAGAGTAAGGAAGATCCAACAATAATTAATAAACGGAAGTGCACTGTAAGTAAATATAACTCGACTAAGTAAATACAGAAAGTACAGCATGCAGGTGGAAATCAAGCTGTGCTAATGTCCCGTGGGACGCGCACTCAAAGAGTGGTTCCTACCGCCAGCTAACGGTAGAAACGGCTGTCCGTCGACAGTCCACCGGTGTAGCGTCCTACACCCAGATCACCCCGGAATGCTGAGTCTCACGACATTCAACTGTGACCCATCCGGAGGCCTATAGACCATGGGCTCACACAAACTGCATCCATGACTACTACCAATGGCCAAAATCACAAGGTTCTTGGAAGGTGGACCATCTCAGTCAGACCTATCCGTCCATCCCCAATATCAACACAAGCTGGCTGTAGAGACAGCCAAAATATATATGTACTGCATATAAATAAACCGCCAACAGTATCATGCACAGAAACATAAAAATCAGATAGCATGCAAGCAACCAGGTGACTCAATGGCAAGATACAGATCTCAAAGGGTATACGAAGGTAATAATCAGATATAGACAACAAGAAGATGGTGCCACTATCTATGCATGCGGTTTGGCACCGAACAAGGGTAGGGGGGGTAAGAATCCTACCTGGTTCCTGTAGGTCTGAGCAAGATCCAACCAATATACGCCCAATATAACCTCATGCGCGCCGCTCGGAGTTGCAGTCGCGGTCGCGGAGTTCGCCGGAAAAGCTCGCCGGAACAGTAGCGCCGCCGCCGGAACAGTAACTCCGGTGGCCGGTCGAAATTCCGGAAGTGTCACGAGATAGCCGCCGGCGAGGGGAGTTCAGCCGTACCGTCGCTTTCTCGAGAGGAGGTCGGAGTCGCCGGGATCGAACGAAAAACCCACCGGTGGCATCATTCGCGGATGTCGCCGGAGCTGGGGAAGACGACGCCGGAAATGCGTTAAACGAAGGGGGAAAGGTTTGCCGGAGGTAGGGGAGGCTACTGGAGTCGTCGGAGACAAGGAGGGTGCCGGATCTAGGGTTCCGGCCTTTTCTCGTCGCCGCACGCGCGAAGGGAGAGGAGGAGCTTCCGCTCGCCGGTTCTGATCGCCGGAGCCGCGGTCGGAGGCGGAAGAGGAGGCTGGGAAGAAGAGGCGTGTAGAGAGGAGGAGGGGAGCTGCGTGATGGTGAAGATCGGAGGAGAAGGAGGGAAGAAATAGGGAGGAAGAAGGGTGGCGGGGTCGGAGTTCACGGGTGAAGAGGGGAGAAAACGAGGGGAAAAAGGGGAGATCGTGGGGAGCAGATGGGACAGCCGTCCCATCAATTTCAGAAAATTTTCGAACGTTACAATACTCACAACTTATAAGAATTTGGTCCCCAAATTCAAAAGATAGAGACAAGTTATCATTAACAAGGTAACGCTCGCATTAAATACAGTCACTCAATACATGCCGTACATGAATTCATAGCACTCAGGTCGCTCAGGAAACAGGTGCGGCCATCGATGCAAGGCTTCGTCCTCGCGTTCCCACGTGGCTTCACTTTCAGAATGATTGTTCCAGCGGACCTTAATGAGTCGTATCACTTTATTGCGAAGCTGATGCTCCTTGCGGTCTAAGATCTCGACAGGCGTCTCTTGATACGTAGCATCAGGCGTAATCATTGGATATTGATCTTGTAGGACATGCGAGGGATCCCGCATGTACTTTCGCAGCATAGACACGTGGAATACGTTATGCACTTGCGACAAGTTCGGAGGTAGGGCTAGCCGATATGCAACGGCTTCAATGCGTTCCAAGATTTCGAAGGGACCCATAAACCGTGGAGCCAATTTGCCCGAGTAACCAAACCGAGCTCTTCCTTTTACTAGCGTAACCTTGAGAAATACATGGTCGCCAACTTCAAACTCGAGTTCACTTCGCCTCCTATTGGCGTAACTCTTCTGCCGACTCTGGGCAGTCAAGAGTCTCTTCCGGATCAGTTGAACCCTTTCGGCCTCAAACTCTAACATATCTGGCCCAAACACACGACTTTCACCAACTTGGTCCCATAGGACTGGCGATCTGCACCGTCTACCATACAATGCTTCGAATGGTGTCATCTGGATCGCCGAGTGATAGCTGTTATTATAGGCAAATTCAGCTAAAGGCAAGTGAACTTCCCAGTTAATCCCGAAATCTAGGGCATAAGCCCAAAGCATATCTTCTAGGGTCTGGATGGTCCTTTCGGACTGACCATCCGTCTGGGGATGAAAGGCAGTGCTGAAATGTAATTGAGTGCCAAGCGACTTCTGCAGACTTCCCCAAAACCGAGAGGTAAATTTTGAATCCTTGTCAGAGATAATGCTGGAAGGGACCCCATGCAGCCGTATGATTTCTCGGCAATACAGAACAGCCAGTTTATCCACAGAAAACACTTTCTTCATAGGCAAGAAGTGTGCAGACTTCGTCAATCGGTCAACTATCACCCAAATAGAATCATGACCCCTTTGTGACCTAGGAAGACCCGTCACAAAATCCATCGTGATATGTTCCCACTTCCACTTTGGAAGGGGAATATTCTGCAACATCCCTGGTGGCTTGTGGTGTTCTGCTTTTACTTGCTGGCAAGTTAAACAGCGCGAGACATATTCGGCGATGTCTCGTTTCATATTCTCCCACTAGTATGTCTTCTTCAAATCTTGGTACATCTTGGTACTGCCAGGATGCATAGCAAACCTTGATTTATGTGCTTCATCCATCACCTCCTGCTTCACAGATTCAGGCACACAAATGCGATGCTCGTACCGTATCACACCCTCGGAATCCTGTGTGAACTCAGACCTCTTCCCTCTAGCAAGAATCGCCTGAAGGTACTCATCATCTGCTTGATTTTCAATTACCTTCTGTATAAGCTGGGATCCAGCCACCATCACTGCTAAGCATCCACGCTCTGTGGGACATATAATATCTAGGTCTAACTCGAGCGCAGATCTGGCCAATTCTGTAGGCGTCACCCTCAAGTTTGCTATCATCCCTGTGGATTTCCTGCTAAGAGCGTCGGCAACTACATTAGCCTTCCCCGGATGATAATTTATTGTGCAGTCATAATCCTTCAGAAATTCCATCCACCGACGTTGTCTCATATTAAGATCCTTTTGAGAGAATAGGTACTTCAGACTCTTATGGTCGGTGAAGATTTCAAATGTGACACCGTAGAGGTAGTGTCGCCACATCTTCAAAGCAAATATGACTGCGGCCAATTCCAGATCATGAACAGGGTAATTCTTCTCGTGTTCCTTAAGCTGCCGAGAAGCATACGCGATAACCTTACCCTCTTGCATAAGCACAGCACCCAGACCTTGGTGTGAAGCATCAGTGTATACCACGAAATCACTATCACCGTCTGGAAGCACTAGGATTGGAGCACTAATCAACCTTCGTTTTAGCTCCTGAAAGCTGTTCTCACTATTATCATCCCATTCAAATGTTATGCCTTTCTTCGTCAAACGAGTCAACGGGGCTGATATTCTGGAGAAATTTTCCACAAACCTTCTGTAGTAACCAGCCAGCCCAAGGAAACTTCTAACCTCCTGAACCGTGGTTGGAGTTTCCCATTCAGCAACGGCACGAATCTTTTCAGGGTCAACAGAAATACCACTGTCCGAGATAACGTGACCGAGGTATGCCACTTCACCGAGCCAAAATGCACACTTACTGTACTTGGCATATAATTTCTCTTCCCGTAAGGTACGCAGCACCATATGCAAATGATTCTTGTGCTCACCATTATTTCGGGAATAGATCAAGATATCATCAATGAACACTACCACAAATTTATCTAAGTATTCCCTGAACACCCGGTTCATAAGATCCATGAAAGCGGCCGGTGCATTGGTTAGTCCGAACGGCATCAGCATGAATTCGTAGTGTCCATACCTCGTTCGGAACGCTGACTTTGGAATGTCTTCATCTCGAATCCTCAGTTGATAATAACCCGATCTTAGATCAATCTTAGAGAATACAGTGGAACCTCTAAGCTGGTCAAATAGGTCATCGATGCGAGGTAGAGGATACTTATTCTTGATAGTGACGGCGTTGAGCTGCCGATAGTCAATGCATAACCTGAAGGATCCGTCTTTCTTCTTAACAAAGAGTACAGAGGCACCCCAGGGAGAAGTGCTAGGCCTGATGAACCCCTTTTCCAACAGATCCTGGAGTTGCCCTTTTAATTCCTCCAATTCCCTTGGCGCCATTCTGTATGGTGCCTTGGAAATGGGTCCCGTGCCGGGCTGAAGCTCAATAGCAAACTCGACTTGTCGTTGTGGAGGCAAGCCGGGTAATTCGTCAGGGAAAACGTCCGTATATCTCCTGACTACGGGCACACGTTCGATCGGAGGCAAGGACTGTTCCTTGATTTCTGTGATGGACATCAAGTATACTTCGCATCCATCCCGTAGCATCCTCTTGGCTTGTATAGCGTTAATGACAGGAGCAACTTGTCCAGAAACCCCTGTGAAGGTATATGCAGTAGACTCTGACACACGGAAGGTCACTTTGCTTTCATAACAGTCTACGATGGCTCGATTAGCTTTGAGCCAGCTCCAGCCGAGGATAACGTCAAAATCAGATAAGTCCAACAACATCAGATCAGTGTGAACAACGATGTCCCCAAAATCCAGTGGGCACCGTTTTAGCTCCAGGTGTGATCGCAGCACACCACCGCCAGGTACGTGCACAGTCATATCATACCGTGCCAATACAGGTTTTCGATCAATTTTCTTAACGAATTCGTAAGAAACGAAGGAATATGAACTACCCGTATCAATAAGTAGGCAAGCAGGAACGCCATAAATGGAAATAATACCTCGCATCACGGAGTCTGATGCACGCTGAGTGTCCTCCTCAGATATATTATATGCGCATCCAGATGCCTGGGTCTGTCCACGCCCACCACGTGGGGGATGCTGCCGTCGATAAGGTCGTCCGGGGTTCTGCCGTGGCGCTGGTGCTGATCCCTGTGAGCTCTGGACTTGTTTACCCTTCTGGGGGCAGTGGTTTGCAAAATGTCCCATCTCATTACAGTGATAACATCTGACGGAATTGAGTGGGCACGACCTTGCTATGTGACCTGTTTCTCCACACTGAAAACAGGCTCTGGAGGGAGTAGCTGGGGGCGAGCCAAAACCAGGAGATGATGTCGGTGCTGGACCCCGATACCTGCTGCCCGGAGCCCAAGATTTACGCCCTGGCTGGATGTCATGGCGTCTAGATCCAGAAACTGAAGCTGGTGGACTTCCTGGGTCGAGACTCCCAAGTCCCCAAAAGTCAGTCTGTGCAGGGGCCTTGCCACGTCTCTGAGCGTCACGCTCCTGGGCTTCGCGGATGACATCCTGCCCACATTGACTCATCCGTCGTGCAGTATCTATCACTTCCGCAAAATTATCAGGTGGAATGATGCTCACCAGAATGCGGAGCTGTGCATCAAGGCCTTCTATAAAGTGCTCCGAACGCTCTCTCTCTGTGGCCACCAGTCCGAGAAACATCTCAGACAGTCTCTGGAATTCGGCGATATATTCCTCGATTGGAAGTCCATTTTGTTTGATGTGAATAAAATCTCATCTCGCTACAGACTTTTGTGCCTGTGGGAAATACTGCTACGTGAATACACTCTGAAAAACCTCCCAAGACGTGCTTGCCGATCCCAAGATGGCTACAGTAGACTGCCACCACTTCCGTGCCTGGCCACCAAGATAGAAAACTGCCAGTTTTACTCGTTTCCTCTCTGGACATTCCATTGCGTCCAGAGTATATGCCATGCTGGCTAGCCACTCCCGAGCTTGCCATGGGTCGCCGTTCCCCTCGAATACGTCCAAACGGCCTCGTGCTAACTCGGTGAAGCGAGACAGCTAGTCGCCTCGGGTCGGGGGCGGAGTGACTTCCCGGTCAGGCTCCACAGCTACTGGTACTGTATATGAAGCTGGTGGTGTGTACTGATATACAGGGGGTGGTTGCTCCACCACTGGTGGCACTTCAACAGGCACTTCCCTTTGCCTTCGCCGTCGGCCAATCCAATTCATAGGGATGTTCATCGCATCCCGCGCAATATCTGCAATTCCCCTGGCTCGACCACCACGAGCCCTTGGAGGCATCCTGCAATCACAAGTATAGTTAACCCACAAGTACAGATTTCATTAGTTATACTTAAACATCGTACTTATACTTTAGCGCGTGTCCCAAATCCTTAGATTATCCTAAATCCTAAGTCCTTAAGGTCTCATTCAAGATCTAATACCATAGCTCTGATACCAAAATTTGTCACGCCCCAAGACTCTCCCAGCCTTAGGACGCGGCAAACAATGGACCTGCAAAGCCCTACAGATCCAGGATACAATACAAAACGACAAATATCATAAATGACGAAATCCACATAGATGAAATATACATCAGACCGACGCAGCGGTCAAAGTCAATGATACACACAGGGCCGAATAGTCCTGGCCCATAAATCCACACTGGTCCATGACCAGATAAATATAATCCCATCAGATATAATCCTCGAAATACTACAATAACAAGTAGCATGTGCGACGGATAAGAAAGATACAACTCATGATAGGGAAGATAATCTACCTATCTATCTACTGCGCACCAGAGGGAGCCGAGCCTGAACCTGGAGGCAAGGCAAGTGGAGTTAGCCGGGAGGCTAAGTAGGATTTAACAAGTAAATGGTGCATAAAAGAGTAAGGAAGATCCAATAATAATTAATAAACAGAAGTGCATTGTAAGTAAATATAACTCGACTAAGTAAATACAGAAAGTACAGCATGCAGGTGGAAATCAAGCTGTGCCAATGTCCCGTAGGACGCGCACTCAAAGAGTGGTTCCTATCGCCAGCTAACGGTAGAAATGGCTGTCCGTCGATAGTCCGCCGGTGTAGCGTCCTACACCTAGATCACCCCGGAATGCCGAGTCTCACGACATCCAACTGTGACCCATCCGGAGGCCTGTAGACCATGGGCTCACACAGACTGCATCCATGACTACTACCAATGGCCAAAATCACAAGGTTCTCGGAAGGTGGACCATCTCAGTCAGACCTATCCGTCCATCCCCAATATCAACACAAGCTGGCTGTAGAGACAGCCAAAATATATATGTGCTGCATATAAATAAACCGCCAACAGTATCATGCACAGAAACATAAAAATCAGATAGCATGCAAGCAACCAGGTGACTCAATGGCAAGATACAGATCTCAAAGGGTATACGAAGGTAATAATCAGATATAGACAACAAGAAGATGGTGCCACTATCTATGCATGCGGTTTGGCACCGAATAAGGGTAGGGGGGGGGGGGGTAAGAATCCTACCTGGTTCCTGTAGGTATGAGCAAGATCCAACCAATATACACCCAATATAACCTCGTGCGCGCCGCTCGGAGTTGCAGTCGCGGTCGCGGAGTTCGCCGGAAAAGCTCGCTGGAACAGTAGCGCCGCCGCCGAAACAGTAACTCCGGTGGCCGGTCGAAATTCCGGAAGTGTCACGAGATAGCCGCCGGCGAGGGGAGTTCAGCCGTACCGTCGCTTTCTCGAGAGGAGGTCGGAGTCGCCGGGATCGAACGAAAAACCCACCGGCGGCGTCGTTCGCGGATGTCGCCGGAGCTGGGGAAGACGACGCCGGAAAACACATTAAACGAAGGGGGAAAGGTTTGCCGGAGGTAGGGGAGGCTACTGGAGTCGTCGGAGACAAGGAGGGTGTCGGATCTAGGGTTCCGGCCGTTTCTCGTCGCCGCACGCGCTAAGGGAGAGGAGGAGCTTCCGCTCGCCGGTTCTGATCACCGGAGCCGCGGTCGGAGGCGGAAGAGGAGGCTGGGAAGAAGAGGCGTGTAGAGAGGAGGAGGGGAGCTGCGTGATGGTGAAGATCGGAGGAGAAGGAGGGAAGAAATAGAGAGGAAGAAGGGTGGCGGGGTCGGAGTTCACAGGTGAAGAGGGGAGAAAACGAGGGGAAAAAGGGGAGATCGTGGGGAGCAGATGGGACAGCCGTCCCATCAATTTCAGAAAATTTTCGAACGTTACACATAAATCCATCCATCATCTTTGAAAACATTCTACAATTGAACGAGAGAGTCCTTGCAACCGTCAGCAATTATGTTAACAAATTTTTTTTTCTAAAGAAGAGGCCAGATGAGCCACGCAGGACTGAAACCAACAAATCTCCCACGCAGGGGACGAACACAGTAGGGGCGCGGGAGCTAAACAAACAAGAAACTAGCCGACGAGCACTACCGACAGGTGGAAGGGAGAACACCTCAGGTTACACAGAGCAGATCCCAAACAACAACAACACTGCACGCAGGCAATAGAACAGAAGTACACGGAAGCAGCCCGACAACCAAGCTACACGCAGGTAGCAGAGATGCGCAAAATAGAGACGTGGGAAAAGCAAACGGGATTGCACGCAGGCAGCCGAAAACACATGAAGAACCACACAGATCTCTTGAACGAGAACACTCACGTCCGCGTGCAAGCGGAGAAGAACGAACAGAACAACCACATCCACACGCAGGTGGACGAAACAAACGGAAAGAACGATGTAAGCCAAACCCACCAGACGACGAGAAAGAGCGAACGTCCGACAGCTGAACCGCGTCGTCGTCGGAACTCAAGAACGAAAACAGGAGATTCACAAACAAAGAGGGAAGACGCCGAAGAACGTAAACAAGAGGAGAAAACGAACAGTTGGAAACCGGAAGACGATATTACCTCGTCCGAATGAACTCGCCGCCGAAGTTGATCGAAGAGGAAGGAGACAGGGGAGTGGATCACCTTCGATGTCGCACCGCCACACAACCACCCATTGGATGCCGGAAAGACCGAGAGGGACGAGGGGAGCTGGAGCCAGACGCAGGGTTGGCCGGGAATCACAGAGAACAACGTGAGCGAGAGTAGGAAGAGGAAGAACGAAGCTAAAGCCGCGTACCTCACTCACAGACGGGCGTCGCCTATATGGCGTCGCTTCGTATTCCTCCAGCCAGCTCAGCCACTAGGTGGACGAACCCGTATTCGCCACCTGGGTCCACATAGGAAGTCGTTCGGACGCGGTGCTAGACTGGCAACCACGTCGAACATCGCCGCCTCCTTCGCCAGACGCGAACTACCATGCAGTCGCTGTCCTCACGTCGCCCGTTGAAACAGGTCTTCACGCGCACTCGGGATGTGCCACTGTAGCCAGCTGTCTCCTACCACGCGGCCTTGATGTGCTACCCAAGCTCCTCGCATTGAACCCGCCGCCAATCTCTAGCCGCTGCAGAGCTCGAAGATGCCGGACATAGCCAACGGACGCCGCCATCCACTTCACGCGACCGCCGCCCATTTCGCCCAAATACAGCCGCGAGCCCTAATTCCTGCTCAGCCTCGTTCTTGGGCCGATTTGACCCAGTTAACGAACCTGTTGACCGGTTCAATTCGGGCCTTAATTTTAGGCTTAACATCCTCCCCCGCCTGAGGTGGTCACCGTCCTCGGCGACTCGACGTAGCTCCTCAGCTCACTCTCAAACTGCCATAGTTCGGAAGCCTTGTGCCTAGTTGCTTCCTCTATGGGGGATCCATCCCATCGGATGAAAAACTCCGTACATCGGTTCCTTTTACTTTGCCCCAAAACTCGGTGATCTAAAATACTGCCGATCCTACGGTGGAACTCCGTCCTAATCGTCGGTGGAGCTCGATAAGACTATGACTGAGAAGGATCGTCCGGATCCGAGTGAAACTTCCTCAAGAAGCTCACGTTGAATGTAGGGTGCATCTGCATTCTCTCAGGGAGTTTCAAGCGGTATGCTACTGAGCCCACGTGGCTCAGTATCTCAAACGGACTATCGTATCTACGGATAATACCTTGGTGAGCCTCCATCGCCGAGATCTTCCTCCAGATCTGCGGGGTGAGTCGGAGGAGAACTAAGTTGCCCACGGCCAACTCTTGGTCCCGACGTCGACGGTTGGCATACCTTTGCATCCGTTGTGCAGCCAACTCCAAGCTATCTCTTGCCTCTCAGAGTGAGTCGATTCGTTTCCGAGCTTCCCGTTGAGCTACAGGGCATTTTCCCTCGCAATCCCTTTGCACCACGTCAACGGGCGTTAGGGGCTATCTTCTTAACACAAGCTCAAATGGGCTATGACCAGTGGAGGATGACTTTTGCAAGTTATAGGCATACTGTGCCACATCCATCCACTTCACCCAGTCTCGTTGACTGGCTGTCATAAAGTGACGGAGGTAATCTTCCACAAGAGCATTTACTCGCTCGGTTTTCCCATCCGTCTGAGGATGATTGGTTGTGGAGAAGTTTAACTTGGACCCCAACTTGTTGAACAACGTTATCCAAAAGCATCCAGTAAACCAGGCATCCCTATCACTCACGATATCCACTGGGATGCTAAAATGCTTCACCACATTTTGGAAGAATAACTCTACAGCAACTCTTGCTGTATAGGGCTCAGGGGCTGGGATAAAAACTCCATACTTGGAGAACCTATCAACCACCACCAACATTGAGCTCTTCCCGTCAACCTTTGGGAATCCACCAATAAAGTCCATGGACACACTCGTCCAGGACATCTCGGGAATAGGCAACGGTCAACCTTTGGGAACCCACCAACAAGGCAAACATTCTGCGTTGCCCTGGATGCCCAGCCCAAGGTGTATCATGGAGCTCCCTCAGTAGCTCCCGGCGCAGTCCGCCCGTCGATGGGACTAATAGCCTACCGCCTCTAGCCATGACAACATCATCCGGACCCAGATAATAACATCCGATCGTGCCCGACTTAATCAGCTGAACTAGCTGTTGATACTTCCCATCAAAAGTTGAGGCTGCTTTGATTCTGTCTATTAGATCCCCTTCCACTCTGGATAGGGTGCAGCACACAAGGGCGTTAAGCCTACTGAGAGCGTCAGACACAACGTTGGCTTTACCCGGTTTGTGTTCCCACTGGAACTAGAATTGAGCCAAGAATTCCTGCCAACGTGCCTATTTTGCCGACAACTTCTTTTGAGTGGTGAAATAAGTATTCGTCACATTGGCAGTCTTTACCACATAGGCACACTCGAAAGGCATACTGAAGTCGGGTAACTTCAGGATCGGTTCAGAGGCGATGCGGTCCTTCAGCTCCTGGAAGGCCGACTGATGTAGCGCCTAATAGGAGGGAGGGTCCTTAAGACGTACTCTAGGGATTTTACACAATGCACGTAAAACAGGAGAGGGTCGTGAGACGAGAGAAGGAAAAACGCTTCGGAAAGTGCAGGAGAAACCGGTAGAAAGCGCGACGAAAACGGCGACGAGTTCGATTAGGGCAACACTAAAGCGAATGAAAAGCGATGGCACCCAACTATTAACGCGGCACACTAACCTCAAAGCAAATTTTAAGCAACCCACGCAGCTCACTTGGCACGTTAAGCTCAGCCACACGATGGACAACGATTGCGCAGGACGTAGCTCGCCAGCCTTTGTAGCTGAAAACAAGCCAAAGAACACAAGAACCAACCACGCTTCTGAAGAGGGAACGACGTGGGGTGAAAGGAGAGAATCGCAGCGAAGAAACACACAATGGAAATGAGAAACAGGCGAACCTGACCCACCGGAAGGGTGGGATTTACTTCAAACTGAAAGTAGGAAACAACGTGGAATCGAGGCGTCCTCGACCCGAACAATGACGAAGGCGAGGCTCCGGCTCGACTTCTACAAATGAAACGGCGACGAGAGAAGGAAAAACGCTTCGGAAAGTGCAGGAGAAACCAGTAGAAAGCGCGACGAAAATGGCGACGAGTTCGATTAGGGCACCACTAAAGCGAATGAAAAGCGACGGCACCCAACTATTAACGTGGCACACTAACCTCAAAGCAAATTTTAAGCAACCCACACAACTCACTTGGCACGTTAAGCTCAGCCACGCGATGGATAGTGATTGCACAGGACGTAGCTCGCCGGCCTTTGAAGCTGAAAACAAGCCAAAGAACACAAGAACCAACCACGCTTCCGAAGAGGGAACGACGTGGGGTGAAAGGAGAGAATCGCAGCAAAGAAACACACAATGGAAATGAGAAACAGGAGAACCTGACCCACCGGAAGGGTGGGATTTACTTCAAACTGAAAGCGGGAAACAACGTGGAATCGAGGCGTCCTCGACCCGAACAACGACGAAGGCGAGGCTTCGGCTCGACTTCTACAAATGCTGGTGACTCTAACTCACTAGGAGGTCTCTCCACTCCAAGAGAACTAAGGAACCCTACAGCCCAACCTCCTCTTTTATAGGATTGAGGGGTGGGAACAAACAAAATGCACAAAGGACGAACTACTTTAACAAACAAACTACTCTCGCAGACCACTAAAGTGGTCAAGCTGCGACTAAAGACAAAATATAACAAACTCCTAACTAATATTCTGTGGGGCAGGTGGCATGATTCTGCGTCTTCGTACGGTCGTGGTCTAGACGCGTTCCGAACACATGGCGATGAGGCAGCAAAACTTCAATGTTGTGGGCTGGGCAACGACCGTCGCAGCCCGCTCATGGGCCATGTTGTTGACGAGGTTGAGCGGCCCACTTGGGGTGAAATCTTCAGGGGACTTTTCCTTGGGTGGCGCCGCGTCGGTGCGGATGGGGAGAGAGCTAGTGGCACCCAAGAAGCGGTCCGGAGGCTTACTTTGGCATTGGGATCGCCGGATTTCCACTTTGTTGAGCTCCCTTGACTCCTCATGGGGTGGAGCAACATGGTAGGGAGGGCGGTGCACTTCGAAGTGGGGTCGTTGAGGCTGAAATGGATCTCCAGGGGCGAACACGGCCTGGCCGTGATGATGCGCACAGCCGTGTTCAGAAGCAGATTTCGTGGCCGAGGAGAACACGGGTGGTGCCACGGGCGTGTCCAGGGCCGTGTCTGGTTCGGCGTTGTTGGCCGAGGAGAACACGGCTTGGCCGTGTCAGGGAGCATGGCTGTGTTCGGCTGTTGAAGAATTTCACGAGACTTTCACGGGTGGGCTCAAGGCCGATTCTGGAGTCGTGAATTTGAACACGGCCTCGCCGTGTCGAGGAGCATGGCCGTGTTCGGAAGCTGCGTTTTCGGCCAAAGAGAATACGGTCGGTGCCACGGCCGTGTCTGTGGCTGTGTCGGAGTTCGCGTCCCGGGGCGACCGTGTCACGGCCGTGTCTGAGCGCACGGCTTGGTCGTGCCTGGGTCCAGTGAACTCTGATCGCGCTGAAATTCTGGCCATCTCTTCCCCACGTCCTGGGGAGTCTTCCCAAGTTCTTTTCAGGGGATTTGGGCCGTCCCCAAGTGTACCCATGGGCTCGTTTGCTCCTGCATCAGCTTCTGCTGCGTATTCTGATGAGTTCTCCCTCGGAGAACTAGGGGGCAGCGGCTCGTCGATGTCAGATGGCCCCTCCAATGGGCCGTGGAAGGGAAGGATGTCCACCACGTTGAACCCGGGGTGAATCCCCATGTCCTCAGCCAAGTCAAGCTCATAGGCATTGGAGCCAATCCTGCGGACCACCGCATAAGGTCCCATATAGCGCGGCTAGAGCTTAAAATGTGCCCTGCTCGATAAACGTTCGGGGTGGATTCGCACCCTCACCAGCTCACCTACAGAAAAATGGTGTGGCCTATGATGCTCGTTGGCCTTCATTGCATTGCGAGTGTTGCCCAAAAAGATACGTTGCCGAACCTCGTCATGCAAACTAGCGATATGCTGGGCAAAAGAGTATGCATGCGGGGACAGATGGGACTCGATGGGAAGGTCATGCAGGTCGATGGGTTTACGCGGCTGGTAGCCCAAGACGATTTGGAAGTGACTAAGACCTGTAGACCTATTAGAGGCGCTATTGTACCCAAACTCAGCTATAGGTAAAATGGAATCCCATGACCTCGGGTGGTCGCCTACAAGGCAACGGAGTAGATTGCCCAAGCTACGGTTAACAACCTCGGTTTGCCCGTCGGTCTGAGGGTGATAGGCTGTGGAGAATTTCAGAGTGGTGTGTGAGATGGCCCAAAGTGAGCGCCAGAAGTGGCTCATAAAACGCGTGTCGCGGTCGGACACAATGGAGGAGGGAAGACCGTGAAGACGTACGATCTTGTGGACAAAAAGGGAGGCAACATGTGACGCGTCGGCAGTGCGCGCACAAGGGATGAAATGGGCCATCTTGGAGAACCGATCGACAACGACATAGATCGAGTCGAAGCGGGAAGCGGTCCGTGGTAACCCAAGGATGAAGTCCATGCTCAGGTCACGCCATGGGCCGCTGGCCACTGGCAAAGGAGTGTAGAGGCCCGTGTTCGCAGGTTGGGGCTTAGACAACTGACAAGTACCGCAGTGGCGTACAATGCACTCGACATCCTTTCGAAGGGAGGGCCAGAAGAGACGTTCTTCGGCCATTTCAAGGGTCTTGTCGCAGCCATGATGGCCGGTGACGCCACCCGCGTGAAGCTCGAGCAAGAGATGATCTCGAAGCGAAGAGCGTGGAATACACAAGCGATTCCCCAAGAACAAGTAACCCTCGCACAACTGATAAGGGGAGTCGGGGTCAACGGACTCGGTCAAGGCGGCGTAAATGGAACCAAAGTCAGAACACATGGTGTATTCCTCTTTGACATGGTCAAAGGTATTGACACGGGTGCGCATCACACATAAAAGGGTCCGGACGCGACTCAATGCGTCCGCGATGACGTTCTCTTTACTCGCCTTGTGGTTGATCACGAAGGAGTACTGCTGAAGGTACTCGACCCACTTAGCATGGCGGGCACCCAACTTCTTTTGGGCGTTGAGGAAGGAAAGGGCCTAGTGGTCGCTATACAACACAAACTCGCGGTGGAGGAGGTAATGCCGCCACTGCCGAAGGGATTGCACGATCGCGTAGAATTCCTTGTCATACGTGGAATAACGCTGTCGTACCGCATTCAGTTTCTCGCTGAAGAAGGCCACGGGATGGCCCTCTTGGCTAAGGGAACCACCGATGCCGGAACCGGAGGCATCGCATGCAACCTCAAAGACTTTCGAAAAGTCGGGGAGGCGCAAAACAGGGGCGGTGGTCAAGGCATCCTTAAGCGCATCAAAAGCACGTTGAGTGGCAGCGGTCCACTCAAACTCGTCCTTGGAAAGGCATTGGGTCAAGGGGGTGGCAATCGTGCTGAACCCCCGAATGAATCGCCGGTAAAAACCCGCAAGACCTAAGAAGCTGCGGACCTCGGTGATGGAGCGAGGCTCAGGCCAATGACGGATAGCCTCAACTTTCGTGGGGTCAACGGAGAGTCCCTGATCGGAGATTATGTAGCCTAGGAAATACACACTGGGAGTGAGGAAGGCGCACTTCTTCGTGTTAAGGAAGAGGCGCTCCTTGCGCAGGAGGTCAAACGTGGAGCGAAGATGCTCCAGGTGCTCGTCACGGGTCCGGCTAAAGATCAGAATATCATCAAAGTAGATGACCAAAAACTTGCCCATGTAGGGCCGGAGGACTTGACTCATCAAGCGCATGAATGTGGATGGAGCATTGGACAACCCGAATGGCATGACGAGCCATTCGTAAAGACCGTCCTTGGTCTTCCACTCGTCGCCCTCGCGGATGCAGTCTTGGTGGTAGCCGCTCCTGAGGTCGAGCTTGGAAAACCACGACGCGCCGGAAATTAAATCCAGCATATCATCAAGCCGAGGGATGGGAAATCGATACTTGACGGTGATCCTATTGATGGCGTGGCTGTCGACACACATGCGCCACGACCCATCCTTCTTAGGTGTGAGTAGCGCGGGTACGCCGTAAGGGCTGAGGCTCTCGCAGATGTACCCCTTAGTGAGGAGGTCATCCACCTAACGCTGCAACTCCGCGTGTTCCGCGGGGTTAAGGCGATGGTGGGGGCAAATTGGGGAGAGCTGCTCCCGAGATAAGGTTAATAGCGTGCTGAATCTCCCTCTCCGGGGGAAGACCGTGAGGTAAGTCTTCGGGGCTGATGTCGCTAAACTCGGCTAACAGGGCGGACACCTCGACGGGAGGCACCGGGTCGGGACAAGGGATGAGATCCTGAACCTCGCGCACCATGAGCGCATAGACAGTCTTGGCCTCATGGGCCTCACGAACCAACGCCGGGGTGCGCATGAGGGAGACCATGGGGGCACGCTGAGGGGCCGGGACCGACGGTGTAATCACACCCTTAGAAGTGGACGCTCGGAGCTCCTTAGGCGGAGCTGGAATCAACCTAATTTTCTGCTTGTCATGGTCGAACACATAGGTGTTCGACCAACCATAATGAACTAGGTCCCTATCATACAGCCATGGGCGGCCGAGGAGGACGTCGGCGACATCCATAGTCGCAGCATCGCACAAGACCTTTTCACGATAGTCCCAAACACGATGGGAACGTGACACTGGTGTGTGACCGGGAGGCTTGTAGCATCGACCCAAGCAATGGAGTAGGGTCTCGAATGGGACTCAAGGGGAAGGCCGAAGCGCATGACCGCGGTCCGAGAGACCACGTTCAGGCTACTTCCGCCGTCGATGACAATCTTATACGAGTGCCCATTGCACTTAATGTAAGTAGTGAAAATGCCCGAGCACCTCCAATCCTCGGTAGGCGCGGGCTGGACTAGGGTGCAACGAACGACAAGTGCAGATGGACCCAACTCCTTGCCGCTAGTGTAACACTCCGCCTCGATGTCGTGCTCAGCGGGGGTTATGGTAGCGACACGAGCCGGACCCGTGTCAACTCGTGCTTGTTTCTTCGGACACTCTCGCGACATATGACCCGGTTGCAAACAGTTATAACAGGTAATGCGACCCGAGGTGCCAACCATCGGGGACTTGCCCTTCTCCTCCCAAGTGGGCCAAGAGGGCGTAGCCTCAAGGGGCGGACGCCTAGGGGGCTGATGGGTCGAGGACACGGGTCGTGGGTCCGGACGAGGCTCCGGACGCTCAAGTCGCAGGTGAGGGTGTGGGGGACCACCCGCGTGGGTGCGCCGCGGGGGAACCAGGTCGACGCGCCTTGCAGCGGCGCGAAGATCTTGCTCGATGTCTCGAGCACGCTGGAAAGTTTGGTCGAAAGTCTCCGAGCCATATGCAGGTAGGGCTTGACGGATCTCAGCGCGGAGGCCATTCCTAAATTTGGACAAGGATAGCTCGGGGTACTCTTGCAAGTTGCAACGGAGTTGGAGAGTCTCGAAGGTGAGACGGTACTGGAACCTTGGTGAAGTCGACTATACTGGTCAAGAAGACGCTGCCTATACGAGGTAGGGACATACCGCTCGCGGAGGCGGTAACGCATCTCCACCCACTCGGTCATCGGGGGTAAAGCCTGCTGCGCATTCTGGTGCTCCACGTTTTCCCAATGTAAACGTGCAGGGCCCTCTAACAAGGTGCGTACAGACCACACTCGGGCGTCGGGTGGGACTCGGGTGAAATCAAAATACGCGTCAATGGACGTGACCCAATCAAGGAATTTGGTGGGGTCAAGGCCACCCATGAAAGGCGCAGGGGTGTGCCAGACATAGCGAAGGAAACTGTCATCCACCCGAGGACGCTCAATGCGTGTGGGGGCTGGGGTTCGGGGTGCGGCCCAGGCGTGACCGAAGCGGCCATTGGGCTGTGGGCCTTGGGCAGCCCAGACGTCATCATCATCTAGGGGCTCATCCCCAAGGGCGGGGTTCCTAGGGGCCTCGAATGGTCGGGTGCGGCCCCAATCTTCCTCGTGGACACGCGGCCGGGTAGGGGCGGCCACAGGGGGTAACTCTCTAGTAAGGGCTGGGTTCGCGGACACCGGAGGGCCTGCTGAGTGCGGGTGCTCATGCTCCGTGGGCCCAAGGTGACTAATGAGGTGTTGGAGTCCATTCATAACCTGATCAAACTTGGCATCGGTGCGGGCTTGGTGGGCGTCCACGTGTGCGGACAGCGCAGCAAGCTTCGCATCAATCCGCGCATCAATTCGCGCCTCTAGCGCGCCCAAGGATTCTAGACGGGAGTTAGCCCCTTCCGAAGGCTGGACTGACTCTTGGGTTTTAGGAATAGTGTCGGGGTATTGGGAGGACATGACTTGTGACCTCATAGTCACCATGCACAAGCAAGAGAGATGCGAGATGCTGAAAATACCGAAGGAATGCAGAAATATGCAATGCGATGAAGGGGATCGTGTGCTCGATAAGAATCGAACGCGCAACGCCCTCTGATACCAGATTTGATGTAGCGCCTAATAGGAGGGAGGGTCCTTAAGCCATACTCTAGGGATTTTACACAATGCACGTAAAACGGGAGAGGGTCGTGAGACGAGAGAAGGAAAAACGCTTCGGAAAGTGCAGGAGAAGCGCGACGAAAACGGCGCCGAGTTCGATTAGGGCAACACTAAAGCGAATGAAAAGCGACGGCACCCAACTATTAACGCGGCACACTAACCTCAAAGCAAAATTTAAGCAACCCACGCAGCTCACTTGGCACATTAAGCTCAGCCACGCGATGGACAGCGATTGCGCAGGACGTAGCTCGCCGGCCTTTGTACCTGAAAACAAGCCAAAGAACACAAGAACCAACCACGCTTCCGAAGAAGGAACGACGTGGGGTGAAAGGAGAGAATTGCAGCGAAGAAACACACAATGGAAATGAGAAACAGGCGAACCTGACCCACCGGAAGGGTGGGATTTACTTCAAACTGAAAGCGGGAAACAACGTGGAATCGAGGCGTCCTCGACCTGAACAACGACGAAGGCGAGGCTCCGGCTCGACTTCTACAAATGAAACGACGACGAGAGAAGGAAAAACGATTCGGAAAGTGCAGGAGAAACCGGTAGAAAGCTCGACGAAAACGGCAACGAGTTCGATTAGGGCAACACTAAAGCGAATGAAAAGCGACGGCACCCAACTATTAACGTGGCACACTAACCTCAAAGCAAATTTTAAGCAACCCACGCAGCTCACATGGCATGTTAAGCTCAGCCACGCGATGGATAGCCATTGCGTAGGACGTAGCTCTCCGGCCTTTTTAGCTGAAAACAAGCCAAAGAACACAAGAACCAACAACGCTTCCGAAGAGGGAACGACGTGGGGTGAAAGGAGAGAATCGCAGCAAAGAAACACACAATGGAAATGAGAAACAGGCGAACCTGACCCACTGGAAGAGTGGGATTTACTTCAAATTGAAAGCGGAAAACAACGTGGAATCAAGGCGTCCTCAACCCGAACAACGACGAAGGCGAGGCTCTAGCTCGACTTCTACAAATGCTGGCGACTCTAACTCACCAGGAGGTCTCTCCACTCCAAGAGAACTAAGGAACCCTACAGCCCAACCTCCTCTTTCATAGGATTGAGGGGTGGGAACAAACAAAACGCACAAAGGATGAACTACTTTAACAAACCAACTACTCTCGCAGACCACTAAAGTGGTCAAGCTGCGACTAAAGACAAAATATAACAAACTCCTAACTAATATTCTATGGGGCAGGTGGCGTGATTCTGCGTCTTCGTACGGTCGTGGTCTAGACACGTTCTGAACACATGGCGATGAGGCAGCAAAACTTCGATGTTATGGGCTGGGCAACGACCGTCGCGGCCCGCTCGTGGGCCGTGTTGTTGACGAGGTTGAGCGGCCCACTTGGGGTAAAATCTTCAGGGGACTTTTCCTTGGGTGGCACTGCGTCGGTGCGGATGGGGAGAGAGCTAGTGGCGCCCAAGAAGCGGTCCGGAGGCTTACTTTGGCGTTGGGATCGCCGGATTTCCACTTTGTTGAGCTCCCTTGACTCCTCATGGGGTGGAGTAACATGGTAGGGAGGGCGGTGTACATCAAAGTGGGGTCGTCAAGGCTAAAATGGATCTCCAGGGGCGAACACGGCCTGGCCGTGATGATGTGCACGGCCGTGTTCAGAAGCAGATTTCGTGGCCGAGGAGAACACGGGTGGTGCCACGGGCGTGTCCAGGGCCGTGTCTGGTTCGGCGTTGTTGGCCGAGGAGAACACAGCTTGGCCGTGTCGGGGAGCACGGCCGTGTTCGACTGTTGAAGAATTTCCCGAGACTTTCACGGGCGGGCTCACGGCCGATTCTAGAGTCGTGAATTTGAACACGGCCTCGCCGTGTCGAGGAGCATGGCCTTGTTCGGAAGCTGCGTTTTCCGCCGAAGAGAATACGGTTGGTGCCACGGCCGTGTCTGTGGCCGTGTCGGCATTCGCGTCCCGGGGCGACCGTGTCACGGCCGTGTCTGAGCGCACGGCTTGGCCGTGCCTGGGTTCAGTGAACTCTGATCGCGCTGAAATTCTGGCCGTCTCTTCCCCACGTCCTGGGGAGTCTTCCCAAGTGCTTTTCAGTGGATTTGGGCCGTCCCCAAGTGTACCCATGGGCTCATTTGCTCCTGCATCACCGACTGACACCGATCATGCCACTCCCATTTCAAGTTCTTCTTCAGCAGATTACTGAGGGGTGCGGCTATTCTCGAACAGCCAGTGATGAACTTACGATAGAAGTTCATCACATCGAGGAAACTCCGTAACTCGGTTTGGTTTGAGCGGGCATGCCATTCCGCAATGGCTTGGATCTTCGCCCGAACCATGCGCACTTGTCCGTGGCCCACCACGTGTCTAAGAAATGTTTTCTCATCTGTCACGAATGAGCATTTCTCCAACTTCGAATAGAGTTAGTTTTCCCTCAAAGTCTATAACACCTACCTTAAGTGGCCCAGGTGTTCCTCAACGCTTGAGGAATAGATGATGATATCATCTAGATACACGACTATGAACTCATCTAATAATGGAGCCAATACTTGGTTCATTAGATGGCAGAATATAGCGGGTGCATTTGTGAGTCCAAAGGGCATCACTAAGAACTCAAATGACCCGTATCGTGTCACACAAGCGGTTTTCTTTTCGTTGCCCTCGGCGATACGAACCTTCCAATAACCTGACCTCAGGTCTAGCTTAGTGAAAACCTTTGCTTTCCCAAGCCGATCTATCAGATTAGGGATAAGTGGGATAGGATAATAGTCCCTCACTGTTATCTTATTCAAGGCTCTATAGTCAACACAGAACCTAAGCGAGCCATCCTTCTTCTTTTGGAAGAGGACCGGGGCTCCATATGGCAAAACCGTAGGCCGAACAAACCCTACTTCTAGCAATTCGTCCAATTACTTACGAAACTTGGCTAACTCCATTGGAGCCATACGGTATGGAGTCTTAGAGGTGTTGGTGTATATGCCCTGAGACCTATATTTGGTCAATCTTTGTACTACTTCACTGAGATATTTATATATCTTATTGGTATTGTCGTTATCAATGTTTGTCTACATCCGCGAATATGTACTTACATGATAATGTCCTGGAGATAGATTGGATCTGTGCTCAAAACATTATACCTAGTCAATATACCTTAGTGGATATAGGACAGCTATGGTATCCATGAGACTAGTATATGGGCTAATTAGGCACGCGGGGCTAACGCAGACATATGGGTATATCAATGATGGATATACTGGACTGACCCGCTGTGAGGCTATGACTTAGTGTCATGAGTTATCCTCACAAGTGATAGGAGATGCATTAATCCTTAGACTTGAGGTCATTGACTCATCTATATGGTTAGAGATGTGCTTTGATGCAACCCAACACCTTGCCGTAATTGGGAGGTCATAAAGGTTGTCATTGAGCATATCACGACCCATATGAGAAGACCAATTGACAGATAAAGGATTTGCCCCTTCCTTGTGGAAGTATGATATCCATGGAGCTCCTCTATGGTCTATGACTGAAAGTGTATGGCCATACCTAGGTAAAGACCTGATTTAGTCATAGCCATGTGATTGGGTGAAAACAAGTAATGACACACTTGTCCAATCGGATATCAGTTTGACAAAGGGACTGTAATATATCTGCACCTGTTGCGATGATGGGGATGTCGATGTCGATATCCATTCTGATGACTTGGGTAGCAGCGATGCACTGCTAGGTGCCACTCACTGCTTGTGGTGACCTTAGGTCAGCACTGCCAACGTCAAAGGAACCTACAGGGTCACACACCAAGACACTCGAGTTCTCGTATTGATCGGGAAGCCTTATGATCGAGTTATTGGATAACTCGGATCTATTTTGGAGATTTCATCAGAGCCAATGGGCCTGATGTGATGGAAGAAACTTATTGGAGCCAACTTCTGTTTTTGGCATATTGGCCGAATTAATAATGGTTAGCCTCATTTAACCTTGGGTTAAGTTGGATTGGATCCAATAGCTTGGTTAACATGGGTAATGGACTTTGGGCTAGGCCCATTGCTAAGTTGGGCTCACTAATAAGTTGTCATGAAGAGAAGAAGGGCTAAAAGGGTATAATGGGGACAAGATTTCTCCCCTAGGCGCCTATGGGCATAATGGGGGGAAGTGGCGCAATTTGCTTCATAAGGAAGCAATTGGCGCCTCCCCCCTTTATCCCTTATGGTATGAATGCCTCTATGGCATTGCTTGGGGCGCAAGGCAAGACCTTGGCGCACAAGGAAAGGCGTGGGTACAAAAGGAAGGGTTGAATGAGAATTATGGAAATGTCTTGGAGACTTTCCTTGCCTCAAACCTTCTCATCCTAGCCGCCCACTTGTCTTGATCCTAGCCTTTCACAAACCGCCTCTTTCCCTATAAAAGAGCACCAAGCCACCCCCTCTCACAAGTTACAATCCTTGGAAGCGTAAGCAATAGAGAGGGGCGAAAGCTTGGAGGCTCTTGGCGCAACTTCTCTTCCTCCATCATCTAGCCGCAAGCACAAGTCTTCTTCTCCTCCTCTTGGCGCAAGAAGGACTTGGACTTGGCGATTTCTTCTCCTCTCCTTCTTCTTGGCGCATATACCTTGGAGGTGGCGCAAGGTTGAAGAAGGCGAACGTAAGGCTTGGTTCTTCTTCTCGAGGCTAGCACCAAGCGCGGAAGAAGAGAGCTCGAGGAATCCGTGTGTGTGAGACTGCAGAGGGCGAACACGTGGGCGCCTATCTCGACATCGGCATCTCTTTGCTCGCTTAAGGTACTTCCTATCTCATCGTGTCGACTCCCTCGCATGCGATCTTCACTGAGTTTTTGGGACCGGCCTGTTTCGGGGACATCTTTCCGCTGTGCATGTGATCTGTTCCAATGCCAAAAATTTGTAAATTGTCCCCGGTGTTTCCCAACAAGAGGGAGGAGTAGATCTTGCCACAAGCTCAATCTTGTGGTTGATCCCTCTCCTTAGGGGAAGGTGTTTAGGAAGCTCCGAAGGCATCACATCGGAGTACTCTTCCAATAAACCTTTCACTATCGAGGGGACTTCTCCTTCGCAAGGAGAATCGTCAGTCCAAACAGCCATTAAGGTTGTGTCACCATGACGTAACCCTGCCGCTAAGGCATTGGCTGATAAGGTACCCCTATTAAATCCCTCTTCTTTCTCTTCATCGTCGACGTGCTCCCGATGCACAGCACAAAGCCAGGGACTTGCTCATCAAAAATTTGTATTCCATACAGATGTGGCATAACACCAATCTTGGCTTTTCTCAAAAGCTCAAGTCTAAAGATAGCTTTATAATCAGCTAACTTTAGGATTTTTGTGTGGCAACGGCCGCACCAAATTGCCCACCGCAATATCGACGTCATAAGATATCCCTAAGACTTGTGGGTCTATCTCACCGACCAACCTAACTCAGTCCTGTGTAGGGGATATCTTAAGACCGATTCTAGCTGCTATCGCCTGCGCATTTAATAGACAATCGACATAAAGAAAAGTAGGCCTTTTATTCATGGATGAAGAAGTTCCAAGTACAAGAGGGTTAAGGAGTCCTTTAGGCTCCTTTACAGATTCTTCTTTGCCACTAAGGCAGCCAAGCGGTCCCCCTTGGGGCAGTTCTTCATCATATGTGGATCTCCACAGATATAGCAGGCCATGTTGGTGCTCGCTGTCTTTGGCCCTGGGGTAGCTGGTTGGTTCGTCACGACTTGTACTCCTTTGGTGCCGGCGGCTCTTCCTCACGAAGGGTTTCTTGCCCATAGCCGCATAAGGGATCCTCGACATCGAGGATGATGCGCCAGTGTGATGGTGAGGGGGCAGGTCCCTTGACTCCTTATGGTCCGTAAGGCCTTCAGCAACTATCATTGCCGCCTTAAGAGTGTGAAACTCTTGGCGGCGCAGTTCAACTCGGGCCCACCCTTGGAGACCATCCATAAAGTGGTAAAGTCGGGCCTTTTTCCGATAGGTCATCGATCTCAAGCATTACTTGCGCAAACAGCTGGACATAGTCCCATATTGTGCCAGTGTGCTTGAGTCGCTTCAGGGCATCACGCGCTGCCCAATCAGAGTTCCTGGGCAGGAACTGATTTTTGATCTCTTCTTTGAGCTCTCCCCATGAGAGCTTCCGGGTTGGATCCGGCCCAAATAAACTGGGTGCGGCCTGAGTCCACCACCACAGTTTTGTGTCTCTAGAGAGATATGCAATGCAAGTGTGCTCCTGCTCCTCTTCGGGGACTTGAGCGTTCTGAAAGAATAGCTCCGTATCCCACAGGAAGTTTTCAACTTCCTTAGCAGAACGTATGCCTGAAAAGGGCGCTGGTTCGTGAACATGCCGTCGCATAGCGGCACTTGGCCACCCTCGGCCTAAGTTTGCTGCTGTGTAGCAACACGCTTAACGAGGATGACCTCCATTTTGAACTGTTCATGTTCAGTACCATGGCGATCCACACGGATCTGCAGATCTGCGTTTGTAGCAGTCAAAGCATTGTTAGAGGCAATAAGCCCCTTTACCATATCCACTAGGGACTGATCCCCTAGTCCAGCAACATCACCCACAACATCTTCTAGGATGCCGATGTGCTCACTGTTTGTCAACACCATTTTCGCAGCTTCTGTCTTCTGTGCAGTTACAGCTTACAGCACACTGTTTTGTTCTTTACAGACCTACAGAATAGAACAGAACACGAACAGAAATAACATACCCTTCTGTTCCTTACAAACACACACAGAACCGAACAGAACCCTCAAAATACAACTTGGAACGTGAAGTGGGCTCTGATACCAGTCTGTCACGCCCACAATTACGTTAACAATTTTTTTTTCTAAAGAAAGGCCAGATGCCTCAAAACCGAGCCACGCAGGACTGAAACCAACAAATGTCCCACATAGGGGACGAACACAGCAGGGGCGCGGGAGGAAAACGAGAAGAAACTGGCCGACGAGCGTGACCAGCAGGTGGAAGGGAGACCACCTCAGCCTACACAGAGTAGATCCCAAATAACAACAACACTGCACGCAGGCAGTAGAACAGAAGTACACGGAAGCGGTTCGACACCCAAGCTACACGCAGGCAGCAGAGACGCGTGAAATAGAGGCATGGGAAAAGCAAACGGGACTGCACGCAGGCAGCCGAAAACACACGAAGAGCCACATAGATCTCTCGAACGAGAACACTCACGTCCGCGTGCAGGCGAAGAAGAACGAACAGAACAACCACGTTCACACGCAGGTGGACGAAACAAATGGAAAGAATGAAGTAAGCCGAACCCACCCGATGACAAGAAAGAGCAAACATCCGACAGCTGAACCGCGTCATCACCAGAACTCAAGAACGGAAAATGGAGATTCACGAAAGAAGAGGGAAGACACCGGAGAACGTAAACAGGAGGAGGAAACGAACAGTCAGAAACCGGAAGACGATATTACCTTGTCTGAACGAACTCGCCGCTGAAGTTGCTCGAAGAGGAAGGAGACAGGGGAGTGGAGAACCTTTGACGTCGCACCGCCACACAACCACCCAATAGATGCCGAAAGGATGGCTAGAGTTCGCCGCCGAACACCAGACTGAGAGGGATGAGGGGAGCTGGAGCAGGACACAGGGTTGGCCGTGAATCGCAGAGAACAACATGAGCAAGAGTAGGAAGAGGGAGAATGAAGCTAAAGCCGCATACCTCATTCACAGACGGATGTCGCCTATATGGCGTCGCTTCGTATTCCTCCAGCCAGCTCAACCGCCAGGTGGACGAAGCCGCATTCACCACCTGGATCCACGTAGGTAGTTGTTCGGACGCGGTGCCCGATTGGCAACCACATCGAATGTCACCGCTTCCTTCGCAAGACGCGAACCGCCACGTGGTCGCTGTCCTTACGTCGCCCGTTGAAACAGGTCTTCCTGCCACGTGGCCTTGATGTGTTGCCCAAGCTCCTCGTGCCGGCCGTCCGTTCTCCAGACCCGAAGATGATGCCTCGTTGTCCGACGGCGTCGCCCACTGCGTACGCACCACGCGTACGCCCCCCCCCCCCCCCCCCCGCGCCGATGAAGCTCCATGTGTCATCTCCGCGCCTGCCTGAGGTCGCTGCCGACCTCGCTTCCCCCGCCTGTCAGCGCGTGCCACCAGAAGACGAGACGCCCGCCGCTCGCCTCCACGCGCCTGAAGATCTCGCCGGATCTTCCCCCTCTCCATGTGCTCCACGCGTCGAACTCGCCGCCGGTCTCCAGCCGCCTATCGCCGGCCGAGGCAGAGCTCGAAGACGCTGGACGTCGCCATCCGGTTCACGCGACCGCCGCCCGTCTCACCCAAATATAGCCACGAGCCCTAATTCCTGCTCGGCCTTGTTCTTGGGCCGATTTGTCCCAGTTAACGAGCCCGTTGACCCGTCCAATTCGGGCCTTAATTTTGGGCTTAACAATAAGTACGTTGGGTTGAATACTTTAAGCAAAAACACTTGTAGGGCTAAATTATTTTGAGCACAAAATGAGACAAATACTATTGCAATTAAATAATAGTTTAACTAATAACTTGCTGTAAAGATAATTATAGCACAAGCAGTATCAACAATCGCTAAAACAATATTTATGTGAAAAACCCTTCAACGTGAAGGGAAAAACCACGGGGCAAATCAATCCAAATGTAATCACTAGCAAGGGATAGAGTATCACAATGTATTCTTAACTTAAGATTATTGCCCTAGGTTTAAGATACAATCCAACATCAAAACACACTTGTTCTCCAAAATGATAAGTAAGAAATAAGCTGTAAATGAGATAATAATGGCTTATCTCCCCTTCCTTGCTATTTCCTTGTGTTGTAGTTTTCTTCTTCTCCTTGCAGTAAGCTTGGACAGCACCAGAGCAGCTCCTTTTTCTTCTACCCTCTATTCTTTCTTCGGTACAAGGGGAGGCGAAACACTTTGCTGCTCTCGTAGTTTTTTAGTATCCGCACACCTGATGACACCAAAATTTATAGTAAATTTCGTGCCATTTCAACAGTATTTTTGGTGTCATATTTATGCTCTTTTACTTGATTTTAAGCCTTATTTGTGAAATATTACAGAATCTACACCATTTCTTATTTTTGATGATTTTTAGGTTAAAAATGTCATATTTTAATGGATTTTGAAAGATCTAATTGCACCAATGGATTCCAGACATCGAAACGAAGTCACCTGCCAAATTTCATGAGAATCAGAGCAAGTTTGCAAAATTACTTTAGTGCCCTGATGAAAATTATGGTATCGTATTTTCTGCCACAGAAAGCACAGAAAGAAATTACGGCAGTGCCATAATAAATATTATAGTACCGTAATTTTGAGCGATTTTTGACCAGAAATTTCTGAACAAATTACGGCACTGCCGTAATAAATATTATGGTACCATAATTTGACCCAGTTTTGCCCGATTCTTCCGCTGGAAAATTGAAAAGACGATATCTTGAGATTTAGGGCACTAATTTGAGATCCGAAAGAAGGCACGAACTCATCTTAATGAGGAGAAGACATAGGAACCAAAAGCCCCAATTTTATCCATTATCCTGGGAGAAATTGAGAGAGGCGTCCCTAGGGTTCGGCCTCACGCCGAGAGGCATAGAGGCCACCTCAGGCCGCGATTTTCACAAGGAAGCTTCGTCTAGAGGAGGAGAGGATACGCTAGAAGTTTTCGAGTGAAAGGAGATCAATCGGAGGAGAAATCAACAAAAGAGCGGGCGTCGGCACTATTCACTCGCAAAATTATGGACTGTAATTTTCATTACAGCCCTATTTTGTAACTTCTACCGTTTCTCTTTGATTTTTGATTGTTCTAAACTATGATTTATTGTAATTCCTCTTCCATGCTAGCTTAGACAATTTTATGGGACATGGGGTGTAATCCCCTTGATTTTTAATGACTAGATAATCATTATTTCGTCATGATATTCTTGTTATGATAATTCTGCTTATGTGACGATTGCCTTTAATTCTCCATAGACTCATATTGTTAGCATGTTTTAGAGTTTTCACGATATAGACCGAGAGGTGATTTGCTTGAGAACTTGGAACCCTGAACTTGGATGTTAGGAACTCATCATAAGAAATTAGATTTGTTCTTATTTCTCAATTTTAGAAGTACAATGCCATGTTAATAATCTGAATTTAGGATCGAGTTAATGTGTTAAACGTGATGATACTGTGAGAGATCAAGTATCGAATCGTTGGAGAACCATAAGTAGAACCTGTGTTGTGATTTGGATGCACGAGAGTGATCCTTGAGTTTCCACTTGAGATGATTGACTTGGAATTTGGATGCACAAGAGTGATCCTTGAGTTCTTTGTTAATGATTTACTTATATCTAATATTGAATAAATCTTGCACGAGAGTGAGGATTAGTTCTTTGTAAATTGTCTGCGCGAGAGCAAGATGATTTCTTTATGAAGTAAATTATGTCTTTATCATAATAAGATTAGACTGACGAACACATATTTATATCTAGTCATATAAATTAAGGTGGATGAAACCCTAGTCCCAGTTTCTCTCTTAGATATTTCGTGCACTTTCCTATCGTTTACTTGCATCATATCCGATTTGCTTAGCTAGTGAGAAAACAACTATTTAGTACTTAACACGTAGGTCTCTGTGGTTCGATACCTTTTATTACTTCGAAGTATCCGTGCACTTGCGGATTATAGCAACACCTCTCGCTTCAAAGCAATGAGAGAAAACAAAAGTAAATCTGATATCATACATATATATGATATATCGTGGCTTAATTTTATTATTATTTTAGAGTAAAATACATGTTTTATCTCATTTAATTGCCTAAATGCTTTGTATTATTTAGAATCTTCACTTTTTCTTGGTTTCATTGAAATGTAGGGATTTCGCTCTAAAACTGGTGGAATTTGAAAGATCTGAAGATACGGGACGATTCTTCATGATGAGACGAAGCTACATGTCAAATTTCAGCTGAAACTAAGTTTTCTACGCTCTTCACGGGCATGGTTGTGCATCCATGCACGGCCGTGTATGAGCCTGCTTTCCCTGATTGCGCCGAACCATTCACAGGCATGCCAATGCATCCATTCAAGGCCGTGAAGGACTTGGTCGACTTTTCTAGAAATTGACGAGACGTTCATGGCCACACCCATGAACCCATACTTGGCCGTGAAGAGTTAGTTTTCCAAAAATTAAAAATCGCCGAGCCGTTCATGGGCATGGCCGTGCATCCATGCACGGCTGTGAATAGTTCTGCCTGTTCGACGCCCATTCGGTTTTTCATCAATTTCTTACTATTTTTGGAAAAGTTTTCATTGAAATTTGGGGGAGACCTTCCTAACTTAGCAAGCGACAATTTGGGACAGGGATCATGTGATTTGGTGCAGTGGTTGGAGAGAACGAGGCGAAGGGGCAAAACCTAGGGTTTGACGGTGATTTTGGCGACAAAAGGTTATTCTGGCGAGGTTTCTTTCTTGTTTCGACGCTAAAGATTGTGCTCTAGCCTCTCACGACATAGATCTAGTCTTTCCCTTGGTTCGGCTAGATTTGTTTGAGAGATTTTGATGTATTTCATGATGCATATTATAGCGTAAACTTCTTTTCGGGGTTTGAGCGTAGCCTGCTGTAAGAATGTTGATTGTTAATGTTTATTCTATACATTGCTTATATTTATCTTTGTTCTTATTCATGTCTAAGAAGTTTTAATCCATATTTGTGTATTGGCCATACATACATATGCTTTAGAAATTGTGGGAAGGACTGAGAGGTAAACAACAACGTCGGATCTCCTTAGACTGGACTGGTGATTTCGTCCACGAGAGTTGTCGAAATCACCCAGGGAACAATAATTCTTTGTAGAACCCAATGAATTTGCTTAATCCAGTATGCCACGAGAGTAAGAGACTTGGGTTAAGTTAGATATCGGACCATAGCCTGAGATGGAACGAGTCTATACCTTAGGAAGAATTACCTTAAGAATTTAGATTAAAACAACTTTAAATATTTGCATTAACTTTCTTGCATGCTTCAATGTGGTGAACCTTGAAGCCCCGATTCTCTCTCAAGAACTTCACAACCCATTTGTTCCTTATTCTGCATTAGACTTGCTTAGTTTATTTTCTTGCATTAGGATTTTAGTGACACTCTCATTATTTGATCACCTAGCTATTGATTCACTGATCAGTTAGTACTTGACCCATAGTCCTTGTGGGATCGATACTTATTTTATTATGTGATAGACCGTGCACTTGTGATACGCACCTATCAAGTTTTTGGCGCCGTTGCCGAGGACTAGGTTTGTCAATATTAACACGATCAGGAAATTGATAGGCTAGGTTTAGTTAGATTTATTTTGTTTTTATTTTGCTAACTCTCTGTTTAGTTACTTTTTCTTTTAGTTGTAATTTTTATTGGTGCGGTTCCTGCTAACCTCTTTTATCAAGGTATTTGTTTATGCCCAGGAGCACTCTTCGAACAGGGAAACTTGTACCACAGGATCCGAAGATAGAGCGAACCTTTCGTCTGGTTTGAAGGAACTTAAAGAGATTAAAGCTTGAAGGACTGTTCTTTAACAATCAGACCATGGAAGCTAACCGCTCTCTCAAAGACTTTGCGGCACCCACCATCTCTCGTGTGCACTCAAGCATTTCACAGCTGGTTATCGATGCTAACAACTTCGAGATTAAGCTGTCCTTAGTACATATGGTGCAATAGAATCAATTTAGTGAAGCAGCCATAGAAGACCCTAACCTTCATCTCTCTATTTCCTTAGAATGCTGCGACACTTTGAAAATGAATGGTGTCCCCTGATGCTATAAAATTGAGACTCTTCCCTTTTTCTCTCAAGGACCGAACCAGGGCATGGTTACAATCTCTACCGCAGGGCTCCATCACGACGTGGGACCAGCTATCACAGGCCTTCTTGTCAAAATACTTCCCACCTAGCAAAACGGCCCAACTGAGGAATCAAATCACAAACTTTGCTCGGCGAGATGGAGACTCCCTCTATGAAGCATGGGACTAGAGGTGGCCATGGGCCGTGCCCGGGCCCGCCTCGGCCCGGTTCATAGCGGGCCGTGCCCGGGCCCGCCTTGGCCCGGTTCCTAGCGGGCCGTGCCTAGCACGGCACGGCTGAGAAAATCCTAGGCCCGGCATGGCCCGCGGCACGTTTAGCCGTGCCAGCCCAGGCACGGCTTCGGCCATTGCGTAGGATGGATCCGGCCCGCGGGCTGAATATGGCCCAATGGGCCAAATGTGGCACGCGGGCTGTGTCTGGCCCGGGCCCGACTTTGGCCCACGTGCCAAATTTAAAAAAAAAATAAATTTTAATTAAAATAAATTAAATAAATAAGTAAATTATTAATTAATTAAATTATAAAAATAAGAAAAAATTTATAAAATGTGAAATTGAGAAATATGTATTTTGCACAAATTTTTGAAAAAAAATTAAATTATTATATATTTCAGACCGGACCCGTTATAAGCTGCCTACGTACCCCACTCAAAGGAGGAATCAGGTCTATGTAGTTCTCTTTTTACATTTCTTTTTACATTTTTTTATAATTATTTTTTACAACGTTTATCTATTGTTGCTTCCGCTTGCACTTCCAAGACTTTGTTCATCATCATCCGATGAGGTTGAATGACCACCTTTATCTTGAAGACGATCTTCAGCATCTAGCCAATCTTTAAGACAAATGCAGATTTCCACGCTTTCTTCGTTCATTCGGCTTCGCTTCTCGTCCAGTACCCTGCCGCCTGCACTAAAACAAGACTCCGAGGCTACATAAGACACCGGATGAGTTAGTAGATCACGTGCCATGGCGGAAACCACAGGATATGATTTTCCTTGTGATCTCCACTAGGGGTGGTCATGGTCGGTTAACCGAACCGTTGACCATGGTCAACCGGTTAACCGAACCGTTCGGTTCGGAAAAACCAGAAACCGTTCCCGAACCGTTCGACCGGTTAACCGGTCAAACGGTTAACCAGTCAACCGGTTAACCGAATCGGTTAACCACCGGTTAACCAGTAATTAAAAATAAATAAAACTTTAGTTTAATCTATGTAACAATTTTGCACTTTGTAGTAATGATTCTGGACTTTTTTCATACAGCTAAAATAATTAACTAAAATTAAGAGTAAACTTGTTTTAAAAACTTACCACAATCACTGGTCAAATTATTCAGCATTAGCAGATGTAAAAGCTGCAAGAGGAAAGGGTCGGAGAAAAATCAGAAGAAACCAGGCACATACCCTCCAACCTCTCCTTTATACGCCTTTGCTCATGCTTCAGTCTCACCACCTCTGCCGCCACCCTCTCCTCCTCTTCCTCCGACTCTACATCCTCCTTCTTCTTTCCGCAGCCGCCGCTCTTCCTTACGATCTGCTTCAGCAGATGCGTCTGTCCTCGCAGGAACGATGCATGCGCAAACTCCCACCGATCGGGATCCACCTTCCGAAATCCCTGCATTTTGATAACGCGAAGACAAATTAGGCGAATTCGTACATCTTTCTTCGATTTGAGAGAAAATAGGGCCATTAATTCCTGAGATCTGGAAGCCCCTCTCTCCAATCCTAAGAAAGCTTGGGCTGCCTTATTACTAACATAAGTATTGAGCTAGCGGACGAAGCTGGAGAAGTTTCCATGCTTGAAGTGAGCAGGGAGGAGGGTCTGCGAGAACGTGAAGGGGTCTACGACGACGAAGCTGTTGCTGTCGCGGCCCCAGGCGATGACACCGTCGGTGGAGGGGTCGTCCACCATACGGTGCGTTTTGAGAACGAAAGGAGCGGGGACAGAAGCGGAGGCGAAGGCCGAGGGTAGATGGTGACCGCTGCCGCTGATGCGGCTGCCTTCTTCCATGGAAGTTGCCTGAATGGCCGAATGGGGATTTTTTGATTTTAGGGTTTTGTGTTCAGGCTTTTGTCAATCGCCATATAACATATTACACATATACGGTCGGTCGGTTAACCGGAGAATTTTTTTCGATTGAACCGAAACCGAACCGAACCGTTATATCTTATTACAAAACCCGACCATAACCCGAACCGGTCTTTCCGGTTAACCGCTCATACGGTTCGGTTCGGGCGGTTTTCCGGTTCGGTTCGGGTTTTCGGTTTTTTTGAACAGCCCTAATCTCCACCATGATAAAAGATCAAAATTATCTATTTGTTCTTCTGTGAGTAAAGATGTATGATTATTTTCTAAAAAAAATGTTAATTCATTAAAATTACTAGATCTACTTGTTGATGTTCCTTTTTAATTTAAAATTGAGCGTATTCTTTCTGTAATATTTTTACTACTAGAGATACATTAGTTTGAGAGACAGTTGGATTGATTGTATTTCCAAATTTTAAATTATAAACATTATGCATTTCATCTAATAAGGTAGAAACTTTATTTTTTTTTTCATCTGCCCCTTCAAGTTCCATATTTTTATAATATTCATCTAATAAAATATGAACACCTTCTAATTTTAATCTCGGATCCATAATTGAAGCTAAACAATATAAAGGAGATATATTTTTCCAATATTTTTTAAATTTTGTTTCCATTTTAAAAATTACTTGAAAAACATTTTCATCATGTCTATATTGAGAAAAAATTTCACTAATTAAAACTAAATGTTCTAAAATTAAACATGATGTAGGATAATAAACACCAGATAAATGAGTGCTAGCATTATAAAAAATTTCTAAAATATTATGTAATAACTTTGCTTTATCCCAATCATTTTCTTCAATATTTCCATCGGGCATTCTTTCATTATAAAATAATGTAAGAGGATCCTTAAATGGAAAACATGTTGTTAGCATATCATAAGTAGAATTCCATCGTGTTTTAATATCAAGTTTAAATTTTTTATATGATAAACCATAAGATTTACATATTTGTCTAAAATCTTGATTTCTAGAAGTAGAAGAAGTAACAAATCTAATAGCATTTCTTAATTTATTTACATATTCATCTACTTCTCTTATTCCATCTTGAATACATAAGTTGAGAATATGACATGCACATCGTATATGAAAAAAAGCACCATTAAATATTGGATTTAACATTCTTTTTAATTTATCAATTGCACTATCATTATTACTTGCATTATCAAAACTAATTGAACAAATTTTATTAATTATATTATATGAATGTAAAATGCTATGAAATTGTCTAACTATAGCATTTGCAGTATGAGGATATTCAAAAATTTTAAATGCAATAATTCTTTTTTGTATAAAAGATTCACTATCTATCCAATGTGCTGTAATACACATGTATGATTGATCAGAATGATTACTGGTCTAAATATCAGATGTTAAAGAAATACAAGAAGTTAATGTAATTAAAACTTGTAAAAGATTAGTTTTATATTCAAAAAAAAATTTATAGCATCCCTACGCATGGTTTGTCTACTTACTTTTTTATATTTAGGTTGTAGTGATTTATGTATAAATTTTTCAAATTTATAATTTTCTGCTAAAGAAAATGGTTGTTCATCCCAAACAATAAATTTAGCTAATTCTTTTCTAAGAACTTTAGTAGAATAATTAAAAACTTCAAAAGAACTAGAGGAAAGGTTGAGAGTAGCCTGTGCACGATCGATTTGTGTTTGATGGCTTTTGATGTGGCGAGCCAAATGACTAGTTCCACCCGATGATTTGTAGGTCATTACTTTTCTGCACTTCTTGCAGCTGGCTTTTTCTTCGCCGTTAATCATCACCACATCGAAGCTCTTCCAAACGTCGCTCGTGCATTTTCTTGAGCCCGACATAGTAGACTCGTGAGGGTTTGCACTGCATCCCTCCTCTCCCTACGTTGTGTTAGTAGGCTCAAATTCAACATGATCTTGCTATTGTTGATTTGGGTCGTAAGGCGGAGGGTTGGCATCTTGATCGGGTGGCATAACGGGGTCAGTTGTCCCCATTAGCTCCTGCTCTAATGCCTCAAGCTCCCATGGCAAAAGATCCCATGTATTGTTAAATCTCGCCATTAATTCTACATATAATATTAAAAGTTAGCTAAAAAAATTTATAAAACAAGATGAAATACTTACTAATAATAAATTATACATTAAAAAATTACCTTATCACGTGTTTGAAGATCGCTTAGTAAGAACTAAGAAGTTGAGGTTTCACTGTTTCAGCCTTCAACAACCTTAACTTAAACATAATTATGAAAAAAAATTATATTAGAATAATTTAAATTGAAGTACAATTACATTATAAAAGACTAAAAGTAAATTAATTTACTACTTACTTGATCTTCTCCACGTGACTAGACCGAGGGAGCTTTGAAATCTTGATGGCTAATTGAAACTCAAGACTTAGAAAAGAGATTAAGAGAGTATTAAGAGAGAATGAGAAATTAATCCAAAGTTAATTGGAAACTTGTGTGAAGAAATGAGAGGGTTGGGGGGGGGTCAATTTATAGGGATGAATTGGGTGTAAATTTACATATTTATCCCATATTTTTAATTATTAAAAGGGGCTAAAATGGTAATTATATAACATAAAGACAATTATATCCCTAACATTTAAATTTTTTCTAACTGTTATGGGGGTATTTGGGTAAAAACGCATGCCTAATTCGAAATTTCCGAACGTTACCGCCCAAATACGCGTGCCGTGCTCGGCCCGGCCCACATGCCGTGATACCTCGGCCTAGCCCGACCCGAGCCATGCCACGGGCCGCCCGCGGCACGTTGACTTGGTCAACGGGCCGTGCCGTGCCCGGCCCAAGCCGTGCCGAGCCGTGCGGGCCGCGGGCCGGCCCGACCGTTGGCCACCTCTACATGGGACTAGTTCAAGGAATTACTGCGCATGTGCCCACACCATGGTCTACAGAAATGAGTAATCATTCATACTTTTTATAGTGGTTTATTGTATCAGACTAGATTTTCTGTAGATGCTGCTGTTGGTGGGGCACTAATGAAAAAAAACTATGATGATGCTATGGAATTGATTGAAGACATGACCCTCAATCACTATCAGTGGTCAGGAGAGAGGAGCCAACCAGTTTGAAATTCAGGGAAGTTTGACATGAACATGATTAATTTCCTAGTAGCAAAAGTAGATTTACTTTCATCTAAAATTGATTCTATGAATGTTTCTACTTCTAACTCTATGACTTGCGATATTTGTGGAGTGACAGGACATTCTACTAATGATTGCCACATCTTGAACACCCCATCTGAACAAGTCAATGCTATCGGGAACTACAGAAATCAGAATGATCCCTATTCGAGCACGTATAACCCAGGATGGAGAAATCACCCGAATTTCTCCTACAGATTGAACCCATGACAAATCCCTACTGCAAATTTTGCTAATCCAAACTCTTCTTCTAATTTCAGGCCTCCTCCCGGAATACAACACCCATCTGCTAACCAAAGACAGCCGGACCCTCCTCAAAGGTCTAGATTAGAATTGATGATTGAGAACTTGATGGCGAATCAGATGAAGCAGAACGACAGTATAACTGAACATATTCGCTAGCTGAATTTGAAAGTGGATTCTATGTCCACACACTCAAAAATGTTGGAAACCTAAATCACACAGTTAGCCCAGCAGACCAGTTCATCTTCAAGAGCTGCGGGCATGCTTCCTGCCCACCCAGAAGCAAATCCGATGGACCATTGCAATGCTGTGATCACAGATGGTGATGAGCGACTAGAGGACTCTGAAGATGAGAATGTTGATAATGAAAAAGAAGAGTCTGAAAGCCAGAAAGAGAAGTCTCATTCGGAAATTTCTGAAACACTAGACATCGAGAAGATGGTAGCTATGACTGAAGACTCTACACACTGCAAGCATAATCAGCCATCTCTCAAACTCGAAGACCCTAGAAGATTTGATATACTATGCATGATTGGTAGTACTACATTTGATAAGGCACTCTTGGATTTGGGTTCTGGTGTCAGCATCATGTCACTCCTTACCTTCAGGAAGTTGGACTTAGGAAGCTTAAGTCAACATCTAAGGTTCTCCAACTTGCAAACAACTCTAAACTTCACCCGCTTAGAATTGCTGAGAATGTGCCGCTACAAATTAAAGGATTCTCTATCCCAGTAGATTTTATGGTTTTACACATGACTGAGAACTCTACTTTTCCTCTTATATTAGGTAGGCCATTCCTTGCTACAATTTGAGCCATGATCGATGTCCCACGCAGAATGATGAGCTTTAGCATCGACAGGAATATTTTATCTTTCAATCTTCCTGCCAATAATAAAGAATTTTCTTTTTTAGGCTCTAGGTGCAGCGGAGTGGTGATGAAAGATAGTACTGCACAGTCGAGTAGCAAGATGGAACTCTTCCCAGGTGCTTTCCCGAGCATTTCCAAGATAGGCCTGACGACTCGATCGGTCCGAAAGAGGATGGGATGGTAGCTATGATGGTTTCAAGTGAAGATGCGATGGGGGTTAACTTAAAGAAAAGAACACTAGAAGTGTTTGATGACAAAGTTTTGAGCGATATTGAGAAGGCTCATGTGTTTTAACAACCTACTGTTCCTTATTCTGTCAAAACAGTTGCAGAGAAACTTTTATATCTTGTGCTTATTTTAATAGGTGAAATTTTTAGGCGATGATGAAAGCAGAAGCTCCATGCCACTTAGGGCCTATTTAGCCCCGCTTCGAAGCTGATTTTAAGCAGTTTTTAAGTAGAAAGCAGTTAAAAAACTGTTTGGTAATGAAAAGCAGAAGCAGACAAAAAAACTAAAACAGCAGAAGTTGGGAAAGCTATAATTTGATACTTTTATAGCTTCTGCTTCTCCAAAAAAGTAATTTATATAATTTTGTTTAAAATTTCAGATATTATTACTTTAAATAATTTAAAATTTTAACATTAAAAAAAATAAAATATATTATTATTTTAAATAATTGAAAATAATATATTTATTTATTATTTTGAATTTTGACAGCATTTAAAAAGTTATCAACCAAACATCTTATAAATTTTAAAAGTGCAGCACAGTTATAAAGCTATTAACAGTGGGGCCAAATAGGCCCTTACTTCGCCTCCGCTACACCAGACACACCATAAAACTCTTCTATGGTCAAGCTAATACCTAAAAGAAGCGCTTATTGGGAGGCAACCCAATCTATTGCTTCTAAACTTTTTATAGTTTCTTTTTTATTTTTTATTACTTAGACTTTGTAGTTTTTAAATTTTCTTTCATATAATCTAGACCATCCGATTTCATATGAACGGATCTGAGCTGTAGGATTCAATTTATTAAATTAGATTCATCTCAACCGTCAGATTTCGTATGATGTAATCTCAATCGTTGGATTTGACGCAGATTCGGATCGTTAATTTAATTTTAATAAATCTAAACCGTTGATTTTAATTTTTTAAGTTCACACTAATTTTGACCGTCTGATTAATATATAAGTAATCACGACCGTCGATTTTATTTGGATCTAAACCGTTAATTTCATGGGATGAATCTAATTTGTTGATTTGAATTCATTAAACTAGCTAGATCTCAGCCATTTGATTAAGATATAAGTAATCACGACCGTCGATTTTATTTGGATTTGAACCGTTGATTTCATGGGATGAATCTGATCCGTTGATTAAGATTGAGGTGATCTGGACGGTTGACTTTGATGCGATCGTGACCGTTGATTTAACTAGACGAATCTGAGCCGTCCGATCCTTTCTTCGAAGATTAGGGTTTGTCGCCACCGCCCGCTCATTGCACCTCTGGCCAATCGGCTCCGCCAGTGCCTTCCCTATCTTGAGGAGGACGCATGGCCGGAATTTGATCCCTTCCGGTGGAGTGTCGGGAGCGAATCGAACATTTAGGCGGAAACAGGATCGCCGGCGGTCTTTCGTTCGATTACGACAATCTGGCAGTCAGATTGCCGGATCCTTTCGTCCGTCGATGCACACACTCGAGGAGAGGCTATGGATAAAGTTTGACGTTGATCTGCGGGCATGCTTCCTGCACACTTGAGGAACAATCTAGGATACAAAATCCTAAGAATAAATTTTGAGGGATATAAAGATCCAGAAACAATCTAAAATATAAAATCCCTGAAACAATCCTTCTATCAAAGCTTCCCTCTTCTCCTTCTTCTCTACCTCATGTACCCCTACCTCTGCTTCTCTATGTTTTTTCTCCTCTTTCCCTTTCATTTTTTTTACCCGTTTTTTCCTTTTGCCGAGAGCCCTCTTCTTCTTTACGTTGCCCCACCTCATTCTTTTCCTTTTTTTTTTGTTGTTGCCGAGAACCTCCTACTCTTTGCTCTTAATTTCTCTTCTCAATTTCTCCCCTGAATTTCTTCTCCTCTCCCTTTTTATGCCGAGAGTGCTTTCGATTCCTCCCCCCCCCCCCCCCCCCCATTATTCCTAACCCCTTTTATAAAATAAGACCTTCAACCTAAATCGTGAATGAGATTCACAATTCAAAATTTGGTTAAATGTGGCATGGTTCATTGTAAAATCAAATTTCCTATATATTCTTTGTATAATTTTCTTACCAATTTTTTATTTCTAATTTTGGAGTTAACGGTTCCATATTTCCCTTTTTTTTCTCTTTTTTTTATTTGGACATTTGAAAATCTAATTTATTTATTTATTTTATATTCTAATCTCAAAATTAATTTTTTTTTCTTGCCAAATAAATGGCACCCCTTTCTTGCCATATTTTCTTTTTTCTTTTTTTAGCTTCCTTTAATCTCTAATCATGGCAATGAATTCAATTGCTATTTTTCTTTGTTGATTTAATTTTTTACCTATGCCTCTAATTTTCTCAATTATGGTCAAAATCAATTTTGACCTTACCCACAACATGTACACATTGGTGAAAATAAATGGTTCAACAAATGCCCCCACAACTGATTTTTTATAAGCGACGAGAGCGCATACAAATCTGTTGGCAAAAATGTCTAGCACTAATAGGATGAGTAGCAACCATATGCGCACGAAGTACTTGTTTCAAGTATATTTTAAAGAGGCTATGATTTGAAGTGTTAGAATTCTTTTAACATCAAAACATAGCCCAAGTCAAAAATTAATTTTTTTTTTGCTCGTGTTAAGAGCTCACAGTTTTTAGCAAACTTCCAGCTATGAATAGACTTGACATTTTTTATCCTACTGTCGTTCGATTAGGATCAATTTGGTCGCTCGTGTAAGGAGCATACAATTTTTAGCAAACTGCCAGCTATGAATGGACTTGACCTTTTTTATCCTACTTCCGTTTGATTAGGATCAATTTGGTTGCTCGTGTATGGAGCATACAGTTTTTAGCAAACTGCAGCCATGACCGAACTTGATATTTTTGATCCTACTGCCTGTTTGACTAGGATCGATGTTGCACGTAAGGAGCTTACAGTTATTGGCAAACTATCAGTCATAAATGGAATTGAAACTTATGATATTATCACCGTTAGAATAAGATTGAATTTCACTCGTATTAGGAGCTTACAATTTTTGGCAAATTGTCAGCCATAAACAGAATTGAATTTTGTGATCTTATTACCATTTGAATAAGATCGAATTTCGCTCGTGTTAAGAGCTTACAATTTTTGGTAAAATGTCAACCATGAACGGACTTAATTTCTTGATCCTATTGCTGTTTGATTATGATCAATTTTTGCTCATCAATCTTTACATTCCTTCTTTGGCTGATGTATCAACTTCATCCTTTGACGTCAGACCTCAATGTGAAAGAAACATTCTAGTGGCAACTAGTGCAATGGGCAAATCAATTGGTTTCCCCCATTTTAGATTGTGGTTCTCATTATAAATGAGTTCCTCCTTCTTTTTCATGGCATTGGTCAACATTTTAACATAGATATCTCTTGAGTCAACTTTTTTAATTCTTTACTTGAATTCTTCTTGTCATAAAGAGTAAGGTTCCATCTTATTTTGATCTTCTCAATCATGGTATAATAGTCCTTCATGAAATAGAAGTTGTCTGTACTGTTTGAGGTACCCCTATCTTGAGAAAATCCATTCTTGATTGAAGTGCTTATTGTGCTTGCAGTTGCTAGGTTGAAAACAATGACCCATTTGTTGGTTGATGTCTTGTAGGCATCAATGTGTGGATGAAATTAGAGGCTCAACCATGGAACCAAAAGCATGTCATTTTGCTCCAAATGTAGTTGACAATTCAAGGGATGAAAGCCCGAGTGTTCCTCCAACCAAATAGAGATTCTTCATTGCTATCATAAGAGCAAGAAAGGTATAATATATAAATCTCAAAGATGAAAGGACAAGCCAGGTCCCACCGGGTGTGCTAAAATTTGTGAGGTCATTTTTGGTCATGTTTTAAATGTGATTGACCTTTTCAAATTCACCTTATAAATTAATATGACTTTTTGTTTAATGGATTCTGGCTTCCAATGAGTGCAAGAACTCATTGTTAATTACCTCTGAATTCAGGGAACCTTTGATTAAGAGATCTATATGACTAGAATAACACTCGACAAATTGGAGGACAAAATATTTTATAAATTTCATATCAATACATAGTTCATGAACAACATAAAATTTGAAGCAATCTTCATTAGTCAAAGAAAGACTTGTCGATGGATGTCCGATTTTCTAAGAACATGTGGAATACTCGGCCCTGATGGCTTATGAGTATCTGAAATTTGATATGTATTCGGTCTTGATGACTTGTGAGTATTTAAACTTGAGATACTTAGTCTTGATGACTTGTGAGTATTTAAACTTAAGATACTCGGTCTTGAAGACTTGTGAGTATTTAAGCTTGAGATACTCAATCTTAATGACTTGTGAGTGTTTGAACTTGATTTGCGCTCGGCCTTGCTGGCTTATGAGTATTTGAACTTGATTTATGTTGATTCTTGATTTCTACTCAGCTTGTGAGTATTTGGATTTGATTTGTACTCGGCTTCAATAGTTTGGGAGTATTTGAATTTGATAAGTACTCGACTTCAATAACTTGTGAGTATTTTGGACTTGATTTGTACTCGACTTCAATAGCTTGGAAGTATTTGAATTTGATAAGTACTTGACTTCAATAGCTTTTGAGTATTTTGAACTTGATATGTACTTGACCTTAGTGGCTTATGAGTATTTGAATTTGAATTATGCTCGACCCTGGTGGGCATAGGCTTATAAGCATTTTGATTTGATTTGTACTAAGCCCTGATGGCTTGTGAGTATTTAAACTTAAGATACTCGGCCTTAATGTTTTGTGAGTATTTAAATATGAGATACTCGGCCTTGATGGCTTGTGAGTATTTGAACTTGAAATGCTCGGCTTTGATGGATTATGAGTACTTGAACTTGATTTGTGCTCGGCCTTGATTGCTTATGAGTGTTTGAATTTGAAAAGTACTCGGCTCCAATAGCTTGTGAGTATTTTGATTTAGACATGTGCTGAGCCTTAATAGCTTATGAGCATTTGAATTTGATTTGTGCTCAGCCTCGATGGCTTGTGAGCATTTGGATTTGACTTGTGCTCGTCCTTAATGGCCTATGAGCAATTGAATTTGATTTGTCATGAGGAATAAGAGTACCATATACACAATATCATATTGAGGAGTTACGCCCTAATGACAAGCATCGACGTACGTATCTCCCAAACAATATTATATTATGATGGGTTTGATCAAAATAGGTTGAGTGAGTTCATTAGCTCATGTTCAACCAATATGTTTCAATTTAAATCTCTGACCAAAAATCTAAGACCGTAGTTGGGAAGATCGGACTTAATTTTATACGGGTAAATATCCATATCGGATTAATAACTGTCCATTGGACTCATATTGATGAAAATCATCTTTAGCCGTCAAATATCTAATTTTCTCAAGGCCGTTGATCTAAATTCATAGATCTGTTTAATCTATGACTCGGATCAAAAATCTGACATCATATTCAGAAATATCAGGTTCAATTTATTAGGGATCAACTCCCTGATCATCTCAAAAGTCAACAAATTGACTCAGATATGCTCAGATCATTTTCAATCGTTGATTTCATATTTTAATCAAATTCATTATGATTGTTCATTTAGATTCGCAGATCTGCTTCAATGAAAGTCTCGGATCAAAGATTCGATATCATATTTGGAAAGATCAGGTTCCATTTAGTGGAAATCGATACCTTGATCATGTCAAAAGTCAACCGATTGACCTAGATGTGCTTAGATCAATTTCAGCCATTGATTTAGATATAGATCTGATTTATCATGACCGTTTATTTAAATTCACAGATTATATTCAATCCGAGTCTCGGATTGAAACTCTGATATCATAATTGGAAAGATCCGGTTTGATTTATTAGGTATCAACACCTTGATCATGTCTATAGTCAACCGATTGACCTAGATATGCTCATATCAATCTTAGCCGTTGATTTAGAGTTTCGATTAAACTCATCTTGACCATTCGTTTAAACTCACATATTTACTTCGATATGGGTCTCGGATCAAAAATCTAATATTATAATTGGAAAGATCCGGTTTGATTTGATAGGGATCAACTCCTTGATCACATAAAAAGTCAACCAATTGACTTAAATATGCTCAGATCAATCGCAGTCGTTCATTTCAAACATAGATCTGAGCCGTTCAATCTCATCGGATTGATCATGACCGTTCGATCAAAGCAAATATTCTAGTCCGTCCGATTTCATATGAACAGATCCGAGACGTTGGATTCAATTTATTAAATTAGATTGATCTCAACCATCAGATTTCGTATGATGTAATCTCGATCGTTGGATTTGACGTAGATCCAGATCATTAATTTGATTTTAATAAATCTAAACCATTGATTTTAATTTTTTAAGTTCACACTAATCTTGACCGTCCGATTAAGATATAAGTAATCACGACCGTCGATTTTATTTGGATCTGAACCGTTGATTTCATGGGATGAATCTGATCCGTTGATTTGAATTCATTAAACCAGCTAGATCTCAGTCGCTCGATTAAGATATAAGTAATCATGACCGTCAATTTGATTTGGATCTGAACCGTTCATTTCACGGGATTAATCTAATCTGTTGATTTGAATTCATTAAACCAGCTAGATCTCAGTCGTTCGATTAAGATTGAGGTGATCTGGACTGTCGACTTTGATGTGATCGAGACCGTTGATTTAACTAGATGAATTTGAGCCGTCCGATGGTTTCTTCATCTCTCTCGACGACGATGGTGGTGTTTGAAGATTAGGGTTCATCGCCGCCGCCCACTCACTGCACCTCCGGCCAATCGGCTCCGCCAGTGCCTTCCCTATCTCAAGGAGGAGCGGTGATGAAAGATAGTACTGATGATTTAGGCATGGCCGGAATTTGACACCTTCCGGTGGAGTGTCAGTAGCAAATCGAAGATTTAGGCAAAACCAGGATCGTCGGTGGTCTTTTGTCCGATTCTGATGATTTGTCTGTCAGATCGCCTGATCCTTTCGTCTGTTGTCGTGCACACTCGAGGAGAGGGTGTTGCTAAAGCTTAATGTTGATCTGACGACTAGATGTAGAGTTGCGTCGGTGAACAAACAGGGCATTGGCGTCATATGGCTTCGCATGTAGATGTCTATCGTTAGGGCTTCGAGAGACAACAATAAAATTTTCTTCTCATCCAGAACAGTGTGATTAGGGGATGTAAAGATTCCAGGAATAATCTAGGATATAAAATCCTATGAATAAATTTTGAGAGATATAAAGATCACATGAACAATCTAGGATATAAAATCCTAGGAATAAATTTTGAGGGATACAAAGATCCAGAAACAATCTAGGATATAAAATTCTAAGAATAAATTTTGAGGGATATAAAGATCATAGGAACAATCTAGGATATAAAATCTTAGGAATAAATTTAAAGGGATATAAAAATCCTTGGAACAATAAAATTTCCCTTTTTTCCCTTTTTTTATTTGGCCATTTGAAAATCTAATTAATTTATTTATTTTATATTTCTAATCTTCATTCCATAGTTGAAATTAATTTTTTTTTTCTTGCCAAATAAATGGCACCCCTTTCTTGCCATATTTTAGCTTCCTTTAATCTCCAATCATGGCAAAAAAATTAAATTGCTATTTTTCTTTGATGATTTAATTTTTTTATCTATGCCTCAAATTTTCTCAATCATGGTCAAAATCAATTTTGACCTTACCCACAACATGTACACATTGGTGAAAATAAATGGTTCAACAAATGCCCCCACAACGGATTTTGTATAAGCGACGAGAGCATACAAATCCGTTGGCAAAGATGTCTGGCACTAATAGGATGAGTAGTAACCATATGAGCACGAAATACTTGTTTCAAGTATATTTTAAAGAAACCATGATTTGAAGTATTGTATGCCTTGGATATAAGTGCCTGATGCACTTGGCAAGCGTATCCATGTGCGGGTCCAATGAATGAGCATCTCTTTAAAAGTCAAGATAACTAACATCATTATACATCATATAGAATATGTTGGGTAAGCACATTGTATCCTATATTTGGAAGGGAGGCATGCGATTATGGTATGAGAGTGTTAGAACTCTTTTAACATCAAAACATAGCCCAAGTCAAAAATCATTTTTTTTTTGCTCGTGTTAGGAGCTCACAGTTTTTAGCAAACTGCTAGCTATGAAGGGACTTGACATTTTTGATCATACTGCCATTTGATTAGGATCAATTTGGTCGCTCATGTAAGGAGCATACAGATTTTAGCAAATTGCCAGCTATGAACAGACTTGACATTTTTTATCCTACTTTCGTTTGATTAGGGTCAATTTGGTTGCTCGTGTATGGAGCATGCAGTTTTTAGCAAACTGCCAGCCATGAATAAACTTGATATTTTTGATCCTTCTGCTTATTTGACTAGGATCGATTTTGTGCTCGTGTAAGGAGCTTACAATTATTGGCAAACTGCTAGCCATAAACGGAATTGAAACTTATGATCTTATCATCTTTCGAATAAGATCCAATTTTGCTCGTATTAGGAGCTTACAATTTTTAACAAATTGTCAGCCATAAACAGAATTGAAATTTGTGATCTTATTACCGTTTGAATAAGATCGAATTTCGCTCATGTTAAGAGCTTATAATTTTTTATAAATTGTTAACCATGAACGGACTTGATGTCTTAATCCTATTGCCGTTTGACTAGGATCAATTTTTGCTCATCAATCATTACATTTCTTCTTTGGCTGATGTATCAACTTCATCCTTTGACGTTAGACCTGAATGTGAAAGAAACATCTAGTGGCAACTAGTGCAATGGGCAAATCAATTGGTTGCCCCCATTTTAGATTGTGGTTCTTATTATAAATGAGTTACTCCTTTGTCATGGCATTTGTTGTGTCCGCAAGTGCACGGATACTCGAAGTAATAAAAAGTTATCGAACCACATAGACCTTATTGTTAAGTACCAAAGAATTGATTTCTCACTAGCTAAGCAAACTGAATATGATGCAAGCAAACGATCGAAAAGTTTACTAAATATCATAGGGAAAGAATTGGGACTAGGGGTTCAACCATCTTAATTTCAATGACTGGATTTAATTAAACATTCATCAGTTTATTCTTGTTATGATAAAGATGTAATTTGCATTTAATAAGAAATCATCTCGTTCTCGCGTAGACGATTTGCATAAAATAATTCTCGCTCTCGCGCAGATTTATTCTATGTTTGGAAAAGCAAACCTTAGCAAAGAGATTTAAGAATCACTCTTGTGCATTCGATCCCGATATCAAAATCTCGAATGAAACTAAGTATTCTCATACCCTAGTTTCACAAGTTTTACTTAGGGTTTCTAACAATCCAATATCTATCTCTAGCATATTTTCATGTCTAAAACAATAATATTTTCTAGATCAATCTATCAACAAGTCAATAAACTTCTAAAACCTAGGGATAAGAACACAACTAATTTCTTACGATGAGTTCCTAAACCTCAATTTTAGGGTTCCAAGTTTTGCAAGTCACTTTTCAGTCCATATCATAAAACTCTAATACAAGCTGATGATTGAAACAAGAAAAGATTAAAGACGTAAATCACTTAAGTAAAATTATCATATCAAAAATATCCTGATGAAATAAAGATTAGCCTGTCATTACGAAATTAAGAGGTCTACACCCCCTTGTCCCAAAGAGCTTTAAGCTAGCATGATTGAAGAATTACAAGAAAACATTATTTTAGAAGGATCAGAAACTGACAGAGAAGAGATAAGGTTACTAAACAGGGCTATAATAAAATTACAGCCCGTAATTTGGCCTGGAAACGCGATGAACAGTGGCGGCGCCCTTGTTTTCGCTGATTTCTCCCTCGATCAGTCTCCTTTCACTCTCAAACTTTTCGTGTGTCCTATCCTCCTTCAAGCGAAGTTTCCTCTAGAATTTCACGGTCGATGGTGGTCCGTACGCTTCCCGGCGACGAACCCTAGGGCGACGGCAATTCTCTCAATTTCTCCGTGAATCTGGAAAATTAATTGGGTCTTTTTGTCTGCATATCTTCCCCTCTTTATGTAGATTATTCCCTTTTTTAAGGATTTGGAAATAGTGGTCTAAAACTCAATAAATCGTCTTCACAAGCTTACGTGAATAGTAACAGCGGAAGAATCGGGCAATCGCGGAAATCTGGGTTGAAATTATAGCACCGTGAAGAACACTACAGTAGTGCCGTAATCATTTCAAAAGCTTCTGTAAGGAAATGGCTTGAAATTACGGTACTGTAAAATGTATTAAGGCAGTGCCGTAATCACCTCAAAAGTCTCTGTATGAAAACAGCCCGACATTATGGCACCATAAAAAGTATTACGGTAGTGTCATAATCTTTGCGTGAATAAAAAATCTTCGAAGAATACGGTATCAGAATCAGGTGCCGATATTTGCATATTACGGCTGTAAAATTCCTTACAGCACTACCGTAATTTCTCTATGAAGTCCAATTTGGCTTGAAATTCGATGTGTAGTCACCTCTTGATGATTAGAATTTGCCTATGCATTGATATTTCTTGAAAACCCATTAAAATGATGTCTTTTTACCTGAAATTGATCAAAAACCAAGAAAGGTGCAGATTCTGAAACATTTGATAAATAAGGCATAAAAATAAGCAAATGAACATGATTATGACCCAAAAGTACAATGGAATTAGCAAGAAATATGCTATGAAATTTAGAGTCGTTAGCATTGGTCAACATTTTAACATAGATATCTCTTGAGTCAACTTTTTTAATTCTTTCCTTGAATTCTTCTTGTCATAAAGAGTAAGGTTCCATCTTATTTTGATCTTCTCAATCATGGTATAACAGTCCTTCATGAAATAGAAGTCGTTTGTACTATTTGAGGTGCCCCCATCTTGAGAAAATCCATTGTTGATCCAAGTGCTTATTGTGCTTGCAGTTGCCAGGTTGAAAACAATGACCCATCTGTTGGTTGATGTCTTGTAGGCATCAATGTGTGGATGAAATTAGAGGCTCAACCATGGAACCAAAAGCATGTAATTTTGCTCCAAATGTAGTTGACAATTCAAGGGATGAAAGCCCGAGTGTTCCTCCAACCAAATAGAGATTCTTCATTGCTATCATAAGAGCAAGAAAGGTTTAATGGGACAAGCTAGGTCCCACTGGGCGCCAAAATTTATGGGGTCATTTTTGGTCATGTTTTAAATGTGATTGACCATTTCAAATTCACCTTATAAATTAATAAGGCTTTTTGTTTAATGGGTTCTGACTTCTAATGAGCGCAAGCACTCATTGTCAATTACCTCTGAAATCAGGGAACCTTTAATTAAGAGATCTATATAAGAAGAATAACACTCAAAAAATTGGAGAACAAAATATTTTATAAATTTCATATCAATACATAGTTCATGAACAACTTAAAATTTGAAGCAACCTTCATTAGTCAAGGAAAGACTTGTCGATGGATGTCCGATTTTTAAGAACATGAGGAATACTCGACCCTGATGGCTTATGAGTATCTGAGATTTGATATGTATTCGGTCTTATGACTTGTGAGTATTTAAACTTGAGATACTTAGTCTTGATGACTTGTGAGTATTTAAACTTAAGATACTCGGTCTTGATAACTTGTGAGTATTTAAGCTTGAGATACTCGGTCTTAATGACTTGTGAGTGTTTGAACTTGATTTGCGCTCGGCCTTGATGACTTATGAGTATTTGAACTTGATTTATGTCGATTCTTAATTTATGCTCAGCTTGTGAGTATTTGGATTTCATTTGTACTCGGCTTCAATAGCTTGGGAGTATTTAAATTTGATAAGTACTTGACTTTAATAGCTTGTGAGTACTTTGGACTTGATTTATACTCGGCTTCAATAGCTTGGGAGTATTTGAATTTGATAAGTACTCGGCTGCAATAGCTTGTGAGTATGTTGAACTTGATATTTACTCGACCTTAGTGGCTTATGAGTATTTGACTTTGATTTATGCTCGGCCTTGGTGGCTTATGAGCATTTGAATTTGATATGTGCTCGGCCTTAGAGGCTTATAAGCATTTTGATTTGATTTGTACTAAGCCTTGATGGTTTGTGAGTATTTAAACTTAAGATACTCGGCCTTGATGGCTTGTGAGTATTTAAACTTGAGATACTTGGCCTTGATGGCTTGTGAGTATTTAAACTTGAAATGCTCGACCTTGATGGCTTATGAGTGCTTGAACTTGATTTGTGCTTGGCCTTGATGGCTTATGAGTGTTTGAATTTGAAAAGTACTCGGCTCCAATAGCTTGTGAGTATCTTGATTTAGACATGTGCTCGGCCTTAATAGTTTATGTGCATTTGAATTTGATTTGTGCTCAGCCTTGATGGCTTGTGAGCATTTGGATTTGACTTGTGCTCGGCCGTAATGGCTTATGAGCATTTGATTTGATTTATGATCGGCCTTAATAGCTTGTGAGCATTGGATTTTGTATGTACTCGGCCTTAATAACTTGTGAGCATTTGAATTTGATTTGCCATGAGGAATAAGTGTACAGCATACACAGTATCATATTGAGGAGCTGCGCCCGATGACAAGCATCGACGTATGCATCTCCCAAACAATAATATATTGTGATGGGTTTGATCAAAATAGGTTGAGTGAGTTAATTAGCTCATGTTCAACCAATATGTTTCAATTTAAATCTCTGGCCTAAAATCCAAGACCGTAGTTGGGAAGATCGGACTTACTTTTATTGGGTTAAATATCCATATTGGATTAATAATTGTCAATTGGAGTCATATTGATGAAAATCATCTTTAGCCGTCAAATATCTAATTTTCTCAAGGCCGTTGATCTAAATTCATAGATCTGTTTAATCTAGGACTCGGATCGAAAATCTGACATCATATTCGGAAAGATCAGGTTCAATTTAATAGGGATCAACTCCCTGATCATGTAAAAATTCAATAAATTGACTCAGATATGCTCAGATCATTTTCAACTATTGATTTCATATTTAAATCAAATTCATTATGACTGTTCATTTAGATTCGCAGATCTGCTTCAATGAAAGTCTCGGATCAAAGATTTGATATCATATTCGGAAAGATCAGGTTCCATTTAGTGGGAATCGATACCTTAATCATGTCAAAAGTCAACCGATTGACCTAGATGTGCTTAAATCAATTTCAGCCATTGATTTAGATTTAGATCTAAATTATCATGACCGATTATTTAAATTCACATATTATATTCAATCCGAGTCATGGATCGAAACTCTGATATCATAATTGGAAAGATCCAGTTTGATTTGTTAGGGATAGACTCCTTGATCACGTCCATAGTCAACTGATTGACCTAGATATGCTCATATCAATCTCAGCCGTTGATTTTGAGTTTCGATCAGACACATCTTGACTGTTCGTTTAAACTCACAGATTTACATCGATATGGGTCTCGGATCAAAAATCTGATATTATAATTGGAAAGATCCGGTTTGATTTGATAGGGATCAACTCCTTGATCACAAAAAAGTCAAGCGATTGACCTAGATATGCTCAAATCAATCATAGTTGTTCATTTCAAACATAGATCTGAGCCATTCAATCACATCGGATTGATCATGACTGTTCAATCAAAGCAAATAATCTAGACCGTCCGATTTCATATGAATGGATCCGAGTCGTTGGATTCAATTTATTAAAATAGATTGATCTCAACCATCAAATTTCATATGATGTAATCTCGATCGTTGGATTTGACGCAGATCCGGATCGTTAATTTGATTTTAATAAATCTAAATTGTTGATTTTAATTTTTTAAGTTCACACTAATCTTGACTGTCTAATTAAGATAGAAGTAATCACGACCATCGGTTTTATTTGGATCTGAACCGTTGATTTCATGGTATGAATCTGATCCGTTGATTTGAATTCATTAAACTAGCTAGATCTCAGTCGTTCGATTAAGACATAAGTAATCACGACCGTCGATTTTATTTGGATATGAACTGTTGATTTCATGGGATGAATCTGATTCGTTGATTTGAACCAGCTAGATCTCAGCCGTTCGATTAAGATTGAGGTGATCTGGACGGTCGACTTTGATTCGATCGTGACTGTTGATTTAATTGGACAAATCTAAGCCATCCAATCCTTTCTTCGTCTCTCTTGACGACGATAGCGACGTTCAAAGATTAGGGTTCGTCGCCGCCGCTCGCTTACTGCACCTCTGGCCAATCGGCTCCGCCAGTGCCTTCCCTATTGTTGTGTCTGCAAGTGTACGGATACTCGAAGTAATAAAAGATATTGAACCATAGAGACCTATGTGTTAAGTATGAAGCAATTGTGTTCTTACTAGCTGAGCAAATTGAATAAGTTGTAAGTGAATGATCGAAAATTGTTACGGATTATCTGAGAGAGAAATTTGAGACTTGGGTTTCATCCTCCTTAATTTTAATGACTAGACAAAAATAAGTGTTCGTCAAATTATTCTTATAATGACAAAGGTGAATATATACTTATAAAGAAGTTGCCTTGTTCTCGCGACGACAATTTGCATCAAATAACTTTTACTCTCGTGACTCACTATTCAGTGTTTAAAGTACGTAAATCTGATAAAGAAAGTTAAAGTCACTCTCATGATTTAACTTCCAGTGTCAATACTTCAAGCAAAATTAAATATTCTCATATTTTAATTTCACAGGTTTTACTAATGGATTTTTAACAATCCAAATCATATTTCGGTACATATTTTCATGTCTAACTCAATAAAATTCCTAGGTTAGATTATCAACAAGAATATATGCTTCAAAAATCATGAATTAAGGACAAACCTATTCTCATAGCATAAGTTCCTAAAACATAATTTAAGGGTTTCGAGTTTTGTAAGTCACTTCTCAGTACATGTTACAAACTCTAACACATGCTGATATTCTAGACCTAGAAAAGATTAAAGTTAATTGTCACAGAAGTAAAATTATCATATCAAAGAACAATCTGACGAAATAAAAATTATTTAGTCATTAAGAAATTAAGAGGATTACACCCCCCCCCCATCCCAAAAAGAGTTTTTACGCTATCATGGTGAGAGTTTTACAATAATATGTCGATTCCTCCTCTGATCGAACTCCTTTCAAGTTGAAACTTTATGTACGTCTTCTACTCCCTCAAGCGTAACTTCCCTGAAAATTTCATCGTCGGACATGTTCTGTACGCTTCACAGTGAAGAACCCTAACGCGAGTGGCACCTCTTTGATTTCTCCTTCGGTTGTGGATCAAAATTGGGGGCCCTTGTTCTAAAATCTTCTCTTCCTTATATAGATCATTCCCCTTCTTTCATATTTTGAAATCTTGGTCTACATCTCCTTAAATCGTCTTCGAAAATCTCGACTATAGTAACTGTGGAAAACTCGGGCAAACATGGCTTGCTGGGTTAGAATTATGGCATGTGAAACATATTACAGTAGTGCCGTAATTTCTTCTGTGCAAGATCTTGAAACAATTATGGGCCGTAATAAAAATCACGGCAGTGTCGTGATTAGCTCTGTGTAAATTTTTGGGATAATTACAACCGAGGAAAATTACCACGGCAGTGCCGTGATTACTTCAATTTATCTCTGAAAAAATTACGGCCGTGATGAAAATTATGATAGTGTCGTAATCTTCTCTGTACAAAAATCTTTAGAAATCATGGTAGAAAAAATAAATCACAGTAGTCCATGCATTCAAATCACTCAGTAAAACCATGGCCATAATAATAATTATGGCACTACCGTAATTTGACTTTAAGCTCCGAATTTCTTGAAAATTGGCTGGTAATTCCCTCTTGATGATTAGATATTGTCCATGCATTCAAATCATACAGAATCTATCGAAATAAAAGCCTTCTTACTTGAAATTGATCAAAAACCAGAAAATGTGTAGATTCCAAACTATTTAACAAATAAGACTTAAAAACAAGCAAAAGAGCATAAATATGACTAAAAAAAGACTAAACAATTAATATGAAAAATACTATAAAAATTTAAGTCATCACCTATTAAAAACAAGCAAACGATCTGGCCGTCAGATCGCCGGATCCTTTCATCTGTCGACGCGCACACTCGAGGAGAGAGTGTGGCTGAAGTTTAATGTTGATCTGACGGCTAGATATAGAGTTGCGTCGGCGAACAAAGAGGGCTTTGGCGTCATATGGCTTTGCATGTAGATGTCTGTCGTCGGGGCTTCGAGAGACGACAATAAAATTTTCTTCTCATCCAGAATAGTGTGATTAGGGGATATAAAGATCACAGGAATAATCTAGAATATAAAATCCTAGGAATAAATTTTGAGGGATATAAAGATTCTTGGAACAATCTAGGATATAAAATCCTAGGAATAAATTTTAAGGGATATAAATATCCCAGGAATAATCTAGGATATAAATCTTAGGAATAAATTTTCAAAGATATAAAGATTCCAAAAATAATCTAAGATATAAAATCATAAAAATAAATTTTAAAGGACATAAAAATCTCTGGAACAATCATTCTATCAAAGCTTCCCTCTTCTCCTTCTTCTCTATCTCCTGTACTCCTACCTCTCCTTTTTCTCTATGTTTTTTATCTTTTTTCCCAGTCTTTTTTTTTACCCCTTTTTCCTTTTGCCAAGAGCCTTCTTCTTCTTTACGTTGCCACCACACCTCTTTCTTTCTTTTTCTTTTTTCTTTTTTTGTTGTTGTTGTTGCCGAGAACCTCCTCCTCTTTCTCTTAATTTCTCTTCTCAATTTCTCCCCTCAATTTCCTCTCCTCGCCCTTTTTATACCGAGAGTGCTTTCGATTTCTCCCCCTTTTTTTACCCTTTATTCTTAACCCCTTTTATAAAATAAGACCTTCAATCTAAATCGTGAATGGCATGGTTCACGGTAAAATCAAATTTCCGATTTATTCTTTGTACAATTTTCTTACCAATTTTTTATTTCTAATTTTAGAGTTAACGGTTCCATATTTCCCTTTTTTTTCTTTTTTTTTATTTGAACATTTGATAATCTAATTAATTTATTTATTTTATATTTCTAATCTTGGTTCCATGGTTGGAATTAATTTTTTTTTCTTGCCAAATAAATGGCACCCCTTTCTTGCCATATTTTCTTCTTTCTTTTTTTTGTAGATTCCTTTAATCTCTAATCATGGCAATAAATTCAATTGCTATTTTTCTTTGATGATTTAATTTTTTAACTATGCCTCTAATTTTCTCAATCATGGTCAAAATCAATTTTGACCTTACCCACAACATGTACACATTGGTAAAAATAAATGGTTCAACAAATGCCCCCATAACGGATTTTGTACAAGCGCCGAGAGCATATAAATCCGTTGGCAAAGATGTCTGGCACTAATAGGATGAGTAGCAACCATATGTGCATGAAGTACTTGTTTCAAGTATATTTTAAAGAGGCCATGATTTGAAGTATTGTATGCCTTGGATATAAGTGCCTGATGCACTTGGCAAGCGTATCCATGTGCGGGTCCAATGAATGAGCATCTCTTTAAAAGTCAAGATAACTGACATCATTATGCATCATATAGAATATGCTGGGTAAGCACATTGTATCCTATACATGGAAGGGAGGCATGTGATTATGGTATGGGAGTGTTAGAACTCTTTTAACATCAAAACATAGCCCAAGTCAAAAATCAAATTTTTTTTTTTGCTCGTGTTAGGAGGTCTTAGTTTTTAGCAAACTACCAGCTATGAACGGACTTGACATTTTTTATCATACTACCATTTGATTAGGATCAATTTGGTTGCTCGTGTAGGAGCATACAGTTTTTAGCAAACTGCCAGCTGTGAACGGACTTGATATTTTTGATCCTACTGCTTGTTTGACTAGGATCGATATTGCGCTCGTGTAAGGAGCTTACAGTTATTGGCAAACTACCAGCCATAAACGGAATTGAAACTTATGATCTTATCACCGTTCAAATAAGATCGAATTTAGCTCATATTATGAGCTTATAATTTTTGGCAATTTGTCAGCTATAAACAGAACTGAAATTCGTGAACATATCACTGTTTGAATAAAATCGAATTTCACTCGTATTAGGAGCTTACAATTTTTGGCAAATTGCAGCCACAAACGGAATTGAATTTTGTGATCTTATTACCGTTCGAATAAGATTGAATTTCGCTCATGTTAAAAGCTTATAATTTTTTGTAAATTATCAACCATGAACGAACTTGATGTCTTGATCCTATTGCTGTTTGACTAGGATCAATTTTTTCTCATCAATCTTTACATTCCTTCTTTGGCTGACATATCAACTTCATTCTTTGACATTAGACCTGAATGTGAAAGAAACATTCTAGTGGCAACTAGTGCAATGGGCAAATCAATTTGTTGCCCCCATTTTAGATTGTGGTTCTCATTATAATTGAGTTCCTCCTTTGTCATGGCATTGGTCAACATTTTAACATAGATATCTCTTGAGTCAACTTTTTTAATTCTTTCCTTGAATTCTTCTTGTCATAAAGAGTAAGGTTCCATCTTATTTTGATCTTCTCAATCATGGTATAATAGTCCTTCATGAAATAGAAGTCGTCTGTACTGTTTGAGGTGCCCCCATCTTGAGAAAATTCATTCTTGATCCAAGTGCTTATTGTGCTTGCAGTTGCTAGGTTGAAAACAATGACCCATCTGGTGGTTGATGTCTTGTAGGCATCCATGTGTGGATGAAACTAGAGGCTCAACCATGGAACCAAAAGTATGTCATTTTGCTCCAAATGTACTTGACAATTCCAGGGATGAAAGCCCAAGTGTTCCTCCAACCAAATAGAGATTCTTCATTGCTATCATAAGAGCAAGAAAGGTTTAATATATAGATCTCAAAGATGAAAGGAGAAGCCAGGTCCCACCGGGCGTGCTAGAATTTGTGGGGTCATTTTTGGTCATGTTTAATGTGATTGACCTTTTCAAATTCACCTTATAAATTAATAAGGCTTTTTGTTTAATGGGTTCTAGCTTCCAATGAGCACAAGCACTCATTGTTAATTATCCTTGAAATCAGGAAACTTTTGATTAAGAGATCTATATAAGTAGAATAACACTCGGCAAATTGGAGGACAAAATATTTTATAAATTTCATATCAATACATAGTTCTTGAACAACTTGAAATTTGAAGCAACCTTCATTAGTCAAAGAAAGACTTGTCGATGGATGTCCAATTTTCTAAGAACATGTGGAATACTCGGCCCTTATGGCTTATGAGTATCTGAGATTTGATATGTATTCGGTCTTGATGACTTGTGAGTATTTAAACTTGAGATACTCAGTCTTGATGACTTGTAAGTATTTAAACTTAAGATACTCGGTCTTGATGACATGTGAGTATTTAAGCTTAAGATACTCAGTCTTGATGAGTTGTGAGTATTTAAGCTTAAGACACTCGGTCTTAATGACTTGTGAGTGTTTGAACTTGATTTATGTCGATTCTTGATTTATGCTCAGCTTGTGAGTATTTGGATTTGATTTGTACTCAGTTTCAATAGCTTGGGAGTATTTGAATTTGGACTTCAATAGCTTGTGAGTATTTTGGACTTGATTTGTACTCGGCTTCAATAGCTTGGGAGTATTTAAATTTGATAAGTACTCGGTTTCAATAGCTTGTGAGTATTTTGAACTTGATATGTACTCGACCTTAGTGGCTTATGAGTATTTGAATTTGATTTATGCTTGGCCTTGGTGGCTTATGAGCATTTGAATCTCATATGTGCTCGGCCTTAGAGGCTTATAAGCATTTTGATTTGATTTGTACTAAGCCTTGATGGCTTGTGAGTATTTAAACTTAAGATACTTTGCTTTGATGGCTTGTGAGTATTTTAACTTAAAAAGCTCAGCCTTGATGGCTTATGAGTGCTTGAACTTGATTTGTGCTCGGCCTTGATGGCTTATGAGTGTTTGAATTTGAAAAGTACTCAGCCCCAATAGCTTGTGAGTATTTTGATTTAGACATGTGCTCGGCCTTAATAGCTTATGAGTATTTTGTTAGGAAACCCTAAGGATATTTTACAAATTTTTGGCATAGACATTTAAGAATACATTTCACAGCAGAAGAATATCCCCGAAATAGGCTAGTCCCAAAAACCCAGTGAAAATCATCTTGCGAGGGAGTCGACATAATGAGATAGTAAGTACCAAGAGCAAGCGTGAAGGTCGATGTCGAGGTAGGCACCCCAGCGTGTGCCCTCTGCAATTTCACACACACAGATGCCTCGAGCCCTCTTCTTCCATGCCCAGTGCTAGCCTCGGGAAGAAGATCCAAGCCTTAGGGAACTCTCTACTTCTCTTGCGCCAACCTTGAAGAGGTTATGCGCCAAAAGGGAAAAAGAAATTATGATGCCACCAAGCTCTAAGTCTCCTTACTCCAAGAGGAAGAGGTGAAGGAAGGTTGCGGCAATGTTGATGGAGGAGAGAATGTAGTCGCCAAGCCCTCCTCCAAATTGCGCCAAGAGGAGGAAGATTAGAGGAGGCTTGCGGCTTTGATGAAGGGGTGTTGCACCACTTCCTTTGCTCTCACCCTTTTACCTTGCTCACGCCAAAATCATCTCTTAAGCTCTCGCATATGGACATGTATATATAGAGAGGCAAGAGGGGGCGGCAATCCAATAGGTGGGCGCAACTTTCATGAAGGAATCGGCAAGGAATAAGGGCTTGGGTGCAATTAGGGTTAGGGCTAAGGAAACTCTCCAAGAGCTTTCCATAAAACCCTTCCCATTAGCCATATGCGTTAAAGACCTTCCAAAGAAGTTCCTCTAGTCATATTGATACGATCCGCAAGTGCACGGAATTATCGAAGTACTAAAAAGATTATCGTTCCCAATGAGGACTACGTAGTTAAGTACTGACTTCCTGACTTGTTTGAATCTTGGCAAACTAAATATGCGGTGGTATTGAAATTCTAAGTACGAACAAATCAAAGGTAGCGTTAAAGGGGTTTTCAAATTCTAAAGGATTCGGGATGTTATGGGTTCACCTCACTAACAAGCATGAATTATTTAAAGATTACTCAATCAATAGAAAATATAAATCATGAAAGGAACTTTTCCTAATGTACATATCATCTCCTCTCGGAGTGTAATATGGTGTTTAATTAAATTAACTCCCCACTCTCGTGACCGTTAACCTAACTAAACCCATTAAGTTCTATGAAAAGCTGTTAGATCCTTCAGACGAATCCAACCTACTCTCGTGATTAGATTCGAAGGTTCAACTGAAATAGATTGGATGTTGCGATTCACCTCTCGGTACTTCTCGCAACGTCTAATATGTAATTATACATGGCCAAGGTAAATTACGAAATGAATACAACTTCAGTCAAATCATGCTAATAAATTCATATGAAAAGAGCAAAAAATATAGATCAATTCATGAATATCAGCGGGCTACGCTCATTAATCCCGAAATAGGAACTCACTCATGTTCGTAAAGTAAAACATGTTTGTACGATGAACAAGCAAGAATCTTATAAGAATTGCAAGGAAATCACAAAGACAATAATAAAACCTCTTTTCCCTCGATCTGTAGATGAGAAAGAGTCGATCAATAGTCACTTTTGAGTGGAATCTCACCGGAATATGCTCTGAAACTTGAATTTTGCCCTAGTCGCCACCGCTACTTGTGTTCATCCGAAAAAACTCTCCCAACCCTCGAAAAATCTGATCTTTTAAAGTTAGACCGGTTTGGAACCCATCAAGGAACGGTTCTATAAAGTTTGGTTCAAATCCAGTTTGAATCGGTGGAGAATCGAGTGAAAAACTCGTCAAGCGGCATTTTTCACGGTCCGTAACAAGTTTGCTATAATTCATAATTGTCAGTGTGGTGAAACCCTGAGTCCCAATCTTTTGCATATTGATTTAAACCCTAAAAACTACCATTTTGTTTTCTTGTATTAGAAGTTTCCAAACAAAACAAAAACCACGATTTGATTCGTCTAGATATAGATCGACCGTGTAATCGATACTTGACCACCTGATCCTCGTTGGGAATGATAATCTTTTTATTACTTTGATAAATTCGTGCACTTGTGGATCGCTATCAAGTTTTTGGCGCCGTTGCCGGGGATCATGCCAGTCAATATTGATTTAATCGTGAGATTTATAGACTAGACATTTTTTATTATTTATTTATTTTTATTTATTTTTTTATTTTTTTATTTTTATTTTCGTTTTTGTTTTTCTTGTTTTTCACATTTTTTATATAGTTAGTTTATTTTATTTTCCTCTTTTTGGATTAACACGTTGTATGAACAGGATAACTCAAAAAATCATTTGACTAGATATTTTACATTTTGTATTTTTGAATTTTATTGCTTAAACTGAAAAAAAATGATGTTTAATCAATGTCAGTGGTCGAATCAGAGGTATGTGCCACCGGCGATGACAGGAGAATATGGTATGGATGCATTTCAATCACTTGCAGTAAAGGTAGATTCTTTCTCTCAACACATTGATTATTTAAGCATGCAATATTCTAAGTTGAATTCTATTACTTATGAAATTTGTGGATATCATGGGCATACTTTTACTGAATGTCAATTAGGGATTCCTCCATGTTTAAACTCTTGCCCTAGTACCTATAACCCAAGTTGGGAGAACCATGAAAACATGTTTTATCAGAACGACCTAGCTTTTATTCCACAACCAGACTTTAGTGAACCTCAAAATACCAACTTAGAAGCCATGCTTGAAAATATTTTAGCTGCTGTGACTAAACAAAATGAGAAAATTCATAGTATGTTTTATGGCACTGATAAAAATGATATAGAGGAAGAAATCGAGGATGAATCTGAGAATTTTGTAGAGTTGGAACAATCATTAGTCATAACTCCTGATTATGATTTACCTTCTTCAAATTTTGATAATTTTAAAAATTTTGATGATTGTGATTTACCTTCTTCGACACTTTACCAGTCATCTAGTCCCCTCTCACATAAGGAAGTGTCTTGCAACAAAAATATTTGGGACATGTTTGAAGAAAAATTTGAGTTTTTGGAGTCTTGTGAAAAGAAGAATGAAGAATTTGAGGAGCCCCAAATAAGAAATAACCAAATTGATGGGGATGAATTTGATAGTGTTAGGATGGAATACGTCCCTTCATTTTCTTATTACACCACCACCACTGAAGAGAAAGAAATTGAGAAAAAAGATGAGGAAGAGGATCCTATGCATATTACACCATCACTACCATGTGAACCATCAATCCCTTGTCTCCAGAAAAACTCATTAGAAATTTGCATTATAGATGATTAAGGAGATGATTTTAAGGATGAAAATAATGAGGTGATTGAAATTCAAATGCTATCACAGGTACCCAAAAGATGATAACACATGAAATTCTTAATCACATTGACATTGAGGTAACTGAAAAACCAAAAATGAAATTTGAAGACTTCTTGATCAATCCAGGGTATGAAACTTTTTATTTTAATTCTAATCTTCTTCCAATTGCTAATATAAATCTAAAGGAAGAATGCATGATATTACTCTTGGATAAATATAGAAAAATTATTGATTATTGTTTGCATGATTTTAACTCTTGTTTTTCTATGCATGTACTGATCACTGGAACATGGATCCACCTGCCTCACTGGAAATATACTTTGGTGGACACGTTCTTGAGACAGAGGAAAAGAAGAAGATTACTGATGCGTTCATTTACACCATGTTTTTGCCTATATTTTACATCATATTTTGGGCATATTTGCATGATTTTGTGCTATTTTAGTGTTTTTACTTCACTTTGCACAGAATCTTCACTTTTCTTGGTTTTTTATGAAAATATAGGTAAAAAGGCACAAAAATGGTAGATTTTGCAAGTTTTGAAGCTATAACACGATTCCCGAGGAAATCATGAGCCTACACGTCAAATCTGGGGAGAAAACGGTGAAAGACGAGAGAATTACGGCCTTAGCCGTAATTATGGATGCAGCCGTAAAAGCAACGACGAGCGGATGAGGAAAAAGGGCTAAGTGTCGGAAGTGACCAAAGACTTTCACGGGTGAAGCCCTGATTCCACGAACCGTGAAACTTGCGGTAACCGAAGACATTATACACAGAGACATTTACGCCTTCAACCGTGAATCCATCATGGTCCGTGAATCTCTCTATGAATGAAGCACTGTACACAGAGAGGGAATTACGGGCATAGCCATGAACAGGTTACGGACCGTGAAAACATCCTCCCGATGAGTTTTTCACTCGTTTCTCACTCGATTCAAACCGGATTTAAGCCAAACTTCACAGAACCGTTCCTGGAGGAGCTCTAAATCGGTCCAACTATAAAAGATGGAATTTTGATCGGGTTTAAGAGATTTTTCGGACAGAAGCGAGCGGCGGCGGCGATAGAGGCGACAACTTGATTTCCGATCAGATTTTGGCGAGGTTCTCTTCAGAAACGATGATTGATCGACCAATCCTCATTTATAGATCAAGGAGAAGGCGATTCTATAGTTTCCTCAGAGATTTCTTGTGATTTTTTTCATGGTTTCTTACTTGTTCATATCAAACATCATGTATTCTTTTATTACTATGAGTGAGTAGATACTTTTTATCGGGATGATTGGGTGTAACCCATTGACTTTTATGAGTTAACCTATATTCTTACTATTTCAATAGAATTATCTTCATGATTTAGTTGTCATTTCCCTTAATTTATGATTTACCCTGGCCAAGTAAATTTGCGTCTTAGGCGTTGCGAGAAGGACCGGGAGGTGAATCGCAACGCCCGATCTATTTCAATTAAACCTGCGAATTCAATCACGAGAGTAGTTTGAATTCGTTTGAAGGGTTTAACCAACTCTTCACAGAACTTAAAGGGTTTAATTAGCTTAACTGTCACTAGAGTAGGGAGTTAATTTAGTTAAGCACCGTGCTACGCTCCGGGAGGAGGTAGTATGCACCTTAGGAAGAGTCCCTTTCATGATTGATATTTCTTGAGAAATAGTTATTCTTTTTAAATGCTCATAATTGTCTCTGTGGCGAACCCATGATATCCCAACTCTTTAGAAATCAAGACCTCTTTAAAGCTGTTTCCGAAATCGTTAGTTCGTAGAAGTCTAGAAAAATCCTTAATTCAATTTGCCTAAATTCAAACATATCAGGAAATCGGCACTTAGCTACATAGTCCTCGTGGGATCGATAACTTTTATTACTTCGATAAAATCCGTGCACTTGCGGAGGCTATCAAATTTTTGGCGCCGTTGCCGGGGACTACGGATAGTTAATGTTGATTGATTGATAAGTTAGGAGATTAGGCATTTTTCTTTTATTTTTGCTTTATATTAGTATTTACTGCTTTCTGTTTTGTTAGTGACTTACACGTTGTATGCCCATAAACTCTTGTGCAGGTGTTTTGTTTCCAGCAGACCCAGAAATTGAACGCACTTTTCGACTTTGAAGGAAATTATAGTTTGAGAATAGAAAGAGTTTTGAGAAAGGAAAGATGGAGCAGAACAACCACAATCAGTCTTTGAGGGACTTCGCAACACCAAACATACAAGGGTTTAGTTCAAGCATCGCCAGACCGAATGTGGAAGCAAATAACTTCGAGTTAAAGCCAACGCTGATGACGATGGTTCAGCAAAATCAATTCGGGGGATTCCCGAATCAGGACCCAAATCTTCATCTAGCTGTTTTTCTTAAATATTGCGATACTGTTAAGGTTAACGGAGTTTCTTCTGACGCAATTAGACTGAGATTATTTCCATTTTCTCTCAGGGACCGTGCCAGGGCTTGGTTGTATTCTATGCCAGCAGGATCTATCACCACGTGGGAAGAGCTGTCCAAAGCCTTTTTAAACAAATATTTCCCACCAAGCAAGACTGTGCAACTACGCAACAGAATTACGGCTTTTGCACAACAAGAAGGAGAATCACTGTATGACGCCTGGGAACGTTTCAAGGAACTTCAGCGCATGTGTCCACACCATGGGCTCCAAGACTGGGTTATAATCCATATCTTCTACAACGGATTGGACTATAACACCAGATCGATGGTGGACGCTGCAGCTGGTGGGTCGATCATGAGCAAAAGCGTGGAAGAGGCGACCGTTCTACTTGAGGATATGGCCATGAACCATAACCACTAGTCGAGTGAGCGGAATACCACTTCCACCGGGTTCAGTAAGTATCAGAATGATTCCCTGACCTCACTGGCGACTAAGGTAGACTCTCTGGTTCAAAAGCTTGACTCTATTTCTTTCCCCTCAGTTGCGGTTAATGCGGTTTCTTGTGAAGTGTGTGGCGTAACAGGGCACAATTCATCTGACTATGAGATTCTAGTCTCATCACAGGAAGAATCAATTCAGGAACAAATCAATGCCTTGGGGAGTTACAATCAGAGACCTATGAATGATCCCTATTCTGCAACATACAACCCAGGATAGAGGAACCACCCCAACCTGTCCTACAAGAACAATCCAGGGCAAGATCCTCCACAGTTTGCTCAGCAGAACAATAGGGCATCGCCAGGTTTCCAGCCAAGACAATATGGGCAACCCCAAAAGTCAAACTACGAAACCATGCTAGAAGTGATGATGAAGCAACAGAAGAAAACGGATGACCTCGCTGACCAACTCAAGCAACTGACATCTTGTGTGGAAGCCCTAACTACCCACAACAAGATGTTAGAGAATCAAATTGCGCAGCAAGCCACTATTGCTAGCAGACCCGCAGGGAGACTACCCAGACAACCAGAGATAAACCCCAGGGAGCACATCAACGCAGTTACGATGATGAGTACTGAATACGATGAGACACCTGGTCAGTTCGTTGAGGTACTTGTTGATTCATCCACGAGCACCTTCTTGAAGGCAAAGGACCATGAGGAGAAAGTAAAAGAGGAGAATTATGTAGGCTCACCTGCATATATCCCTCCAATCCCTTTTCCCCAGAGGTTACTCAGGGTAGATCAGAGTGAACCTAATATTGGTAAGCCCCCACCAAAGAAAAACAAGGTAATCAAGAACACTGAAGTAACAAAGGTAAGAGACCCTGGTGATATTTCAATTCCATGCCAAGTAGGTAAATTCTCTGTTGAAAATGTTTTATGTGATATAGGAGCTAGTGTTAGCCTTATACCTTCACATTTACTTGACGAGATAGATGACGGAAAACTTAGGCCTACCGAGACTTATGTTCAGTTTGCTAATGGCTTCGATCAACAACCAATTGGAATATTAGAGAATGTAACAGTTAAAATTGATAAATTTTCTATCGTTACTGATTTTATGGTCGTTAAAATGAAGGAAAATGTTAAGTTTCTAGTTATTCTAGGAAGACCATTTTTGGCAAGTACAGGGGCCATAATTGACATGTTTCATGAGAAGCTTACTCTAAATTTAAACGATGGCAAGTTGATTTTTGATTTTTCATCAGGAACTAAGAAGATGGATTTTGTAGGTTCCAAGCAGCTACCAGAAACAATGGTAGATAATTTTGATAAAGGAGGTGATTTAGAGGCTGATAAACGTCTCACAGGAAATTGGCAAAGTGACACAGGAGACAAATTGAAGGAGGCTGAGAAATGGGCATTTCCTAGAGCTCTAAGAGAAGATCTGTGCAATGAATTGAAGGAGCATAAGGAACTTCAATTGCCAATCATTCACTGCGCTTCTTATCCACCAGAAAAGTCATAAGCATTACTTTGGTCAAGCTAAAGACCGAAAACAAGCGCTTCTTGGGAGGCAACCTAGAGGCTTTTTAATATTCATTTATTTGTTTCAGCATGAATTTTACTATTTCGAAAAAAAAGAAACATTTTCTAAACCCTAAATAGCGGTTTCTTAGTCTTCGAATTTATTTTGAGCTTTGTCGGTGTTGTCTGATGAACTATTATATATGAAAATTCGTCCGAAATCAATGATCTAGGTGCAGGAATTTTTCAGGAATTTTTCAGGGTTTTTATGATGAAAAGCCAAGTCAAAACATGATATTTACGGGTGAAGCCGTAATTATCGCAGAGCCGTGACTACGGACATAGCCGAGCTTTACGGGTCACTGTACATCAGAACATGTTTACAGGCAAAGTCGTGACGGCATTACGGGCCGTAAGTTCGTTCGCTTTAAACCTTACGGGTGGCTTAGGGTTTTACGCCCACGCTCGTAATTCACCAATTTTCGATGACTCTTCTCACGAGCATCGACGAAACCCTTCTGCCCACCTTCCGGCGTGTGTTTTCCGACAATCATTCACCGGATTTTTCGCCAGAGAACGAGGAAAAGCGTTGTCCGTCCGCTGAGTCACCGAGACGTGTTCTTCGACCTATTCGAGCCCGATTTCTGCGTAGATCAATGAGTTACTCTTGCTCAGACCTGGGATTCATCATCCACACTTAGTTTACATACGTCTTGCATCGACTTGGAATTGTTAGATTGGATTTTTGGATCGATTACTACGTGTGCTTTTACGGTTGAGACTTGTAGTTACTGTAACATCACGGTTTTGAGTTGGATTTGCATATTTTGTGTTGTTTGCATTGTTATTATGGCACCGAGGAGATCTGTGAGGACTAGGCCCTACAGGGCAATGATGAAGAGCAGATATCCGGGACCAGAGCCTCGTTTCGTCTATAGGATGGTTCCCGGAGTTTGCCCGGAGAGGTTTGAGCGTATCGTTTATCCAGACTCGGAGCCCGAGACTCAGACTCTGACATCAAAGGCTCCGAGGACATCTCCGGTGGCCAGTACATCACAAGCAGCAGTGCTAGAGCCTGCCAGCTCCCCCAAGCTTGAGATTTTATCTGAGAGACCTGCTGATAAGCCGGAGAGCCGTGACCAGAGGATTGCTAGGCGGTACGCTAGGAAGCGTACCACACGAGGCATGACATCACGAGGGAGTAGTGCCACCAGACTTTATCGCCAGTGGTGGAGACTGCAGAGATTTCAGTAGCACCCCCAGTGTCAGCTCATGCAGCGACAGAGGTAGAGCAGCCAGAGGGTATGCAGATTGACGCTACACCTTTGGATGTGGAGAGTTCCACTATGCCAGCACCCACCGCAGATATACCAGACTCTGCTGGTCCCGCTGATGTCCCGAGTATGGAGGTGGACACTCCGCATGATACAGCCCACACACCAAAGGTTGCATCACCCTCATTGGCCCAGGGAGACCTGTTGACCCCTGAGGCTAGCATACCTACAGGGCCAGATCAGCAGGAGAGATCACCGGAGAGATTTGCTGACTTACCGGAGATATCAGTAGATATACCAGAGCTCCACTCTCCGCCATCTGTTGTTCTTCAGTCCTTCACTACTCCAGAGACAGTTCCACCCCCAGTATCAGAGATACCATGCACTCATGAGCCAGTGCCACCGATATATACTTCAGCAGGACCGGTACAGTCTCCAGAGATTCACTTACCGTCCCCTGAGCCATCATCAGACCACTCTCCAGCCGCATCATTCGAGGCATCATCACCTGAGCTCTCCCCAGCTGCACCAGAGACCACTATACCGGAGAGGAGACGCGCACGATCACCACCCACTGCCCTCGTTCCATATCCACACCAGATCAGACATAGGAGTAGAGAGTAGGAGTGGAGATATCGTGCTATGTCTACGAGAGGGGTGCTCAGCACCAAATATTGGGACGATCAGACACTGCAGTCCCTAGGATTGTTCGACGACGTCCAGTGGATGTTCGCGAACATAGGGTGGTAGGATTTTTATCAGCAGCGGCATCCCACATACGTTCAGCTCACTTTAGAGTTTTTCAGCTCTGTTCAGGTTGAGCTGAGGATCCATGATGATAGGGATCCTGGGAGGATGTCATTCCGGTTCGGGAACCGGGAGCATGTACTTACGCTGGACCAGCTTGGTCATATTTTTGGATTCCCCGCGGACGTGACTAGACACCGCCCTCGCGAGTTTTTTGAGAGAGAGTTTTGGCGTGAGATATCTAGTGAGGGGAGATTTGACCCTAGGACCGCCAGAGCTACACATCTATCCAGCCCTGTTTTCAGATATATACATCGAGCACTCGCGCACCACGATTTTTAGGAGAGCAGAGAGCGACGGGATGGTCAGATCATCAGAGTTGTTTTATTTATGGGCCATGCTTAGAGGATTCCCTATCAGCACCGCATTTCACATGATGAAGTAGATGCAGAAGGCTGCTAGAGCTCGGAGAGGAGTCCTTGTGATGGGTGGTATGGTTACCACGATTGCCCTTGCCCTCAGTATTGACCCTTCGGGATTGAACGAGGCGAAGGGTAATCCTAGACTCGATATGGACGCGTGCGTAGCTATTAGGATGATTACGAGGCTTGGGAGCTCGTATCATCTGATGTTCAGAGGCTCAGATATTACCATGAGGCTGCCGAACACGAACCGTACTACGGTTCGTGTTCAGTAGAACTAGATCGTGGATCCCGCACTTGGGGGAGGTCCTAGAGAGGAAGCTTCACCTCCATCACTGCCCAGATCTACAGAGCATACTCCTCTAGTTCAGCCATCAGCCACTGATCAGCCATCCACATCTGCCGGACCATCCACTTCAGCATGCCCAGATCCTTCCATAGAGCAGATGCGAGCTGAGCAGGGGAGGATGCGAGATGACATATCACGCTTGGAGCAGGGACAGTCGAGAGCACTAGACTCATTACGAGCGATAGAGGAGTTATTGCGGCGCCATCTCCCATCATCATCATCGACTAGACACGCTAGAGACAAGGAGGACTCCGAGCACACCGAGACTGATTGATTTGGTTTTGTGAGTATAGCATTTCATTTATACACCCCTTGCAAATATGACTCGATTTTATGCATGCGATCTCACAATTGTCTTATCTATATTCAGGATTTGATAGACCTGATGCCGATGCGACACACATAGCTGATTTTATGATTTCTTTGTGTGTGTACGTTGTATCAGGATTTAGTGGGATTCATTAGGATAGTTATTATTTGACTTGGCATTGTATATACTAGATGGTATTATACCTTAGGATGCTGAACATAACCTAGATATGATGGTTTCATATATGTCCGATACTTATTACATGTCTGATATGTCCAGTGATGATTTTTTATATTTGGTTGGTAGATTTAAGCATATAAGAGCCACTTTGATGCACTTTGGATATTCAAGTTGAAAAAGTAACTGAGTATGGTAAACTGTATTTTGATCAGTCAAACTAGACGGTATTTGATATCTGAGAGCTGATTACCATATATAAATTGAATATCTTTGAGTTGGTAATTTTTTTGGATTTTTCTGAGTCATGTTTTCATCCTTTGATATAACTGCACAGGATTTCGCCACATAATATAAAGAGAACTCTTGCAAAAAAATTTCTGAAATCTACCATTCATTTAATTTTAATGACTATGTATATGCAACAATTTAAGTCTAGGGTGTCTTCATGATTTGCTTTTTCCTTCAAAAGCATTATAGATATGGATTTTGAATGATTATGATTTTTTAAGGATATACAAGTTTGTTTTAATCCTTAATTTTAGACTTGGGAAACATTTTGAGTGATTGGTTTGATGACTTAGGGAATTTTTGAAATTTCATGAAGACTTAAATTGTTGAGTAAATTCAATTCTGGTATTGATAAAATGCATATGTGAATTGTTATATGTTCATATGACACATGCATAGTATCTTTATACTTGAAGTTTAATTTATCTATTTCTGCTTCATGGAAATTTTTATGAATAGAATTTGGTGATATTTATTTAACTGAGATTTGCTCCAACTCCTCTAGTTGAGAAATCTTAAGTCATGAGTTATATTATACCATTTTTTGGTATACTTTAAATCTGTTGTGTCATAGAACTTAATGGGTCTAGTTATGTTAACTTTCACAAGAGTAGGGAATTAACATAGTTAAATACCGAATTATGCTTCGAGAGGAGGTAATCTGTACCATAGGAAAAATCCCTTTCAACATTATAATTTTCTGTTCAAAGAATTTATTTGCTATAATTCATAATTGCCAGTGTGGTGAAACCCCGAGTCTCAATCTTTTGCATATTTATTTAAACCCTAAAAGCTACCTTTTTGTTTTCTTGTATTAGAAGTTTCCAAACAAAACAAAAACCACGATTTGATGTCTAGATATAGATCGATCGTGTAATCGGTACTTGACCACCTGATCCTCGTTGAGAACGATAATCTTTTTATTACTTCAATAAATCCGTGCACTTGCGGATCGCTATCAACTTGGTGTTATAATCCAATACATTATAAAAGATGTGGATCAGAACCCATGCTTGGAGTCCATGGTGTGGGCACATACACTCGAGCTCCTTGAATCGATCCCAGGCGTCATATAGTGATTCTCCCTCTTGTTGTGCAAAACATGTAATCCTGTTGTGCAGTTGAACAGTCTTGCTAGGTGGGAAGTATTTGTTCAGAAAGGCATTGGAAAGCTCGTCCCAGGTAGTAATAGATCCTGCTGGTAGCGAATATAGCCAAGCTCTCGCACGGTCCCTGAGAGAAAATGGGAACAATCTTAGTCTTATAGCGTCAGATGAAACTCCATTAACTTTAACAGTATCGCAATATTCTAAAAAGACAGCTAGATGTAGATTAGGGTCCTGATTTAGGGATCCCCCAAATTGATTTTGCTGGACCATCGTCATCAACGCTGGTTTAAGCTCTAAGTTGTTCGCTTCTACATTTGGTCGGACTATGCTTGAATTAAATCCTTGTATGTTCAGTACGGCGAAGTCCCTCAAAGATTGATTGTTTTCCGCCATTGCACCTTCTTCATAAATCTTCTGAGTCTGAAACTGTAATCTCCTTCGAAGGCGGAATGTACACTCAATTTTTAGGCCTGCTGGAATGTAAGTACCTATTCGAGAAATTCTGGGCATGCAATGGGTAAGTCAAGATGGAAAGTAAAATAAATAATGAAAATGGAAAGAAAAGTAAGAAACCAATGCTAAAACAAAGAAGAAAAAGTGCCTAGCCTCCAAACTTATCTAATAAGTCAATATTAACTAGCCGTAATCCCCGGCAATGGTGCCAAAAACTTGATACGATCCGCAAGTGCATGAAGTTATCGAAGTAATAAAAAGATTATCGTTCCCAACGAGGACTACGTAGTTAAGTACTGACTTCCTGACTTGTTTAAATCTTGGCAAACTAAATATGAGGTGGTATTGAACTTCTAAGTACAAACAATTCAAAGGTAGCGTTAAAGGGGTTTTCAAATTCTAAAGGATTCAGAATGTTATGGGTTCACCTAACTGACAAGCATGAATTATTTAAAGATTACTCAATCAATAGAAAATATAAATCATGAAAGGAACTTTTCCTAATGTACATATCTCCTCCTCTCGGAGTGTAATACGGTGTTTAATTAAGTTAACTCCCTACTCTCGTGATAGTTAACCTAACTAAACTCATTAAGTTCTATGAAAAGCTGTTAGATCCTTCAGACGAATCCAACCTACTCTCGTGATTGGATTCGAAGGTTCAACTGAAATATATCGGACGTTGCGATTCACCTCTCGGTACTTCTCGCAACATCTACTACGCAATTATACATGGCCAAGGTAAATTACGAAATGAATAAACTTTAGTCAAATCATGCTAATAAATTCATATGAAAAGAGCATAAAATATAGATCAATTCATGAATATTAGCGGGCTAAGCCCATTAATCCCGAAACAGGGATCTACTCACTCATGTTCGTAAAGTAAAACATGTTTGTACGATGAACAAGTAAGAATCTTATAAGAATTGCAAGGAAATCACTAAGACAATAATAAAACTGCCTTCTCCTCGATCTGTAGATGAGAAAGAGTCGATCAATCGTCGCTTTTGCGTGGAATCTCGCCGGAATATGCTCTAAAACTTGAATTTCACCCTAGTCGCCGCCGCCACTTGTGTTCATCTGAAAAAGCTCTCCCAACCCTTGAAAAATCTAATCTTTTATAGTTAGACAGGTTTGGAACCCATCAAGGAATGGTTCTATAAAGTTTGGTTCAAATCCGGTTTGAATCGGTGGAGAATCGAGTGAAAAACTCATCAGGCGGCATTTTTCACGGTCCGTAACAAGTTTACAGCTGAGGCCGTAAATGTCTCTGTGTGTATAGCCTTTTGTACACTGAAGGTTTCACGGGCCGTCATGGATTCACGGCTTCACCCGTGAAAGTTTCTGTGCATTCCAACACTTAGCCGTTTTTCGCTCTTCACTCGACATCAAAATTACGACTGAGCCATGATTACGGCCAAGGCCGTGAATGTTGAATTCTTTACCATTTTCGCTCCAAATTTGACATGTAAGCTCGTGATCACCTCGGGAATCATGCTTTGGCCTCAAAACTCGTGAAATCCTTCATTTTTGGGTGATTTTACCTACATTTTCATAAAAACCAAGAAAAGTGAAGTAAAAACATTAAAAATTGCATAAAATCATTCAATTAAGTCTAAAATATGATCTAAAATATAGGCAAAAATGTGGTGTAAATACAACGCATCACATATCAGCCCCAAGACTTGTCATAGAGGCAAGCATTCCATCCAAAGAACCAAGGAGAGGCACCAATTGCTTCCATAAGAAGCAAATTGCGCCAAGCTCACCCCATAATGCCCTTGGCGCCAATGGGGTTGGCTTTTCTCTCCATTATACCCTTTTGTGTTCTTATCCCTTCATGACAATTTATTCTTGGGCCTCATTAGATAATGAGCTAGCCCAAACTTCATTGCATGGGTTGATTAAACCATTGGATCTAATCCAATGCAACCCTAATCCAAATGTGACCACTCTTGGTCAATTTCGAGTCAACCTGCCAAAAATGAAGTTTGGCTCCAATGACTCTATTCCATCTCATCAGGCCCATTGGCACTGACGAAATCTCCCAAATAGATCTAAGCTATCCAACAACTCGATCATAAAGCTTCCCGATCAATACGAGAACTCGAGTATCAAGGTGTGTAACCCTGTAGGTTCCTCTAACGTTGGCAGTGATGCCCTAAGGTCATCACAAGTAGTGAGTGGCACCTAGCAGTGCATCACTGCTACCCAAGTCGTCAGAATAGATATTGACATCGACATTCCCATCATCGCAACTAGGCACAGATGCATTATAATCTCTTTGCCAAACTGATATCCGATTGGACAAGTGTGTCACCACTTGTTTTAACCCAATCACATGGTCATGACTAAATCAGATTCTCAGTTGAGTATGGTCATACACTTTCAGTCATAGAACCATAGAGGAGCTGCATGGATATCAAGCTTTCCTCAGAAAGGGGCAAATCCTCTGTTTGTCCATTGACCTTATCATATGAGTCGTGACATGCTCAATAACAACCGTTATTACCTCCCAACTACGATGAGGTGTTAGGTTGTATCAAAGCATATCCCTAACCATATAGATAGTCGATGACCTCAAGTCAAGGGATCAATGCATCTCCTGTCACTTGTGAGGATAACTCATGACACCAAGTCATAGCCTCACAGCGGGTCAATCCAGCATATCTACCACTGATATACCCATATGTCTGTGTTAGCACCACGTGCCTAACCCGCCCATATACCAGTTTCACAAGTATCATAGCTGTCCCATATCTACCAAGGTATATTGACTAGGGACAATAGTTTGAGCACAGATCCAATTTATCTCCTGGGACATTATCATGTAAGTACACAATCGCAAATGTAAGCAAATAATGATAATGACAATGCCAGAATGATATAAGAAGTATCAATGTCAAGTAGTACAAAGATGGACTAATAATAGGTCTCAAGGCATATATACCAACACATTTGAATTTGATTTGTACTCAACCTTCATGGCTTGTGAGCATTTAGATTTGACTTGTGCTCAGCCTTAAGGGCTTATGAGCATTTGATTTGATTTGTGCTCTGCCTTAATGGCTTGTGAGCGTTGGATTTTATATGTGCTCGGCCTTAATGGCTTATGAGCATTTGAATTTGATTTGTCAGGAAGAATAAGAGTACCACATACACAATATCATATTGAGGAACTACGCCCCAATGATAAGCTTCGACATACGCATCTCCCAAACAATATTATATTGTGATGGGTTTGATCAAAATATGTTGAGTGAGTTAATTAGCTCATGTTCAACCAATATGTTTCAATTTAAATCTCCGACCTAAAATCCAAGACCATAGTTGGAAAGATCGGACTTAATTTTATAGGAGTAAATATCCATATATGATTTTCTCAAGGCCATTGATCTAAATTCTTAGATCTGTTTAATATAGGACTCGGATCGAAAATCTAACATCATATTCGGAAAGATCAGGTTCAATTTAATAAGAATCAACTCCCTGATCATGTCAAAATTCAACATATTGACTCAGATATGCTCAAATCATTTTCAACCGTTGATTTCATATTTAGATCAAATTCATTATGACTGTTCATTTAGATTCGCAGATCTGCTTCAATGAAAGTCTTAGATCAAAGATTTGGTATCATATTTGGAAAGATCAGGTTTCATTCAGTGGGAATCGATACCTTGATCACAACTGATTGACCTAGATGTGCTTAAATCAATTTCAGCCATTGATTTAGATTTAGATCTGATTTATCATGACCGTTTATTTAAATTCACAGATTATATTCAATCTGAGTCTCGGATCAAAACTCTGATATCATAATTGGAAAGATCCGGTTTGATTTGTTAGGGATCGACTCCTTGATCATGTCCATAGTCAACCGATTGACCTAGATATGCTCAAATCAATCTCAGCCATTGATTTAGAGTTTCAATTAGACTCATCTTGACCGTTTGTTTAAACTCAGATTTACAATGATCTGGGTCTCGGATCAAAAATCTAGTATTATAATTCGAAAGATCCGATTTGATTTAATAGGGATCAACTCTTTGATCACATAAAAAGTCAACCGATTGACCTAGATATGCTCAAATCAATCACAGTCGTTCATTTCAAACATAGATCTGAGCCGTTCAATCGCATCGGATTGATCATGACTGTATGATCAAAACAAATAATCTAGACCATCTGATTTCATATGAACGGATCCGAGCCATTGGATTCAATTTTTTAAATTAGATTGATCTCAACCGTCAGATTTCGTATGATGTAATCTTGATCGTTGGATTTGACGCAGATCCGGATTGTTAATTTGATTTTCATAAATCTAAACCGTTGATTTTAATTTTTTAAGTTCACACTAATCTTGACCATCTGATTAAGATATAAGTAATCACGACCGTCGATTTTATTTGGATCTAAACCATTGATTTCATGGGATGTATCTGATTCGTTGATTTGAATTCATTAAATCTGCTAGATCTCAGTTGTTCGATTAAGATATAAGTAATCACGACTATCGATTTTATTTGGATTTGAACAGTTGATTTCATGGGATGAATCTGATCCGTTGATTTGAATTCATTAAACCAGCTAGATCTCAACCATTCGATTAAGATTGAGGTGATCTGGACGGTCGACTTTGATGCGATCGTGACCGTTGATTTAACTAGAGGAATATGAGCCATTCGATCCTTTCTTCGTCCCTCTCGACGACGACGACGGCATTCGATGTTTAGGGTTCGTCACTACCGCCCGCTCACTACACCTCCGGCCAATCGGCTCGGCCAATGCCTTCCCTATTACTACCGCAAGTGCACGGATACTTAAAGTAATAAAAGATATCGAACCACAGAGACCTACGTGTTAAGTACCAAGTAATTGTGTTCTTACTAACTGAGCAAATCGAATAAGTTGTAAGCGAACGATCAGAAATTGTTACGGATTATCAGAGAGGGAAATTTGAGACTAGGGTTTCATCCTCCTTAATTTCAATGACTAGATATAAATAAGTGTTCGTCAAATTAGTCTAATCATGACAAAGGTGAATATTTACTTATAAAGAAATTGCCTTGCTCTCGCGACGATAATTTACACCGAATAACTTTCACTCTCGTGAATCGTTATTTAGTGTTTAAAGTAAATCTGATAAAGGAAGTTAAAGTCACTCTCATGATTTAACTTCCAATGTCAATACCTCAAGCAAAATTAAATATTCTCATATCTTAATTTCACAGGTTTTACTAAAGGATTTCTAACAATCCAAATCACCTTTCGATACATATTTTCATGTCCAACTCAATAAAATTCCTAGGTTAGATTATCAACAAGAATATATGCTTCAAAAATCATGAATTAAGGACAAACCTATTCTCATAGCATAAGTTCCTAAAACATAATTTAAGTGTTCCGAGTTTTGTAAGTCACTTCTCAGTACATGTTACAAATTCTAACACATGCTGATATTCTAGACCTAGAAAAGATTAAAGTCAATTGTCACAGAAGTAAAATTATTATATCAAAGAATAATCTGACGAAATAAGAATTATCTAGTCATTAAGAAATTAAGCGGATTTCACCCCCCCCCCCCCCCCCCCCCCGTCCCAAAAATAGTTTTTACGCTATCATGGTGAGAGTTTTACAAAAATATCTCATTTCAGAAAAATAAGAATTAGAAAAGGAAAGGGAATTGTGTTACTAAATACAAGGCTATGAAAAATTTTACAGCTCGTAATTTGCTGTGTGGAACGTAGTGAACTGTAGCCACGACCACGATCTCGTTGATTGCTCCTCTGATCGAACTCCTTTCAAGTTGAAACTTTTTATACATCTTCTCCTCCCTCAAGCGTAACTTCCCTGAAAATTTCGTCGTCGGACATGTTCTATACGCTCATAGTGATGAACCCTAACGCGAGTGGCACCTCTCTGATTTCTCCTTCAGTTGTGGATCAAAATTGGGGCCCCTTGTTCTGAAATCTTCTCTTCCTTATATAGATCATTTCCCTTCTTTCGGATTTTGAAATCGTGATCTAAATCTCCTGAAATCGTCTTCGAAAATCTCGACTACAGTAACTGCAGAAAACTCGGGCAAACACGGCTTGTTGGGTTAGAATTATGGCACGTGAAACATATTACGGTAGTGTCATAATTTCTTCTGTGCAAGATCTTGAAACAATTATGGGCCGTAATAAAAATCATGGCAATGCCGTGATTGGCTCTGTGTAAATTTTTGGGATAATTACAGCAGAGGAAAATTACCACGGCAGTGCCGTGATTGCTTCAAATTTATCTCTGATAAAATTATGGCCATGATGAAAATTATAGTAGTGCCATAATATCTCTGTACAAAAATCTTAAAAAATCACGATAGAGAAAATAAATCACAATAGTGTCGTGGTTTATTCTGTAGGTCCTAGTAAAACCACGATCATAATAATATTTATGGCACTATCGTAATTTGACTTTAAACGTGGAATTTCTTGAAAATTAGCTGGTAATTCCCTCTTGATGATTAGATGTCATCCATGCATTCAAATCATTTAGAATCCATCGAAATAAAATCCTTTTTACCTGAAATTGTTCAAAAATCAGAAAAGGTGTAGATTCCGAGCTATTTGACAAATAAGGCTTAAAAACAAGCAAAAGAGCATAAATATGACTCAAAAAGACTAAACAATTGATATAAAAAATACTATGAAATTTTAAGTCATCACCTATCTCGAGGAGGACGCATGGCCAGAATTTGATGCCTTCCAGTGGAGTGTCAGTAGTGAATCGAAGATTTAGGCGGAAACAGGATCACCGGTGGTCTTTCGTTCGATTCTGACAATCTGGCCGTTAGATCACCGGATCCTTTCGTATGTCGGCGCGCACACTCGAGGATAGGGTGTGGCTAAAGTTTAATGTTGATCTGATGGCAAGATGTAGAGTTGTGTCGGCGAACAAAGAGCTTTGGCGTCATATGGCTTCGCACGTAGATGTCTATCATTGAGGCTTCGAGATATGACAATATAATTTTCTTCTCGTCTAGAACAGTGTGATTAGGGGATGTAATGATCCCAGAAACAATCTAGGATATAAAATCCTAGGAATAAATTTTGAGGGATATAAAGATCCCAGGAACAATCTAGGATATAAAATCCTAAGAATAAATTTTAAGGGATATAAAGATCCCAGGAACAATCTAGGATATAAAATCCTAGGAATAAATTTTAAGAAATATAAAAATCCTTGGAACAATCCTTCTATCAAAGTTTTCCTCTTCTCCTTCTCCTGTACTCCTACCTCTCCTTCTTCTCTATGTTTTTTTCTCTTCTTTCTTTTTTTTTTTTTTTTTTACCCCTTTTTCCTTTTGCCGAGAGCCCTCTTCTTCTTTACGTTGCCACCACCATTTTTTTCTTTTTTTTGGTTGCCAAGAACCTCTTGGCTCTTAATTTTTCTTCTCAATTTCTCAATTTCTCAATTTCTCAATTTCTCCCCCTCAATTTCCTCTCCTCTCCCTTTTATGCCGAGAGTGCGTTCGATTTCTCCCCCTTTTTTTTCTATCCTTTATTCCTAACCCCTTTTATAAAATAAGACCTTCAATCTAAATCGTGATTGAGATTCACGATTCCAAATTTGGTTACATGTGGCATGGTTCACGGTAAAATCAATTTTCTGATTTATTCTTTGTATAATTTTTTATTTCTAATTTTGGAGTTAACGGTTCCATATTTTCCTTTTTTTCTCTTTTTTTTTTTATTTGGACATTTGAAAATCTAATTAATCTATTTATTTTATATTTCTAATCTTCATTCCATGATCGAAATTTTTTTTTTCTTGCCAAATAAATGACGCCCCTTTCTTGCCATATTTTCTTCTTTCTTTTTTTAGCTTCCTATAATTTACAATCATGGCAATAAATTCAATTGCTATTTTTCTTTGATGATTTAATTTTTTATTTATGCCTCTAATTTTCTCAATCATGGTCAATTTTGACCTTACCCACAACATGTACACATTGGTGAAAATAAATGGTTCAACATAAAGGTTTTTGGTATTGTCAAATTTGCATACTTCATTGAATTGTATTAGTAATATTTGATTTAATTTGCTTTCGACACTGCACTATAATTTGAGGGTTGCTGTGACTAAATTATAACTTTTCTAGATTTACCAAAGTTGACTGAGATTCTTCATTTCATTTCATCACTGTGTTCTAGACAATTCAATTGATTGAGGACAAGTAAAACTTTAAGTCCAATGTATTTTAATATCATGCATATATATGATATATCGTGGCTTAATTTTATTATATTTTGGAGTAAAATGTATGAGTAAAATGCATGCTTGAGAATCTTCACTTTTCCTTAGTTTTATTGAAATGTAAGGATTTCGCCCTAAAATTAGTAAAATTTGGAAGATATGAAGATATGGGACGATTCCTCATGATGAGACGAAGCTACATGTCAAATTTCAGCTCAAACGGAGTTTTCTACGCTCTTCACAGGCATAGCCATGCATCCATACACAGCCGCATATGAGACTGCTTTCCCAGACTGCGTCGAACCGTTCACAGGCATGCTCATGCATCCATTCACTGCCGTGAAGCAGTCGACCGACCTATCTAGAACTTGACGAGACATTCACGGCCACACCCATGAACTCATACATGGCCGTGAAGAGTTAGTTTTTCAGAAATTAAAAATCGCCAAGCCGTTCACGGGCATGCTATGCATCCATGCACGGTCGTGAACGGTTCCGCCTATTTGACACACGTTCAGTTTTTCATTAATTTCTTGCTATTTTTTGAGCGATTTTTGCTGAAATTTGGGAGAGACCTTCCTAACTTGGCAAGTGACAATTTGGGATAGGGATCGTGTGATTTGGTGCAGCGGTTGGAGAGAACGAGGCGAGGGGGCGAAACCTAGGGTTTGACGGCGATTTTGGCGATGAAAGGTTATTCCGGCGTGATTTCTTCCCCGTTTCAATGCTAAAGATTGTGCAATAGCCTCTCACGACATAAATCTAGTCTTCCCATTGAATCTACTTAACCTAGTATGCCACGAGAGTAGGAGACTTGGGTTAAGTTAGATACCGGACTGTGGCCTGAGAGGGAACGAGTCTGTACCTTAAGAAGAATTACTATAAGAATTTAGATTAAAATAACTTTAAATATTTGCATTAACTTTCTTGCATGCTTCAGTGTGGTGAACCTTAAAACCCTGATTCTCTCTCAAGATCTTCACAACCCATTGGTTCCTTATTCTGCATTAGACTTGCATAGTTTATTTTCTTGCATTAGAATTTTAGTGACACTCCCATTATTTGAACGTCTGGCTATTGATTAACTAATCGGTTAGTACTTGACCCATAGTCCCTATGGGATCGATACTTATTTTATTACGCGATAGACCATGCACTTGTGGCACGCACCTATCAAAATCCCCTAACCCTCAATTGCATCCAAGCCACTTGATTGGATTAGGTGGCAACTTCACAACCGTTAAAGCAAAACCAAGAAAGAAAAGTGAGCTGAGAGTTAGCATCAAAAATCAAAAGCTACGCACATGTGAAGATAATAAAAGTAATAAAACAAATGGGGTAGACCGTACTTGGGCTAATGCAAGCCCTACAATCTCCCCCTCCACCCCCATTAGGAGGAGATTTACCATGTAGACATCTTCTGTTATAATTTAATTTAAAACTAATTGTTATTTTATTTTGTAGGATCTATTTGTAAATTTTAAATACTTATGGGTTTATATGCAAAGTCCCTTTTTTTTAAAAAAAAAAAACCTTTTTCCTTTTCTTGCTGAGGGTTTCTTTCTCCTTTCCGTTCATTCTTCTTCCCTTTCGTGAGCGGTATAGACAGCGAGTTCCTCTTCTTGGGCGACAACAAAAATCTCAGCATCCCTTCTCCATCTTCTTTGATGGACCAACAAGAGGTTTTCTTTGATGGCGGATGGGTGAATATCATCTTCTATTAAGTGTAGGCGTTGATCTCTTTCTTCTTCTGCCCTATTCTTTTTCTCTTCACTATACCAAGGTAAATCCTCTTTCACATCTCTTCTGCCCTTGTGATTTCTGTCTGATGGGTTCTCATTGAATTCATGTTATCTTGGATTTTTTTTTTTACGCATTCACTGCTAGCTAATTTCTTACACAGCATAAATACATCAATTGATACACTTGCCATTTGAAATAATTGTATTCTTTTGGAATGGTTGTGCTGTGATGAATGGAATGATTTTAGTGGATTGGTTATTTTAGTTTTTTGGTTACTCTTGCATTTGACAATGGATAAATTGATCCTAATATATGAAGTCACCAATTTGGGGATTATGCTATGACGTTTATGAAATTCATTCCCTAGAAATAAGCTGCATGTATAAACATTAGAGATAAATCTATCTATTGTTTGGATTCTATTCTTGAATGGATCTAACAGTGGTGGAAAATTGATAGAATAGAGTAGATGAATTTCATAATTGGTGAACATGTGTAGTGAGTGGAAAAACCTACTTGATTTAACATTTGACATTTTTTTTTCTTTAGAACTGACGTTGAACACAAAGCAATTACTATAGCCATTAAGATCTTATTGCTTTAGTTGGCTGCAAATTATTTTGTTCGGATTTGATTTTCATGTTCTTAGTTCCTAATTTAATAGCTAGAAACATAAACCAAATTCACATTTCCATGACCTTAATTAGATCTGTTCTTTCAATTCTTTTCTCCATCCATAATCAATAAATGTTATTATGGCTTTTGGTAGACACTAATAACAGTCTAATTAATGAATATAGTAGATCCGTTATACAATGAATGAATTACCATTTTATTTGATTTTAGTATTAACGTCCTGCAAATGTCATGTGTCTAAAACTGAATTCTTTTCTTTAAAGAATATTTGGAGAATTGAAACTTGCCCCCTCACAGCATTAGTATTTCAATTTATTCTTGGGAAGGTTTAGGGATAGACACCTTTGAAATAGTTAAATGAATATTGTTTGTATAGTTGTATGTATATCTCTTCAAGTCCTAATCAATATTTATGTTCACATCTTAGCATAGAAACAGATAATGAGCAAAGATATTTTGAGTTGGATAAGAAGAATTAGTAAACACAGAAAGAGAAGTATGAGTAAGAGAAAATTAGATGTATGTGTGTAAATAGAGAGTTTGAGAACACAAGTATTAATTAAAAAAAGAGAATAGAGTGTTGAAAAGTATCACGAAAGAAGAGTAAAGAAGATGTATATGTATTATTTGTGAGAAGAAAACTTATCTAGTAACTTTGACATTTTCTTTTTATAAAGTAAGTATAGACATTGAACACTTAAGTAGTTAGTTTAATCATTAAGACTCTATTATTGCATTTGGCTGCAAATTAGTTTTTGTTTGGATGTTACTCCTATATTCTTATCTCTTGAATTAGTAAAGTAATTGAAAACATGAACCAATTCCATATTATGTGAGCTTAATTAGTTTCATTCTTTCAAATATGTTCATCAGCTATAGTTGGTAAATGTTATTTAGATGGACTGGATAGGGGTCAATTAAATTCCTACACCTTATGTCCTTTTCAAGTGCTTTTCCTGCAGCAAACATGTAATGTTGTTAATGTTTCTCAAGAATCCCTACCATGATAATCAACTTATATATCCAAAGAATCACAAGCCATCTTGAAAATTATTTTTTTCTAAAGCATCTACTACCATCCGATTTCTTAAGCAACAATTGTACAGATGCATTGTTAACGTAAGTAAATTTTATTCAACTGTGTTATGATGAATGGAACTACTGTGGTTGGATATGTTATTTTAATTCTTTATTGCTTGAAGTCAATCTGGATTCGTGAAATGTGAAATTTAATTGGAAACTATGAAGTATATTTAAATGAATCTTTTAGTTTAGTTTATGTGTGTATATTCTATTCCATTATATGTTAAGGATATGATTGAATTATTGTATAAGTGACAATTTTGCCTCAAAATAGTTAGGTATATGTGTATATTTAATACTTGGTTTTCATACTTTAATAAGTAGTTAATAAGACATGGTAATACAATTTTAAGATAATATGGAAGTCAAGACTAGAAACTAAGGTGATTCAAAGACTTGGTAAATATTTGACAAAGAAAATCAATCATTGAGGTAGGAATCTATTCTTTCTCCTTTCATCACAGCATTTTAAGTTTTATTTTGAAATCTGTGGTATCTTATAGTTTGTTTCCTTTGATTATTGTTTCTTTACCGTTGAAACTCAATATCATTTGTTTAATGATCATTATGATAGATATGGCATGGTTTGACAACTGCATTGGTTACTTTGTTAATACACTTGTGACGATAATTTAGTACTTTTGGTGATTGCCTAATGTCGTGGCATTAAATGATCTTATGCTGGTTTATATTATACCAGCGATACCACTGTGAACTCTATAGTGCCGAGTATGGATCGGCTATAGAGGTGCTAGCTAGAGGTCACATAACGGGAAGTCATTAGACTAACCGGGGTCCTGGATGTTGGATACAACATCCTCTGAGCTGTTTGAAGGCAGTTGTCCTATCGGTTGAGCAATGATGAAAACACTCTAACAAAGAGTGCGGACTCGATAGTGAGGTTATTGTGTGGTTATGCTCTTGATTTACACGACTGTGTGGATGTGATATTTACATATAGAATAGTAAAAATTATTTTTAATAATATTTCCTTGTTGCATGCATTTTGTGATTCATACTTGGCTCTTCTTACTAAACTCCCTTGTTTTGCCTCCAAGTCCAGGTTCGGCCCAACCCCAAAATGAATAGCTAGATAGAGACTGCAGTCATGGGGAAATTGATGACACCAAAATTCATAGTATATTTTGTGTCATTTCATGTGTCTTTTTGTGTCATAATTATGCTCTTTTGCTTGTTTTTAAGCCTTATTTGTCAAATATTGTAGAATCTACACCATTTCTTATTTTTGATTATTTTCAGGTTAAAAGTGCTATATTTTGATTGATTTTGGAAGAATTGAGCACACCAATGGATTCCAGACGTTGAAACGTGTTGGTGTATATGCCCTTGGACCCGTTGTTGGTCAAGATTGTACTACTTGATATTGATATTTATATATCATTCTGGCATTGTCGTTATTATGCTATGTTTACATCTGCGATTATGTACATGGATAATAATGTCCCTGGAGACAGATTGTATTTGTGCTCAAACGGTGTGTCCCCGGTCGAATACCTGAGTGGATAAGGGACAGCTCTGGTACATGTGAGACTAGTATATAGGCTGGTTACGCACGGGGTGCTAAGGCAGGTATATGAGTATGTCAGTGGTGGATATACTGGACCGACCCGCTGTGAGGCTTTAACTTGGTGTCATGAGTTAAGCTCACATGTGACAGAAGATGCATTGATCTCTCGACTTGAGGTCATTGACTCTTCTATATGGTTAGGAACATGCTTTGATACAACCTAATGCCTCGCCGTAGCAGGGAGGTCATAACGGTTGTCATTGGGTATGTGACGACCCATATGAGAAGATCAATAGACAGACATAGGATTTTCCCCTTCCTACGAGAAGCTTGATATCAACGGGGCCCCCCTATGGTTGCATGACTGAGAGTGTATGGCCATACCTGTTACGCCCCGGCGAAAGACTTCGCTAGGGACGTAAGAGTTTAACAAGTACAAGCCAACAAATTATTACTACAATTATAACACCACAATATAACATCTACTAACAACTACTTGTATATGCATTAAGTCTCACAATTCCAAACCCAAAGAAAACAAATCAAAGTATGCAAGCTACAATGTTTTTCAATACTCTTCAACAAAGATCAAAATTTGGCTAACAACGCCAAAAATACAAATGAATCAACTCAAGTAAACAAACTGTAGTTATTTATCTTTCCCAAGGCCGCCATTTCTATCTAGCTGTTCGTTTTGGGTTTGGGCCGGACCTGGACCTGGAGGCAAAACAAAGGAGTTAGCAAGAAAAGCTAAGTAGGAATCACAAAATGCATGTAACAAGGAAAGATAATTAAAAACAATTCCACTATTCTATATGTAATCATCACATCATCATAGTCGTGTAAAATCAAGAGCGTAACCACATAATAACCTCACAATCAAGTCCGCACTCTCTGTTAGAGTGTTTCCATCGTTGCTCAACCGATGGAACAACTGCCCCTCAGACAGCTCGGGGGATGTTGCGTCCAACATCCAGGACCCCGGTAAGTCTAATGACTTCCCGTCAGGTGACCTCTAGCTAGCACCTCTATAGTCGATCCACACTCGACACTATAGAGTCCACGGTGGTATAATAAGATTCATCAATGCCACGACATCAAGTAATCACCAAAAGGACTAAACTATCATCACAAGTGTATTAACAAAGCAACCATGCAACCATGTCATATCCATCACAATGATCAATAAACAAATGATAATGAGTTCAACGGTAAAGAAGCAATAATCAATGGAAGTAAACTATAAGGTATCACAGATTTCAGATAAATCAAAATGCTGTGATGAAAGGAGAAGGATTAGATTCCTACCTCAATGGTTGATTCTCTTTGTCAAATGTTTACCATTTCTCAAGATCCTTGAATCACTTAACTGTCTATCTTATCCAATCTTAGCTATCCTCTTTCTCTATTAATTTCAAAGAGAAAGGATTGTTCAGTGCACATAATTAAAATTATGTTATTAATTCATTCAAGACAAAACTATGTATGTATTTAATTATTTCTTTATTGACATAAATCTTATTGTACTTTCATGTGGTTCATTCTAGACATGCATTTATATTAATTGTCGTCCAACTCACACTATTTGTTTCAATTAATTAACCCCATTTGGTCACACAAACATGTATTTGATATTTTCCACCATTTATAACTAATTCCAACAATTTCCTTATAATTCTAACTCATATATATACAAAAGTATGAAAGAAATCAAATCCAAACATAAATAAATTTTCAGCCAAATGAAACAATAGAATTCTTATCCATTAAACTAACTACTTAAGTGTTTAACTTCTACACTTAATTTATGAAAAAAAAAAAAAATCAAAGTTACCTCGTAAGTTTCTTCTCACAAATCATACTTATACATCTTCTTTTACTCTTCTGTTGTGATACTTTTCAACACTCTTTATTCTTTTAATTAATACTTGTGTTCTCAAACTCTCTATTTACACGTATACATCTAATATTCTCTTACGCATACTTCTCTTTCTGCATTTACTAACCCTTCTTATCTGCTCAAAGTATCTTTACTCACTATCTGTTTCCATGCTGAGATCTGAACATAAGTATTGATTAGGACTAGTAGAGATATAAATTCAATTATGCAAACAATATTCGTTTAACTATTTACAATGTGTCTATTCCTAAGTTTTTCCCCCAAAATAAATTGAGATGCTGTGAGGAAAAGCTATACATCACCAAACATATTTTAAAGAAAACTTTCCCTTCTAACAAACTTATGTTGGCAAGAGGTCAATACTAAAGTCAAATAAAATACTCATTCATTCATTGCCTAACAAATCCATTCCCAGATTTTAAGTTAAAGCAACATAAACACATCAGGACAGTATATTATTTCTTTCAAATCGTCATTCAAATGTTGTTAAACGTGAGGGAGCATGATGTTGTAGAGGCAAATAAAAATCATGCAATAGTGTAGCTAAACGCAAGGAATGGAATGACTGATATCATTGGATAAGGGAAACAATTTATAATCTGGTACTTGGAAACGAGGACAAATCATAAGAATCAATAAAGTAAGAACTAAGAGAAACGAGGGCTTTGAAATCATTAGGTAAATGAAATAATATTTTATACAAAATCTAGAAGTTCCATGAGAAGACAAAAAGGACTATCAGAATGCATCTCTTGTTAAATGTAGCCTACACATACATCTGAAATCGCATAAAGAATTGATAGAATTAGAATAAAAAAAAAGAAAACACTAGCTTCATAGCTTTAAGAACAACGTTACGCCCAATAATCTAGAAGCAATGGAAAGATGGAAGAACACCCAAAAATTCAGAGCAACAGGAGATAGAAGGAAGGAATCTCGTAGATCAAATTGAAGAAGAATACCTACCTCAAAATCCGTAAGCAAACAAAAATTCCACAAATTATGGCTGCACACTTCTTGATAAAAATTTCCAGGTGATGATGCTGTCGGTCAAATTCTTGAAGTGAATCAAAAAGAAGAAACGCCACCAATCAACTAGTCGCCGCCGCTTGCCAAAGAGGAGAGAAATGAACGATGAAAAAAAAACAAAACCCTCGGCAAGAGAAAAGGAAAAAAGGGTTTAAAAGAAAATTTACACATAAACCCATAGGTGTCTAAAAATTACAAACAAGTCCTGCAAAATAAAATAACAAATTAGGTTTTAAATTAAATTATAACATTCTCCCCCTCTAAAGAAAATTTGGTCCTCCAAATTAGCTTACCCTCCTCAAATAATTCAGGATATTGAGCTTTAACATCTTCTTCGCGTTCCCAAGTTGCTTCGCTTTCCGGATGGTTTCGCCACTTGATTTTGACCAACTTGACAACTTTGTTCCTTAGTCGATGCTCTTTCCTGTCAAGTATCTGAATAGGAGACTCGGTAAAAGACACATCTGAGGAAATCGGTGGATAATTCTCGCTAATAACATGCGCCGGGTCTGGAATGTACTTCCTCAACATAGAGACATGGAAGACATTATGCACATGACCAAGTGATGGAGGCAAAGCTAATCTGTAAGCCACAACGCCTACTCTGTCTAGTATCTCAAAAGGTCCAATATAACGAGGGGCTAGCTTCCCTTGTTTTCCAAATCTCGTGACTCCCTTGACTGGAGAAATTTTTAGAAACACATGATCTCCAACTATAAACTCAAGGTCTCGTCTCCTCCTATCTGCATAACTCTTCTGCCTGCTCTGTGCAGTCTTTAACCTCTGCCGGATCTGTTGAATTGCCTCTGCATTGCCTTGTAAGATTTGAGGACCCAATAACTGTTTCTCACCTGTCTGCTCCCAAAGCACAGGTGATCTACATCGTCTTCCATAAAGTGCTTCAAATGGTGCCATCTGAATTGCTGAATGGTAGCTATTATTATATGCAAATTCAGCTAGATGTAAGTGACTCTCCCAACTCCCACCAAAGTCCAAAACACAAGCCCTGAGAAGGTCCTCTAAAGTTTGAATGGTCCGCTCGGACTGACCATCAGTCTGGGGATGGAAGGCTGTACTAAAACGGAGCTGAATACCCAATGCTCTCTGTAAACTGCTCCAGAATCTAGATGTGAACCTCGGGTCTCGATCAGATATGATACTCACTGGAACTCCATGTAATCGCACAATCTCTCTGCAATAGAGGTCAGCTAGTTTATCAAGAGGATCCGTCTTTTTAACTGCTAAGAAATGGGCGGACTTAGTCAATCTATCAACAATCACCCAGATTGAGTCATGCCCCCTCTGAGACCTCGGAAGTCCGGATACAAAATCCATCGTGATGTGTTCCCATTTCCACTCTGGAATAGGGATGTTCTGCAATAACCCTGCTGGTTTCTGGTGTTCTGCCTTAACTTGCTGACACACCAAACAACGTGAAACAAAGTCAGCTATATCAACTTTCATTCCAGGCCACCAATACAATTTCTTAAGGTCTCTATACATCTTAGAGCTACCAGGGTGAATTGCAAACTTAGACCTGTGCGCCTCACTCATAAGTTCTTCTTTCACAGGATGATTTTGAGGTACACATAGTCTACCTCTGAATCGAATAACACCATCTGAGTCTTTAGAAAAATCTGGCCTCTTACCTTGATCCATCTTACTTACCAAATCACAAATATCTTTATCCACAAATTGATTTTCTTTTATTTTCTCAACCACTTGAGACTCTGCCATCATGACTGCTAAATACCCTTTTCCTGTATCGTTCACAATCTCCACCCCCAATTCTGCTATTTCCTTTGCAAATTCAGTTTGAGCCACTCTTAAGTATGTTAAAACTCCCCTGGACTTCCTACTCAATGCATCTGCAACCACATTTGCTTTGCCCGGATGGTAATTGATTGTACAATCATAATCTTTTAAAAGCTCTATCCATCGGCGCTGCCTCATATTTAATTCTTTCTGACTGAACAGATACTTGAGACTCTTATGATCAGTGAAAATCTCAAATGTGACTCCATACAAGTAATGTCTCCAAATTTTCAAAGCAAAGATAACTGCTGCTAATTCTAAGTCATGAATGGGGTAATTCTTTTCATGTTCTTTAAGTTGCCTAGAAGCATAGGCAATAACTCTACCGTGCTGCATGAGAACACCACCCAATCCCTGAATAGAGGCATCAGTGTAAACTGTATATCCATCATCACCAGTAGGGAGTACTAAAACTGGAGCACTGACTAATCTGCTCTGAAGCTCTTGAAAGCTAATTTCACAAGATTTATCCCAAAAGAATTTTACACTTTTCCTTGTCAATCTGGTCAAAGGAGCAGCTAGCTTAGAAAATCCTTCCACAAAGCGTCTGTAGTAACCGGCTAGTCCAAGAAAACTCCTGATTTCCTGAACTATCTTTGGCCTCTCCCAATCAAGTATTGCCTTAACTTTTTCGGGGTCCACGGCAATTCCAGCACCTGAGATAACATGTCCTAAAAATGAGATCTCACTTAACCAAAAAGCACACTTGCTGAATTTAGCATACAATTTCTCTTTTCTCAATATTTCCAAAACAGTCCTCAAGTGTCTCTCATGATCCACAGCATCACGAGAAAACACTAGGATGTCATCAATAAACACTACTACAAATTTATCAAGGCACTCAATGAATACCCGATTCATCAAATCCATGAATGCAGCTGGTGCATTCGTTAATCCAAATGGCATCATCACAAGGAATTCATAGTGTCCATACCGGGTCCTAAATGCAGTTTTTGAAACATCCTCTGTTTTAATTCTGAGCTGATGATACCCTGACCTTAAGTCAATTTTTGAATACACACTGGTACCTTTAAGCTGATCAAATAGATCATCTATCCGAGGCAATGGGTATTTGTTCTTAATTGTTGCAGCATTCAACTGCCTATAGTCAATGCACAATCTAAAGGTACCGTCCTTTTTCTTAACAAACAAAACTGGTGCTCCCCATGGAGAAACACTGGGGCAGATAAATCCTTTATCCAACAGTTCTTGCAATTGATCTTTCAGCTCTTCCAATTCCCTTGGGGCCATTCTGTATGGTGCCTTGGAAATTGGAGCTGTCCCAGGTTGTAACTCAATGCCAAATTCAATCTGTCTCAAAGGTGGTAAACCTGGCAATTCCTCTAGGAAGACATCTGTGAATTCCCTCACAATTAGAATCTGCTCAATAGGTATAAAAGACTGCGAATCTGCCCCAATAACAGATAGCAAATATCCTTGGCATCCGCTAGCTAACAGACGCCTAGCTTGCAAAGCAGAGATCACAGGAGCAACCTGTCCAGAAACTCCTGTAAAAGTCCAAGTGGCTGAACCAGGAGGATTGAAAGTTACTGTGCGCTTAGAACAATTTACCAATGCATTATTGGTAGACATCCAATCCATACCCAAAATAATGTCAAAGTCTGAAAAATCTAAAATCATCAAATCTGTGTGCATGATTGTATCGCCAAAATTTAAGGGGCACTACCTAAGTTCCCAACTAGACTTTAACACACCACCAGAAGGAACATGTACAATCAAATCAAACAAAGATACAGATGGTTGTTTTCCTAACTTTTTAACAAAAGCAGATGCTATAAATGAATGTGTACTGCCGGTATCAAATAACAAACATGCAGGAACATCATATAAAGAAATGATACCTCTAAGAACAGAGCCTGATGCCTGCTGTGCATCCTGCTGAGAGAGGGCAAACACATGAGCTGGGGCTAAAGCTCGCTGCTGGGCACCCTGACGCTGAACCGGCGGACGACTTGGCTGTGCTGGTCTAAATGGCTGAGTCGCAGACTGACCACTATGCGCTGGCTGATACTGAGGTCGGGTATCCCTCTGAGGGCAATCTCTACGGTAATGACCCATCTGTTTGCAATTATGGCACTGCACTCTGCTCATGGGACATGATCGAGCCAAATGTCCCAACTGTCCACATACATAACATCTCCTGTCCACCGCTGGACCCGTAGATCCCACACTCTGAGCGGGTCTAGGAGGCAACTGGGGTCTAGCACCACCCCTCTTGGGTTGCCTTCTAGAAAAGTCTATCGAATGATCACTGCTCTGACCCTGACTAAAAGATGTCCTGGACCTTTTTGAGTCTGAAAGAGCCACTGATTTCCCTTTGTCTTGAGTTATCTCGGCGCGAACTGACTCCACTCTAAGGGCCGCGTCTATAATCACCTGGAAGTCATCAAGCGGTGTAGCAGACAAACGGTCCTTAAGAGCAAAAGTCAAACCCCTCACAAAATGCTGGGACCTCTGTCTATCTGTGGCTACTATCTCTGGAAATAAACCAGCCAATCTGTCAAACTCTATCAAATACTGTGAAACAGTCTTTCCGTATTGCTGTAATGTCATGAATTCCTGTCTTTGACTGTCAAGAAAGTTCTTTGAAAAATATTTCTCAAAGAAAACTTCCTTGAATACCTCCCAAGATGATGCCCTAGCTCCAAGAGCAATCTGTCTGGCTGTCCACCACTCCTTAGCTCCATCAGCTAAGAAATACTCAGCTAGTCCTACTTTATCTTCCTCTGGGCACTTCATTACTTTAAAAGTATCCTCTAGTCCCCTTATCCAATTCCTTGCAGCCCAAGGATCTGAATCCCCCTTAAAGTTTCCAAATTTTTCTTTTCCTAGCATGGCGAAGTGTGACAGCATCGTCATGAAACCAGAAGCATAGTACGGTGGAACTGGGGCAGGAACTCCACCCTGAACTGCATCATGTATAACAGCTGGTGCAGGGGTTGGCATGCCAGCCAATCTATTAGGGTCCATAGAGCCAGCTAAAGGAACATTCTGGTCTATATGCCTACCAGGGTTCTCATTTTGATCTCTGGCCAGATCAGGAGACCTCTGAGCAACAGACTCTGCTGGATTTTGAGCGCGACCAGCACGCACATTGCGTCTCCCCCGCCTACCTCTACCAGTGGGACCAATACAAATCCTAGGTGGCATCCTGAAATTCACACAACAAAAGTCAGACAAAAGCACACTTTGTTATTTTACTTATTTACTTATTAATTATTATGCTTTTGTTTTTACCATTTGTTACTTTATTATTATTAACCTTAAGTCCTTAACCTTAACCCACCAGCCCTAGGTTCCTATAACCTATGCTCTGATACCAAATAAACTGTTACGCCCCGGAGAAAGACTTCGCTAGGGACGTAAGAGTTTAACAAGTACAAGCCAACAAATTATTACTACAATTATAACACCACAATATAACATCTACTAACAACTACTTGTATATGCATTAAGTCTCACAATTCCAAACCCAAAGAAAACAAATCAAAGTATGCAAGCTACAATGTTTTTCAATACTCTTCAACAAAGATCAAAATTTGGCTAACAACGCCAAAAATACAAATGAATCAACTCAAGTAAACAAACTGTAGTTATTTATCTTTCCCAAGGCCGCCATTTCTATCTAGCTATTCGTTTTGGGTTTGGGCCGGACCTGGACTTGGAGGCAAAACAAAGGAGTTAGCAAGAAAAGCTAAGTAGGAATCACAAAATGCATGTAACAAGGAAAGATAATTAAAAACAATTCCACTATTCTATATGTAATCATCACATCATCATAGTCGTGTAAAATCAAGAGCGTAACCACATAATAACCTCACAATCGAGTCCGCACTCTCTGTTAGAGTGTTTCCATCGTTGCTCAACCGATGGAACAACTGCCCCTCAGACAGCTCGGGGGATGTTGCGTCCAACATCCAGGACCCCGGTAAGTCTAATGACTTCCCGTCAGGTGACCTCTAGCTAGCACCTCTATAGTCGATCCACACTCGACACTATAGAGTCCACGGTGGTATAATAAGATTCATCAATGCCACGACATCAAGTAATCACCAAAAGGACTAAACTATCATCACAAGTGTATTAACAAAGCAACCATGCAACCATGTCATATCCATCACAATGATCAATAAACAAATGATAATGAGTTCAACGGTAAAGAAGCAATAATCAATGGAAGTAAACTATAAGGTATCACAGATTTCAGATAAATCAAAATGCTGTGATGAAAGGAGAAGGATTAGATTCCTACCTCAATGGTTGATTCTCTTTGTCAAATGTTTACCATTTCTCAAGATCCTTGAATCACTTAATTGTCTACCTTATCCAATCTTAGCTATCCTCTTTCTCTATTAATTTCAAAGAGAAAGGATTATTCAGTGCACATAATTAAAATTATGTTATTAATTCATTCAAGATAAAACTATGTATGTATTTAATTATTTCTTTATTGACATAAATCTTATTGTACTTTCATGTGGTTCATTCTAGACATGCATTTATATTAATTGTCGTCCAACTCACACTATTTGTTTCAATTAATTAACCCCATTTGGTCACACAAACATGTATTTGATATTTTCCACCATTTATAACTAATTCCAACAATTTCCTTATAATTCTAACTCATATATATACAAAAGTATGAAAGAAATCAAATCCAAACATAAATAAATTTTCAGCCAAATGAAACAATAGAATTCTTATCCATTAAACTAACTACTTAAGTGTTTAACTTCTACACTTAATTTATGAAAAAAAAAAAAATCAAAGTTACCTCGTAAGTTTCTTCTCACAAATCATACTTATACATCTTCTTTTACTCTTCTGTTGTGATACTTTTCAACACTCTTTATTCTTTTAATTAATACTTGTGTTCTCAAACTCTCTATTTACACGTATATATCTAATATTCTCTTACTCATACTTCTCTTTCTACATTTACTAACCCTTCTTATCTGCTCAAAGTATCTTTACTCACTATCTGTTTCCATGCTGAGATCTGAACATAAGTATTGATTAGGACTAGTAGAGATATAAATTCAATTATGCAAACAATATTCGTTTAACTATTTACAATGTGTCTATTCCTAAGTTTTTCCCCTAAAATAAATTGAGATGCTGTGAGGAAAAGCTATACATCACCAAACATATTTTAAAGAAAACTTTCCCTTCTAACAAACTTACGTTGGCAAGAGGTTAATACTAAAGTCAAATAAAATACTCATTCATTCATTGCCTAACAAATCCATTCCCAGATTTTAAGTTAAAGCAACATAAACACATCAGGACAGTATATCATTTCTTTCAAATCGTCATTCAAATGTTGTTAAACGTGAGGGAGCATGATGTTGTAGAGGCAAATAAAAATCATGCAATAGTGTAGCTAAACGCAAGGAATGGAATGACTGATATCATTGGATAAGGGAAACAATTTATAATCTGGTACTTGGAAACGAGGACAAATCATAAGAATCAATAAAGTAAGAACTAAGAGAAACGAGGGCTTTGAAATCATTAGGTAAATGAAATAATATTTTATACAAAATCTAGAAGTTCCATGAGAAGACAAAAAGGACTATCAGAATGCATCTCTTGTTAATGTAGCCTACACATACATCTGAAATCGCATAAAGAATTGATAGAATTAGAATAAAAAAAAGAAAACACTAGCTTCATAGCTTTAAGAACAACGTTACGCCCAATAATCCGGAAGCAATGGAAAGATGGAAGAACACCCAAAAATTCAGAGCAACAGGAGATAGAAGGAAGGAATCTCGTAGATCAAATTGAAGAAGAATACCTACCTCAAAATCCGTAAGCAAACAAAAATTCCACAAATTATGGCTGCAAACTTCTTGATAAAAATTTCCAGGTGATGATGCTGTCGGTCAAATTCTTGAAGTGAATCAAAAAGAAGAAACGCCACCAATCAACTAGTCGCCGCCGCTTGCCAAAGAGGAGAGAAATGAACGATGAAAAAAAAACAAAACCCTCGGCAAGAGAAAAGGAAAAAAGGGTTTAAATGAAAATTTACACATAAACCCATAGGTGTCTAAAAATTACAAACAAGTCCTGCAAAATAAAACAACAAATTAGTTTTTAAATTAAATTATAACAATACCCAGGTGAAAGCCTGATCTAGTCATGACCATGAGATTGGGTGAAAACAAAGTGGTGACACACTTTGTCCAATCGGATATTAGTTTGGCAAAGAGACTGTAATGCATCGGTATCTTGTTGCGATGATGGGGATGTCGATGCTGATATCCATTCCGAAGACTTGGGTAGCAGTGATGCACTGCTAGGTGCCACTCACTGCTTGTGATGACTTAAGTTCATCACTGCCAACGTCAGAGGAACCTACAAGGTCGCACAACTTGAAACTCGGGTTCTCGTATTGATCGAGCAGCCTAATGATCGAGTTATTGGATAACTCGGATCTTTTTGGGAGAATCTATCAGCGCCATTGTGCCTGATGGATGGAAGGGACTTATTGGAGCTAACTTCATTTTTGGGCCAGATTGGCCTAATGGACCCTATAGGCTAATTGGGCCAAATGGGCCAAATGAAGTGTTAGCATGAAGCATGGACCAATGGGCCTCCAAGCCCAATGGGCGTGAAGCCCAGTTGGGGCATGAGGTCCAGTGGGCCTTGAGGCCCAATGGGCCATCAGGCCTAATGGGCCATGACAATAAGTTGCGTGGGCCCAATAGAAATCATGAGAATTAAATACTGCATTTAATTCCGGGAATTAATTCTGTATTTAATTCTGCATTTAATTATACATTTAATTCTGTAATTAATTCTAAGTTTAATGATGAATTTAATTCTGAATTTGATTCTGAATTTGAAGAGTCACATCATTAATGATCATTATGAGACTTTATTTCAAGGTTTTAATGAGTCATTATGAGACTTTAATTCAGGGTTTAATTCTATAATTAATTTTGAATTTAATTCTACCATTAATAATGAATTTATTACAGAGATTAATACTGAATTTATTTCAGAATACCAGAGGTCACCGTGATTTCTATATAAGGGCTAGGAGGGTTGAGAGGAAGCTGTTCTGGATGAGGAGAAGTCTCCGAGAGACTCGTGCGGGGAGACTTCATTCGCAAGCTTGGAGCTTGGCGATTTCTCCTTCTTCCTCTCCTCTTGGCATTCACAAGGTTGGACCTTGGCGAGTTTCCATCAACCCTCTCCTTGGCGCCTTCTACTTGTGAGTGGCGCAAGTTCTAGAGGAGGACTCCCCAAGAGGCGTGGATCTTCTTCCCGAGGCTAGCACCGGGCGTGGAAGAAGAGAACTCGAGCGTCGGCTGTGTGCGAGACTGCAGAGGGCGCACATTTGGGCGCCTGCATCGCATCCATCATCTTCGTTGCAAGGTATCATCTCTTACTCACCGTGTCGATCTCCTCGCAAGACTCAATCTTCTAGTTTTTTTGGGACTGGCCTGTTTCGGGGATTGCTTCCACTGTGCTTGTCTGTAAAATTTTTAAAATCCCCGGGGTTTCCCAATAGTGGTATCAGAGGCATCTTGCGAACTCGAACGGTGTTTTATGCTTTGATTGTATGCTCACATGGCATCTGAAATTTTTTGAAAATTTGAATATGCGCATGGATTTTTCTAAGTAGGAAAAATCGTAAGTTTTTCGTTCTTAACATCTATTCGATCTCTTTGGTTTTTCGCTTTCTTCACTTGGTGGGATAGACCCATATGTGAGAGAATTAATTTCTCCCCACGCATGTAGGATAGGCCTACTGTGTGGGACTTCTTGGCAAGTTAAGGATTGCAAGGGTAGGCGGCAAGCGTGCTTGGAGCATGCATGCGCCACTTGTAGACTCCCGAGAGAAACAAAAAATCCTAGATTTATGAACGGACGTTGAGGTTGAAAGACAAGTTTTCTAAGAAACTAAAACTAAAGTTTTATGATTTCTTGAGCATATAGAAAAGCATGAGATGATTGTGCATCGTGTTGTGGTCATAGTCAAGCCTCTTGTATGCCTGTGATGTATTCTGTGTGAGGCCTGCGTGCCGCTTTTTCTTTTTGTTTTGTAAATGCACAAAGAAGATTAAGGGCGCATCCCTCTTGAAGCTTACATCTTGACGCATCAACCATGATGGCGCATCTTGCTTGGTGGCGCAAGTAAGGGCTTGGCCGAACCGTAGGGTTCGTGAGCTATCCCTCTTGGCACAAGCATGATGGCGCATCATGCATGGAGGACCCATCAATGTCTTGGCCGAACCCTTGGGTTTGCGTGCTATGCCTTGATGTGGAGGACCTTGAAGCCACACTTAAAGATAGAGCTTAGTGGCAGCTAGGTTAGGTCTGGTTGGGGCTTGTCACCTAGGTCAAGCATTGAACATCCTTTGGCATGTGATGGTTCAATGTGTTGATTAGGCTATGACCACATTGCTTGTTTACTATTTTCCACTTCTGCTAAAGCATGTCTGGTTGTGTTTTATCGTTTTGTTATCACTATAGGATTGCATGCCTGTAATGTTAGACAAAAGATAAAACTAAGAGGATGAGACCTCAAAAACCCTCAAAAATAATATCAAGTCTGGAATAGCCTTCTCACACGTAGCCCTCGTCAAACTATCGATCGATGGTGTTGTTCATTGTTTCCACCCTAGTGGACACACCCATCTATCTTTAGGAGGCGTGCGGTGATAATGTTTTCCCCAGTCCAGTTAAAATCCTGGACGTGCCTTTGCAAGGAATTCGTTGGCCCTGGGCATAACGGTCAGGATAGACTTGACTAGTTTTTCATATGTGGTGGCCACGTGATGGAACTCTAGAGGCAGCCTCGAGAAGTTAAGGTTTTGTGTTGTTCCAGCCCTAGCTGGGCACAAAATGCTTGAACTATCTTGAGAAGGGGAATTGCCAAGTTGCAATTGGCCGGCGCGCCTACCTTGGGATACATGCGTCACCTCGTGCAATACATCCTGCCCTAGCGGGACGCGAGGCCGTGTGAGGAACAAGGATCCCATCTCACTAGAAAATCTCGAATTTCCCGATTGACTTTGTGGGTTGTCAATTCGATTAAAATAGTGGGAGACATAATCATTTAATGCAAGTCCAGATTAAATGATTCGAAGTAGTACTAATCTGCTATCTTGGTTGTTGTAGATCAATGGCTACGAACAATAGCAGAGGGTCACTGCGATCTATCCTGGAAAAGGACAAGTTGGTTGGATCCAACTTGATGGACTGGTATCGGAACTTGAGGATTGTCCTTAAGCTTGAGAGGAAGCTCTATGTCCTTGAGCAACCTATTCCAGAGCCACTTCCATGCTCGGCCTCAGCGGCTGAGAAGGATGCTTTTGATAAGCATCAGGCTGATACTTTGGAGGTTGCTAATTTGATGCTAACCAACATGTCACCTGAATTTAGAGGGCAATATGAATCTAAGAGTGCTTTTGAGATTATTTATAATCTAAGGCAGCTCTTCAATGAATTGGTCGAGCTCAACCCTCCTAAAGTAATCATTCAGTGTGGTGAACCGAAAGGTTTGACCAAAGACCTGAAACTAAAGATGGAAAGGATCAGGAATAACAGGTACTATTCATGTGGAGGGCCACCTCACATGTTGAAGGACATGGTGCGACTTCAGAACGAGGAGAAGAGAAGCAGGGCTTCGTCTTCTGGCGCAGGTATTTATGTTACCGAAGTCAACCTTTCTACTTCTATGTCATGGGTATTGGATACCGCATGCGGAGCTCATATTTGTACAAATATGCAGGGGCTCAAGAAAAGTAGATCGGTGCGGCCTGGAGAGATTGACTTATGTGTTGGAAACGGAGCATAGGTTGCTGCTGTTGCCGTAGCACTTTTGACGCTCTCCCTGCCTTCTGGACTTCAACTAGAGTAAAATAATTGCTATTATGTATCTTCTCTTACCAAAAACATTGTATCTATTCCTTGCTTGGCAAGGAAAGGATTTAAATTTGAAATAAAAGAGGACTCTTGTTCTTTTTTATTTACAAATGTGTTTTATGGGAAGGGTACCTTGTGCAATGGATTATATGTCTTGGACATGGATAACTCTATATGTAACATAAATCATAAAAGGATCAAACTAAATGGTTCAGTTGGTATGTACCTTTGGCATTATCGATTAGCCCATATAAATAAAAATTGCATTCAACAACTCCATGCAAATGGATTGTTGGGTTCAACCTCCTTGGAGGAGTTTGATACTTGCGAGCCTTGTTTATTAGGGAAAATGACAAAGGCACCCTTCACCAAGATTGGTGAGAGGGCAGGAGGTTTGTTGGATCTCATACACAGTGATGTGTGTGGGCCATTCAGTAAACAAGCCAGAGGAGGGTACAACTACTTCATCACATTTACTGATGACTTCAGTAGATATGGTTATGTTTATTTGATGAGACATAAGTCCAAATCCTTTGAGAAATTTAAGGAGTTCAGACATGAAGTAGAGAACCAGCTTGGTAGATCTATTAAGGCTCTTCGATCAGATCGTGGAGTGGTGAAGAGTACCTGAGCGGTGAGTTCTTTGACTATCTTAGAGAGTGGGATTCTATCCCAACTCACTCCTCATGAAACACCTCAACGGGATGGTGTGTCTGAAAGGAGAAATCATACCTTGTTGGACATGGTTCGATCTATGATAAGTCATGCAACTCTACCACCCTCATTTTGAGGACATGCACTTGAGATAGCTTCTCTCATACTGAATAATGTTCCATCTAAAAGTGTCTCCAAGATTCCGTACGAGGTATGGAGTGGGAGACGGCCGAATCATTCTTTTATCAGAGTCTGGGGATGTGAGGCTTACGTCAAACATCAGGATTCTAGCAAGCTAGAACCTAGATCTGATAAATGTGTGTTTGTGGGGTATCCTAAGGAAACTAAAGGATATTACTTCTATATTCCCAGCGAGAACAAAGTTTTTGTTGCTCGAGGTGCTGTCTTTCTAGAGAAGGAATTTCTCATGAAAGAAGTCAGTGGGAGAAAGTTTGACTTAGACGAGGTCCAAGTGCAATCACAAGACACAGAGATGGAACCTGAGCCACCTGTACTGGTTGCTGGGCAACTGGAGGCTCAGACACAGGCCCTGCGTAGGTCTAGGAGGATTCGTCGTGCACCTGAGAGGTACGGGTCGCTGCCGACCCAACACGACGGGATCTTCATCATTGAGGATGAACCCAGGACCTATGATGAGGCGGTCGCTGGATCGGACTCCGAGAAATGGCTTGAGGCTATGAGATCCGAGATGGATTCCATGTCAGCTAACCAAGTCTGGGATTTGGTTGAGCTACCAGATGGGGTAAAACCTATCGGGTGCAAATGGGTCTTCAAGAGGAAGACTGACATGGATGGCAACGTAGTTACCTATAAGGGTAGACTTGTGGCTAAAGGATTCAGACAAGTTCACGGGGTGGACTATGATGAAACCTTCTCGCCAGTTGCCATGTTCAAATCCATTCGAATCTTTCTTGCTATAACTGCATATCATGATTATGAGATATGGCAGATGGATGTAAAGACAGCGTTCCTTAACGGGAAGCTGACAAAGAATGTGTTTATGACACAACCTGATGGTTTCATCCATCCTGCAGAGGCCAATAAGGTCTGCAGGCTAAAAAGATCCATTTATGGATTAAAGCAAGCCTCTCGAAGTTGGAATCTTCGATTTGATGAGGCAGTAAGAGATTACGGCTTTGTCAAGAGCGAAGATGACGCCTGTGTATACAAGAAATTCAGTGGGAGCTTGGTGACATTTCTGGTCCTGTATGTCGATGACATACTACTCATCAAAAACGACATCCCTAGTCTTCAAGCTGTGAAGACATGGTTGGGGAAGTGTTTTGAGATGAAAGACTTAGGGGAGGCCGCCTATATCCTAGGCGTGAGGATCTACCGGGATAGATCCAAGAAGCTCCTGGCCCTTAGTCAGAGTACCTACATTGATAAGGTCCTAGAGAGATTCAGCTTAGAGCAATCTAAGAAAGGATATCTTCCAGTGAGACATGGCCTTATTCTCTCCAAGAGCCAGTGTCCCGTTACACAGGCTGAGAGGGACGACATGAGTCGAGTGCCCTATGCTTCGGCGGTAGGTTCGATCATGTATACGATATTGTGTACTAGACCAGACGTGGCTTATGCTTGGAGCATAACCAGCAGATACCAATCTAATCCAGGTCTACAGCACTGGGTGACTGTAAAGAACATTCTATGTTTCTGAGAAGAACTAAAGAATGGTTCTTGGTCTATAGGGACAGGAAGAGCTCAATGTTCAGGGGTACACTGAGGCATCGTTCCAGTCTGACCCTGATGACTTCAGATCGCAGATAGGCTATGTGTTCAGATTGAGTGGAGGTGCTATGAGCTGAGAGAGCTCTAAGCAATCCATTGTAACTGATTCTACGACCGAGGCTGAGTATGTCGTTGCTTCTGAGGCAGCCAAAGAAGCCGTTTGGATTCGAAAGTTCATTTCTGAACTTCAGGTGGTTCCAACTGCTGTGGATCCGATTGAGGTCTATTGTGACAACAATAAAGCGATGGCACAGGCAAAGGAACCACGGTCTCATCGAAAATCCAAACACATTCTTAGTAGATTTCACCTGATCTGGGAGATCATTGATAGAGGTGATGTCAAGATAAGCAGAGTTGACACAGACAACAATCTGGTAGACCCACTGACTATGGCTTTGGCGCAGCAGAAGCGTGTTGGTCATACGAGGGACATGGGGTTGAGTTTTCTCAACAACTAAGTCTAAGTGCAAGTGGGAGATTGTTGGTGTATATGCCCTTGGACCCGTTGTTGGTCAAGATTGTACTACTTGATATTGATATTTATATATCATTCTGGCATTGTCGTTATTATGCTATATTTACATCTGCGATTATGTACATGGATAATAATGTCCCTGGAAACAGATTGTATCTGTGCTCAAACGGTGTGTCCCCGGTCGAATACCTGAGTGGATAAGGGACAGCTCTGGTACATGTGAGACTGGTATATGGGCTGGTTACGCACGGGGTGCTAACGCAGGCATATGGGTATGTCAGTGGTGGATATACTGAACCGACCCGCTGTGAGGCTTTAACTTGGTGTCATGAGTTAAGCTCACATGTGACAGAAGATGCATTGATCTCTCGACTTGAGGTCATTGACTCTTCTATATGGTTAGGAATATGCTTTGATACAACCTAATGTCTCGCCGTAGTAGGGAGGTCATAACGGTTGTCATTGGGTATGTGACGACCCATATGAGAAGATCAATAGACAGACATAGGATTTGCCCCTTCCTACGAGAAGCTTGATATCAACGGGGCCCCCTATGGTTGCATGACTGAGAGTGTATGGCCATACCCAGGTGAAAGCCTGATCTAGTCATGACCATGAGATTGGGTGAAAACAAAGTGGTGACACATTTTGTCCAATCGGATATCAGTTTGGCAAAGAGACTGTAATGCATCGGTATCTTGTTGCGATGATGGGGATGTCGATGCTGATATCCATTCCGAAGACTTGGGTAGCAGTAATGCACTGCTAGGTGCCACTCACTACTTGTGATGACTTAAGTTCATCACTGCCAACGTCATAGGAACCTACAGGGTCGCACAACTTGAAACTCGGGTTCTCGTATTGATCGAGCAGCCTAATGATCGAGTTATTGGATAACTCAAATCTTTTTGGGAGAATCTATCAGTGCCATTGTGCCTGATGGGATGGAAGGGACTTATTGGAGCTAACTTCATTTTTGGGCCAGATGGGCCTAATGGGCCCTATAGGCTAATTAGGCCAAATGGGCCAAATGAAGTGTTAGCATGAAGCATGGACCAATGGGCCTCCAAGTCCAATGGGCGTGAAGCCCAGTTGGGGCGTGAGGTCCAGTGGGCCTTGAGGCCCAATGGGCCGTCAGGCCTAATGGGTCATGACAATAAGTTGCCTAGGCCCAATAGAAATCATGAGAATTAAATACTGCATTTAATTCTGGGAATTAATTCTGTATTTAATTCTGCATTTAATTATGCATTTAATTCTGTAATTAATTGTAAGTTTAATGATGAATTTGATTCTGAATTTAATTCTGAATTTGAAGAGTCACATCATTAATGATCATTATGAGACTTTATTTCAAGGTTTTAATGAGTCATTATGAGACTTTAATTTAGGATATAATTCTATAATTAATTTTGAATTTAATTCTACCATTAATAATGAATTTATTACAGAGATTAATTCTGAATTTATTTAAGAATACCAGAGGTCACCGTGATTTCTATATAAGGGCTATGAGGGTTGAGAGGAAGCTGTTCTGGATGAGGAGAAGTCTCCGAGAGACTCGCGCGGGGAGACTTCATTCGCAAGCTTGAAGCTTGGCGATTTCCCCTTTGAGACTCTCGCTTGGAGACTTGTTTCGCAAGCTTGGAGCTTGGCGATTTCTCCTTCTTCCTCTCCTCTTGGCATTCGCAAGGTTGGACCTTGGCAAGTTTCCATCAACCCTCTCCTTGGCGCCTTCTACTTGTGAGCGACGCAAGTTCTAGAGGAGGACTCCCCAAGAGGCATGGATCTTCTTCCCGAGGCTAGCACCGGGCGTGGAAGAAGAGAACTCGAGCGTCGGCTGTGTGCGAGACTGCAGAGGGCGCACATTTGGGCGCCTGCATCGCATCCATCATCTTCGTTGCAAGGTATCATCTCTTACTCACCGTGTCGATCTCCTCGTAAGACTCAATCTTCTGGTTTTTTTGGGACTGACCTGTTTCGGGGATTGCTTCCACTGTGGTTGTCTGTAAAATTTTTAAAATCCCCGGGGTTTCCTAACAAAACGAAGCTACCCCTCAAATTTCAAGTCAAAAGGAGCCAAATTGCAAAAATATGGCACTACCATATTTTTGAGCCAAACTCTCACGGTACCGTATTTCGCAGGGGATGTTTCAGGTGAAATATGTCACTGCCGTATGAAACTACACGCCACCGTATTTTCCAGCGATTTCAACCAGAAAAGTTTGACAAGAATACGGCACTACCGTATGAAATCGCATGGCACCGTATTTTGTGACAAAGCTGAACAGAAAGTTTTAGCAAGAATATGGCACTGCCGTATATTTAATAGAAATTGTCACGGTACCATATTTGCTACCCGGAACTTACAGAAGGAAAATACGGCACTGCCGTAATCAGAATACGGCCGTATTTTTAACTAGATTCGTGACTTTTTCGGGCTGATTCTTGCGCAGGTCATAACTTTTGATACAGAAGTCCAAATTGAGATCTGAAAGAAGTGGCAAACTCGTCTTTAAGAGGAAAAGAAGCACGAAGTGGAACGAATAACGTTTATCCAGTATTGAGAGAGAAATTGATAGAACAGTGCTTAGGGTTTGGCTTCATGGCGAGAGGCATGGAGGCGACCTCAGGCCGTGATTTTTACACTGAAGCCTCGCTTGGAGGATAGGAGGATGCACCAGAAGTTTCAGAGCGTTTGGAGTCCGATCGGAGGAGAAATCAACAAAACAGCGGTGACAGCGCTGTTCAATGGCAATTACGGTGCTGCAATTTCGATTACAGCACCGTGTTTTGTAACTTCTACCCTTCTCCTTTGATTTCTGATACTTTAAAACTATGGTTGATTGTAATCTTTCCTTCATGCTAGCTTAGATCTTTTTATGGGACATGGGGAGTAATCCCCTTAGTTTGTTAATGACTAGAAAATATTGATTTTTGTCAAGTTTAATTTTAATATGATAATTTTACTTTTGTGATTGATTGTTCTTTAATTCTCTTTAGTTTTATAAATATCAGCATGTTTTAGAGTTTTGCGAAATAGACCGAGAGGTTGATCGTTTGAAATTCGGAACCCTAGGAATCGTTGAGTTTGGAACTATCGTAAGAGATTAGATAGTTCTTCGAATTCTAATTTTTAGTGATTTTATTGCCATGTTGAATTTCTAATACTTTGGATTGAGTTAATGTGTAGACTTGATTTGATCTTGCACGAGAGTGAGGATCGAGTCGTCGGAAAATCATAAGTAAAACCTGTGTTGAGTTTCAGGATGCACGAGAGTGATCCTTGAGATTCCACTTGAGATGATTGACTTAGAATTCGGATGCACGAGAGTGATCCTTGAGTTCTTTGTTCAATGATTCACTTATCTTTAGCATTGAGAATAGATCTTGCACGAGAGTGAGGATCGATTATCTGCATGATTGTCTGCACGAGAGTGAAACAACACCTTTATGAAGTGAATTAGGTCTTTATCATAATAGAATTAAACTGACAACCTTTATTTCCTTCTAGTCATTAGAATTAAGGTGGATGAAACCCTAGTCCTAGTTTCTCTCTGATTGTCTTTTTCGTGTGTTCTCCATCATTGCTTTTCATCATATTCGGTTTGCTTAGCTAGTGAGAATACAACTATTTGGTACTTAACAATAAGGTCTCTGTGGTTCGATATTTTTATTACTTCGAAATATCTGTGCACTTGCGGACATAACAAGTTTTTGGCGCCATTGCCGGGGACCTTAGTTTTGTTAATATCAAAATAGTTGTTAGTATTACTAGACTAAGTTCTATTTATTTTAGATTTAACTTTGTTTTTTTTGTTTTTGCAGGTTTTGGATTTTCACAGTTTTGACAGAATTATGAATTCTTAAATTTGTGAATTGCTTGTGTTTTATTCTTTTTAAATTTTTTATATATTCTAAAAAAAATAGTTCTTATTGATTGGTGTTGGATTATCTCTCTGTTTTTGATAAATTTGAAAATATGTCTTTTTATCACAACTCCTGGGCAACTAAAAGAGGTAAGGTGTACATGCCACAAAATGATTCACGATGCACTCTTGCAGATATATCGAAATTACACTCCTATTTTGTTACATGTAATATTTGTAAATCATCTGATCATTATACTTCTGATTGCAAATTTTTAATTCCTCCAAATTCTAATTCTTCATGGTATCAAGATGATCATTATAAATCTAGTTGGGAAAATCAAAGTCCTTTTTATGGTGATTGCTCAAACAATAATTATGAACCATGCTTTGAGAAAACTGAAAAATCTAGTTTAGAGGGCATGTTTGAGAAATTCATGAGTTCACAATTGAAACAAAATGATGAAATGAATGATAATATGAAACAAATCAGTTCTAGGCTTGAAGATACACTAAGGCAAGTAAGTTCTAGGCTTGATGATTTATGTGCTGATACTGAAATGTTAGAAAACTGGATAGCACAACAAAATTGTTTGTTTGAATTTGATTTGGAAACTGAGGAAGTTGATTTAGAAAATTTCCCTTCTGATTATGATTGTTTTGAGATTGAGCCTTATGTTAACATTAATGAATCTCACTTTGATTTTGATGATTGTAAAATTGATTCATGTGATAATTTATTTGTTGAAAAGTTTGAGAAAATTGATTTTGAAAAACCCTCTTTTGATGAACTTGATTCTTTTGATATTGTATCATTTATGGTTAAATCTGATGAGCATAATGAAGGTTCAAAAATTATAGACATTGATGAACCCCACTGTGATTTTGGTGATATTTTTGAAATTAATGATAAATCTCTTGTGGTTAACTCTAATTCTATTAATTCTTTTTCATATGATTCTGATTTTGACTCTTCTGATGATGAATTATTTGTGGGGAAGCATGAGGAAATTGATTGTGAAGAGTCTCATCTTGATTTTGATAATGATTTTGATATTGATAAACTATTTGATTGTGAGCATGAGGAACCTGAAGATGATTTGAAAATTACAAACACTAATGAATCTCACTCTGATGTTTTGCCCATATCTTTTGTTGAATATTTTGATGAATTTGAAAAATTATGCTTTATTGAGGAATCTAATGAAAGACATAAACATTATTATGATGATCCAATGCTTGATTATTTTGATCAAAGTCCTACTTCTATTGCTATTGAAAATATTAATCTGAAGAAAGGACTTATGATTTTGCTTTTTGATAAACATAGGAAGATCATAGAGATTACTTTGAGTGGATTTGAAAATCTTGATTTTAAATTCTGCATGTTTAAGAAAGCCACATCAATCATGAATTGTGTGAAATTTTGGATATTTGGATTAGTGGCTAATCTTTTGGGAAAAAGGAAATGCAGAAGATTGTATGCTTTATACTTTGGAACTGATTCACCTGCTTCACCATGAGATTTGAGTTTAAGTCAAGCTATGGACCAAAAATTAGCGCTTCTTGGGAGGCAACCCAAGCACACTTTTACTTTGCTTAGTTTCTTTTATTTTAGTTTATTTTCCTTTTCTTGTTGCAGGAAAATAAAATTCTTTACGGTTGCACTGCTTTCCTTGGACACCTGCGGCTTCTTCTCCAGATTTGCAGCACCTCTAGCTACACTGCATCTGCCTCTGACATCACTATCTCCAGCCGTCGACACTGGATCATACCACCAGCAGATTCTTATTTCTTTTGCTGCCTCTTATTCCATGATTTTATTTATTTTTGCAGCAGTTCTTTATTATTGACTCTGATTTTTTTATGCAGTACTATCTTTTGCACCGACCGACGATCTCACCTCTATGACTGTATTCTCAAGCAGGCCACTAGAGATTACTCACTCTACTGTCGGCACCATCACCATCATTGCTAGCAGCTTTTCAGCTAGCCTCTGTTCCATCTCTACTTCTCAGCTGCACCAGCACTCTTCTGGACCATTTATGATATCTCTGATTTCCTTTTGAGAAAAAAAAATGTTATTCTTTTTTATTTTTTTAGTAAGAGACTATTTTTAGAACTGAGCCTTATGTACTTAAAATTATGCAGGGAAATTTTTAAAAGACACATCTTTGGACCTAGTAGCATCTGCCTCGACACTATTTTTGATCTGAACCTTATGTATTTTCGGTCAGAGATTGCTATATAGTTTTGTGAGTATCTTTTGCACTCTCTTGTATTCATGATTATTTCATATGGTTGCATCTCTGATTGTATCACTCACTGAGATTTCTATTCGATGTGGTCTCTTGAATCTATCGTTTTACCCTCTTGACCATGATTGTTTGAGTTTGATGCTTCACACCTTTTGCATTGATTTTGACATATTTTGAGGTTTAAAAATTTTTATGACTTGAATCCATGAGATAAGAGATGTGTAGATTAAACATTGATTATGAAAGTTCATGCTAATGCCTGTAAATGAAGATATACCTATTATATTGAATTTATTTCTTCAATATATATCTACTTATTGAAATTATTCATTGATTAATGCATATGTTTTGGGTAGGTATGTTGTTTGATGAATGCAATCTAAGAGTGAAGCATCTTTCTTGAATAAAATGAGCATATGAGTGTAAGTTTTGAATTAATGTCAATTGATTAACCTAGTTGATGTTTGATTTATCTTACTATTTGTTGGGAAGGAAGAATCCATGATCCACAAAAATAGTGAGAGACTCCCCTACTTGGCACTGTGCAAAATTGACAGTGGTACCTAAGACATGGGTTGAAGTCTATAAAAAAAAGGAGAGAGAAAAAGAAAAAGACTCCTCTACTTGGCACTGTGTAAAATTGACAGTGGTACCTAAGACAAGATTTGAAGTCCAAAATAAAAAGTATGTATCTATGTGGGTATATGCAGAAATAAAAAATAATAATAAAAAAAAATAAAAAAAAGGAGAGGGGCAAGAAAAGAGAGGTTCTGTGTGGAAAAAGATCTTGGAGACTTTATTCCTGTAAACAAAGGTATGATAGATTTAAACTGAAAATTAGGTGAATTCATGAGACTGAAATTCTTTTCATTATGTGAGTTGCGAAGTTTTATTTAATCAAAGTTGTAGATCTTGAAGATTAAATTCATTGGATGATGTATTTATCTCAAAATTTTGTGCAAAAAGTTGATGGAATATTTCATGAGTGATTATATTTTAGAAATTTATTTTTCATAAAAGAGCATATTTTCCATACTTAGCATTGTTCTTTATTTTATTTGCTTGAGGATAAGCAAAGTTTGAGCCTTATGTGTTTGATGACACCAAAATTCATAGTATATTTTGTGTCATAATTATGCTCTTTTGCTTGTTTTTAAGCCTTATTTGTCAAATATTGCAGAATCTACACCATTTCTTATTTTTGATCATTTTCAGGTTAAAAGTGCTATATTTTGATGGATTTTGGAAGAATTGAGCACACCAATGGATTCCAGACGTTGAAACGAAGCTACCCCTCAAATTTCAAGTCAAAAGGAGCCAAATTGCAAAAATACGGCACTACCGTATTTTTGAGCCAAACTCTCATGGTACCGTATTTCGCAGGGGATGTTTCAGGTGAAATACGGCACTGCCGTATGAAACTACACGCCACCGTATTTTCCAGCGATTTCAACCAGAAAAGTTTGACAAGAATACAGCACTGTCGTATGAAATCGCATGGCACCGTATTTTGTGACAAAGCTGAACAGAAAGTTTTAGCAAGAATACGGCACTGCCGTATATTTGAGAGAAATTGTCACGGTACCGTATTTGCTACCCGGAACTTACAGAAGGAAAATACGGCACTGCCGTAATCAGAATACGATACCGTATTTTTAACCAGCTTCGTGACTTTTTCGGGTTGATTCTTGTGTGGGCCATAACTTTTGATCCAGAAGTCCAAATTGAGATCCAAAAGAAGTGGCGAACTCGTCTTTAAGAGGACAAGACGTACGAAGTGGAAGGAAGAACTTTTATCTAGTATTGAGAGAGAAATTGACAGAACGGCACTTAGGGTTTGGCTTCATGCCGAGAGGCGTGGAGGCCACCTCAGGCCATGAGTTTTACACTGAAGCCTCGCCTAGAGGAGAGGAGGACGCACCAGAAGTTTTAGAGCGTTTGGAGTCCGATCGGAGGAGAAATCAACAAAACAGCGGTGACAGAGCTGTTCAAAGGCAATTACGGTGCTGCAATTTCGATTACAGCACCGTGTTTTGTAACTTATACCCTTCTCCTTTGATTTCTGATACTTTGAAACTATGGTTGATTGTAATCTTTCTTTCATGCTAGCTTAGATCTTTTCATGGGACATGGGGAGTAATCCCCTTAGTTTGTTAATGACTAGAAAACATTGATTTTTGTCAAGTTTAATTTTAATATGATAATTTTACTTTTGTGATTGATTGTTCTTTAATTCTCTTTAGTTTTATAAATATCAGCATGTTTTAGAGTTTTGCGAAATAGACCGAGAGGTTGATCGTTTGAAATTTGGAACCCTAGGAATCGTTGAGTTTGGAACTATCGTAAGAGATTAGGTAGTTCTTCGAATTCTAATTTTTAGTGATTTTATTGCCATGTTGAATTTCTAATACTTTGGATTGAGTTAATGTGTAGACTTGATTTGATCTTGCACGAGAGTGAGGATCGAGTCGTCGGAAAATCATAAGTAAAACCTGTGTTGAGTTTCAGGATGCACGAGAGTGATCCTTGAGATTCCACTTGAGATGATTGACTTAGAATTCGGATGCACGAGAGTGATCCTTGAGTTCTTTGTTCAATGATTCACTTATCTTTAGCATTGAGAATAGATCTTGCACGAGAGTGAGGATCGGTTATCTGCATGATTGTCTGCACGAGAGTGAAACAATACCTTTATGAAGTGAATTAGGTCTTTATCATAATAGAATTAAACTGACAACCTTTATTTCCTTCTAGTCATTAGAATTAAGGTGGATGAAACCCTAGTCCCAATTTCTCTCTGATTGTCTTTTTCATGTGTTCTCCATCATTGCTTTTCATCATATTCGGTTTGCTTAGCTAGTGAGAATACAACTATTTGGTACTTAACAATAAGGTCTCTGTGGTTCGATATTTTTATTACTTCGAAGTATCCGTGCACTTGCGGACACAATAGAAATAAATAGCTAAAGTGATTTTTTCTTGAGTTGTGGCATGTGTTTTTTTTTCTTTTTTTTTTGGCATGGTTTGCCAAACTTTGAGTTTTGTTGAGAATTGTGGAAAAATGATGTAAAATGCATACCTTGGTTTGTTTTTAGTATGGACTATAAGTTTTGAAAACTTATTCAAACTTTTGTTAATAAATGCATTGTTGTGGTCTAGGATGTGAAATATTATTGTGATGGTTTGTATCTCTTAAACTCTTACGTCCTTGGCGAAGACTTCCACCGGGGGGTAACATCTTCACTTGAAGCTCATCTTGGCCAAAATATCCATTCCGGCTAAGCTACAACAGAACTCAAGTTTTTCCTTAGTAATAACTTTTGTTAGCATATCTGCAGAGTTCTAATCTGTATGAAGTTTCATCACTTGCATTTCACCATCTTCAATTGTTGTGCGCAACCAATGATACTAAATGTCAATGTGTCTGGTTCTTGCATGGTACATGATGTTTTTAGTTAAATCCAATGCACTTTGACTATCACAAAACACCACATACTCCTTTTGCTTCAGTCCTAATTCATTTAGGAATCTTTTCATCCATAACATTTCCTTACAAGCTTTAGTGGCAGCAATGTATTCTGCTTCTGTAGTAGACAAAGCAACACACTTTTGTAGCTTAGATTGTCACGATACAACTCCCCTACAAAAGTGAATAAATACCCTGAAGTAGATTTTCTATTATCAAGATCTCCTGCCATATCTGAATCTGTAAATCCTACTAGGACTGCCTGTGACTTCCCAAAACCTAAACACATCTTTGAAGTACCTTTCAAATATCTGAAAATCCATTTGACAGCTTCCCAAAGAGCTTTCCCTGAATATGAAAGAAATCTACTAACAAGTCAAATAGCATGAGCAATATTAGATCTGGTGCAAACCATCAAATACATTAATAACCCTACAGCTGAGGAGTAGAGTATAAAAGACATATTATATTTCTCTTGCTCTGTACTTGGACTGGATTTCTTACTTAACTTGAAGTGATTGGCTAAGGGTGTGCTAACTGATTTAGCATTTTGCATGTCAAATCTCTTAAGCATCCTTGCAACCAGCATCAAGTAGTTAATAAAATCTAACGAAAATTATGCCAAATTAAGGCCACCACCCCAATCACACTCAAACTCGAAGAACACATTGAATTGATGAGGCAATCTAACCAAAAATTAGGAGCACTCATCATGGTAGGGCTGTAGAACAGCCGTAGAGTCACTTTCACAATATGTTTGTGGCGATAGTGATTGATCTCAAAACCCTAATTCCAGCCGCCTGGCAGCTTTTCTTTTCCCCACGTTTGGTCACCAACAGGCACTGCCTCTACCTTCCAGCTCAGAGTGCCCACCACTTTCCCTGTGCATCAAATATAACGCACGTGCCAAAATTATTTCTACACAGAGCATGTAGATGGGCTCGTCATCGTCAGCAGAGAGCAGCCGAACACAAAGGCTGCTACTCTTTGCCAAGTCGAACTATATCAACTTCTCGAAGCACAAGCTCATAATTAAGAAAAATTCTTAAACAAAATTCTTATCTAAAACCGTTCATCTTTTTGAAATTATTATGAAATCAATCTATATTGCTTTAAGATTCACATATAATCGCAAATGTCTCATGAAGTTCACTCCTAAAATCATATTTGTCTCTCTGTAGCAGATGTTGTGCTTCTTTCAAGCTCTCTTCAAGCTCACCTTTGTTGTGATAAGCCTGTGGCCGTGGATATGAGCAGGAGTTACTCATGCTCCTATTCATCATGCTGAAGGCAACATCCAGTGCTTGTTCCTTGTTTTTGAGATGAGCACCACCACAAACCAGCACTGAATATCATCATGCTGAAAGATGGTGATCTTACTCTGAGGTTTGAGGTCCATAAAAATTGCTGAATTTTTAAACGCACGTGACAAATTTAAGAAAGGTATAAAGATGAATAAGAGGCGTGTAGTTACTGTTCTCGATAAAAGTTCCATCTTTTATGCAAGTTTTTCTAGATTCAACACTCAAGATACGAGATGCAAATCTAAGACATGTAATTATGCAGATTAACCTAAAAAGATTCATATCGGAATACATAATTAAGAATAAGAAATACATAAGAAAATTTAAAAAAATTCCTTCCTACCAATTATCTTTTGACTTTTCCTTTGTATTTTCTCTCACATGTAGAGGAGGGAGACAAGACTGCATAAAGCAACAAAGCACCGGCCTTCCGCAGGAGTAAAGAGGAATCTTCTACAGGAACTTCTTGCAGCAAAGGAATATTGCAAACAAGTACATTCATTCTAGGGAATTGTAAGAGGAAGGGCAGAATTTCAGTGTAGAGCTGCAATGTCAGATGAGTATTGACCTCTGTAAGGCCACCGAACTGAGGCACGTTGGATAATTGTGTTTCTTTGGAGGGGTCCAATACCATGTATACATAGGGTCATGCATAGTGCTCTGATTTGAGAGACGTGCAAGTGAGTGGGTGTGAGAGCGCGCGTAAATTGAAAGTGCGATCGTATCTCTCTAATGTTTGATGCAAACAGGGACATCGCTGGAATTCTGCATTTCTCCACACTCTTTGCGGTCCTCACATGATGAATTCAATTCTTAACGTCCAAACCCTCGATGATAATAGTTGGGTTTAGAATGATACTGCAAGTGATTTTTCTTTTAACTAAAATGGCTTACCGTTTTTTATTAAAGACCCATTTGCATTTTGATAATTCTTGGAGAGGGTGGAAAGTCTTATGGAGTCTACACGTTGCCCCATCTTTGGTTGGAAGCTGTTACTCAATAAACTTTCTACCTCCTCCTTTCTTGTCAAAATTGGACTTGGCAATGTTCGGCCTTGCTGTTTTTGCTCTGTTGGTGCTGATGACTCTACACACTTTCTCGTCCATTGCTCTGCTATGGCTTTTGTTTGGAACTATTTGGCTGCAGAGCTTAGTTTTAATTTTAAGTTTCGTGAATTTTGGTTTTCTGGGGATTGGCTCTTTGAACTCAAGCACATCGCCTCGTTAATTCTGACTGTTTGCTGGTTTCTCTGGAATGCCCGGAATTTATGTGTTTTTGAGGGACAAAAACCAATTTTATTGCACACTATTAGGCTTGCACTTGTTGAGTTCAATGACAGAGTTAACTACTCTTTCTCTGAGGGGAATGCCACCTTGGTTGATAGAAGGCTTTACCACTGTGTGAGACCGCCAAACGGATGCATTAAAATTAATGTGGACTGGTCCTGGATCGCTAACTCCTCTGCTGGTGGTCTGGGATATTTGATCAGAGATGATTCCAGCTCTTGCTTTGTTGCTGTTTCCGCATATGTGCAAGCTTCTTCAGCGCTTTTCTCCGAGCTCCTTGCTATTAAGACTGGCTTGAGTTACCTCCACAACTGCCCGGAGTTTACCAGCTTTAGAATTATTATGGAAACTGATTGTAAAAGCTCTCTTTTACTCATCCAGGAACAGTCTCCACTAATCAATCTAGACCCTACTCTAAATAGGTTGGTGGATGAAATCAAATTCCTTTTAAGCTGTATACCTCAATGTATTTTGTCTTTTGTCCTGTGAGAGTCTAATAGAGCAGTTGACTGGCTTGCAAGACATACTTTTATCTCTCTATCTCCTGTACATGTTGGACGGGTAGCTGGTCTCAAGAGCTACAATGTATTTTGATCTCCGAATGCGGAGACTCTTTTGGTGAATGAAAGTTCTTTCTTTTTTTTAAAAAAAAAAAAGATATAGGTTGTGTTTGACAGACCTTTCTACCCCGCTTTCCATTTTAATTGCATTTTAATTAGCTTTTCATTTATATATATATATATATATATATATATATATATATATATATATATATATATATATATATATATATATATATATATAACAACATAATATACAGTAACCATAATACATTACAAGTATAGAACAGTATGAACTTTTCAGGTATAAAATTGAAAAATAAAACCAAACTCATATAATTTATAACTATACCATCTAACCAAAACGATAAATTGTACATTACATATCAAAAAAATTTGCACTTCATTATAACAACAACATTCATACTACTTTGATTGAGTTGAGTCTACCCGTCTTAAATTGTGTTAGTCAATTATTGAGGGGCATGCCTAGCAATGATGAGTAGAATGGATATTTTTACTTGATGCATCTCCTCTAGTACATTCTTTGCTCCCTCTCTTCACTTCAGCTTCTCCTCCTCTTCCTCCTCACTCTCCTCTAACATTATGAGTGTTCATTTAGAGGTCTCCATCTTGCCTAGACAATTGGATGATCTTGTGTAGATCAATTGGTGTTCTTGAAGATAACTTCATTAAAAGTGAAACTAAACTCTATATAGGCTTTTGAGTTTGTGTAAACCTTGCACTCCAATTGCATGCTTTTTTTTCTAGTAGATTTCTGTTGTAGTTTAGATAGATTTTTGCCTAGTTAATTTTATTTTCATATATATGCATACTTTTCTAGTATTTTCATATCATTCATTAATTTAGCACATCACCTCCATCATCAGAATATTGATCACCAACATTTTTGTGAACAAAATATATACACAAATGTCATAGGCATATGCACACAATGAATATAAACACAAGAGCAGAAAGCAGAGAAGAGGAAGGGACCATGGAGGACTGAGGTTAATATTGAGCACTGTAAGAGGGAAGGGAGGGTGGTGGCAGTGGATTCTCACCATGGAAAGGGAAGACGAAGCAGGGAAAAAGAAATGAGAGGGAATTGAGGGAGAGAAAGGTAGCAACTAAAAAGAAAGGATGACTTATCCTTAGGTGAAAATTCGGGCTCTCGTGCGAGTTAATTCTAGATTGAACATCCACGATACAACAAGGCACTCTCCTGCAAGCACGACCGTGGAGAAGTTGATCGGACATCCTTTGAAAAACAAAAGAATGGAATATTATTCCATCCCCCATCGTCTAATTGGATAAAGCCTTAATCGGCTTTTTAATCCAATAACAATTGTTAGCAAGTTAATGCTAACATTAACCAATGAGTAACGTTAGCAATAAATGCCAAGGTTAAAGAGATTTTTTTTATTTTTCCCAACAATCCCTCACAAAAATTAAAAAAAATTGAATATATTTAAACTTAATATGATAATAAAATAAAATTAAATTGCTGCTCATGCTTATATTATGCCGTTAGTAAAGTGCACTTAAAAGCATAACCTTTACTTGGTGAAAATATTTCCATCTGAAGGAAATGTAGTGAACTAGTCTTGAACTATTTTCCTTTGACCCAGAGTATAACAAATCCACACATAATACAAGGTTTATCCAATCGCAGGGTTGCGCATTTTTGGCCATGCGCATGTATCTTCATGAGAGCTTCTAAGGGTTATCCGTCCTCAGCCGCGGCTGTATACGGACTCTCTCATATAGGAAGTTCCCTATAAGAGAAAAGTGTAAAGGCTTATATCATAATAATTAACCACTTCGAAATTTTTTTTTACCTTTACAATGAGAAGCACAAAATGTATCCTTAGGAATGAGAGTGTAGAGTATCTAACTTTATCTCATAAATATTTTTATACATGATAGTATTTTATAAATTTTATTTTTTAAAGTGCTTTCTGATGACTCAAAAATTTATATTAAATTTTATATTAATTGCATATTATTTTTTAGTCATATTTATGCTCTTTTGCTTGTTTTTCAATTTATTTGGTCAATTATTTCGGAATCTACACATCTTCTCATTTTTGTCATATTTTAGGAGAAAACGATTAAAATATGATAAATTTTGAAGTATCCGAGTGCATGAATGAGTTCCTGACGTCGAGACGAAGCTGCCCGTCAATTTTTAAGCAAATCAGAATTTAAGGCAAAATTACAGCACTACCGTAATTATTATCACGGTTGTAATTTAAAGGAAAAGCGTGACGATAATTTTGGAAAGCATAGAGAAAATTACGGCAGGGCCGTAATTATTTTCACAGCCATAATTTTTCATCTATAATACATAAAAGAAATTACGGTAGTACTGTAACAATAATCACGGCCGTAATTTTAATTGTTGCCCGAGTCTTCTGCCGCTCCCACAGTCTAAATTTTTCGAAGCAAAATTAGAAAGATCCAGGGCACCATTTCAAAATCTAAACGAACTGATCCCTTCTATAAATGGAGGAGAAGATTTCAAAATAAGAATCATCCGTTATCATCAACAATCGAGGGAGAAATTGAGAGAGGTGCCGCTAGGGCTCGGCCTCTCACCGAGAGGCGTAGAGGCCACCTCTAGCGGTGAAATTTTTAGGAGAGCTTCACCCATAGGAGGAGACGATACACCAGAAATTTCAGATCGAAAGGAATTGGATCAGAGGAGAAATCAGAGAAACAAAATCTCAGCTTGAAAGAGAAGTTCGCGAGTTACTGTAGCACGAGTACTGTAGCAGTAATGTGGCAGTACTGTATCGATTACTATAGTAGTACTGTAGCATAGTTAGAATTTGATTACTGTAGCAGTACTGTAGCAACCCAAAAATATTCATAGGGCTATGAAAATTTTCAAACCCCTATGAAATCAGTAAATTTTTTTATCCCTCCTCTATCGAATTCTAATTTTTTATGATGAATTTTTGTTGTGTTTTCAACTCCATGGTAGCGTAACTTTACTTTGTGACTTAGGGAGTAATCTCTTTTTAATTCTATAATGACTAGATGATTTTTAATCTATTAATTTATTCTTTGAATGATAATTTTGCCTTTGTGATTTATTTCCTTTAAAATTATTATTTGCATATTTTAGGGTTTATAATATGGACCGAGAGGTGATTTATAAACCTGGAACCCTTAAATTAGATCTAGAAACCTAGACTATAAGAATAGCTAAGTCCTAGAACCCTAATTTATGATGCTTATTTTACATGTGAGTATTGATTCCATTGTTTCAGACATGATAATATGGACCAAAAGGTGATTTTGATTATTAGAACTCCTTAGGTAAATTCTATAAAATTAAGATACGAGAGTATTTAATTTTATTTGAGAAGTAGACTTTGAGAGTTAAACCATGAGAATGATTTTAATTTTCTTTGTCTAGTTTACTTTTATTTAACACTGAGCAGCAAGTCATGAGAGTTAAGGCTGTTCTATGTAAATTGGACGTTCAAGAGGAGACAATTTTTATTTTTAAGTTAACTTTTTTTTATCATGATTTGAATAACTAATAAAAACCTTATTATATCTAGTCATGAGATTTAAAAAAGTGATGAAACCTTAGTCCCAATTTTCTCTCTCTGATAATCCAAACAGTTTTTGATTGTTCGCTTTCGTCCTATTCCATTGCATATCACTTACTTAGCTAGTGAGAACTCGATTATCTAGTACTTAACACATAGATCTCTATAGGTTCGATATCTTTTTATTACTTTGACGTATCCGTGCATTTGCGGACACATCACTTTCTAACCAATTAATCAGTTTGTTATTACCATATTGAACCTCCTTCAAGGGATTTCCTATCACAGAGGTTGGGTTTTCACCGCGGAGAGGCCTATTTTCAGACTAATCTCATTCCTATCGATACTACTAAGATTATAATCTTAGGTAAGCTTTGGTCAAGTCAATGGCTTTGTTGTGCTTAGTTTTTATGAAAGAAGAGCTACAACTTTTTATGAGTCAAGCCATTTTATAGACTTTGTTAGAATTTTAACATAACTATTCTTTTTTTATATATATACACAAATCTATTGTTGCTTTAGAATTTTAATTATTTATTTTTACTTTTGAATCCTTTACTTTTGGTTTAAATATCTCATTCTTAAATTTATAGAGAGAGAGAGAGAGAATTTTTATTTTTAAATAGCACTTAGACCTAAAAAATAATTAGGTTTTTAATTGCTCAGTGAAACCAATTTTAAGAATTTTGTTTTTATGTACATAAATAATTTTCTTTTATGAGAATCATTATTAAAATAATCATCCTGTGCATTATGTTTATTATATACATCAGGATCATTATGCACATTATGTTTATGATGTGCAAATATTCTTTATGACCATGTATTTTTTTTTCATATGTACATTTTTTTCATTGTGTACATTAAGTGCATTTTCATTATAAATATTATAAAAACTATGCTCTTTATATATTTCATTCTTTTTTTTTATGTCAAAAATATTAATGATGTGTATTATGAACATTAGTTTCATTATAATTGACAAATATATGATGACACTTATATTTTATATTATATTCCACATAATGTCTATAACTATTATTTTAAATATTTAAATTATACATTATTCTCATTTATCCAAAATGTTCAAATATTATCTAATATATTCAACATGAATATAAACAAAAACAAACTACATTTTACTCATGCAATTCTTCTTGTAAAATAATTAAATAAAATAATAAATATTTCAGCGATACAACCCAGTGCCTACCCGAGTTAATTCCTTACTTTCGTGGTTATTAACTCGAGATAAACTGAATGAATTCTTGACAATTCTATAAAATCTTTTAGATCGATTCGAACTACTTTCATGATCAAATCGACCTGTCCGAAAATCGCAGATCCGACATCGCACTTCGCCTTTCATTACATCATGCAACGTTTAAAAATATAAACTATGGCTAGTAATAAACATGGAATAAACACAGCGATAATTAGATCAAGCACAAGTAAATCTTCAATAGATAAAATTATTAATTAAACCATAAATCACATAGGGGTACGCCCTAATCCCGAAACAATGTTTACGCTAACATGTTCTTAAGAGTATAACCATAGAAATCTATGTTATTGATTACAAAATTACAAATAAAATAGGAAATCGATAAGGAGGATGAAAATCGAGGCTCCCTCGTGAAGATCGACCCCAGCCGGCTGGAAAAACAAAGCTTTTTCGATGAGAAAGTCGTCGTTCGCCGTAAGTCACCCTAGTTGTCACCTCTTCACCGAATTCACCTTGAATACTTGCCAAAAAGCCTTAATAATCCTTCCAAAGCTAGCTTATAGACTTCCCAACCTTCCAAATAGGTTTTTCCCAAACGTTAGCTAAAAAATGAGCCAAACCAGGCAAAAAACGAGATCAAACTCGGGTTTGGCGGAAAGAACTAGGGGGATCATGGTCGTGCTATAATCTTGTCATCAAGTCTGTCGCAAGAGGTCTGAGAGTAATACGGCCGTGATAGAGATCACGAGCAGGCCGTAATCTTCTCGGTGAAAGTCATCGAAAAGCACCGAAAGAATCATGGTCGTGATGGTGATCACGGCATGGCCGTAATCTTCTCGGCAATTCTGCGATTTGCACCGAAGGTGTTACGGCCATGATGGATATCACAAGCAGACCATAATTTTTCTATGGTCTTCCAAAAAATTACGGCAGGACAGGCCGTAATTTCCAAACATGGTTCGATTTGCGTAAAATTTACTGAGCAGCTTTGTCTTAACGTGTGGAATCCATTGGTGCACTCAGATCCTTCAAAATCCATCAAAAGTTAATCGTTTTCCCCTAAACTATGACAAAAATGAGGAGAGGTGAAGATTCCGAACAATAACAATAATTTAAGCAAGAATGAATAAAAACATAATAAAAATAAGAGATTTTATATAAAAACATCGTAAAAACACTTCATAAATGTATGACATCACTAATTTATTTTATATTATTATTAATGAGTTTTTTTTACCAGGGACTTTTAAAACATAATGTTTACTTAAACTTTTTTCTTATTTATCTAAACAGTAAAGATAAACAATTTAATATGTTAAGAATGAAACAGTTTTGAAGATAGAAATATTATAACTAAATGTAACGATGTAACAGCGTGTTTAAGATAAACAATTTGGTGTGTTTAAGGAGATAGCAGTTATAATTTTTTTTCTAACCTGTACAGTAATATTTAAATAGAAATGATTAAAATAATTATGAAATTACTGTAAATTGCGACAAATAAATCAACTATTAAGCTAACCAAATAAGACAATTAAAACAAACTTTCAATGTCAATTATGAACATAATAATTCACCGTTGCGACAATTAAGACAATTGAAATCATAATGAAGAATCAATTCTAATTAACATATTTTAAAACAAAAACTTGTTCAAAATCAATTTTTAATTTAATAACAGAAATATAATTTATTGAAATATTACTATACAATAATATAGCAGCATACATAAGTGTTTTTTTTTCGTTGCCCTGTACAACGGCGGCATCTTACCGTGTATTTTTTTATAATTTTTTTTCTGATTTACATGGGCAGTAAATAACAAACAGTAATATTTTATTTAAAATATAATAAAATTTCCTCTAGACCTTTATTTAAATAGAAAATATAAATTTATGAGACAATAAAACTTGCTAATAATATTTAAAAGAGAGTTAGAAAGATAGAATTCTGAGGCGCATTATGGCTTGTCCTTAGGTGAAAATCGGGGCTCTCGTGCGAATTAATTTCGAATTGAACACCTAGGATACAATCGGGTATTCCTCTCCTGTGGGCATTACTATGGAGAAATTGATCGAACGTCCTTTTTGCTATGAGCAACAAAATCAAATATCCAAGAAAATAAATAAAATGAAGAAGAAAGAAGAAGGAAAAGAAGAGAAAAATCAAAGAATCCATTCCCCCATCGGCTAATTGGATAAAGCCTTAATCGGCTTTTTTATCCAATACCAATTGTTAGCAAGTTAATGCTAATATTAACCAATGAGTAACGATAGCAATAAATGCCAACGTTAAGGAGATTTTTTTTATTTTTCCCAACAGGGAAGTAGTAGAAAGAAACCTTTGGAAGACGAGCTGGTGTCGGGGATTCAAATTAGGGATGACAATTGAGTACCAATTTAGCGAGTATCCGCTCTACCCGAACTCGTTTAAAGGTAAACGGGTAGTTGTTATTCGGGTTTGGGTAGGGTATGGGTAGTGCATATGCTACCCGAGTCGGGTTCGGGTAAGGTTCGGGTAGCATAGGACAGATACCCACTACCCAAACCCAGTTATATATATGTATATAAATATATATTTTTTATTTGTTTACTATATTTTTTTAATATATTATTCAGGTTTACGGGTATCCGTTTTATCTTACCCGAAATTTAATTATTATTAGGGTATTATAGGATCGGGTACCCGAATATTAATTAGGTAACAATATATATATAGGTTGAAATTTAATAGGATAGATATTTAAGTCGGGTATTTATAAGGTTCGAATATTAAACGGATAGTTAAATTTTTAATAGGGTAGAGGTTCTAAAAAATAAACGGGTAGTTATTCAAGTACGGGTAGTAGAATAGTTATTTGAGTTAGGATACAAGTAGCACAAAAAATGCAGGTACCCTACCCGCCATCCCTAGTTCGAATCCCTCCAGCCGAATGTGGCGGTGGTAGGTTGGCCTCGTAGGAGGCGAACAAGCAGTGTGCCCTGCGTGCTAGGGCTACTGTTGGAGTACAGAAATGGAACTATAGAGAAAAAGAGGGCTTAATCGCATATTTCCGTTGTCTCCACAGCTCCACCCAAGAAGTCCTCTCGGCGACGGACGGGCAAGGAACGATAGAGGTGTCGGCGACGGACGGATGGTGAGGAATGACAGAAGAGGCGACAGCGATGGCCGGAGGCTGCAACCGGCGGAGGCGGTGATGAACGATCGTGACGACGGGAGACGGGAGAGTTTGGCGATCACATGCGTTGGGAGAAAGGTTCACTTTTCACAAGCAGCGGCTCAACGTCGAGAGAAAGCTTAGATTTCACGGCTTACAGAAAATAGTGCAGCTTCGAAACTAAGAAGCTGATCGCCAAACGAAGCTGCTTTTGATTTTTGGTTGCTTGCAAATGCAAAAGTCAGCGGGCAGCCACGCCAAACGCACCCTTCACAAAAAGCTCATAATTAAGAAAAATTCTTAGACAAGATTCTTATCTAAAACCGTTCATCTTTTTGAAATTGTTATGAAATCAATCTATATTGCTTTAAGATTCACATATCATCCCAAATGTCTCATGAAGTTCACTCCTAAAATCATATTTGTCTCTCTGTGGCAGATGTTGTGCTTCTTTCAAGCTTTCTTCAAGCTTACCTTTGTGGTGATAAGCATGTGGCCGTGGATATGAGCAGGAGTTACTCATGCACCTATTCATCATGCTGAAAGCAACATCCAGTGCTTGTTCCTTGATTTTGAGATGGCCACAACCACAAGCCAGCACTGAATATCATCATGCTGAAAGATGGTGATCTTTCTCTGAGGTTTGAGGTCCATGAAAATTGTTGAATTTTTAAACGCACGTGACAAATTTAAGAAAGGTGTAAAGATGAATAAGAGGTGTGTAGTTACTGTTCTCGATAAAAATTCCATCTTTTATGCAAGTTTTTCTAGATTCAACACTCTAGATACGAGATACAAATCTAAGACACGTAATTATGCAGATTAACCTAAAAAGATTCATATCGCAATACATAATTAAGAACAAGAAATAAGAAATACATAAGAAAATTTAAAAAAAAATTCCTTCGTACCAATTATCTTTTGACTTTTCCTTTGTATTTTCTCTCACATGTAGAGGAGGGAGACAGGACTGCATAAAGCAACAAAGCACCGGCGTTCAATAGGAGTCAAGAGGAATCTTCTACAGGAACTTCTTGCAGCAAAGCAATGTTGCAAACAAGTACCTTCATTCTAGGGAATTATACGAGGAAGGGCAGAAATTTGAGCGTATAGCTTCTCTTTAGGGCCACTGAATTGAGGCACGTTGGATAATTGTGTTTCTTTAGAGGGGTCCAATACCATGTATACATAGATAGGGTCATGCATAGTTATCTGATTTGAGAGACAAGTGAGTGGGGGTGAGAGCGATCGTATCTCTCTAATGTTAGATGCAAATCAGATATAGTACATAGGTTGTGTTTGACGGAGCTTTCCACCCCGCTTTCCATTTTAATCACGTCTTTGTTTATATGTAATTTATTTTTTTTTAGGCTATGTTCAGTTGGATGGATTCCACGATAGAAAGGATGAAAAGTGCAATAAATCTGGATGTTCCATCCTTTCCATCGTGGAATCCATCCAACTGAACATAGCCTTAAAGTTAAAAAAAAAATCAAAGTTTGCTGGTAGCTAACACTGTCCGCCTCTTGGAAAACACCACCAAATGTATCCATAGTCCAATACAAATAGGCACACATAATATAATAGTTGAGTCCTCTTTATAATTTTTGTAGGTTATTATTTATATTTCGTACCCTAGGTTTATTTTTATAAGTTTTTATGATATTAAATAGAATAAAAAAAATATTGAATGATAGTTGATATAACGACCAATACACTAATTTTAGTTTGTGTGGTACTTGATGAATCATGTGATAACTTTACCTTATATTACATACATATCAACAATTTGTGATGTATTGTCAATTCATTTAGCAACTTATATGATTGCCCCATTCGCTTCTTAGTGCAAATGATATTCAACATGATAATGTTGACATATCAATTATAAATGATATTGTAGAGTCTCATTTGGCTTTTTTGATGTAAAGATGTGTGGTTTGGACATCGCCCTTTAATAATTATGCATAGCTCACGTGCTAGGTATGGGTAATAATTAAGTGACAATATTAAGCTAAAAAAAATAAGAAAGGTTCCTAAAAAAAAGTAGTAATTTTAAATAAAAAATAAGATAAAGAAAATCAAGCTACAAGATATGTATCATTTGTAATTTTATATATATATATATATATATATATATATATATATATATATATATATATATATATATATATATATATATATATATATATATATATATATATATATATATAAATGAAAGTGACACACATAATAGATATATATTATTCATAAAGCATATCTTGCTTTAATAGGTGTAGCACGCATACAACTGTAAGGTCTAGTTCCCAATTTAGTAATTACTTCGCTCACAAGTCCCATCAAAAATTTATAATTTTTATTGGGGACAAAACAAGGTGTATCTTTGTAGGTTGACACTTTAACACAAAAGTCCATAATTGTGTTGCTTCTTATGAGCCCTGGATCTCTTTTCCATGCATGGCATTTCTTCCATTCAAACCTCTCAAAACACACCTCACAGCCTAAAAATGAAGAGAGATTCTAGCCCAAAATATGGTTTATCTAATCTTCCATCACCAAAAGATCATCTTTTTCTGAAAAAGTAAAGAAAAAGAATCCATTTTTGAAGAACTTCATAGAAACTTTCAGATGCAGATGCCCTCATCTTCTTTTCACTGAAAGAGTTGGCACAAGTGAGTGAGCTGTTGCTTTCACTTTAGTCTTCAGCGGCACCTTGCTTGCCCTATATTTTCCCTAATGCACTTCAGTTTATGTTAATCTATCTTCATCTGAACAACTTTTACTAAGATGTCAGGGCATACTTTAACTGTAGGTTTAACAAATCAATCGTATGGAGCAAAACGGGCCTCGAGTATAATATTTCAGCATTAATTCTTTATTTCAAACAAAAGATTCCATAGCTAAGGACTAAGAATTGTAGGTCCTTAATGCAATGATCAGTACTTTGAATTGAAGTGGCATCATTAGTTGAAGCACCACTAGGGTTCAGCACTGTTCCTAAATTAAAAGTTTTATATTCTGCATGCTGGCACCAGTGAAAAAAATCATGCATGTCATTCAGTCACAGTCCTCCTCCAGTCTTTTTAAATATGACCAGACTCTTCTGACTTCCACCAGCACACTCAAATCTTCTTCAATCAGTAAGCCAGAGAGCTTTTTTTGTGAGCCAGCCATGGATTCCAATAAGCACTACATTGCTGCAATCCTCATACAAGTCACATATTCTGGTTTCTATGTTATATCAAAGGCTGCCTTTGATAAGGGCATCAGCACATTTGTGTTCATCTTCTACCGCCAAGCAGCTGCTTCTGTGCTGCATGCTCCTCTAGCTTTCATTCTGGAAAGGTATGTGATTGATTTTGTTCCAAAGCCTTTTCATTGTTTCTGTTTCGGTCTTTGACATTTAGTTTCTGATTTCAGGAAAAGCTTTCCACCTCTGACTTTTCTGATATTGCTGAAACTTTTCTTCTTCACATTTATTGGGTGTGTTATTCTTGATCTTTAAAGATTTTGAATTCTGATTTCTGATGTTAATTGTGCTAAAGTAGCTTCTGATATTTCAGGCTTACATCCAGCTTAAACCTGTACAATCTCGGCCTGAAATACACTTCCGCATCGGTGGCCTCAGCAGCCACAAATTCCGTTGCAGTATTCACCTTCTTTTTTGCCATTTTGCTCAGGTTGTGTGATCTTTCTTCACTTTCATTTGCTCACATAAAGGAGTTATATAATTAATCTACTTTGATTATGTTTATGATAAATGAAGTCTGAATTTCAGGATGGAGAGCATGAAACTGAATAAGATTTCAGGAATTGCCAAGGCAATAGGAGTAACACTTTGCATGGCTGGTGTGATCTCAATTGCCTTGTACAGAGGCCCTCAGATTCATCCACTGAACCTCCATTACCATTTTTGGAGCTCCAAAGGCCACTCCTTGTCTCCTCCAAAGGCAACCTGGATCAAAGGATCCTTCATGATGATAGTTGCCAACTTAATGTGGTCCTTGTGGCTAGTGCTTCAGGTACGCGAACACATCAACTGAAATCATTACACTGACTGTTCCTGAATCCAAGGGACTGAAAATCATGTCTGCCTTTTTCTGTAGGGGATTTTGCTCAAGGAATTCCCTTCAAAGCTCCTTTTCAATACTCTTCAGTGTGTCTTCACCACCTTTCAGTCACTTTTGGTTGCAATGGCATTTGAAAGAGATAGCTCAAAGTGGAAGCTGCATTTTGACATGGGTCTACTTGCCATTCTCTACTCTGTAAGTGCACAAATCACATTAAAAATTTTCATTCCATTCCATGAAACCTTATCCTTTGAGTTCATGGCAGGGCGTCGTGATGACAGGAGCTTCCTTATACTTGCAAAGCTGGTGCATTGAGAAGAAAGGCCCTGTTTTCATAGCAATGTTCACTCCACTTTCCCTGGTTTTCACAACAATATGCTCAACTATTTTCTTGAATGAGATGATTTATCTAGGAAGGTGAGATACCCATGCCTGGCACCATATCATTCCACTGAAAAATGAACTGTTTAATTCAGAAAATCTCTGACTGCTGCAGTGTTCTTGCTGGAGCTCTAATGGTTGGAGGCCTCTACAGTGTTCTTTGGGGAAAGAGCAAGGAAAACCAGCTGCCTGCTGAAGTCTCAATCGAAAGTGGAAAGATTCAAGAGCAGGAGATGTGACTAGATTTGAATTTCTTCCTTCTTCCTTGAAATTATGCCATCTTTGGGGAGAAATCCTGTTGATTAAGAATTTGTGACGAGATATGAGATAAAGAAAAGTTTGTGCTGAATGGAATATGCATCTAAAATGTAGTATGAGGACGAAATATGCACATGGGGCTAAAAGTCACATCATCTCATTCTAGAAAAAAAGATACTTTAGGGATTTATATGTGATCCAACATGTGCAATCTTCAAAAAAGTATTGTATCACTAGATATGATTTATTATTTAATTGTGAGTTTAAGACACTCAATGAGAATAAATTCTCAATATTAGTTATATCTATAATGGCTAAGGAATCCATGAATAAGACAATTCTAAGTAATGAAACATAAAAGTGATCTAAATCTAATATATTTTAGCCAAATGACTCAAATGGAAATGATTGAATAGAATGAAATTCATTGATTAAATTATTTAAAGGAGTTTAATTATTAGTTGGATAACTCAAAGCAATCTAATTCATTGATTTTAATTCAAATTTGTATATAGTTAATGAGTGCCTCAATTTGCCTTGAATATCTTACTAAATCCTTTAGAATTTGCAAATACAACCTTTTACTTATTGCCGAGGTTCGAAAAACCAATGCACACTCAGATTGGTACATACCAGTCCATAATGGTGGAACCGAGTGGAGTAGTGGATGAAGAAGAAGAAAGAAGAAGAGGAGGAGGAGGAAGAAGAGGAAGAGAAAGAAGAAAAAAAAGAAAAAGAAGAAGAAGGAGAAGGAAAGCTGTGTCCGCCATCTCCTTCTGCTCTTTCTTTTTCTACTTCTTCTTCCTCTCTTTACTCTCCTCTTCTCCTTCCACTTCTGCTATATCTCGTCAGCTCCGCTACTTGGCCTATTTCAGACCACTGCTAGAACTGGTTCCTTAAACATGCTAGTTTATAATATAATGTCACAAAATTCATTAATAACATATTTTTAAAAAAAAAAAAGTGTGTGACTATATGTTTCTTTTTTTAATCATGATAATGGATCACAAATTATATAAATTTATACCAAATTTAACTAATTCAAACTCATACCATCCACATATTGTATTTTCCTATCATCTTTGGTCAAATTAAATATATAGGAAAGGAGATGCTTACTTCTTCATTTAACTAAGCTTGACTTAGTCAAAATTAATTTGACCATGATAGGACCAATTTCAATGACAACAAAAAAGAAATCCTAAAATGGAATTAAACTAGTGGACAAAGAAAGAGTCTAATGGCAAAAGATAAATGAATGATGTTGACACAAGCGTTGGGAGTTAAAACAGAGGCTTGTGCCGGGATATTTTAAATATACTTTACATTTCCGTTTTATTTTTGTGGTTAATGCTTAAAAAGTATACTAAAATATAGGGTTCGGGCACTCGATTAGTTAAACTGGTTGAGGTTGAGTATATATGTGTGGGTACTCATATTTAATACCTGATTTTGAAATAATAAATAAATAACTAATTTATTATTAAATTATATAGTAATAAAATAATTATTAATTAATATATTTCTTATAATAATAATTTATAAAATTATACTTTATATACAAATTTAAAAAATTAAATTAAATTAAAAAAATTATTTAATTGGGTACCCATGGATACCCATTTAAATACTTGAGTCAGTTTCAAGTTGCATAATGGGGGCATCTGACTCGAGTCGAGTTTGGATAGTGGGCAAAGGGTCGAGTTAATGGTTGTGATATGAATTGCTTTTGAAAAAGGGTCCACTAAATCACATCTTAGTGAATTCAATTATAATTGTCTTATCACCAACTTAACTAAACTCTTGCTAGTGGTGAATGACTATATGTGATTTGCCCACTCCCACCGATGGAATCTATAAGTGCATGATCTATCAAAATAACAATATTATCGTTCTCACATAGACTAATTGTAAAACACTAACTAATCTTATAATTACTAGCTAAATATATCAAAATCAGGTTGGATGTGGAATTTAACTGAAATTAAACTATTAAAGTTGGAATGGCAAAGATGATAAACAAGGGTAAATCATGATAATGAGAGATTAGGGCTTTATTTTCTATCGCATTGGTGTTTATAATTTAATAAATAATTTTTGTTGAAATAAAATTCATTGCGCTGAAGAGAATTTATCTGAATATACAGATTGTCTTCTTATAATAGTACAACCGGGTATATATCCAAGTTAATCTTTTACTTTCGTTGCTTATTAATACAAATAGATCTATTAAGTTCTTGATAAATCAAGTAGTCCCTTGGATAAATCAAATCTGATTTCGTGATCCAAAAGATCAGTTCTAACTAAAGTGGTTTCAACATCACGATTCATCTTTTAGTCTATCTCGTGATGTTCAAAGACATGTAAAACTTGGCCAAAGAATTACATGTAATTAAGCTCAACAAAAATCGAATCAACAATAGTAAAAGTAGTTTGACAAATGAAAATAAAAAAATCATATTATTAAATTAATCGTGTTATGCCCTAGTCTTGAAGAAAGGTTTATGCTATTGCGTACATGATTTGCACAAGTAAAATCTCTCAAAATCGATTTCAATTATAAAATAAATGATAGAGATAGATCTATAACTCCCTCTTGAGAAACACTGAAACAGTGAAGAAAATAAAGATCTAAAGCCTCTGGGCGAAACCCGTTGCTACAATCAACTAGTGACCACCTAGTTTCCCTAGCCATTGCCTACCCCTAGTTCTCCACCAAAAACATGCCAAAGTAGCTCAATTATCTATTCGAGAGATGCATTATTCCCTTAGGAAACTTCCTTTTAAGTTTTTCTAATTTTTTTCCTTCGAAAATGTGCCGAATCGGGCAAGAAACAGATGAGATGCCATGTCTAGCAGAATAAGATCATGGCCACGACTGAAATCATGAGTGGGCCATGATTCCTTTTGTGTGCTTATGTGAAGTTATTCTAAGAGTTTCAAAAGCTATGATTATTATCACTGTCTGATCGTAATTCTTTTTATGGAGTTTTGCAAGTTTAGTCTAAGAGAATCACACCTGTGACAAAAATCACAAGTAGACCATGATTCTTTTAGTAGAGTTACACAAGCCCAGCCAAAGAGAATCAAGGCTATGCTGAAAATCACAAGTGAACTGTGATTCTTTCTATGCTTATTTGGAGACAACGACATGATTAATTTCACTGGCGTGCCGTGATTCTTCTAGAAACAATGATTTGTGTGAAATTTACCAGGTAGCTCCATCTTCACGTTTGGAATCCCTCTATAATATTAGATCCTCTAAATTCCATCAGATTTTAGCCCCTTTTCCCTAAAGTATCACAAAAACAAGCATAAGTGAAGATTTTAGACAAATACAGGTGATTAAGTGCAAAAGTGATAAATTAGGGTGAGATTTGATGGTAAAAATATGCTAAAAACTCTATATAAATGTAAGATATCAGCATTGGACCTACTTATTGAGGATCATATAACTTATGTATAATCTCTATAGTTTATTAGCTATAGGGTATACTTTTACTCATCACTAATTATGAGAAACATTTCATTATTTGGGTGAAATTTACATATCAAATCTTCTTTAACTTGCTAACCCTTCACCTAAATCTCCAAGTCACCTTCAATCTATATTAAGATGCATAATGATATTAAAGCATTAATCAGGATAAGTGTACTTACAACCTTATTGTAGTGCCCTAATTTGATGCAAGGTTATATGACTTGCATTTGGCTCCCCATATGGGCCCTCCCCCTAGCAATATTGAAATATAGTTCCAATCTTTCACTTATTGATGCTCTACTGCTTGGAAGTAATAGTGTTATGCAATGACAACAACTAAAATTGAGATATATATTGATAGAGGGCCTACTGAAGAGTGAATGAAAAGAGATCCATCTAAGAGGATCCATCAAATCATAGGTCAAAGCTACCACTTCCAATTAAATGCAAAGTGCTAGTCTCTCCATGACAACACTCAATTTCACTTTGAATTTTTTTATTTTTCAATAGATCTAACAAGCCCCATTGTGTGTTCCCCTAAGGTCTCAAGTGCTCTATACGTTTCCACTTCTATAAAGAATTCCTCACAAACCTTGAGAACCAATTGACCACTAAAAAATTAATAGGTAGTGGAAGTTGGATGTCCATGTCCTTATCTAAGACCAGACAGAAAACTTATGATGTAGTATGCATAAAGTTAAAGTGTAAATTAGGGTTTTCATACTACCTCCTTTGCTCCTTCAAATTGGCTACGATTCTTAGAAGTTAGTGCACTTTTAAGTTTTGCAATATCTTGTATTCTTTTGGAATACAATCTTAATGCCCTTATGATCAATCCAATTTGGAAAGAAATTTTGAAGATGTTCCAAGAAAGTCAAGTATTAGTAAATGCATCATCCACTTGTTTTAAAAAGTCCACAAGGAATAATGCTTCATCAAATTGGGCTATATGTACACTCCATTTGCATTCCTTTTTCTTTCCATTATTTGTTGCTAATAGTCTTTTGCTGAGAATCCTCAAGAGTATCTTACTAAAAACTAATAAAAATTAAAAATTTTAATATAATAAAAATGTTAATGCAATTCATAAAGGAACTTCTAAAAAAAAAATTACATGAAAACCTTTAAAATTAGTGGAGGGAAAAAAATCAGGAGAACAAAACCTACTGTTAAGAATATCACCGTTGAGAATTAAGATCAATAATTTGTATAATTTAGGAAGAAGAAAATAAAAGAATCCCTCACATTTCTCTTATATCAAAATGTTATTATGTCAAATCCTAATGGGCATTTTATTGACCTTTTCATGTAGGAAAGACACACTAACCTAAATAATGCTTGTGATAAGTGGAATATAAGCAATAGTGACAAATTTTTTATATTGATTGAATAGTAGATAAAAAAAATCTCTAGAAAAGGAGCATAGGGGAGACAATTCTTTTCTTTCAACTTGCCTTTTCCAAAATGTGCTTCCTCTTTTCTAGGCAATGCTAAAGCAGATTGTATCTCAAAATTTGAAAGTGTAGACTAAGGACATTAGTGATGTTGTTTCAAGTACACTCTCACACTAACTTTTCACCATCATTTATTAAGAAAGTCTTGATCCACCTTGAATTTTGACTAGGAAGTTGCTTTCACTTGTGAGTGTTCTTTAAGTGGTGTTTTTTTTTTGTCCAAGTTTATTTTTCAACTATGGTTTTAAAGATTCTTACTGGGTGATACAATCAGTTTGCACTAATTCAACAATGTATATAATGTATATGTATATATATGTATATATATATATACATATATATATAGATATGCATATATATATGCATATATATATGCATATATATATGTATATATGCATATATGTATGTATATGTATATATATGTATGCATATATGCATATATATATGTATATATGTATGTATATGTATATGTATATATGTGTATATGTGTGTATGTGTGTATGTGTGTATGTGTGTATGTGTGTATGTGTGTATGTGTGTGTATGTGTGTATATGTGTGTATATGTATATATGTATATATATATATATATATACAACATATAAATTAATAATATCAAATAGTATCATTAGTGCTATGTGTCAATGTAGAATTGGTACCAATTGGTACGTACTGATTTGACAATAGATTAATGCACTAGCATTGATCTATATTTAAAATTTTGCTTCCTACTCAACATGGCTTTTAAAGTCTTCTTAGAACACTTGAAAAATGATTTAAAGCTTACTGCAACTAGTCTCATAAGCCCTAAAATATACGAATTCTTTGAATGTCATTGTATTTTGGACTTTTTATGGCCATTGAAAAGGTTGTGAACTTGTCCACAAAACAAAAGCTATCATATTGCAATTGGATTTCACTAGATGAAACGTCATTATCAATAGCTATCATTTCCATGGCTTAAATATATATAGTAGATATGGAGGGTGATGCATGACAAATCAGGGTGTGTATGTGTTGAGCTTTTTATTATTATTGGATGAAATCATATGTCTCCACTATCAAAAGAGACCACCAATGCGTTCAGTGTCTACATGTCCATGTGACTTGGTCAATGCCTCCTTGTGTGAGATAGTTAGACCCAATTAAAAATTTAAACTAAACTTTTAATTTGATTATGCAAAAGACCTACTATTATCTATATCATGACAACTCTTATTCTTAATTGAGACTCCATTTAATCTTTATGTTATGACTTAGTAGATTATTGTAACATTAATAGTGCTAATATAATCTCATTATGTTGTTAGAAATGGTAAGTGTTATCTAGCAATATATTACTACTATCTAAGTCAATGTCATGATTTGACATAATCTTATATATGATAATGATGTATATAGTTTTTTTGTCCTTGATATCTAGATTGAACATAAACCATGTAACATATTATACTTGTATATTCTAATTATTATATTTCTTAACTCCCAAGTAAATTAATTTAATAAATGCAATCAATATTTCATATTGATTCATTTGAACAAAATTATGTATTTTAATCTCACTTGATTAAGGGCCAGACTCCAAAACATTCATTATATAGGAGGGACCAATCCTATCTTAACCACTTAGATTTCTTTTTATGATTTTTAGCATACGCAGTCTTAGCCTTTATCGTCAACTAGTTATGAGTGATGTTTAGCTATATTAAAATATACAACTAGTCATGTAGAATCCATTGTGACCTCAAGATAAGGGTCATATATAATATTATCACAATAAGAATATTTATATCACTCTTATTGCATATTTGTCCAATGTATTATGCTCTAAAATGTAGCCATGTGTTAACTTGATGTCTTATATCATAATAACTTTTATTATCATTAGTTACTACATATAATAGTTTCAACATATTATTGTTATCACAATCTTCTATAATATTTGATTAAGAATATTTAAGAATAATTATATTATTCTATGGATACTATTGTAATCACATGTGTTGTCTAAATATCAAATAATTATAATATTAACAATGTTTTTTTATTAAAAATATAATTATGAATATGAGAAAATATATGCTATAACTATTATCTAATAGTTGGTCTTTATGGCATACAACAACACATCATTTGTTTACTCCTTGAACTTCTTATTATAGATCCCAATACTCTTGGGTATGGTGCATTATATGCCTATCCATACATTGGGGTGTCTAGCTAGGATCATGAGAGGCAAAAATCTATAAGCACTTGATTGTCCATGATAAATTCCTCTGAGTGGTGCAAAGATCTTGATTTTGATTAAACAGATGTATTTGTATCGATGCTCACTTGGGTGTTCTTAGAATGAGATATTTTCTTCTTTTTCTTCACAAGGACTTTTGACTTATCTACTGTACTGGGGTTTTCTTCACCAAGAACCATGATAGCCTTCCAAGTTGAAGCTCACTAATCAAGGCATGGTGTAAGAGAAATTCAGGAACATCCTCCGCTTGCTAAGCCTCTTGAGATGTATTGGGCAGTGGTTCATCTTCTATTTTCTTCAATGCATAAGAGCCAACACATTGCTTCAGATGATTTAGCTAGTTGAAAGACTCAATGAATGCTTGTGGATGTCACTGGAACCATCTTTGAGTGCTTTGATGCAAAGTGAATGGAAAGGGTCTTCACATGATGACAATGGAATTTCTCAATACTGTCATTTATGCTTGAGGCATGTTAAGGCTTACTGGTTCATTAGATCCATCATAGGACTATAGAGCTAGTGTTTTGAACTTTTCAAGAGATATCTATAATATCTAGAATATTACCCTTGGTTGGGAGTACTTCATAGCTCGACTCTTGGATCTCTAACACAATCATGGGACTAGCTCTGTTAGGTGAATTTCCTTATTGTTGGGAAGATGAAATAGGAAATGGAAGATGAGGGGCCTGAGTATTTCTTTACATATCCTCCTCTAATGCTCAAGCTAGATTGAGACCGATGGAAGATGAAATAGGAAATGGAATAGTATCGATTGCTTGCCCCAACCTCACATTTGAGTCTGTCGTCAAAAAATTGACAAGAATAAACATAATAATCACAATGACAACTTTTTATGTTGCTTAATTTGTTTTATGCGTTATTACAATGCAATCAAGACAAAATTCAGAAAGGTACACACAACAATGATAACATTCTACAAAAGCATTCACACCAAACTAAAAACACTAATTCCACAAGATCGCCCTACACTGTGTTTTGAAGAAAATTGAAGCAAACAGCTAATTATGTATCTTTCTTTTCCTGGACTGAACTTCCACCTGCGAAACCAGATTCCATTGCCTGAATCTTACTGGTCTCTACCTGGGCTTTGTCTTCTGAACCCATTGATTCCATATTTGAGATACTTGAATCAAGATATGAAGCCAGAGGAGAAGGAAAAGAGTCCTCGAGTAGGGTGGCATTTGAGGTAGCTTGATCATCAGATTCAGGTTTAAAAACCTCAGTGGGTTGCTCTGCTTCATGCAGTTTTGCTTCCTCTACTTCAGGACTAGATTCCTTAGTAGGCTGTTCTAAGTTTTTTGATTTGGCTTCCTCCATTTCAGGTTTAGATACCTCAGCAGGTTGCTCTGCTTCATACAGCTTGCTTTCCTCTACTTCAGGGTTAGATACCTCAGTAAGCTGTTCTGCCTCATGCGATTTTGCGTCCTTCATTTCAGGTTCAGATACCTCAGTAGGTTGCTCTGCTTCATGCAGTTCCGACTCCTCTACTTCAGGATTAGATAGCTCAGTATTCTGTTCTGCTTCATGCAATTTGGCTTCCTTCATTTCAAGCCCAGATGCCTCAGCAGGTTGCTCTGGTTCATGCAGTTTTGATTCCTCTACTTCAGGATTAGATACCTCAGTAGGCTGTTCTGCTTCATGCGCTTTGACTTCATTTGTTTCAGGTTTAGATGCCTCAGTTGGTTGCTCTTCTCTTTCATGAGCTCCTACTTTGTTCATTTCAAGCTTAGGTTCCTCAGAAGATTGTTCATTTGTATCATGCAGTTGTGCTTCTTTCATTGCTTTGAACTCAACCACTTCTGCCTGTTCCATTTCAAGTTTAGATGCATCAGCAGATAGCTGTTTTGTTTCACACACTTCTTCCTTTACTTCCTTAGATTCTGATCTAACAGTCTCTAGTGCAGCAGCAATCTCAGAAAATTCAATCTCTTCATTCTGGAAATATGGTAGCTTCAAATTGGTATTCATATGAAATCATACCAGCTTTTATGAACTTCTTTTGTCAAAAAAGAACTCACGGGGGATGGCGTTTATACTATGTTGAACCACACAAAAAGAAAAATAAAGAACAAGAGGTGAGTTTACAATATATCCTGCATTAACTTTTGATTAGATTTGATTTGGTTTTCGAAATCTCATTCCAATATATTTTTGGAGTATGAAATTGGAAATTTATAGAGGTTTAAAAAAGGTATTATTGGGTTGGTGATAAAATTAGTAGAATCATTAGTTTGTGGCATCTGGGCTACAACCTGGCATCAAATCTAGATTGGAAGAAAGTAACAAAAAATGAAAATTAATCAAATATTTAGCAAGTGCGAGATTAATTGGGTTGAACAGAAGAAAGGGAGAACAAACCTTAATCATCCATGTGAATGATTACACAGGTCGTAACAACTAGGATATGCAATGAGAAAAAGGTTTCTCATATAAAGTCATAAATCACATTATAAGTGGTGGCGGGTACAAGCATTTAAAGGGTCTGACCTTGTACTATAACCAGTACAAGGGAACAAGAAAAAAAAAAAGAAGAATTCAAATAACATATGAAGTCACCATAAAGCATGTTCAAAAAGAACAACGAGCAGCTGGCCACTAACCTTTTGAGAAAGTTAAGCAAGTGATATTTTTCATAAATTTACAGAATGAACACCAAATGATAGCGTTTCTAGTGAAAATTGAGTTACTGAATAACCTGGGAGAACAAGCATACTTGAACAAATAGAACCCCTGACACTCTCAAACAAGAATCAGCTATTAACAATTAGAACTAAGAGAAAGGCAAAGACTTATAACATTTAAAATATTCATCAATAGCCCTCTTAACTATAGAACTCTATGGCCAACGCTAAGAGATTTTACTCTTTACTAAGAAGAAACATACCCTCCATGAGACCTCCAGCAAAAAGCAGCAAATCATTTGCTAGATATTTTTCGGCAGACAATTCAAAGTTGATTTACACAAACAATAGATAATAGTTGAGGAATGACCGAGATCATACAAATTGGAAAATAAAGTGGTCCATGTTTTTGTTTTTTATTTTGTTTCAGATAATATAACTGAGATTTCAGACACAGACTGCCAATTTGTTCACAAGAAGTCAGTCAGAGTAATGCCAAAGAATCAAGAAGCTCCTTAATTTAAAGTATCGAACTTCTTGAGAAGCATAGCTTCGGCATGCAGTAGAGATTACTGATTATATATATTCTCATGTCAGATATAATCTTCGAGAAAAAAGAGAAGGAAAAAACTTGATTGTTCATTCTAGCAAATGGATCCAACATAGCTCGAAAGCTGCAAATAGTAACAAATCCAAACTTACAAAGACTTCCTTTCATAATACTCGTTCCTATCTGCAAGTAGTGACAGGATAGTACCAATCAAGTGGGCCTTGCAAAACCATAGATATAAATGCAATGTCATGAATACTGTTCTAGAAGCCCACAAAAAGATTTTACAGTTGTGCGCCTTCCAACATACATAAAAAAAAACAATTTATAATGTGAAACTATGCAAACTAGCAAAAAATCCTTTTTATGCAATGAGATGAGTCTAAATTAGAATACACCCATCCGAAAATTGCTCTTTGGGGTGGAAGCATCCAAAGGGGTGTCTTATGGGCTACACTGTTTCTCGTAAATCGATGCTAAATTAGACTACACAGACACACAAAGAAGAAGTCTGCAAATTATGCAGTTAATACATGATCCTCTGAGTTTAGTTTATTCTTTTTTTTCAGAAGAAATAATCAAAATCGGAATATAGCTCAACTTCAAATAAACTAGAGTGTTGCAATTATATGTTGGCAAACAAAATTTACCAGAGACAATTTTGGGTTGCTCAACGAAAAAAACATTGAACAACTATAGCACGGCCATATTTTCAATTATACAGCAAGCAGGTTACAAGCAACCACCGACTGAATAACTCAGTGTGCATGTGAACTTGCCTAACGAAATAAATGCAACCTTTTTCTTACCATCACGGCGACAAAAAAGAAGTGTATTATTATTATTTTTTTCACTATGCCAGGAAAGTTTTATCACAAATCGATTGAGTTTACAGATTACAGTAGTTTTTGGGTAAATACACTGTAAACCAAATACCTAGAAAAGGAGATAAGATACAGAATAAGAACTTTTCCTCATCAAGTGTAACAAAAAAGAATCAGCGGAAAGACAGGTGGTGGTAAAGATCGCAACTTTTCCTTCCTTTTCAGTTCAAAGAGAGATTTTTACCGGAAAAGATGAGGAGGAATACGGCGTCACGCACCTTGAACAAGTCTCCGAGGGATTTCCGGCGGGTCACCTCCGGATCCGGCACTTGCTCAACCCCCAGTCCTCCGCCGCCGTCTTCCACATGGGGTTCCGGCGGCGGTGCGTCTGCCTGCGCCCTGGGCTTTGTCGCGCACGCTCCCATACGTCGGCTTTGCTGCGGTCCTCCACTACTGTGTTTCACAAAGGGAGAGAAACAGAGATCAGCAGAAATGGAAAAATGAAGGCAAAAATTAAGAATGTTTTAGAGGCGCGCGCTGGAGTGTATTATTTCCGGAATTTTGTCATACGGAAATATAATAAATTAGTAGGTTAATTAATTGCGCCTACACGTAAAGAATAAATTTCATTTTGGACCTCTTATATTTTAAAATTATGAGAAAGCTCTTCAACTTAAAAATTATGATAAATTTTAAATATACATCGATCATAATGAAAATTATTTGAGTAAAGAGCACTTCAAAAGTGCTATCAATATGAGCAAAAAAAAATATAATAATATTATTATATCAAATATTAGAGATGTGTTGTTCAGGTTTAGTCTAATGTCGAAAAGTGAAAGAAAAAATTATAAGACTTAGACTGGGTTTACTAAGGAGAAATAGATTTTTAGGGGATGAAAAATTTGAGATAAAAAGATATTTAAATGAAAAAGAAAGTGTTTAGCAAAATCTTTCTTGTGTTTACTTGTGAGGAAAATAAGAAGGATTAAAATCCTTCCTTGCATCTCCATCGGATGCTCTTTTTGTCTAATTTGGGTAGATTAAAAATAAGAGATGCCCATTTTCATCCCTCCTATTTTATTCGTTTTTGATCTATCCTTCCTAGTAAACGAAAGATTTTATTAGAACTCATTTTTTCTTTTCTGAAATTCCTCCTAATAAACAAACCCTTACATAGTATTTCCTTGAAAGAATAAATAGAGGGGAGGGATGGATATCTCTAAAATCCCTTGTTTCCCTAAATACTTCAGCTAGGATGGATGAATAGGTGAGAGGATGGATACCTAAAAATTGATCCTCCCAAAAATGGGAGGAAAACTTGGCGGACGGCTCGTTCTCGCTAAAATCACCCTCTCTCCCGAAATTGACTATCGTCCTTGTCTCTCACGATCAGCCCTCTTCCCGAAATCGCCGCGAAGCATCGCAGACCTACCGCCCCCCTCGTCACTGTTCTACTACTCATCACGTTCGGCATTGAGGTGGGGCTCTTCATGCTCATCACGTTCCGTGCGCGGATGCAGGCCATCGCCCACGCCTACACCATGACCCGCTACTATGCGAGCTACGGCCGACTCAAATTTTCCAAGTCGCTCCCTTCCTCCCCCTCCCCTTCTGACCTCCAAGCAAGCTGCGAAGCATCGCTAACCCGCCGCCTCCAACTTGCCTTCAGCCCGCCGCCTCCAGCTTGCCTTCGGTCTTCAGCCCCCGCCCCCCCCCCCCCCCCCCCCCCCTCAAGCTTGCTTGGATGAGCTCAGGAGAGGAGGGAGGCGGAGGATGAAGAGCAGGAAGGCGGCATGGGAGGAAGAAGAGGAGATCGTGTAGAGAGGATGGAGGCGTGAAGAGCCATGGCGGCGGAAGAGTGGCGGGGTGATGCTGGAGGGGTACATGGAGGCGGCGAGCAGTAGGGAGGAGGGATCAGAGGGCGCTGCGAGGACGAAGAGTCTCTGACGAGGGCTTGGATGATAGCTCTGGAGACGTGAAAATCATGTGATCCTTTTTTAATGGATTGTAATTCTCTTCTCTGCGGATTGTTGTTCCATTCCCCCTTCTTTTACATCCATTAACGGAAACAGATTGTTAGTGAGTTTATTACTATTAACTTAAGCTTAAATATTTAAATAAATTGGTTATTGGACATGGGTTAAGATGACTTTAGTCCGAAGAAAAAGATTTTATAGCCTATTAGATTTACTACTATTAATTTGGCTTAAACATTTTCATAAATTAGACCATTATTAATTAATAATATTAAATTTATAATTTTGTATTACATTAAATACCCTAAATCAATTATGTCAAATTGAGGTGATTAACAATAATTTTGATCTCATCATGTAATTATATAAAAAAATTATTGAAACAATATAATACAATAAAACATTATGATCCTCATATTCATCATAATAGTAAAGAATTCATTTTTTTAGACTTATATGAATTTTTCATTGATTCTATTACTACAATTAATGATCTATTTTTTTTTATAAATTGATATATTTCCCAAATTATATAAGATATGAATGTAAGCGATAATAAATGCAAAATAAATAATTGTGATTATCTGATTTGATCAAGTCCAATGATTGTCACAGGCCCACAAAGATAACGAAAACAGTCGGAGAGCCACTTATCATACTTGGAGTTGGGCTTAACCAGCCCATAAACTAGACCGACCCTAACGGGGCCTGCGATCTCCTACATCGTCGATGCAAGGGCCTGAGATCGGAGGGATGCCTCACTTCCATCCGTAGAGATGCATGCGGGCGTTCTCAAGAACCTTCTCAGATCACGGGAGTGGAGGTGTTCCCCCTTGCTGCCGATCCGTAGTGCCCTGTTTCACGCCTCTACGCCCTCCCTCTCCCGGCGCAGCTGTGACAGATTGGATTCCGAGGTGGTGCCTCTTTCTCCGTCCGTTTGAGGTCTTATTTATTTTCTATAGATTTAATTGGCACTCATCTTCTTAGCCTTGCGAGAAATTACAATCTGGGAATGAAGACTTCCTTGTGAAATATTTTTGTTCCTTCTTCCATTGAGGTAGTCGCTGATGTAAATGTTTTCTTTTCGCCAAAAACTTGCTTTCTTTGGGAACATATGCAGTCTCTGGTATTCAAGTTTCCTAAGTTCTTAATATCATCAACTTCTTTCATCATGTTTTCATAATAAACATGAACAATAACATAGGGAGAGTAGAAAAAGCGATACAAGCTGTTTAGAAAAGTTATACTCGCATTATACTCTGCAGTAGGGAATTTGCTTTTCTTTATTAGTCATTTTAACTATTTCAGATTATTTTACTCTTTGATTTCAATATGGTAAGCATTTCTTTTAATTTATCATCTAATACAATGAATTGCATAAATGGTTTTTTTAATTATTATTTAGATGAAATGATGCACACTAAATAATTTCTCAGTGGTATAACACCTACTTATTTTATATATGCATATTTGCTTCCATCACTGTAAGTTTGTTACTGATTCAATCTATTAACAGAATCGCTTCAGATTTTCAGTCCGTCAAAAGAGATCAGATGCTAGGGGCGCTCTCAATGATTTTTGTCTCAATGGAACATCCTCCAAGCAATATTTTCAGGTAAGCTGGGGAGTTTTGGTACACCAATTGTTACTTCTTTTCTGGATTCGTTCACATTTATTAAGCAAGAATACAGTGGACAAGCACACTGAAAAGTATTTTTCAAATACAACCTTAACCTGTGAAAACTAAATTATAGTTTTAAAAAGTATCCACAATTTTTTTATCATTTATAAATTATTTTAGGAGCAACTAGGCCAACTAACTTGTTTTGTGGGAGCTGTTGCTAGGATGAAGACACCACTTCGAATGCTTGCAGAAAAAGCAGCAGGAGTTTCAAAGTAGAAGATAATTCTGGTGAGTCAAACAAGCATCAGAAAACAAAGAATGCAGGGAAATGGAAGCATCAAAAAATAGCAGATTGCAAGAGAGGCAAAGATGGGAAAAGATGGCGTAAGACTCTTTTCTTCCTCAAGTTCCTATTAGCAAGCCTTTCACAGTGGTTTCAGCGTTACATTACAGCTATAGTAGTAAAATACCAAAGTTAGATGTGCTATGGAAACACTTAGCAGCATGCAATTTGTTTTGGGGACTAATATGATGTCACCATCAATTTGAGTTTCCTATAAATAATATGAACTATTTTGTTTCCTTCTTGTTGTTTACTAAGTAACAGGAAAAAGGTAGTTTAGAAAACAAAATTTGAGGTCTTCTACTGGATGCAGTGCAACTGTGTCATATACAATAAGTTCCAATTAAAAAAAATAAAAATAAGAATGGGATAATTCTGGGAGAGCAAAAAACTCAGGATTCTGACTTTGATTTTATTGATCTTTCCTATTATCAAGGACGTCATATTCATTTGCCTATAAAAATAATTTAAACATTTTCAATTAATATCAAACTTCATGCATCTATTCTCTGTCATTTTCCTGAACGCTTGTATGTTTCTCCTGAACGGAGAAACTCAAGTATTAAATACCTTAATTCAGGAGCAAGCTTATTCACAAATTTGACATTAGGCGAAGAACAGCTTAAAATATACCAATTCAACTACAAGTTTTTTCACTGCTGCCAAAAGCTGGCTAGATTCACTAGTTCTTTAATCCTCTATTTTCCTTGCAGATCATTATGTTACCTTGGATAATATCTCTGAGTTTCATGTCACAAACAAAACATTGCATGCTGTTTAGGTAGGCAAGATGGGCAGAGCTTTGATGATGATGATGATTACGGTCGCCCCTACTCAAAGTTCTCTGCTAATGCTGGTGGACAAAGATCTTTTACATGGTCTTTTAACTCAGAGGAAAAACTTCAATTTGAGAACATTCCTAATGGATTTGAATGGAGGGATGATTCACAACAGACTAAATCCAGGAGACGAGTATGGCGTGAAAGTGACATTGAAGAGGAGGAAACATGTGATATAGGTCTGCAATCCTATAGACATATTCTTGGATTACCACTTGCAGGTCCCTTGACATTAGATGATGTCAAATGCGCGTAAGTTCTTTGTTTGCCTAGTAATTAACGTCTTCATGGAGTTTAGTGTTATCCTGTACAGCTCAGTCCTGTACTCTATTTCAAGCAGTCTAATTCCTTCTTCATGTCTCATTTTTTTGGTCAGTTTTCATGCGTCTGCTTTGAAATGGCACCCTGACAAGCATCGAGGCCCCATTCAGGTCTGTTTTCTCGTTATCTTGACTACTAATTTCAGTTACTATCCCTCTTGAATAACTAAGGAGGGCTTTAGCCTTTAGGTGGCCGGTACTAGAAAGACATTGATGAATAAGCAGAGAAAATTGCCTTGCAGCAGTTCTTTTTCTGGATACAAAAATTATGCAGTATTTACAATTATTTGTCCTTTAGAATAGTAAAACCAAAAAGCATCAATTTTCTCTGCTGTACATTATATGTGCCCTGAGTGATCCTGATAAGCTTTAATTGTGTTGCTTGTCTGAATAACTGTTGATGTTATTTTTAACTTTAGTAGTTTTCTGGAGTCTTTGGCTAGTTTATTCTGCATTAGTGGCTCACCCTATATTCAAGAAGAAAGACAAATCTTATGGAGGGGCGTCGCATACGTCTCTGAGTGCAGGGTTGCAGCGTGTGCTGTGGCAGCCCCATTGTGCGTCAAATATTGTAGGAACAGAGCTCACGCATTGAGCTGATTACCATTTATCCAAGGCTGTGAGGCATCAGCGCATGCATCGAACAATCGCCTTTTGTAACCATGTCACTGACTCGAGTATGGTATTCAAGTTGGGAATTAGCTGGAGTTATCTCCCGGCCATCCAGTGGCCTTAGCAAATTGGGAACATGCTGCCTTTGCTATAGTTTTTTCAGCTATTGTTTATGCTCGGTCAATTTTACTGATCCCTGATGGAATTGCAGGCAGTAGCAGAGGAAAAATTCAAAGCTTGTGTTGATGCTTACAAATCTCTCTGCACGGCCCTGAAGGCAAGTTAAAAGCGTGTGATTCATCCGAAGATTTTTTTTTGTTATGAAAAGGAAATTGAGTTATTATGAAAAAGAGTCTGATTAGTTGGTAGATAAAACCGGATGCCCTTGTTCTTGGTTTATAAAGAATACTAGAGATCTATATAACCAATGTCAAATAGTTGAGATATTAGCATGATGGATTAAGCTTATTATTTCTTATTTACTATGGCAATTATTCATTGCAAAATAATGTATAATTTCTTAAAATTTTGTAGTGTTTTCTTTTTTGATAAGTTATTATCTTTTACTAGTATTTTATGGTGTTTTGAAATGGTTATCTTCATTTTTGACGAAGCTGTTTAGTAACTATTTCAAATGGTTTAAGGAGAATTTTTTTACACAAGCCTATTTGCAGCTCATGATATCCAATACGACAAAAAAAATTAAATGTTTTAAGCAACATATGCTGATCAAATATTTGTTTGCATAAAATTTTTAATTTGACAAAATCACTTTTTTCACTTGTGTAAGAAGTATTATTGCATTGAATGCTTTACGTGTTGAAATTTGAACAAAAAAAAAATTCTGGTGGTTTTTAGTGGATTTGAATGCTTTCCGCCATAGGTGGCTATGGGCCGTGCTCGGGCCCGCCTCAGCCCGACTCCTGGTCGACTGTGCCTGGCACGGCCTATTTACAATTGTGCCGGGCCTGGCAGGGCGGGAAAAACTCTAGGCCCGGCACGGCCCATAGCACGATTAGTCGTGCCAACCCAAGCATGGCTCAAGCGTTCATTGGGCCTGGATCTGGCACACGGGCTAGATTTGGCACATGGGTTGAAACTAACTTACGGGATGGAATCGGCACACGAGTTTAATTCGGCCCAACGGGTCAAGATTCGGCACACGGGCCGTGCCTGACCCATCCCGAATTTGGCCTGCAGGTCGACTTTAAAAATAATATAAAAATTAATTAAAATAAATTAAAAAAAATAAATTATTAATTAATTAAAATATATAAAATATGAAAAAAAATTAAGAAATTGAGCATTATGTATGTTGCATAAATTTTTGAAAAAATATTAAAATATTATATATTTTAGACCGGACCCGTTACAGGCTGCCTACATACCCCACTCAAAGAAAGAATCAGGTCTACGTAGTTTTCTTTTTACAACTCTTTTTATAACTATTTTTTACAACGTTTATTCATTGTTGCTTCCGCTTGCACTTTCAAGACTTTGTTCATCATCATCCGACGAAATTGAATGATCACTTTTATCTTGAAGACGATCTTCAATATCTAGCTAATCTTTAAGACAAATGCACATTTCGATGCTTTCTTCGTTCATTCGGCTTTGTTTCTCATCCAGCACCCTGCCGCCTGCACTAAAATAAGACTCCGATGCTACTGTGGACACCGGGGGAGTTAGTAGATCAGAAATCACAGGATATAATTTTCCTCTCCATCATGATAAAATATCAAAATTATCAATTTATTTTTTTATAAGTAAAGATGTATGATTATTTTCTAAAAAAAATGTTAATTCATTAAAATTACTAAATCTACTTGTTGATATTCCTTTTCTATTTAAAATTGAGTATATTCTTCCTGTAATATTTTTACTACTGGTAGATACATTAGTTTGAGGGAGTATTGGATTCATTAGATTTTCAAATTTTAAATTATAAACATTATACATTTCATTTAATAAGGTAGAAATATCATTTTTTTTTCTCATCTACCCCTTCAAGTTTCATATTTTTATAATATTCATCTAATAAAATATGAACACCTTCTAATTTAATCTAGGATCCATAATTGAAGCTAAACAATATAAAGGGGATATATTTTTCTAATATTTTTAAATTTTGTTTCCATTTTTAAAATTACTTGAAAAACATTTTCATCATGAAAAAATTTTCCTAATTAAAACTAAATGTTCTAAAATTAAACATGATGTAGGATAATAAACACCAGATAAATGAGTCCTAGCATTACAAAAAATTTCTAAAATATTATGTAATAGTTTTGCCTTTTCCCAATCTTTTTCTTCAATATTTCTATCTAGCATTCTTTAATTATAAAATAATATAAGAGGGTCCTTAAATGGAAAACATGTTATTAGCATATCATAAGTAGAATTTCATCTTATTTTAACATCAAGTTTAAATTTTTTATATGATAAACCATAAGATTTACATATTTGTTTAAAATTTTGATTTCTAGAAGTAGAAAAAGTAACAAATATAACAGCATTTCTTAATTTATTTACATGTTCATATACTTCTCTTATTCCATCTTGAACACATAAGTTAAGAATATTACATGCACATCGTATATGAAAAAAAGCACCATTAAATATTGGATTTAATATTCTTTTTAATTTATCAATTGCACTATCATTATTACTTACATTATCAAAACTAATTAAAATTTTTTTATTAATTATATTATATGAATGTAAAATGCCATGAAATTGTCTAACTATAGCATTTGCAGTATGAGGATATTCAAAAATTTTAAATACAATAATTCTTTTTTTATAAGAAAATCACTATCTATCCAATGTGCCGTAATACACATGTATGAATGATCGGAATGATTACAAGTCCAAATATCAGATGTTAAAGAAATACAAGTTAAAGTTTGTAAAAGATTAGTTTTATACTCAGAAAAAAATTTTATAGCATCCCTACGCATGGTTTGTCTACTTACTTTTTTATATTTAGGTTGTAGTGATTTATGTATAAATTAAATTTATAATTTTCTGCTAAAGAAAATGGTTGTTCATCCCAAACAATAAATTTAGCTAATTCTTTTCTAAGAATTTCAGTAGAATAATTAAAAACTTCAAAAGAACTAGAGGAAAGGTTGAGGGTAGCCTGTGCACGATCGATTTGAGTTTGATGACTTTTGATATGACGAGCCAAATGACCAGTTCCACCGGATGATTTGCAAGTCATTAACTTTTCTGCACTTCTTGCAGCTGACTCTTTCTTCGCCGTTAATTATCACCACCTCAAAGCTTTTCTAAACGTTGCTCGTGCGTTTTCTTGAGCCCAACACAGTAGAATAGAGAGGGTTTGCACTGCATCCCTCCTCTCCCTGCATAGTATTAGTAGGTTCATTATGATCTTGTTGTTGTTGATTTGGGTCGTAGAGCGGAGGGTTGGCATCATGATCGGGTGGCATAACGGGGTCATTTGTTCTCATTAGCTCATTTTCTAATGCCTCAAGCTCCCATGATAAAAGATCTCATGCATTGTTAAATTCAGTCATTAATTCTACATATAATATTAAAAGTTAGCTAAATAAATTTATAAAATAAGATTAAATACTTACTAATAATAAATTATATATTAAAAAAATATCTTATCACGTGATTGAAGATCTCTCAATAAGAACTAAAAAGTTGAGGTTTCAGTCTTCAACAACTTCAACTTTAACATAATTACAAAAAATATATATTAGAATAATTTAAATTGAACAATAATTATATTATAAAAGTAAATTAATTTAATATTTACTTGATCTTCTTCACGTGACTAGACCGAGGGAGCTTTGAAATCTTGATGGCTAGAAAGAGGCTTAAGTTTGAGTTCAATTAAGAAACTAAATGAAACTCAAGACTTAGAAAAGAGATTAAGAGAGTATTAAGAGAGAATGAGAAATTATTCTAAGGCTAGTTGAAAACTTGTGTGAAGAAATGAGAGGGTTGGGGGGTCAATTTATATGGATGAATTGGGCGTAAATTTATATATTTATCCTCTATTTTTAATTATTAAAATGGACTAAAATAGTAATTTTATACCATAAAGACCATTATATCCCTAACTTTAAAATTTTTATAACCGTTATGAGGACATTTATGTAAAAATCAATGTTTGAATTCGAATTTATCATAGGAAACCGCCCATACCCCGTGCCGTGCCTAGCATGGGTTCGTGCCGGGTCGAGCCCAGCATGCTTGCAAGCCATGCCCGGCCTGGCCCACGGGCCACGATCCTTCAACCCAGCACGACTCGAGCCGAATCACAGGCCGCCCGCAGCACATTGACTTGGTCAACATGCCGTGCAAGGCCGTGCGGGCCTCGGGCCGGCCCGATCCGTTGGCCACCTCTACTTTCCGCTTATCATTGCAATGTTGACTTTTTAGAGGCTAAAAGTCGTCCAAACAAACAATCTGAGTTAGAATTTAGTGAAATATTATTTTTAGTTAAAACTCGACAGTAGAAACATTCAATACCAGTAGTGCTTTTAAATAAGAAATCGACAAAATAAATAAAATGGTAATTAAAAATCATAAATTCATTTGAATACACATTCCTAACCTATAGATCAGCACAATATTAATGTCAAATAGAACGACTTAATCAAACGATTAACTATTCAAAAGTTATTGGCAGGGCAACTATTATTGTCAGCCCTATTTTAGGCGAGTGACCGTTCCTCAAATCCTAAACAATTGAATAAATATTTATAAGCAATGTTTTGAATTGAATATTTATAAATATATTATATAATAATTATTAAGAAATTTAGGTTAATATGTTATTCTTGAAAATATTAAAATTAATTGAATAAATATTAAGACATGTGTTTGGTTGAATATTTATAGAATTACTAGATAATTATTATTAATTGCAAGTGGTAATTATTCTTGAAATTATAATGAGTTGGAAAAAAATTCATAAGCTCTTTTTATAGGGTGAATTTTTACAAATTTATCAAATAATTATTATTAATCCAGTTTGAGCCAATAGTTTATAAATTATTGAATAATTATTAGTCAGACGTCTTTAGATTAATAATTATTCCTAAAATTATAAGTCAATTCAATAATATTTAGAAGCCATATTTTAAGCGGGCCAAATATTACTCACAAACTTATCAAGAATTTTATTAAGCCATTATGAGCTAATAATTATTCCCAACCCTAAATCAAATGGTTAATACTTTCAAGCTATCTTTTTGAGTGAACAAATAAAAATTATCATAAAATTAGTAAGTTAATTTTAAGCTAATAAGTATTTTTTTAATCTTAATCAATCGGGCACATATTCACAAATCACCTTCGCAAAGCTGAATATTTACTAATTCCCTAGGTCAGGCTCTTAATTTATTTGTGAGTTCCTAAGAAATTTGTTCCCAAAGCATGCAAATGATCATTCAATATTTATATAGAAATTTTAATCAAAAGTGTCATAAGTTAATCATTTAGGAATATGGGATCACTGACTCTAATACCAATTAATGTAGAGGATTTCTAAGAATAAGAAGACAACTAAAAAACAAAAACATATTCGAAGGAAATTGATTTTAATAAAAATAATACTAGTTGATTTATTTAAAATGTAGAAGAGTGAGAAAACAAAGTAGGTAAGCATATTTAAGTAATTGGTTGAGATTATTTAGCTTCAAATTCATTGACAACCCTAATGGCTTTTTATCATTGACTACACACAATAATGTCAAAATTTTTAGTTTTGTGCATTTGCTCCTAAGAAGCTCATTGTTTCGTAGGCGATTTTCAAATAATGTTGAGTTTTTTTTTTATTATTTCAAATGTTGTGAGCATATATTTAACATAGTGAGAGTGGTTGAAAGTATTTTAAAAAGTTTGTAAAAATTTGAATCATGTTGAGGAAACTCGCAAAAAAAAAAGAAATAATTTCCAGCATATGTGAACCAGATAGTTATAAATTGAAACCCATTTATCTTCCACACTATTTATCTTGTGGTAGTTCAACGGATAAAGACTTAAATTATTAATAGTAAGATCTTCGGACAAACTCTTACTCTTATTACTTAACTCCAAAAAAAACACCTCATATATCTCATGTTTAAAAGTAAATGATTTTTTCTTCAAGCATTGTCCATTTCTATTTGAGTAGGAAAAGGTAAATAGATTTTTGACATTTTTATTTTACTATCAGATCATTTGTGCTTTTTCTAAGATTAAGTATCTTACCATGTTTTATTACATGCATGGCTCTGAATGAAATTTTGAATGGGGAAGATACATAATTTTTAAATGATAGTTATAATTGATTGTAAAACTTAAATATTGGTTTAAATTCAATTTTATCTTAGTTATAGTTTTTGATAAGCTGGATCCTTGCTGAAAAATTCAACACACAGACTTGAGGATAAATATGCTGCAACTCAATTGAGTTTAATGAAGTTCAGCCATTAAATTTTTAACCTTGATGGTGATTATACTACAACAAAATTGAACATTTTATCGTAGATAAAACAATAGAAACTTTACTTTCTATGGCTTGTGGTACCGATTCAATCAAGCAACTTTTATCTCGGACATTCCAACCAAAACACAAAAGGCCTCGTCTCAGACTCGAGGTCGGCCATTATTTGGTGATGTGGAGGTCAAGCCCTACTTAGGATTTAATACTACAAGGCATGATCATAGCTGAAGAACATGAAACAACTTGGCAGATAAATCGTAGGTACAATTTCCACATGATCAATTAAGAACTACTGCATAGTCTATCTAATCTAACTCTCAACCTTCTCAACTACATTGTATCTTATCATTTAACAGGTACTACAAAGTTAAAGATATATTTTACCCTCATAAAGTTGTTTTATTCTTTTGTTTGTCTAGGTCGGGCTCGTGATGAACGTGAAAACATAAATCTATTAGCCAGACAAATTTCTTCGAGTAGGCATTTTGGGAATCTTATGTTTCTGAGAGAAGCTAAGAAAAGAATCAGAAAAAGAACAAGTACCATATCTAACTGCAAGAAAGGTAAACAGAGCTGTTTAAGTTTCCCAAAACTGCGTACTCGAAGAAATAAAACAAGTCTAGGAAATTCGTTGAGTCCTAGAGAGCTCAAAGAATCCGGAAGCAGGATCGGTCTGTCACATAAAAAGAAATCCATAACACAATATGTATGTAACCAACGAATGTTTAGTGAATCATGCTGTTGATATCCTTCAGTAAATTAGAAAGTTTGGATAGTGTCTAAACAAGAGAAACATATTTGTCTTTTATTATATCAACACCAGAAATAAAAAATAGAGCTTGACATTGACAATCTATCAGCAGCTTGTACTTTCCCCAAAATAAAACATCTTTATCGCTTCACCATATGCCAGTTAGTATCTAAACAACATTATGCTAATGTGGATGGTAATTTATTGAATTATGATTAGAGTCATTTGGAAATCTAGTATATCCTTCTGGACCGGTAAGAATCCATTCTGCCTTCCAAGTGACAACTACCTCATGCTATGGAATGTGGCACGTTAGGCTAAGTCAGCATACCACAACACCACCATGCTACACTTTAGACTGAGTTTGGCATGCTAATCAGCAGCACCTGTAATATTTTATAAATTTCAGTTTCCTGTAACATATGAATTCATGTCATGTTCATCTATCAGCCAACTTTAACCTGCGGTTAAGTTGGTTATCATACAAAGATAAGCAAACTTGGAATTTAAGATGCCCCCTGCTCCCTCAACTTTGAAACAGTGACTGAACCTTGCCATGTTCCCAATACAAAACCTTCCCATTATCACCTATAGCCAGAACTTCGGAGAAGCATTTACTAGCCATTGATAGGACACTGCTGTCACTTAACAGATGTAACCTTGAGAGTTGAAAAACTGAGTACACCTACGGGAGAAAGGGGATTTACTAGTTTTTCAAGTTAGCATCTCTTCAACGTTCATCAATAGCAAACAGAAGCTTGGCTTCTGCTTTAAACAATTGCCAGGCATGGAAGGGTTTGAGAAAGCACTTGAAATGGATGTTCTTTTAAATAATCAATAACATAGCATGATTTTCACATTAGGAATCTTAGCATTACTTTCAATTTGTAATATATATAGAAAGTTCAACTCCAAAAACAGACATGGTGCTGACGTGTGCAACTTGGTACTCTGTCACAATGTAAGCGTGAACAGTTACACATATGTGTACTAGTCACTTGAGGGCAGACTAAATTTGTTATAAACTTAATAGACACATGCATATACTAGTGCTTTTGGAAGTTTGGTCTACATTTGTCAATACCCCAAGCATCACTTTAGTAGACTTGTGAGACGGTGCTCAAATAAGTTTGTAGTTGAACAAGAAGAGGATGCATCTATCTACCCTATATCAAATAAAATAGCAAGTAAAGAGACCAGAATAAAATAAATGAATTACACGGAGAAGAAAATCCAGGTTGAAGGAAAAAGAAAAGAGATCACAAGTGCATCCTGTCCGAAGGTGTAGCTGAAAACATAGTATAAGAGCAGATTTTCATAAAACAGTTCCATTGGTTTCAAAAGAAACTCTATTTTACATTGAATCACCTAAGCTTACCTTATTGATGCTTGGAATTCCAAAGCTTCCAATAAACATTACTAGTTCCTTTTTGAAGGAAGATCCAACTCTAACTCTTTCTGTCTTAAGACAAGGGATAGATGTTCATTCTCAAGTTTCATCCGTTCATTTTCTATTCTCATCTTGTTCAGCTCTCTGTCTTTCTTCTTACTAAACCTTTGCCACTTGTAGCGTTGTTTCTCAAGTTCCAGCATCTGAGCTTGAATTTGCAACCTCTTCTCTTCAAGCTGAAGTGTATAAGAGTTGCCCCACTGCTGTTTTATCAGTGTGGATTTAGCTCCATCTGATAATACCTGGTTGATATCCACAGTTAGACCTTGTGTTTGGAGGCTTCTACCACAGTTGTGTGAACTTGAAGGGTTTCCAGAAACTGCTTCATGGTTCACCCCAAGCTTCATCCTCTTTGGAAAGCATGTCACCACCATATCACCATGCATAGCATTATGCTCTTGAGCATCACCTTCCTCAGTATCACTATCTGCGTATTGATCATCATCATCAATATCTTCATGTGAACTCCTCCATGTGTCGTGCTCATCCCTACTCCTAAGTGCCAACTTCAGTGATTGTTGAAGAGCAGGGTCAGCAGGTAAATTTAACCGGTTACAATTATGATATGAACACATCTCCTCATAGAAAAGTTGCTTAGAGCTCAAAATTTTCTTCACATCATCCTTCATCTTCTCAGAGAGGTTATTCATACTTTCCAAAAGTGCTGGATTCTCCACAACCTTGCAAGAAGTGCCCCTGCCGAGTATATCTGTGAGCCTCTTGTATCTCTTATTCAGATCGTTGAACTTATCTTCACATTGTTGAGGTGATACATAACACCCTCGCTCAGCCATTACTTTTGATATGGCCTTCCACTTCCCCTTTTTCTGCAATATGGCAAACTTCTTCCTCCCACCACTCTCAGGAGCAGCATCTTCTCCCACGTAAGAAACAGCAGTAATCAAAAGCTTAACCATTCCATCGTTCCACTTCATCCGCTGCCACGGGGAGCCCTTCTTTCCTCTCCCAGATTCATGATGAACATCAACTCCATCCTCGGCGAAGCTTGGTTCTTCATCGTCACTCATGGAGGCTTTACAAACACCATGCTGTTCTTTACAGTAGTCTATAACAGGGACACCAGTTTGATGTTCAGATTCCTGCATATGGCTTCCAGAAATGGTGAAAGCATCATGCAATGGTGGGTGCATCATTGATCCTTGATGGCTGTGCATGTTTCCTTGCAGACCTAGCACACCATACGAAACTCCGGGCATTCTTCCACCAGGCAAGTTCCCGTCCATTTTTATGAGTCCTTCAGAAGCAAAAGGCCCCAATAGAACACGCCCAAATCCTTCACTTTTAGATTTTTTTTTTTTTCACAAATTCTTCCTTGCAAAGCTACAGCATGCAGAACTCAGAAGGAACAACATCAAAATACGACTTTTCTTGTAGCTCCTGCTTCAAATCAACCTAAATAATACCTAAAACACCAACCTTAACTCTCATATTTCTATATTCGGAAGACAGTATCAGATTTTGGGCAACTAGTTATTAGCACGCTAAAATCACAACAACAACAAAAAAAAAAAAAGATCTTTTCAAAAAACAAGTCAATAAATCAGGCTAAAATAAGAATCAGATCCCCCTTCGCAGCGCTCAGAGACGGATGGCCACGAGAATTCCCCGACCCGGGCTCCAGATCACGGCACAAAGACTGACACACTAAAAATCCAAGAAATCAATCGGAAACGGAAGAAAGACAAACTTAACTGGACTCTAAAAGGCGCTAAATCCACGCCTCCGACGCTGCAAAGAGCCAGGATTGCGATTTGACTCCAATAGAATCGGCTGGCAGAGGAGAAGCATCGAGGGAGAGAGGGTTTTGTTTTTTTTTTTTTATGGAGCAATAAAGGAAGAGGCCAATTGGTGAAGGCCTCGGAGAGGGGAGGGGAACGCTCAGTGCATGCGCAGGAAATTGTCGACGGCGTTAAACTACGCGAAATATGTACGCGCTGAGGCTTCGAGAAAGCTACCTCTGGATTGGAGGTGGGCCCTGCAGACAAAAAGAGTGCAAGGAGATCTCAGCTCTTGCGCGTATTTTGGAGGCGTAGGGAATTCGAGTATCTTCCCTGCGTGTGTGGGGCACGCTGCATTGAGCTCTCAGCGACGTGAGCTGAAAGAATGACGTCAGCGTGAGACGCTGAGTCACGAACAGCTAGCGATCGCATGGGATTAGGCATCAAGCCCAATGCTGTCAAGCCCGCCCCGATCCAAATTTGTTTAGCCCAAATATTTGACTCGACCCCATTTAATTTTTTTTAATATGAGTCTGATCTGTACAGATTTTGTTATTAACCTAATTCTTAATTTATATTGAAAGTGTTATTGAACTTATTGAAATATTGTGAAAAACTGTATTAACTTGAAAAATCTCTCCTTTTTTGGTTATTTAAATTCTTTTTCCTAGGTTTGGCAGGTGAATATTGGGGCAGTACATGGTTGACGTGGCAGTTCTGACTAGTTTAGTAGGTGTGTTCATTTTGATTTGACTTGGTGATCTTATGGTTCCAATGAGTAAAATTTCAACGTTGAAGACAACTTCTTTTAAGAAAAAGGACAGCCTGCATGTGGAAAATGTCTTGTCGATGAGTTCTCTGTGTTTTTTTAAACGAAAGATTGGGGAGAAAAAAAAAATCTCTAATAGATTCAATGTATTTTCCTCTTAATTTTTCGTATATATATTCTATCAATGAGTTTCTTTTTAACAAAAAATATATTATTAATGTTTGTAAATACCAAGCTCCTTTAGGGGAGGGGTTACAATTTAGTGACAAAGTCATAGAAAAGTTATTGAGCCTTATAGACGGAGAAAAGTTTAAGTCAGCTAAAGATGATTAATCCTAAAACTGCTCTTTAAGTTATAATTATAAAAAAAATTGCAAATATCAATAGGGCTCGGCTCTCACACCTATTGGGACAGTTGCTCTTTCTTTGCTTTTGTATGTGCTAATTATTTGAAGGCCAGATCAAGTATATCTGTGTTGATGTCTATTCTGGAAGCTTGGACATCAGCTCCTCTTGGGCTATAAAACAAAAAAAAATGAAGGTTAGCCTCTATAATAGGTTAGCCTAGATTAGGCTCACCAGGTCAAACAAGGAGAGCGCACAACCAACCACCTCAATTCTTAGTTCTAAATAAAGAACCAAGAATGCCAGTTCTCAGATGATGAAGGCAGCCAGTTGTACGTATCATCACTGTATGTCATGACTACATGACTAACATTTGTTTAAAGCATGTATAAGCAGATGATTTTTCAAAATTACAAGCGACAGTAAATTTCTTGCAACTATTGATTTGCCAACAACAAGCAAGTACATTCAAACTTGTGATGCTGACTGAAGTGAAAAGAATTTGCCTATAAAGTCATTCCTAATCTTAGACGTGTTCTGCCTAACATGCCTAAATAAAAAGGATCCTTTTATTTGGGGTGACTAATACATGCATTCTCCAAGGAGAATTACCACAAGAACAAGTAGCAATCATTTTATGGGATTCTCCGTAAGGGTTCAACAATTTAAAACAATAACTAAACAGGTTAATCACACAGTCATGGACAGGTATCTACATCTTTGCCACCACAAACAATTCAAAGAAAAGAAACCTAATTTGAAGACCTTTTTCCTGCGAAGTAAGGAACCACGAGACACAGCTTGCTATCACCACTCAGACAAGCAAGATTGCACAGTTCAGATGCTCCCAATTGACGAATCTGGAGCATAAGCCTACACAAAAGAATGCCTCGATTGTCTCCCTAAAGATGCTGAAATGCTAGTCATGGCAGAAGCCTAACCCTGCTCTTAGCCTTTTCAATTGGAACAATGTTGCTGAGAGAAAAAAACTCATTGAATATGATCAATCAAAGGACCCTTGCAGGTACACAAGTCTGCTGGAACAGGGGATGTGGCATGTTGATGTTACCGGCAGTTGGTTGCACCGTACAGCTTCCAGATGTGGTTTCCAGCAATTGTATGAGCGAAAGGAATATCTCCATTCTAGTCACGTCCCTGTTTGCCTGAGAGCAAAGTAGACAACCTCGTATTAGTGATTACGAGAATGCTTTCTGGGGAAATGAAAATTTTTTCAGAGTAATGTGATTTCATAAGTAGAGCATTGTTGTTCACTGTTTACAGGATAGTAAGGCTAAGAATGACAGCCAGCAAGCACACCGGTTATGGAATTACCTCGACAGCAAAACGTGCCCAAACTTTATTTTTGCGTGCTTCCATCACCCCTTTTAATATGGTTAATCCTAATCCTCTGATGAAATCAGCAATCTCCAGAAAGGAACCACGTTCCTCACAGAGCATCTACAGGAAATGCATTCGCAAGGTTCTCCTCATTAACGACGAGTAAATATTTAGCCTATTTAGATCAGATCAGGGTGTTTCTAGTTTTACCTCTACCAGCATTTGCCGAGGAGTACTCAGATCCTCCACTACGATCGGACAGGTCATTGGTTGAGTTCCTACTTCAAATGCCCAAGTTGCACCTCCCTCAAAGTTGTCTTTCAAGAGTATCCCACCGTCCTCATTACTGATCTGAACAAACGCCAAATTATTAATTAGATTCTACAAGTGAGAACATGGACATTGTAATGGATCCACCGTCCTCAAATGCCCAAATGGAAGAAACCTCTTATTAACCATGGCAAGAATAATTCATGCTTTTTGAGCAGGTGATAATGACTAGTTTGTAGATTGCCTAATAACATTTAGCTAATAACTTTTTAGAAACTTCAAACCATTAAAGATGAATCAATTAATTATACAAAACATAAGACTCACAGACCTTCGGTTCTCCAGCGACCTTCAGCTTGTCAGCATTCTTTGTCACACTTTGCAAGAAAAGCATGTGCTTGATAGTCTTCTCTAACAATGCGTCAATGCTACACTGTCCCATTACCAGAAGCAAAAAGAGAAAAATATGTTAGAGTGCACCGAAACACTACACAATTTGTAGAAAAAGACAACGTTTACCTTTCCCCCATTTGGAACTAGTTCCCGAAGTTCCTTGATACGATCTTGTATCATCTGTCTATCTTTTGGCCTTGGTCTAGGGCTCTCTCCAGGTCTAGGCCTCTTCCGGTTCAGTTTACCAAGTTCTGAAACCCTTTTGCTATTTGAATCTGATGTAGAGTCATTTTTAGCACTCTGACAACTTCCAACCAATGAGCTGATCTCAGATTTATGCTCAGCTTTCTGTGAACACACTCCTTTCTCAATGCTGCATAAAGACTTGTTGTAACTTGAGCATGAAGGCTCTGTTTTTCCTTGTATGGGTAAAAAGCCCATAAATCTGTCTTTTTCGCACTTTGACAAATGTACTTCACCAAGATTGGGCATTCCAGCAAAAGGCAAACTACAGATATCTGCAAACGAACTCTTACAAGAAGCACTATCTTCTGAACCTTGGTTGGCACCTGAATTGATCTTTGAAATCACTGCATCCAATAACTGATCACTGTCATCTATAGTGAATAGTCCAGAACAAGAAACATGATCGTTCAAAGAATCAAAGATCGGGTAAGCATCCAACTCTACTGAGAGCTTAGCTGTATTTGTATTCAAATTACATGATTTTATACTATTCTTGCACACTAGAACATCAGACAAACTGCCATTTGATCCATATTTCTTACTATCAGAATCTAACATATGAAACAGATCATTGCTTGAGGCAAATTCCAAAGGTAATGGTGCTGCATCTGTATGTGTCTGCAGAGGCTTGTATTCTTTCACATCTTGCACAAGAGTCTTGTTCTCTACTGGACAAATACCATTTGTGCTGTAACCAACATTAGTATGTCTTTGTTCTCCCTGACCAAGTTTTGAGTAGCAGAATCCATACTCTTGAAGAATGCCAGGGACCATGTCAGAGCAAGAAACTTGCACATTAGATTCAGAGTAAATACAAGGAGCTTGAACTAAATGATCATATTCTTTTACTGCCCGAGCATTTGATAGAGAGTGTGCAGCTTCATTGCCTAATAAAGGCTGTTTGGTCTGAGTAACCTCAGAAATGGAAGGATCCCTGAGTAAATGGCTTCTCTGCGGTAATATTAGAGGTGCTTCAACTAAAGACAACTTAGCAGGTGAACTAGAACATCCGGCAATTCCATATGACTTTGAAGTTGAACTAACATTGCCCATTTCAAAAGTTTTGTTTGAAGTAGATAACAAACTTTTTGATTCCAACATTTCAACAGCTGATTTGAACACAATCTTTCCTTCCAGGGCTTTCAGGTTATTAGACAGTAGATCAGAGTTCAAGATAGAAAGCTCTTTTTGACACCCAGAATTTGAATCAGGTACCTGGTGGGTACATTTTTCATCTGACTTGGGAAAAATGTCTTCAGAATCGTGTGAGTAAAGTCCACGTAAAGGATATGTCGTTTTCCCAGTCAGTTTGGTTGACATTACTTTCAAAGAACCAGGTTGCATTTTCTCATTTAACTGTGATGATACTGCAGAAAAGTTTTCATTGAAAGATGTTGCAGCTGGAGACCTCATGACCTCAGGGTTGCGACCGTTAGCAGTAAGAGGCAATTTGTTGTCAATAGTAACACAAACATCTGCAGTTTGACAACCAAAATCCAAACTTGAAGAATGCATTTGAGATTTTCCCCTGAAGGCTTTATGGGTGCTGTTAGGTTGAAGGTCCCCAGAACCACATTTCAGCTTTGAGAACAAATTTTTCACATGATTAACAAATGCAATGTTTTCCACAATCTGCAAGATACAGAAAGGTAAGAAAGGTAAGAAAGCTGACGTGAAAAATGTTCAGTCATAAGCTTAGCCAAACAATAGTATGTCTGAAAACTTGTTCAAGAGCAGGACAGTAGCAGAATAGCACCATCATACCCATTAAAGTAAATGAAAATCTGAACGTTTGCATCTCAATTCTTTATAATTATATGCATATCTGTACAGAAGTACCACAAAAAAATACCCTTGTAGAATCTAGACGAACCATGCAGTAGTAAGTACAAAATAGTAACAATCGTTCTCCAAGTATATACCAATTATGTAGCATGCAAATCGTCCCAATTTGTTCATATTAAAATTTTCTTTTTCTTCACTCAGAATTGTGTTTATTATCGTTTGAAAATTGACAGAATAATCCCCTTTATTATCGTTTTAACTGGGTTTACTCAGTAAGTCATTACGACTTTAATATAAAGTGAATCAGCATACCAAAGGGTAGAATGACGTCTGTGAATGTATGTGCACAACAATACACATATGGAACTTGATGAAACATGAAAGTTGCAACAGTATTTTAACAATAATTTCAACTATTCCTCAAATATACATTGTATTATGCATGGTAAATCTTCACAATCTTTAATGCAATTGTCTATTTCATTTTACATCCTGAAATTTATTTTTTTTCTCTTTCTGAATCTTGTCGGTTATGTTTGAAATTTGATTATATAAGCCACTACAATAAACTGCATTGCAGCTCTGGAAAAAAGTAGAAACCAGCATACCATTTTGGTTGAACCAAGTTGTATCACACCAGATGGAAGGATTGGAACAACTGCAATTGTCTGCAACACAAGCAACTTGTTACAGATTCAGTTAAGAATAACAAAATATAAGAAAATTAAGGTGTATAGATCTTAACAGAAATATACTCGAAGGAGCATAATTTGTAGAAGAAGAAATGACAAGATTAAATTGTCTAACCTGCATGCCTGCTGCAAGCTGGCAGTTGATGTCAGCAAAATCCTCCTTGTAAACACAATAAATCAATTAGGATATTAAGGTATTATAATTGGAAATATCTAGTACAAATCAAGAGCTTTTAGATGCTACTGAATAAGTCCATCAGTTGCTCAATAAGCTATGTGATCGTAATGTGTTTACATCTTCATAACTCAATGGAATAAAAATGCCACCAAATCAAGTTACAACCACACATCATTTAGTCGTACTGTTTATATAGTGTTTATACAGAAACAATTAACACAATCTACACTAGGTATCCACCAAGGAGATAATGTTAGGCTATATGGTATTCTATTAAACCTTTAATAATGAGACATCAACATGTATTCTATTAACACAATCTACCATAGCAACTGCCTACCATAAAATAAGTCAAAGCTATACGAGCTACTATTGTAACATCAAGATATAATTTAAACAATAAGATCTTCTATTTAAGCTTCATATTTATACCTTGCATATAGGACCGAATATATCCAAGTTATCTTTATTGATCCAGTAATATCTTCCTGTCGAAGCTGCTTGTCCAACTAACCTGAAATGTAAAAGTTCGTTAAGTAAGCTAAGCAAGGAAACATAAGGCCTTTGTACAAACGGAAAAAAGGAAAAAAAATTAAAACAAAGGCCAAAGTGAGAATGGCAGCACGCAAATTGCAAATCCACTCACCCATATCCAACAAAATGGATTTGGGATGCCATAATCTTGTCAACCAGATCAGATATTCTATCATCTTCTTCACAGCCTATCTCCACGTAGTTATTCTCTATAAATTTACCCACAACCTTTTCCTTATGGAGAAAATTTGAGACTTTGAAGCTTGAAATGCCCGGCTTCTGATTTCTATAACCATCTTCGCAAATCAAATGCCTGTCAAATTTCACAACAAGCTCTGTAAACAAATTTTTAAGACATCTAATTCAAAGGTTTAGAGAAAAAAGAAAGAAAAAAGAGCTCTAAATTTCCATAGAATTCAGCAGCAAAGCCAAATGTCAATCTCAGAAGCTTCACGCCAAGTTCAAAGCTACGCGAGAAAAGCGAAGAAAAAAAAATCGAAATAATAATTAACTACTTGCTGTATTATATCCTTTACTTGGCAATAAAAGAGAACAATTTGTTTTTTAAAAAAATAATATATATAGCAATGAAAAGTGTCCATTTTCTTTCCCGTGAAAAAGAAAGGAAGAAACCAACATTCAACGTCTGCATCTGATCAATGTGAATGTGATACAAAATTTCATGCAAATCAAAGGGAAAACCTAAAGTAGAAAAAACTTCACTAATTTACCGAGGTCGTTGAAGACAAATTAGTTGACAAAACTAACCAATCTCTGCGAACCTTAACCGGCAAAACAATAAAAGCATCGTAGCAGCCAAGAGATGAAACTTACTTCTGACTCCCGAACCCGGTAGCCCTCCAGAAGACAGCATACGACCAGCCGGACTCCAGGCACAGTTGCCGCAGCGCCTCTCTCAGCTGCAACCCCATAGGAAGGATCACAACGGTCGCACTCGATCCAAGGAAAAGAGAACCAACTCTGCCGCAACCGGAAACCAAAATGGGAAGAGAAACAAAACAACAGAGAGACTGGAGAGAGACACACGTCGTGGCTGCGGCACTCCGGCGATCTGAGCGGGCCTAGCTGCCGCGGCAAGAACCTCGCCCTGCCTGCATGGTCCGCACCCCGCCGCCCCTCTTCCTCCCGCTCCCCGCCCTCCCCTCCTCCTCCGCCGCGAGTTTCCGACCACCCATCGACGAGCTTGCCCAATCGTGGAGCTTCGCGAGCGCCTCCTCGGAGCGCGAAGAGAGAGCACGTTGAAGGGAGAAGAGTCTCACCCGGGGAGAGGCACTCTTTCTTTAAAGCCCCGGCCGCCACCATTCTCCCAAGCGAGGGCAAAATCGGAAACGAAAATCGCTGAATTGTACGGGACACGAGGCTTTTTCACTGACCCCGCCGTTTTGTCCATCAATCGAACGGGTACAAACTTGGGGTTAGAGTCGGAATATTTAGAATCATTTTCACCTAGTAAACGACGCTTACGCTTCTCCATGCGGGGTGGCCAAGATCTGTTACGGCGGATCAAATGAACGGCGATCCCGATCTCCGCATAGAAACTCTCGTGCGCGAGATTGTACAGTTTTCTTGTACTTATTTCGTGCGCAGCTTTCGGGCGGTCGGGGAAGGGAGGGCACAAACTTTAGGGCTCCGACTTGGACTAAATTACAAGGAAAGCCACTGAGGGGGTGGAGGGCGGCTTTTAAAAGGCGGGTCTCCTTTATCTTTGTATAATAGGCAATCATGTAGTCTTTTAATGGTGGGGGAGGATGGGGTTAATTTTTCAAAGCAAAGGGGAGAAGTGGATCGTAAGGTGTTGGTAGGAGGAGAGTACAAGGGATGCTGACACACACCCAGCGGTTGTCACCTCCTTTTTCTTAAACTACGCCAAATTTTTTAGCTCAAGACATAGGGGACTGCGATCTGTTTGTTTACACCTCCTTTCCCATCTCCTTTTGAGGTAGGTTTTGATGCTTTTCTTCTTTTTCTTTTGTTTTTTTTCCATTACTCGATGATGTTTTCTAGATTTCAAAGTATTTTTGTTGCCTTCTGATGCCAATTCAGTAGCTTAGATCTCGTTATTTGGGGAAGGTAGCGACATTAGGGTTTTGGATAGATTCATGGATGGATACCCCTTTTTTTCTTTTGTTCTCCATGGCGCAGTGGTGTTGCTGTCGCCATTGAACATAAAGCAAAATTTGGTCATGTTTCATATACACAATTTGAACAAGAGTATGTTTTGATGGCGATTGATAAATAAACTTGTCCTTTTCCACTACATTGCATTGCTTTCTGGTGGTGAATTGAGGAATGGATAATCCTTTTTTTATAGGGTTAGGGTTTATCCCTAAAAGAGTTCGTTTATGATAAGTAACTCTTGCAGACTTGAAGCAGTTGGGCAACCACAACACTGAGCAAAAGGATAGTTTATCTATATCCCTAAAGAGTTCATCAGTGATTAGCAACATGACATAAGGATGACAGAGCTTTGGATTCACATCTTGTGTTATGTAAAAGGTGAAGATTTGATTCTGCCGAGAACAAACCATACTTTATTTTTTTTTCAGAAAAGAAGTGGCTTGTGAGATGGAGAGAAATCGATGGGAACAGCTGCATTAATCCACTAAAAATCCAGCACATTAATCATCATGATGGGGAAGGCAAGGATGATAACTGGAATTGTGAATGCTTCAATAAGAGTACTCAGAGAAAAATATGAAAAAGGGGAAAGAGGCCACTAAAAGACATATCTGTATGAGAATCTTGACTCTGGCTTGTACAGCAATTATACAGCCCTCCCCTCCACAAAAGCAAAAGTTTTGATTTGAAGCTAGTCCTTTGTTTTTTGTTACCCAGCCTAAGAGCCCCACTAGCATTGGGGGGGAGACGATGCTGAGTCACACAGGGCAAGAAGGCAAGGAGATGGATCAGGGTCACTGGTCACACCAAAGCATCAGCGTGGATCCCACCTTCTTTTTGGTGAATCAGAGAACTCTCACCCAAAAGTATCTGTGTTTGATGATGGCAATTATGATGTGCCATTGTTTTGTTTTGGAGCTGTTCTAAGTACACTGTTGGAGAGAAGGGAAAAAAAACATTTGGAGCTAGAATATGTGGAGTGCTTCTAAGATTTGGTCCTCCTCTACAATGATTCTGATATGGACCAAGCACAACGAGACAAAAAGAATATAAGAAATAGTTTAACCTAAAGTTAGCTAATGAACCCTGAAGTCTGATAGTTTAAATCAGTCATTGTATCAGGATCAGAGGGATGTAACAAGTGCTCAGCTGAATGATCCTTTTAGCAGCATTTAGTTGTTGGCTCCTTCCATGATTAATCACAGTAGAAATGGTTATTTATGCCAGCCCTCCACAGTGATTTTGGATAAGTAGGTGCAAACAAGGAGGCTACCAACCACTGACTTCTGCTTTCTGCTTCAAACTTGCAATCCCTTTGCTGTCTTTGTCCTTTTTTAGCGGCTTACCCCAATCCTGTGGGACAAGCACTAGTAAAATGTGAGGGACATCAGAGTTAGATTGTACATGTGATTGATGGTTGGATAAATTTGAAACTTTGGATGGACATGGCCAAACTCTAATGCTGGAGAATATTTTGGGGCTACCAGGAGCTCTGTTTGATCATTTTGAAAAGCAATAGTCATCCATGAAGGCCCATGTTTGGTTAGTTGGGTTGTGAAAAAGTCCTCTTTTGTGGCAAAGCCAAGAATTTCCCTTCCCCTATATAATATTAGAACAAATATGGTAAGAAACAAAAGAATGATAGTGATAGCCATGCTTGCTCTAGTTTTAAGGCCCCCATTTGTTCCTCTAAATTCTCCTCGTTGTTGCATTTCTCCTCTAACGTGAGTAGATCTAGTTAGTAGCACCAACTCCCCCTATTATGAATAGAAGCAATCATAGCACCAACTCACATCAAAACCATGAGTTTTTTTAAAAATTTTCTATTCATAAGTAAATTATTTTTTGTTTCACATTTTCTTTAGACCCTGTTTTTTTGGACGGGATTCCAGGGAAAGGAAGAAAAAAAATACTAAATCTAAGTAACATTTTGCATTTAGATTTAATGTATTTTCCTTATTTTTCTCTGCGTTTTTCATTTAAGGAAACACGACTTTAGGATGCACAAGCTGAGTGCGCAAATTGAGAAAAAAAAAAGAGTTAATTAATCATAACTAGAATGAAATTAAGAAAAAAGTTAGGAAAAAGAATTTATGAGGATGGTGATTACTTGCTAAGAGTTAATCAACTCCTAAGTGATATTCAATAGTACGAATAGTAAACAAATATAATGCCATAGATTAATTCTTAAGAATTGATAATCACTAACCCATAATCATTTTTTATAAAAAAATTGCTAAGCCTAGTGAACAAAACATTCTATTAATACAAATTCAGTTTTAAATGACTAGAAATTTAAAGTGTAAACGAATTAATTGGCATATGATAGTGAAAGAAAAAGATCAAAAATATAATTTGAAACGTATAAAGTTAATAATAGAAAAGGAAACTAAAGTGGTGCAACTCAATTGAAACCGTTTGGATAATATTCTTAAAATCGCAATAAGTTAAACAACCATCTCATTCATGTATTCTTAAAATTGCAATAAGCTAAACAACCATGCTTTTTTTTTTTGTTTTACGTTGATTTCATATTGAAGTAATGAGGAAAGAAAGCAAAATTATAATATTTATTTAAAAACACAAGCAAAAGAAACTTAAGATTAGTCCATCTCTTGTATATAAGTTACTCTTTCTTGCTCCGATGAAGTTTCAAAGACAAGGCCTACTTCTCCAACGAATTGTGTGAATTCATTTTTATTCATCTCGTCGTCCATCTTGTTGTGTTCCGTCCACATGTAATGCGGGCTACATATGAGTCAAACTCACACGGTATGTTATTGTTCGCATACATAGCTATCAAAAACTCATTTTAGATAATTATTGTTTATCTTGGACACACATATATTTTCAATGAGTTAGAAAGAACTTAAACTAATAATAATAATAATAATAATTTATATGTTAAATATTATATTTGTATTTTATTTACTTAAAAGTGATATTGTTCATAACAATTAAAACAATAATTGTTTAGCAAATTCTCTATGGTTATTTATGCTCATTTCTTATGCCCTACTTAAGCCGCATTTGTGATTGCTGTGTGAGGCTCCGTTTGGCCTAGCTTTTGGGCCTGCTTATGGCTTTGGGACCAACAAAAATCAAGAAGCTGAGGCATTTGGCCTTTCAGTTTCTTTGTTTCAACCCACAAATTAGATGCTTCTCTGAGAAGTAAGGGTGAAGTTGTTTCTCTAGCCCCCCACCTGCTTATACTCAATAACCCTTATATGTAATAATAATTTTTTAATGTTATAACTCATAATATTTTTAATAAATATTTTAATTATAATTAATTATAAATTTAATCATATAATTTTTATCTTAGTAATTTTTTAATAAAAAATTATTTATTATAAATAGAATAACCTAACCATAAGTTGTGCATCCAAACACGCTCAAACTTTTTCAGTCAGTATCTTTTCAACCAGCAAAAGCTAGAAATAGAAGCTGGGCTAAACAGTGCCGTAGGCTGCATGGGGGCGGAGACGGGATGATTAGCGTGGAAGCTCTGCATTGTTGCGTTGTTGCGTTAACGACCAAGGACTTTGTTTGACTAACTATTGACCCGCGATTTACCCACGGGTCGTGATGCGTTGTATTTGCACCACATTTTTACCTGTATTTTATATGATATTCCAGGCTTATTTTATGATTTTATACTAATATTTGGCATTTTTACTTATATTAGTATGGAATCTTCACTTTTCTTGATTTTTATAAAAATGCACGTAAAATAATGCAAAAATGATGGATTTTGCAAGTTTTGAAACCTTAGCAAGATTCCCAAGGAGATTACGAAGGTTGCACGTCAAATTTGGAGTCAAAACGGTGAAGAACGCAACTTTTACGGCCTTGGCAGTAATTAATCCGCCCGGCCATAAATTTGGCGTTTGAAGGGCGAAAAACGGCTAAGTTAAAAAGTCCAAAGAAACTTTCACGGGTGAGGCTGTGAATCCTTCACGGTCCGTGAAACTTTCTAGGTACAAAAGGGCTTATTCACAAAAACATTTATGGCCTCAGCCGTAAACACTTTACAGGCCGTGAAAGTTTCCGCCCCTCCGAGTTTTTCACTCGATTCGACTCCAAATCAAACCAAATTTGATCCAAACTCTCCAGATTCATTCCTTGAAGGGTTCTGAACCGATTAAAGTATAAAAGGTTCGATTTTTGGAGGGTTTAACGGGGCTTCTTCGGACGAAAACGAATGGAGGCGGTGGCTAGGGAAAAACTCATTTTTTGGCCAGAATTCCGGCGGAAGATCACGCAAAGGAGGGATTTGGACGCTTCATCTTCATCTCCAGATCGAGGAGAAGAGTTCTAATTACTATCCTAGTGTCTTTTTGCATTATTTTAGAGAGATTATGTTGAGTTCATCAATATACATGTTGTTTTCTATACACATGAACACTTAAACTCTTTTTTTGGGGATTAGGGGTGTAACCCATTGATGTTTTATGGATTAAAATTATTGTTTAAATCTTTGACATGAATTTTATAGAGTTGATTTGATTAGAATTGTATTTATTTCATGATTTACTCTGATCAAGTATGTTTACGTCTTAAACATTGCGAAAAGGACCGGGAGGTGAATCGCAACGTCGGAACTATTCTTTTCAAACCTATGAATCTAATCACGGGAGTAGTTTGGATTCGTTTGAAGGATTTTTATAGTTTTTCATAGAACTTAATGGGTCTATTTATGTTAATTGTCACGAGAGTAGGGAATTAATGTAAATAGATATCGGATTACGCTTCGGGAGAAGGTAATCTGTGCTTTAGGAAAAATCCCTTTCAACATTGTAATTTTTTGTTCAAAGGTTTATTTTTATTGAATTCATTGTCATCAGCGTGGTGAAACCCCAAGTCCCGACTTTCTCCATATTGATTTTTACCCAAAACGTGACCTCTGTTTTTTTTTATTTGTACTTAGAAGTTTCCAAACAAAAACTCTATTTGAATCGTCTAGTTATAGATCGACCGTGTAATCGGTACTTGACCGCCAGATTCTCGTTAGGAACGATAATCCTTTTATTACTTCGATAAATCCGTGCACTTTTGGACGCATCAGGTCGCACCCACAGCTCCCCCCTACTAGCCCGACGGGTGAATCATGGGTAAACAGTTCTCATGTTGCCCTAAATCACACGAAGGTTGCCCGCTGCTTTCATGTTGTGCCCTTGCCCTCCCCTCTCGCTCTCGCCTCATCATTGTTAGGCCCTTGCCTCATCGCAGTCGCCGACCTTCTTTGAGGATGTCGGCTTGGCTTGCAAGAATCTGACTTGACTTGCGGTGACAATGCTGATTTGACTCAAAGGTTGGCAAAGGCAGCGAGTCAAGCCAACCTTTGGTTGCCCCATCTCTTCTTTTTTTTCTTTCCCTTACATTTATAGTGTTTCAATGGAGAGAAATGAGGGAAAGGAAAGAAATGTATTCTTTTGTTTCATGGAGAGAAATGGTGGAAAGAAAAGAAAAAAAAAGGGAGCATACTACACAAATTTCCCCTCAAACCTTTCTCTTCAAATAGGGCGGAAATCACATTTCCTTTCTTCACCTGATTTCACTTGCAACCTCCCCAACTCTCACCTCTCGCCCCCGTTCTCATCCTCTCGCCTCTCGCTGGAGTTTCGCCAGTGTCGTGCCTCAGCCTTGAAGCTGCATCTCCTCCCAACTCTCCCCTCCCGACCGCCTTCGCATCCAAGTGGTGTTGGAAGTTGAAATGCTCTCAATCCTCGTCGCCAAGCGTTCGCTCTCCCCTAAGCTCGCTTCCCTCGACCAAGCACCTCGCGCCTCTAGAAGACGAAGCCTTGCCCGCTCATCACGCGCCATGCGGCCGTCACCTGACAGGCCGATGTTGACGCACATCGCTTGCGTCCACACTGTCGCCGCTCGCAGCTGCACTTTTGGCTGAAATCACCTTTTGATGACATGCCTACATCAGTCGTCGCCTTCCACTGCACCGACGCACGCCGATGCTAGCCAATCTACATGCCTCTACCACCCAATCTCCTGTGAGCCCTAAATCTAATTTGGGATGAGATTTAGGCATTTTGATCCAGTTGATTGATCAAAATGTGGGTCTAACAATAAGAATAATATTTAATAAATAAATTTAGTATTTTATTTAATTAATAAATTATATTATTTATATAATTACTAATTATTTATTTATTAAGTATAATATATATAGTTTTAAAAATAACTTTGTCCTGTTTTCTTTCCTCTCATTGGAACACAGGACTTAAAAAAGAAAATAGTTATTCCTTTTCCTTCTTATTTCCTTTCTTTTCTCTTTTCTATCCCTCAATGTTATCTCTTTTCTATCCCTCAATGTTATAGTCTTTTGATTAAGAGCTTGTTTGGGCTCGCTTTTAAGCTGCTTTAAAGCAACTTTTAAATAGAAAGTAGTTAAAAAACTGTCTGATAATAAAAAGTAGAAGTAGAAAAAATCAGTAAAAAATCCGAAGTTGAGAAAGCTACAACTTGATGCTTTTCCAGCTTCTGCTTTTCTAAAAAAGTAATTCACATGATTTTATTTAAAATTTTAAGTATTATCATTTTAAATAATTCAAAATATTAATACTAAAAAAAATAAATTATATTATTATTTTAATTTAATAATATATATTATTTTAAAGTTTAATAATATTTAAAAATTTATTAACTAAATATCTTATAAATTTTAACAGTGCAATATAGTACAACACAATATAATTTAGCACAATTATAAATCTATTAAAAGTGAGCCAAACGAGCGCTAAATAAATTTGTAGCTATTTTTGTGTCTGAGGCCATCCATCCAATCGAAGTTGCAAACTTTCCACTAACGATGCCGACTTCTCGTTGACGACACTGACTGCTCTGCCTTCATCGATGCCCTGCACTTCCTTCATGACTTCACAAAAAACCAGTAAAATTTTCACTATAGTTTTCATTACCAGTAAAATCATGATCATATCATTTAGCTAAAAACCTGCTCTTGTATTTAGGGGTGTCAATGGGTACCCGATCTCGCGGGTACCCGACCCGACCCGACCCGTTTATGACGGGTTCAGGTACCCGATTAGCTAATCGGATCAGGTTCGGGTTTACCCCCGCGGGTACCCGATACCCGATTATATATAATAAAAAATAAAATTTTATATTTATATAATAAAATAATTTTTAATAAATATATTTATTATTATTAATATTATTTTATAATTATATTTTATAAAAATTATTTAAAAAAATTATTTAAAAATAAATATTTTAATTTAAACGGGTACCCGCGGGTACCCGTTTAAATACCCGACTCGGGTTTAGTCGGGTTCGGGTTTAGTCGGGTTCGGGTTTAGGTCGGGTCGGGTCGGGTTCGGATTTGGCCAAAAAGTGCGGGTACCCAACCCGTTGACATCCCTACTTGTATTTGCACAATCAGTTAAACATATTATACTTATCTAAATGTGGATGCAATTAATGGGTGTAGAAAATCCTTTACATCTAATTGTATTATCAAAGGATCTGGGATTGACATTTAAGAGTGGTAAAACTTTCCATTTATCTTGACATTTAAGAGTGGTAAAACTTGTATTCTTTTGACATATCGTTTGCCAAGTAAATATGAAAAGTGCAGTTAATCATGAAAATTGTGAAATTCTAGAACATTTAAATTGACGAGACAATTATTTATTCATTAAATAAATTATAAACTTTAGGCTATGTTTTGTTGGATGGAATCTACAGTAGAAAGGATAGAAAATGTAATGAATATAGATGAAAAGCCATCTAAATTTATTGCATTTTCTATCCTTTCCACTGTGGATTCTATCCAACAGAACATAGCCTTAATGTTTGTCTAGGACTTGATCTTTCCTTTCAACCAAAAAAGTATAGCAAAAATATTCAATCACTAATATTTATTTATTTTATCAGTACACATGGTATTAATATGTTAATATGTGAGACTAGTACTAGTGCTCTGACTAATATTTTAAACTTTGAACAAGCATGATGAATATAAAAAGATGTACTAGGTTTTTCCTTGTCATCAAGGAAAGATTGTTTGTGAATATCTTGTGTATATACTGGTCATATTAGAATGCTTGTTTAATGCTTTATTTTATTTTATTTTATTTTTTGGTTAGGCCCATGTAAGGTTTTGTATGCAATAATCCTCTGGCTGTCATAAGTATATGTATATTGTTTGGTTTAATAAAATATCATGTTTATTTTAATATTATCCTATGATTCTCTTTAATAAGATATCTCTATAACACTAGTTGAATAAAATACGAGACTTGGCACACATCTCAATGCTCAAGGTTAAAAATACATTATCTATATTTTTCAGCAACAAACTGATATTAACTATGATAAAGCATAACTAAAAAATTGGTGGGTCAGTCAAAGGCAGATTGAAAATTGTGAAAAGAATTAAAAAGGAGGGAGACTGACTAGGATGGAACCCCTGATTAGAAACTGCGGATGCACCAGCATATTGGGTGTCACGCCCTGGCCGAACTAATCTCCGACGAATTTAGGATTGTGCCATAACCCTAATTTTATCCCCAAATTTCAAACCTTGATTTTGACCGGAGTCAAAATCCACAATACCGTGCGCCGATCGAGATCAAAACTCGATTTAGGGCTTTTTAGATCGCTGACATCACCACGTTGTCAGCCTGCTCACATGAAATCAAAATCGACGCTTTTGATTTCGTTCTGCTGACGTCGCCTCACGTCAGCCGCTGGACTGCGATCTTGACCGAGTCAAAATCGCTTCGCCGCTGCCTCGGGACGAATGCTGCTCAACGCATTCGTTGCAGTTGTCCTCTTTGGCCGAGCACTCGCCCGCACTCGACGGTCGTCGTTGGAGAACGAAGGAGTGCCGGCAGGGAGAGGTCTCGTCGCCTCCTCCCTCAGCCTCGTCACTACTCGGCGGTGCTACCAGAAGCAGCCGTTGCTGTCATCGACGGGATGAAGGAAGAAGGAGATCTCGTCGGAAACAGGGAGAAAGCAGGGGAAGCTTACTCGTCGGGGAAGACAATCAGTGAAGGGGAAAATTCCTTTTGTTAAACTTGTAAACAAAACACCTAAAACCCCTCCCTCACATCTCTCTCACTCGCGTTGGCAGCAGCTCTCGCCACTGACTCATAGCGCTCTCCCTCACAGTCATGACGCTCGTCGTCACTGGCCCCTTGCTCTCTCTCTGGTTTTACTGCTCGTAGGTTCTCCCCCAACCCTTCTTCACAATCTTCTCCTTCCCCCTGCCTCGTTCGCTCGTCGGACTCTTATAGGGCAGAGGGTGCTCGCCTCTGCTCAGTGCCAGACTCGGGGCCGTCCGCGTCATCTGCTTGAGCAGCCGCCACATCCGAAGGAGACTACGCCGCTCCGCTTCCTTCACGCCTCTTGCGTCCGAAGAAGGCATTTGCGTCCGCGTCCGAGACCTCTGTTGGAGTCGACAAGCGCTGCACGTCCGAGTCTTCCTCCGAAGACTTCATCTCCTCTCGTTGCATGTTCATTTGCCGTCCGAGAACCTCGCCGAAGACCACATCCGCATCTGGGTTCGCTGCCGAAGACGCCATAGCTAGCACCATCATCCGCGTCCGATCCACGCAAGGAAGATGATGGCACAGCTTGCGAGTGCTGGGTCAAAATTGGAAGAGGCTACTGTTGACCGAGAGGTTTGGGTAGAATAGCGGGCTCTGATTTGCCGTTCACGGCTTGGGCTATGGCCTAGCCCAGCTCCTCCTGGGTCGAACCGAGGTTTTCGGGGCCTAACATTGGGGGTAGCAAAATCTGATATATGTTTTAAATTTATTAATATGAAGGTTTAAAATGAATTTATTATTAAATTGATATATATCATTGCTACTTTAATAGGTCAACAAAGAATATGTAAAACTTTGAAAGAAATATATTCATCCAGAAATTGAAAGTAAGAATAAATTATGTTCAGTAACACTTGCGATAGGAGTTGATTATTTTGTATCAGGGATGCCTTTGCAGAAAGATTATAACATAAGTATGGACAATGAAGAATATAGTTTGCCTTTAGAAAATATGATAAGTGAAGTTGGCACTTCATCACAAAGGGCCAAGTCGACTGGTAAGAGAAAGGTGAAAATTTTATATGCAAAAAAGATTAAATGATAATTTTACTAAATTTCTAGAGCTTATTCAATAATGAAATGAAATGGAAGCTGCATCACTTCCCCCTACCGACAATAATATTAAAGATATAATGGCTGATTTAAAGACTCTTACTAATGTTTCCGATATTGATGAATTATTTTATGTCACCACTCTTATGTTTGAGCAGAAATCGAAAAGGGAGTTATGAACCACTCTTGATAGTCCATAACAAGAATTAAGATGGTTAAATTTTTAATACAACTTATATAAGAAGTTTGGCCGATTTTAGTCTGACTTGTATGTTATTTTAATATGACTTGTTTGTTATTTATCACCCGTGCTACTGGTAGACATTTTTAATTATGTTTGGCTTGTAAACTTTGACATTGGCTATATTTAGTTTAAGTATGATTTGACTAATTAATTATATTTGTTGCACTATTTATGAATATTTCTACTGATTAATAATAAAATGTTTTTTTATTTTATTATATATGGATGACGTACCAACTGGATATAGTTCTAAAAATAATGATAATGAAGGCATGAAGCATTTTAGAAGGACTGAATTTACTTCGTTATGCATTGAAGTTGTTGTTTTTTCTTTATTGACTATTGTAATATTACATTATCAAAGGCACCATGTATGACGTCTGAATACACTAGTATCAAGTGGATGTGTGACATCTTGCAAGACCACCTAGAAAGGTGTCGAAAGGTGATGAGAATGGAGGCAGGTCATTTTTTACAATTATGTAATCATTTGGAACAATCTTATGTTGTAAATCCTTCAAGAAATATGAGGGTTATTAAAAAAGTTGGTATTTTAATATTCACATTAGCCCAAGGTGCATCAAATGGATGAGTTCAGAAACATTTCCAACACTTAGGGGAAACTATTTGCAGAATCTTTAATAAGATTTTACTTTCAGTATGTAAATTGAGTAAAGATTTAATTAAACTTACTAGTCCACAGTTCACTGCAATCTCACCACAAATATATAACAATAGGCGGTATATGTCTCATTTTAAGGTAAATTGCAATGTCTAATTCATTTTTTAGCCATATGAAATTATTTTACTAATTCTTTTATATTTTATTGAATTGTGTTGGAGTTATTGATGGGACTTATATCGATGTTGTAGTGTCGGTTTTTGAGCAGGTTTGTTATATTGGACTTAAAGATCGACCAACACAAAATATATTGGTTGTATGTAGTTTTGATATAATATTTATATATGTATTAGCTGGTTTTGAGAGTATAGCTCAAGATAGTCATATTTTAACAAAAGTAATCAATATACCAGCATATAAATTTCCTAAGCCTCCACTGGGTATGTAATTATTTCAATAGATATAAAACTTATTGTTGTTTGTGTTGAGAGAGAGCACAATCACGTTGCTAGATTTAGCGCAAATACTAACCTATGCAATATAACACAAAATATCCACTAATAACAAAACTTTATAAATCAGATATTGCAACGATCATAAGAGCATTAAATAAAGAACACTAATAATTTTTACGTAGAAAACCTCCTCATGTTGAGGAGTAAAAATCACGGGATCATAGTCCACCAAAATCTCCACTAAATCAATTAATAGGTTTAACAATTCTTCCTAGGGCATCTAGGAGATCAACAATATCATCAAGAACAATCTTGGAAGCAAATATAAGAGAAGAGCAAAGGGCAGATTTCACCTAGAAAAGTAGTCTTGATTCTGGGCAAATTGCAAGAGATAGAGACCTTTATTTGATGATAGGACCATTTAGATTGAAGAGTATTGTGTCATGAAACTTCTCACAAAATTTGAGCCCGATCCAATGGTGAACTTTTTTATCGGTGGGTGATTTACATTGGTTGCCCTAGGTTCATTACTTCACACGAATTTTCTCCTTCTCTTTTTTTTCTCCATCTCGCATTGAAATTGCCAATCATGATTCTCTAAAAATAACTAACCCTAATGACAATAATAAATGATAAAATTGCCCCTTAACATGGGTAAAATTACAAATATGTCAGTGGGCCCAACCATGTGTGAGCCATCCTCCATATAGGAGGGAAACTCACCTTACAAATCTCCCTCTCACGACTATATGGAGGGGCTTGCCATCTCGGCAATCAAATGATAACCTTTAAGCTTATCTCGAGGCAATGCTTTAGTCATCATATTTGAACCACTCTGATTAGTATGAATTTTCTCAAGTGACAATAGCCTGGAATTTAACACATCTCTTATCCAATGATATCTTACATCAATATGTTTTGACTTAGCATGAAATGTAGAGTTCTTAGCTAGATGAATTGTATTCTGGCTATCACAATATAACACATATCTATCTTGCTTGAAACCAAGCTCCTCAACATATCATATCATCCAAAGTAGCTCCTTGCAAACTTCGGATGCAGTAATGAACTCTACTTCAGTAATAAAAAGTGCAACACGTTTTTGAAGCATAAACTGTCAAGCCACAACTCCACCACCATATGTGATCAAATAACATGAAGTAGACTTCTAAGAATCAACATCTCTAGCCATGTCTGAATCAGTGTAACCAATAAGCAATATCTTTTCATTACCAAGAGTGAGTTTCAGACTTGTAGTGCCTTGAAGATACCTCATTATCCACTTAATTGCTTCTCAATGCTCCTTACCATGATTTGAGAGAATTCTACTAACTGTACCCACAACATGTGCTATATCTAGTCTCAAAGATACCATTGCATACATCAAGCTTTCAACTGCAAAATTATATGGAACTTTCAACATTCTCTTCTTCTCTTCCTCAGTAGAAGGACATTATTTAACACTCAATGCAAAGTGAGCAACAAGAGATGTGATAACTACTTTAAACTTATCCATGTTAAATCTTTAAAGTACTTTTTTAATGTATTTCTCCTGTGAAAGTATTAGTTTCTTGTTGGCTCTATCTTGATCTATCCTTATACTAAGCATTTATTTTGCTTGCCCTAGGTCCTTCATAGCAAAGAACCTGCTCAATTGCTTCTTTAATTGATCAATCCTAGAAGCACTTCTGCCAACAATCAACATGTCATAAACATAAAACAGTAAATAATAAAATCATAATTAGTGAAACTTTTCACAAATACACAGTGATCAGAAGTAGTCTTCCTATAGTCTTGCTCTCCCAAAACTAATTCAAACTTTTTACACCATTATCTTAGTGTCTGCTTCAAGCCATAAAAACTTTTCTTTAACTTGCACACATAGTCTTCCTTACCCTTGACTATAAAGCCCTCTGGTTGTTCCATATAAATCTTTTCCTCAAGATCACCATGGAGGAAGGCTGTTTTCATGTCTATTTGCTTAATCTCTAAATCAAAACTAGCTGTTAGGTAAGAACAACACGAATAGATGATATCTTAACAATTGGAGCAAATATCTAATCAAAATCAATTCCTTTTTTCTATGAGAATCCTTTAACAACAAATCAAGCTTTGTATCGTGGAACTAGTGAATTCATTTCTTGCTTCAATTTATATATCCACATGATTTTCAAATCTCTCTTTCCTTTAAGTAGCTTTATCAAATCAAAAGTGTGATTTTCCTTATGAGATCTCATCTCATCTCCAATAACTTCAAATCACTTTTTCTTGTGTTCATCTTCCAAGACTTCATCACAATATTTGAGTTCTCCTCCATCAGTCAATAACATATACTCATTTGGAGAATACCTAGTGGAAGGCCATCCGTTTCTAGTGGACCTCCTAAGTGGTATAATAGGTTCTAAAGTATCTGATTCTAAAAGCTGAGCACCCTCATTATCATCATCTTCTCAAACATCAACTTGTATAAAACTAGTCTCAACCAAATCATGATGAACACCTTGTGTTTCATCTTGAATAGATTTGTGTGTAGAAGGAGCAACATCTAAATCAATCAAATCACCACTAAACTAAGGAAACTCACTCTTATTTTTGTTGATGTCTTGTCTTATTTGATCTTTTAAAAAAAATCACATCTCTGCTTCTAAATATTTTCTTTTAAACAAGATTATACAGTTTGTATCCAAATTTATCATGACCATAACCAAGAAATATGCATTGACGTGTCTTCACATCTAGCTTAGACCTCTCATTTTTAGGAACATGCACAAATGCTTTATATCCAAAGACTCTCAAATAATCATAAAAAATATTTTTAGCTGACCACACATTCTCTCGGATATATAACTATAGAGGAATACATGGTGAGCAATTTCATACATGTATAGTTGTAGCCTCACCCTAAAAGGATCCAGGTAACCCTGCATGTGACAACAAACATCTGACTCTCTCCATCAATGTTCTATTTATTCTCTTAGCTACACCATTCAACTGAGGAGTCTTTGGAGATGTCTTTTGATGCTAATACCATGTTCTATGCAATATTCATTAAAAGGTCCAATAATAGAACCAGCTAACTGGAGGCAATGAAGATGTCGTCTGTCCTAAGACAAAGATTCCGGCCCTCGCATGGGTTTTTGTCCGATCTCTTGTCCCAAGATACAATCGGTGTTGCTTCTCTGCCAGTGCATCGGTGAGAAGCATGTTGCAATCGCTTTCAACATCGTACGAGCGAAGAGAGAGAGAAAAGAGTCGAATACAGTGAGCGATGAATATGAGACGTTGTGCTGCCTCTCTTTATATAGAGGAGATGCTCTGTCTAAAAATAATAAATCCAGTGTATTAATAAATAATGCTTCGGTCGCCCACCTCTAAAGAGTGTGGCTAATGGCTAATTAAAACTGGGTAAATTAGTTTTAATATTATTTATTAATAGTATTTTTAAAATTATTATTGGGCAAAAATAAAAAAGTTAAAATTAGCTGCCCCGAGAAAATAGTATGTTAGTTACTATTAACTCGCACCTTATTAGGGACTTTTGGGTTTTCCTTATAAAAACTCCAACAATCCCCCCCCACAAAACTCAAAAGTCCATTAAAATTAATTTAAAAGGAAACAAAATGTTATATGACATTTATGTCATGCGGTCAGGAAAGAGTAATGCTCAACACACTTAGTACACGGAACTTCACTGGAAGAAATGTATTGAACCAGGTCTTGAATTACAACTATTTTGACCTAGCTTGGAACGGTGCACACATAATACAGCTAACTGTGACGCGGAGTTGCGCATTTTTCATTGTGCGTGAGTATCTTGTATTCGTGTGAGTTTGCTAGAATTGTCTAGTTTTTAGTTTGTGGCCGTATATGAAAACTCACATATAGGAGATCCCTTGTAAGGAAGTGTGTAGAGTCACTTCTTAGGATATTCCTTCGGGTCTCTTTTAAAGTTAGAGACTCTTCCTCACTCTACACAGAAGTACTAAAGCACCTTAAGAATGAGGTATTAGAGCCTTTAAATATAACTCTAATAAATATCGTAGTGTTTTTATAACATTTATGTTGTACTCCTTGGCCAACCAATCAGCTTGTTATTACCCATTGAACCTCTTTCCATGGTCTACCTATCACGGAGGTTGGGTTGCCACTCCTGGAGGGTCGATTATGGACTAATCCTCATTCCCCTAGATGCAGTTATTACTTTGGTTTGGATCAAAACTTTTGTGAGGCAATCAGCAAGATTATTATCAGTTTTAACATAAGATAAAGAAACTATACCATGCGTATAACGCCATCTAATTATTTTATGCTTTATTTTAATATGTCTACTCAATTTAGTATTTACAAGTTTCTTTTTACAAAATTTTATTTCAGCTTTATTATCACAGTTTATCAAAATTGATTACTAGACACCAATATATATTAGAATCTAGAGAATATTCTACATCAACAGACTTGAGTCCAAATTCTTTCTTTTGAGTTCTAGTGTATTGACCTTAGCCAAATACACCCACATTCGAAAGAATTTCATATTAGGTTTATGACATTTCCAAGCTTCATAGCGAGTCACAAGAGTATTAGACAATGTCTAAAAGGAATAAAATTGCAAGCAATAAATAGTTCAAATATACATATAATGGATTTTCAATAGGCAATTAATATATATTTTGATAATAAATAAAATTGACTAATAGCATAAATAAAACAAGTATTATTGATGCAAAACAGTGTGCTCTAAAGATTAATAGAAGTAAAATGTATGATATACTATGAAAAGAAAGCAACTGAGGGCTTGATGGTCATGCGTAAGGCATGGCGCTCGCGCCGGTCAATGCCGCTCGTCCGTGTTTAGCAGGAAATTTTTTGTCGACACGTACACGACATGTGCATACATGCATGGGTGTGATGCGCTTCCCTCCACGTGTGCAAGTTGCGCGTGCGTCGTGTGTCGACACGGGTGAGGACACAGTGCACACATTAGGGTTTAATCACGCACACAAATTCATGCAATAATAATTAATAGCAGCAGATCTAAGATTGCAGATGCAGATCAATGTTAATTAATTATGATTAATTAACAAAATAGACAAATTTAATTATGATTGCACAATTACGTTAGATCAAGTCATGCGATGCACAAATTAGAAGCAATTAAAATGCGAAATTAGATTTAAGTGCGCTGACAGATGCAATTGAGATGCACATCTAATTATAATTAAGAAGATTAAGGAAGATACAAATCCAACTAAAATTATAAATTATGCAGATTTGTGATGCGCAACAGTAACTAGATCTAATGATTCAAATTAAAGGTGCACAGATCTAATCAGATGCGGATCTAATTATAATTACTAAAGTAATTATGAGGATTTTAATAGTAAGATGTAGAATTAAACAGTAAGATACAGATCTATAATTATCAAAGATCGGCAAGAATGCAAATCTAATGGAATTAATAGATGCAAACTAACAGATGCAGATAATCAAAATATGATTAACAGATTAGGATTCAAATTTGATTATGCAATTTAAATCAGATAACTAACAAATTAACAATAGTAATTAAGATGTGAATCTAGAATGTAATTACTATTAACTAACAGATTAAGAGTTTAATCAATTATTTGTGTAAAAGTTTTAAATAAACAATGCGTTGAAGAATGTATATGAGAGGAAAGCCCATATAAGGAAGTGTGTAAAGTCACTTCTTAGGATATATATTCGGGTCTCTTTTAGAGTCATAGACTCTTCCTCACTCTACACAGGTATTGGAGCCTTTAAATATAACTCCAATAAACACCGTAGTGTGTTTTATAACATTTATGTTGTATTCTTTGGCCAACCAATCAGCTTGTTATTACCCACTAAACATTTTTCTAGGGTCTACCTATCACGGAGGTTGGGTTGCCACTCCTAGAGGGCCCATTATGGACTAATCCCTATTCCCCTAGATGCAGCCATCACTTTGGTTTGGATCAAAAGTTTTGTGAGGCAATCAGCAAGATTATTATCAGTTTTGACATAAGATAAAGAAACTATACAATGCGTAAAAAGTCATCTGCTTGTTTTCTATTTTATTTTAATATGTCTACTCAATTTAGTAATTACATAAACATATATCTTCCTTGAATGAGCATCAATGAATATGACAAAGTAAAGAGAACCAACCAATTTACTTTTCTTTATAGGACCACAAATATCAAAATATACCAAATCAAGTACATTTGGCTTCCTTGAAGGGGGTGACATTTAAATGAAACTCTAGTTTGTTTTCCTGCCATGTAGTGAGAATATCTCTTCAATTGGTTAATTTGGACTCTAGAAAGAACCTTTTGCTTAACCAACTCTACCATGTCTTTATCACTTATATGACATAGCCTCTTATGCCATAATTTAATATCATCATTCTTTACAGCATTAAGAATGTCCTCAGAAAACCTTGTCTACATGAGATATAATGAAGGAAACTTACCCTTTGCTACAACCACCGCACCTCTATTAAGGGAGTGTTTGGCCCCACTTTTAAGCTAAATTTAAGCAGTTTTTCAGCAAAAAGTAATTAGAAAACGGTTTGGTAATGAAAAACAGAATAAAAAAGCAGTAAAAAAGCAGAAGTTGGGAAAGCTACAATTTGATGCTTTTGGGAAAGCTACAATTTGATGCTTTTGCAGCTTCTGCTTCTCCCAAAAGTAATTCACATGAATTCGTTTAAAATTTTAATTATTTTTATTTTAAATAATTTAAAATTTTAATATTAAAAAAATAAAAAATATTATTCTTTTAAATAATTTAAAATAATATATTTATTTATTATTTTAAATTTTGACAGTAGTTAAAAAGTTATTAACCAAACATCTTATAACTTTTGACAGTGCAGTACAGTACATACAATACAACACAGTTTAGCACAATTATAAAGCTATTAACAGCGAGACTAAACAGGCTCTAAGCTTCTATGTACCATTCTTGAATGTGCTGCAAAGGCCTTCATTATTAAGTTTGCTCATAGAAATCAACTTTAAGCAAATATTAGGTACATGTTTAACATTCTTGAGAGTCAACATATTGTCATCATCAGTTTTTAAGCAAACATCACTAATGCCTGCAATATCAATAACTATGTTATCACCCATCTTCACAGTTTCATATTTAATAGGTATACATAAGACAAAACAGTCTCTCTTGGATATAGCATGAGTAGTAGCACCACTATTAACCACCCAACTCATGTCATGTGAGGCAACATTCATAACTTCATTATCATGAACAAGTAGTGGCGGAGCCACGTTCAAGAAAGTGTGGGCAAATGCCCCCACTTATTTTTAATTTTACCATTGATTATATATAGTTATAATTAAGTATAGAGATAGATAAAATATATATTGCTCCCAATCAACACATGCATTTTATCTATTTGCCCCCTTAAATTTTTTTTGCCCCCACACACCTTTGGGTCCTAGATCCGCCACTATGTAAGAAAAAATTAGAAGTGATACCGATGCAATCATTATCACTACTATCTTCATCTTTGGCCCTTTTAGTTCTCTTTTTAGTGTCTTTTTCTTTCTTGCTATCTCTTTTAAACACACGATAATACTTGTTGATGTGTCCCTTTTTACCATAATGATAGTACTCAATATCGGCAAACTTGTTTGACCGGCCTCTACTTTTGTCTCTTTCTTTATCTTTGCTCTTATCTCTTGCCTTTGGACCCCTACTTTGATTTATCCAGATCTTTGGACAACTAGCAACTCTGAATGAGGAGTAGAGCCTTGCACCTTCATTCTTTCTTCCTCAATCATAATACGATTCTTGGCCAAATCCATTGTCATGACACCTTCTGAAGCTGAGTTAAATAAAGTCATTCTGAAAGTGTCTCATGAGTTCGGTAATATACAAAAGAAGCAACAACTCTTGAATTTCATCATCAAACTTACACTATGTTTGCTAGCAAGGAAAAAAAATAGAAAGGAAAAAAATTGTAAGGAAAGAAAATAGTATAGATAGAAAAGTAAAAAGATTTTCCTTACTTGTATTTCCTTATAAGGAAGGAAAGTTTAAATGATAGATTTCATTTGATATTTACACTCCTAACTTAATTTTTTACACCCATTGTTTATGAATACTATAAAATTACATAAAAAATTATAAAAGTACAAATTCAATAAATCTCAATTAAATACTATAAAATTTATAAAGTATAAAAATGCAATAAAATTTATATAATTACTATAAAACAATAATTATTATTATTATTTAAATATTAAAAAAATTAAATAGAACAATGGTAGAAGGTAAAGATAATTGGCAGTGGTATTTCCCAAACCAATTGCAGCTGTAAAACCTTCCTATCTTGCATTGGATTAATACTAATGTACAACAGGCATTTCATTTGAAGCTTTCCAATGTTGTTTACCAAAGGTAGTTAACTATGTTTTACATGATAAATTGGAGCTAGCAGGAAGAGCATCTTTCTAGTTGATGAATCATGATGAATAGCATAGAGCAGCAGCGGCGACGATGGCATCTTTTCAACTGTGTACGGTGGTGGCGGCGATGAGAAGTAGGGACAAGTAGAATGGTGAGCATAGATAGAAATTTGTGAGCGGTATCTGGTGTTTGGCATCTGCGAGCGGAAGCAGCGGCAGCAATGGCATCTTTCTAGCTGTGTGGGGCGGCGGCAATGAGAAGTAGGGACGTCTGGGGTCTGCGAGCAAGAGTGGAATCTGGTGTCTAGCATCTGGCTTGTGCGAGGGGGAGTAGCGATGAGCAAGAGCAAGATCTGGTATCTAGTGCCGGCGAGCAGCAACAATCAATGATTTGGGCATCGGCAGAGTGAGTTTAGCATATTGAGCCGTTCGTGCCCTTTTCCACCCGATTTGGGCGGATTGCCAAACGAGGGAAAGTGGCATCCCCCCACCCCCCATGTTTTCCGTCTTTCATTTTCCATCTGTCCTAGGAAATAAAGAGAATTTTCACTTTTTTCCTTTCTTTAGTTATTTCCGCCGAAGGAAACACAGCCTTAATGCCCATTTCAGCCAAATGATTAAGAATTCATTGGAATGCATTCAAGTAATCTTTCACAGAGACACTATCTTTGAGCCTCAAAGGCATTATAAGCTTCATCAAATACAACTTATTGTTACCAGTCTTTTGAGCATACATATTCTCAAGCTTGGACCATAATATTTTGGCATTTGTCTCTCCACAAACATGGTTCGGCACATTATCATCTAACCATTGTCTTATATAGCCACACACTTGCCAATGAGTAATAGCCCACTCCTCTTCGATCTTATCTTCAGGTTTTTTACCAAGAAAAACTGGTTGATAATAATCTTTCACATAAAGGAGATCTTCCATCTTTTCTCTCCATTTATGACAATTTGAATAATTTAAAAGAATCTTCCTACTTCTATTGACCTCCATGATAAAGTACAAGTTAAAATTCATAAACAACAAAACCAAACTCTGAAGTTTTGTCCTCCGGATGCACTAAGAAAAGTTAAGTACTCAATCTGGTTTGAAACTGAGCGATTAGCACAGACGCTGAGAAACTACGCCCCCACGCTAGGCACCGATGTATGCACCCTCCAAACAGCATGAGCTAACATCTATATATTAAATACAACAGATTTTGTACGAACCTGCCTCTGATACCACTTTGTTGAGAGAGAGCACAATCACATTGCTAGATTTAGCGCAAATATTAACCTGTGCAATACAACATAAAATATCCACCAATAACCAAACTTCGTAAATTAGATATTGCAGTGATCATACGAGCATCATGAAAGTTCCATTAAAGGGGGCGAAACCCTAATAGGCGCATATCAGAGGTTTTGCATTGAGCGGAAGCTAGGGTTTCTAAAGGATCAATAGCATGTCAAATGATCAACTTGTAAATACTTGTATAGATCGAAAAGATTCATACCATTGCCCTTGCCTGGATGGCGACTTGGAAGCAGAGAGAACGAAATGGTTCTCCTCCAAAACGTGCGCACACAAGATGAGAGTTGACTACTCCTTGTCGTTCCTTGTGCTAGCAAGGATCTCCAAGTTTCCTGATCGCGTCAAGGGAATTGAGATGACGTCTTTGCTTGGCCAAACTCTCTCCAAGGCGTGAAGACTCTCTACCCGAGAGAGGAGAGGCGACAAGAGGTGAAGAGGCGAGAATAGGGCGTGACCACTTCGAACGTGAGGCGTCCACGCTATTTTGGAAAACATAACTTCCAAAAATAGCAAGCCACTACTTCAACGCAAGATGCGTTTACCCCAATCGCAACTTTCTCCCTTGACTTGAACCATGCGCTCACACTAAGTGAACCGGTTCAATTTCATTTAGTTCAAAGACCAAATTAAACCAAGCATTGGTCTAGATCAAATTAAACCATAAGGCTCAAGATCTAACCATTCATCTCTTGATGCTCTTGATCTCACCGATCTAGCATCAATTCTCTCGATCGAAGCTTACCGATCTCAAGCCCTAATCAATCAAACATGATCAGACCAGATCTCACTTACAATCAGAGTTTAAATCCCTTTAAACTGAACCAAAACAATTCAGTCCACACGATCTGACTTAAGTAAGCCATATCATCAAATTGTGCGACCCTAAGGGTTTCCTTTAAATGTCGGTAACGATAACTTACGTTATCATGAACAGAGAGGGGTATCTAGCAACACATCACTGTCTCCCGATATAAAGGAAAGAGTCTTCCAAGACTACGCCCAAACCACAGCACAAGTGTGAACCCAAGTCACTTGACATATGTGTTTCCTTTGCCACTGGATGTTCTTATTGGACAAGCGTGTCAAGCCTGTAATTCCAATATGATGAGAATGATTAGATCAGATGAACATAGTCATCTGGGTATGGCCATACACTTTCTCAATCATCTCATCCAGGGGGCCCCTTCAGAACATCACACTCCAACAAGGAGACGGCAATCCTATATCTATCACTAGTGCCCTAACATGACTCATGCTCATTATCCAAGATAGTCTATAACCATTATGTTTCAAATGATATTGAACTACCTCAAAACAATGCCAATCATCATTTAGAAACAGAAGTGATCTCAAGTCAGAGGAAGTATGCCACTTGTTTGCATATAAGGATTATTCACATTGTGACAAGCAATTGAACATCCTAAGTAGGGTCTGTCCAGTACATCCAATGTACCCATGAGTCTACATCTTATTCCATGCTCGAAGCATCCTATAAGATTAGAACACATATTAGTCTCAATCATATCAAGGCTGTCTCATGTTCACCAAGATATCTCGACTAAGGACAATACTGCATGTCAGCCAAGCTAAACACCATTGAGACATTATTCAGAAGTATACATATTGCAGCAGATAATGTAACAACCTGAATAACAACCATTGCCTTTATAAACATAGAGTTTATACATGATACTGATAACAACCCAAGGCCTCAAACATTAGCCTTAAGGGCATACCCCAACAATCTCCCACTTGCACTTAATCTAATGGTTGAGAAATCTCAAACCCATATTATTACAGTGCTTCTCATGCTTCTGCTGCGCCAGAGGCTTTGTAAGTGGGTCAGCTAGATTGTCATCTGTATGAACCTTCCAGATTTTGATCTCACCACGATCAATGATCTCCCGGATCAAGTGAAACCTTCTCTGTATGTGCTTGGACTTCTGGTGCGACCGTGGTTCCTTTGCTTGTGCTATTGCTCCAGTGTTATCACAGAAGATAACCAAAGGATCTGCACTCGAAGGAACAACACCAAGTTCCTGGACGAACTTACGAATCCACACTGCCTCCTTGGATGCTTCTGAGGCTGCAACATACTCGGCTTCTGTTGTGGAATCAGCAACAATTGATTGTTTGAAACTTTTCCACACCACTGCTCCTCCATTCAAGCTAAAAACATAGCCTGATTGCGATCAGAAATCATCCTGGTCAGATTGGAACGAAGCGTCAGTATATCCTTCAATACTGAGTTCTTCCTGACCTCCATATATCAAGAACATATCTTTGGTCCTCCGAAGATATTTCAAAATGTTCTTGACCGCAATCCAGTGTGCCTTCCCTGGATTACTTTGGAATCGACTGGTCACGCTTAACCCGTAAGCGACGTCTGGGCGAGTACACAACATCGCATACATAATGGACCCAATAGCCGAAGCATAAGGCGTATTGTCCATTTCATCTTTCTCAGTCTGTGTTTGTGGACACTGACTCTTTGAAAGATTCAAACCATGTCTGACTGGAAGATATCCTCTTTTAGAATTTTCTAAATGGAATCTCTCCAGGACTTTATCGATGTAAGTACTCTGGCACAGCCCGAGAAGCCTCTTAGATCTATCTCTGTAGATCTTCACACCTAATACATAGGCTGCTTCTCCTAAATCTTTCATCTGGAAACATGTTCTTAACCATGCCTTGACCGCATGTAGTTCAGGAATATCGTTTCCAATGATTAAGATATCATCGACGTAGAGGACTAGGAAAGTAATCACGCTCCCACTAAACCTCTTATATACACACGGGTCATCTTCATTTTTGATGAAACCAAATTCACAGATTGATTCATCAAAACGAATATTCCAACTTCTTGATGCTTGTTTAAGTCCATAAATGGACTTCTTTAATTTGCATATTCTATGACGATCTGATGGATTGGTGAAACCTTCAGGTTGTGTCATATACACATCCTCTTCTAGTTTTCCATTAAGGAAAGCGGTCTTCACATCCATTTGCCAGATCTCATAATCATAATATGCTGCTATCGCAAGAATAATCCGAATAGACTTGAACATGGCTACAGGAGAGAAAGTTTCATCATAATCTATCCCGTAGATTTGTTTGAAACCTTTCGCAACTAGCCTGCCTTTATAGGTAACCACGTTACCATCCATGTCAACCTTCTTTTTGAAGATCCACTTACAGCCTATAGGGATTACTCCTGGAGGCAGATCAACCAAATCCCAGACTTGGTTATCTAACATGGAGTCCATCTCGGCTCGTATAGCTTCAAGCCATCTCGCTGATTCCGGTCCACTGACCGCATCCGCATAAGTGAGGGGTTCATCATCAATGATGTAGACTCCGTCATAGCGTTCAGGCTGTCGACGGATCCTTCCCGATCTACGCGGTTCCCGTGATATCTGAGCCTCAGGTTGAACATCAACCTGTTCTATTGGCTCAGGCTCATCCAACTGTGCTTGACTACTTTGTCCTTCTTCTGGATTCTCATCCAGCTTTATTTCTCTCCCTCTGGCCTCTTGCAGAAGAAATTCTTTCTCAAGAAAAATAGCCGTTCGAGCAACAAATACTTTGTTCTCTTTGGGATCGTAGAAATAATAACCCTTAGTTTCTTTAGGGTAACCGACAAAGATACATTTATCAAATCTGCTCTCCAGTTTCCCAGAGGCGAGCTTTTTGACATAAGCTTCGTAACCCCAGATCTTAATAAATGTCAAGCTCGGCTGTTTCCCATACCATAACTCATACGGAGTCTTTGAAACGGCCTTGGATGGCACTCGGTTTAGTACCTTTGCAGCTGTTTCCAGTGCAAATCCCCAAAAGGAGTAAGGTAGAGTAGCCTGACTCATCATTGAACGAACCATATCCAGTAAAGTTCTATTTCTCCTCTCGGACACACCATTCCATTGCGGTGTTCCTGGCAGAGTGAGCTGTGAGATAATCCCACACTCCTTCAGATAGTCAATAAACTCATGACTCAAGTATTCTCCACCTCGATCTGAATGAAGTGCCTTGATATTTCGGCCTAGCTGATTTTGTACTTCATTCTTGAACTCTTTGAACTTGTCAAAAGATTCACTCTTATGTCTCATGAGATAGACATAGCCATATCTACTGAAATCATCAGTAAAGGTAATGAAGTATGAATAGCCACCTCTGGCATGTTTACTAAATGGCCCACACACATCACTGTGAATGAGGTCAAGTAAACCTGAAGCCCTTTGACCTTTATTAGAAAAAGGAGACTTCGTCATTTTACCCATTAAACAAGCTTTGCATGTATCCAGCTCCTCATAGGAGAATGATCCCAGCAGTCCATGGTCATGCAACCGCTTAATGCGCTTCTTATTAATATGGCCTAAACGACTATGCCATAGCAAGGTGCTGTCATCAGCATACTTGGCTTTCTTAATATCAAATTGTTGTATAGAACATTCCATGTCCAACATGAATAACCCATTGTTAATCGACCCGGTAGCATAAACAATATTATCAAAAGAAATATAACACTTTGAAGTTTTGCATTCAAAGGAAAACCCTTTCCTGACAAGAGCAGGAATAGAGATAATATTCTTAGTTATGCTCGGTACAAAATAACATTTGTCAAGTTCTAATACAAGACCAGATGGTAAAGAGATGTGATATTCTCCTACAGCAACAGCAGCAACCCGTGCCCCGTTTCCTATTCGTAGGTCCACCTCATGCTGTCCCACCTGTCTTCTTCTCTTGAGTTCCTGTACATTTGAACAAATGTGAACTCCACATGCAGTGTCCAACACCCATGAAATAGAAGAAGAAGATACCATGACTTCAGTCACGTAAATACCTGAGCCAGAAGCGAAAGGCTTGCTTCCCTTCTTGTCTCCTTGGAGCGCTTTACAGTCCTTTTTCCAGTGACCTAGCTGGCCACAATGGAAACATATGTATTCCTTTGACCGCTTTATCTTTTGCTTTAGAGCCTTGTTGTAGCTCTTGATAGGGGCTTTGCCCTTCTTTCCCTTCTTCATGTTCCTAGAAGGAACCATTAGGACAGAGGATGAAGGCTTTCCCTTCTCAAGAGTCTGCTCTGTAGTAAGGAGCATGTTCAGTAACTCCGCCGGCGTACAGTCGATCTTGTTCATATTAAAATTAATAATGAATGGATCGAAAGAGGCCGGGAGAGACTGCAGGATGATGTCTACAACAAGCTCCTGATTGATGGTGTGTCCCAGTTTCTCTAGAGCCTCTTTGTACCCAATCATCTTGAGTACGTGAGCTCCCACTGGACTCCCTTCAGTCAGTTTGCTCTGAAAGAAAAGTTTCGTCAAGTTATAGCGTTCAGTCCTTGCCTGTGCAGCATACAGCATCTTGAGGTTTGCTATAATTTCTATAGTAGATAAATCCTCATGCTGACGCTGAAGCTCTGGCATCATAGACGCAAGCAAAAGGCAAGCGACATCAATGCTATCATTGACATGCTTCTCATAAGCTTTCCGAACCGCCCTTGCGGCGTTCGCAGCGGGTTGAGGCGGTATTGCTGTCTCGAGGACATACAGCTTCCTCTCAGCCTTAAGAACAATCTTAAGGTGTCAGTACCAGTCTGAGAAGTTTGGCCCAGCAAACTTCTCCCTTTCCAGTAGGGATCGCACATTGAAATTTGTGGTGTTCGTTGCTGCAGGAATCTACAACATTGCAAGAACAGCAAGGTCAGTATCAATGTTAGAATCAATCCAGGACTTAAGAATGATTCTTTTCTCACTATTTTCTCTGGCTGAAAAATCCAGCAAAACAGCCCGAAAGAGTAAAACTCTTTTAGTGAGATGGGATCCAGATTTCATACTTGGTCTCCGCGTCCCGCTCAGGCGAGATAAGATGCACAGAGAGTACAAGCACTAATCTCTGGTAGGCAATCCCTGCCAATCGCCAACCTGTGCGATTCCCCTTCATCTGGGCAATCTAGCAGACTGTGCCAACTGAGTTGGTACAACACAGTCTCTGATCCCACAGATGGCTGCCTCCATATAGCTACCATATGCTCAATATGTAGCCTACATGGTCAAGCTGACCCGACCTACTCCCTGGACCACCACGTGTTATGCTGAGCAACGAGAAGCGATAAATCCCTTCTCTGTAACACGCAGGTGTAATCACACACCGTCTGAAGATAGATGGGCGTGCCCACTGAGTGGGTACAACACGGCCCCAACGATAATCAGAACAGTGAGGTTTCGCTTCAGAAGGCTATCGTGCTTGATATTTAACGTTGGATTTTAACGGTCCTTTTATCTTCTTACTATCATGCAAATCCTATGGTGATAGCAGAAGAATAAATCATGCAGTTACTAAATTACTTAAATAGTAAATTGAAAGCATGATTATCTTATGTGGTAAAAGCCCATTAAGCCTAAGTAAGACCCTAATTTAACTTAAGTCTTCACTTGAGCTCTTCATGGGTCTTTTGCACTTCATCTGGCCCAGCCCGGGCCCAAGCGCCCTGTGCAGCTGAGATGCGCCCACCAGGTAAAATGCGCCTGTCCTAGAGTCGAACCCTAGACCTCCCACTGGTGAAGCCACTTGCTGCATGCGCCTCTGCCATGTGTGCTCTGAGCTCATGTCTGATTAAATTACATTTTAATCTATCTAGACATGATTGACTCGCAGGTCAATTACACTTTATAAATTAATTAAAATGTGATGCGCAGATCACAATAAATAATTTACAAATAATAATCCAGGCACGCAGGCCCCAGCACAGCACACATTAAATTTTTGGGCAGCCCACATAAGATTAAATAAACACTCAATCATGTTATACAAACATCAAGTGATCCAATCAAGAAAATAAAATTTTCAAAAATCCCATTGGCTTCATTTTATTTCCTTATGTGCCCTACTACCTTACAACGGTCCATTAATAGGGATCCACTCATCAGACCTAGTCAGACCCCCTGCCCTTGCATGCACCAAGTCATAACCGACTTGAGTCGACCTCATGGTCAACAATGCATGCGTTAAGGGCTGAACGTCCCTCATGAGTTCTGGCAAGCGGGTGTGACCCCGGGCCTTAATCATGAGCGTTCACTGGTTGTCTCAATCAGACATCGCTACACGCCTTTCTGCAGTCGACCAATAGCCACCTCATGCTTGCGCATAGGTGCCATCTGGTCGACCCATCTAGGCTGTCAGATAGTCTGATCAGACTGTTGGGTCTAGACAGGACCACGACTTCAACCCTAATAACCTGTCTAAGATTTTAAAGCAGGCGCTTAGATCTAATGAGGGGCGCGCAAGTAATTACGTTTTGAGAAAAAACTACAACAAGCGCCAACATAGATACATGCGCCAACATACATCTATTTTCGAAAATAAGCATGTAGTTTCGCATGAAGATAACCATTAGATCTATTCATACAAACATGAATCACACATGTCAAGCAATCATATGAACATACCAGAACCTATAGCTCTGATACCAATTGAAAGTTCCATTAAAGGGGGCGAGACCCTAATAGGCGCATATCAGAGGTTTTGCATTGAGCGGAAGCTAGGGTTTCTAAAGGATCAATAGCATGTCAAATGATCAACTTGTAAATACTTGTATAGATCGAAAAGATTCATACCATTGCCCTTGCCTGGATGGCGACTTGGAAGCAGAGAGAACGAAATGGTTCTCCTCCAAAACGTGCGCACACAAGATGAGAGTTGACTACTCCTTGTCGTTCCTTGTGCTAGCAAGGATCTCCAAGTTTCCTGATCGCGTCAAGGGAATTGAGATGACGTCTTTGCTTGGCCAAACTCTCTCCAAGGCGTGAAGACTCTCTACCCGAGAGAGGAGAGGCGACAAGAGGTGAAGAGGCGAGAATAGGGCGTGACCACTTCGAACGTGAGGCGTCCACGCTATTTTGGAAAACATAACTTCCAAAAATAGCAAGCCACTACTTCAACGCAAGATGCGTTTACCCCAATCGCAACTTTCTCCCTTGACTTGAACCATGCGCTCACACTAAGTGAACCGGTTCAATTTCATTTAGTTCAAAGACCAAATTAAACCAAGCATTGGTCTAGATCAAATTAAACCATAAGGCTCAAGATCTAACCATTCATCTCTTGATGCTCTTGATCTCACCGATCTAGCATCAATTCTCTCGATCGAAGCTTACCGATCTCAAGCCCTAATCAATCAAACATGATCAGACCAGATCTCACTTACAATCAGAGTTTAAATCCCTTTAAACTGAACCAAAACAATTCAGTCCACACGATCTGACTTAAGTAAGCCATATCATCAAATTGTGCGACCCTAAGGGTTTCCTTTAAATGTCGGTAACGATAACTTACGTTATCACGAACAGAGAGGGGTATCTAGCAACACATCACTGTCTCCCGATATAAAGGAAAGAGTCTTCCAAGACTACGCCCAAACCACAGCACAAGTGTGAACCCAAGTCACTTGACATATGTGTTTCCTTTGCCACTGGATGTTCTTATTGGACAAGCGTGTCAAGCCTGTAAATCCAATATGATGAGAATGATTAGATCAGATGAACATAGTCATTTGGGTATGGCCATACACTTTCTCAATCATCTCATCCAGGGGGCCCCTTCAGAACATCACACTCCAACAAGGAGACGGCAATCCTATATCTATCACTAGTGCCCTAACATGACTCATGCTCATTATCCAACATAGTCTATAACCATTATGTTTCAAATGATATTGAACTACCTCAAAACAATGCCAATCATCATTTAGAAACAGAAGTGATCTCAAGTCAGAGGAAGTATGCCACTTGTTTGCATATAAGGATTATTCACATTGTGACAAGCAATTGAACATCCTAAGTAGGGTCTGTCCAGTACATCCAATGTACCCATGAGTCTACATCTTATTCCATGCTCGAAGCATCCTATAAGATTAGAACACATATTAGTCTCAATCATATCAAGGCTGTCTCATGTTCACCAAGATATCTCGACTAAGGACAATACTGCATGTCAGCCAAGCTAAACACCATTGAGACATTATTCAGAAGTATACATATTGCAACAGATAATGCAACAACCTGAATAACAACCATTGCCTTTATAAACATAGAGTTTATACATGATACTGATAACAACCCAAGGCCTCAAACATTAGCCTTAAGGGCATACCCCAACACATCAAACGAAGAACACAAATAATTTTTACGTGGAAAACCTCCTCAAGTTGAGGAGTAAAAACCACGGGACCGTAGTTTACCAAAATATTTACTAAATCAATTAATAAGTTCAACAATTCTTCCTAGGATATCTAGGAGAACAACAACATCAACAAGAACAATCTTGGATATAACAAAAATATCAACTCAAAATTAGAAGCAAATACAAGATAAGAGTAAAGTGCATATTTCACCTAGAAAAGTAGTCTCGATTTATGAGCAGATTGTAAGAGATAAATACCTATATTCGATGATCTAACCATTCATATTGAAAGAACACTGTGTCACGAAACTTCTCACAAAATTTAAGCCTGATCTAATGGTGAACATTTCATCGGCGGTCGATTTACATAGGTTGCCCAGAATTCACTACTTCACTCGAATTTTCTCCTTTTTCTCTAGTTTTTTTTTCTCCACACTAAAATTGGCAGCCATGATTCTCTAAAAATAACTAATCATAATGACAATAATAAATGATAAAATTGCCCCTAAACATGGGTAGATTTACAAATATGTTAGTGGGTCCAACCATATGTGAGTTATCCTCTATACAGGAGGGAAACTCACCTTGCAAATCTCCCCCTCACGACTATATGGAGGGGCTTGCCATCCTGGCAATAAAATGACAAACTTCAAGCTTATCTTGAGACAATGCTTTAGTCATCATATTTGAACCATTTTGATTCGTTTGTATATTTTAACTTAATTTTTTTTTATTATTACTATAGGTATATTATTTAGTTGATGCTAGATATTCACAAACTAGTACATACATTGGGCTATATAGAGGAGTAAGGTATCATCTTACTGATTATCAACATGGCTGTTTACCACAAGGATATAAAAAAATATTCAATAAAGCACATGCCTCTTTTAGAAGTTGTATCGAAAGAAAATTTGGAGTATAAAAGAAAAGGCAATACTACGTGATATGCCATTTTATAATTATAGAACTGACGTGAAGATTGTGGGTGCAATGATGACATTGCATAACCATATTAGGGGAATAACATATAATGATGCATTTTTTTCAATAAGTGAATGATGATCCTAATTTGGTGGAAGAAAATTTATCTGATGATGAAGAAGCAAACTAGTTATATCAAGATAATAAGATCAATAATATTCGTGATCAAATTGCACTGAGCTTGATGTAATCCAGAAATTTATGATTGTAATTTTGTGTCAAATGTAAACTAAACTTATACTTGTATGAGATAATTTTGTTAATTTATCCAACATATGAATATTTTATTAAATTTTATTTATTTAAGAAATAGTTTTACTTTGTATACATTTTATAATTTATTAATTTTTAATAGTAGTTTAGTGTAATTTATTAATTTTGACTCGGATATGTATAACACTTTTCTAAGTGGTCCTAAACTGGCCCTTTAGTCTTTTTAGCTAAGATTCATTATCGTCTCCTCCATGTTCAAGTGTAGACTACAAGTGGGATGCTGAGTTTTACATGCTTTATGTTGAATTCAACTTGATGTGTTGTGTTTTCATATTGTCTTTTGTTTTGGTTCGCGAACCAGTGTATTTGAGTTTGACGGTTTACTATATGCATTCTAATGGATTTGATGGTTGTTTTGCCGTTTTGTTGTATTATTATTTAGATTTCGTATTCTACGGACTTTATGTTTGGGTTTTACATTTTGCCAATTTTGAGTTCGATCCTGGAAGGCAGCATTTATCGCTCGTCACAACAGGCCAATCCTCACCGCTCAGCCACTATAAATCAAAGATTATGAGCGGGTCACAAACTCCACCGACATGCTATTGCCATAAGTGTTAGGGCCCGGTTCAGACGGTCCGGCCCAAGCCCAAACACAGGCCCAGGCCCAAGCCCAGGCGACACAACTCCACTCGTGCACGGAAGGCGTGCGCACGCGTTCGCCAAAATCTTCGGATGAGAGCGGCGCGGGCGTCGTCTTCTCCAGACGGAAGACGCGGAGCTGGGCGGCGTCCCCTTCCCGATCTTCACGGACGCGCGCGGAAGACACGGGACTTCGTCCGCAGCAGAGAAAGCCGGACGACGGCTTCGGCGACATCGAGAACAGCGGGGACTTCGCGAGCTCCTCGGTGCAGCTTCGGACGGACGACGCGGCACGATCTCGTCCTGGCGGAAGAAGCGGAGAGCGGCGGGCGCGCACGAGACTCGGACAGAGGCAGCTTCCTCTATAAAGGAAGCGTCGAGGCGGCAGTGATCGGAGTGCGCAGGGGCATCACCACACCACCACAGAGAGCGCGGGGAGCGACTCCACCGGCGACGGCGAGGCGCCGTCGCCTTCCAGAGCAGGGCTCTGATGCCGGTTCCAGGAGGGAACTGATGCCGACGTTCGGGGCAACGTCGAAGACTGGGAGGTTGAGTGAATTGTAACCGGAATCACCGGTGAGGGAGGGGAAGAGGGCACCGACGGAGGTCGTCGGCTTTTGTAAGCTTCAACCGACGAATAAAGCTTCGATTTCTCTCAAAGCTCCTTTCCTCTGTTTCGGTGTTTCCGGCGACAACTTCTGGCAGCAGGCGGCTGCCGACGGCGAGGTCGCAGGCGCGGCGGCGCCCGGCGGCTGAGGCGACGCAGGCGGCATCGAAAGTTTCGTCCGAGGCGAAACGAAGAAGACGAACGCGTCGGGCGTTCGTTTCGAGGCAAAAGTCAAAATTGAGCCGGTCAACGCTCAATTTTGGATTTGCGATTTCGTTTTCGAAATCGAATTGGAGCGTTGACGTCAGCGGACGTCAGCAACGAAAATTTCGGCGCGGCGTGATTTTGATCGGAGGGCTGACGTCACGCCGACGTCAGCAAGGGCATGATTTTGACTTCGGTCAAAATCAGAGAGAAGAGGTATTTCCAAATTAGGGTTCGATTTCGGATTTTCCTAATTAGGGTTAGGGTTTTCTCCGTGAGAATTGTAATTTGGGGATAAAAATTATCCGGGAAGATTAGGGTTTCTATTTTGGGGCCGGAAACCCTAGGGAGAGTTGCGTTCTGGTATTCCGCCGGACGGCTCTAAGAAGCGGATAAGCGCCAATTCTAGGCCGATCCGACCGGGGCGTGACAACAGGTATCAGAGGTAAAGATTCAGCCATGAAGGTGAATCAGAAGGATCCGAGAGGCAACACCATTACCACCGGCGACAAGGAGTGTCGCTCTTCCAGGGTAGGGACCCTGATGCCAACACTAGGGTGTGTTGATGCCAATGTCTAAGGGCATTGATGCCGATGTCAGGGACGTCGATGCCGATGTCAGGGGACATCGAGGGAGAACTCTATAAGAGCTCAGTGATTGCAAGATCACTTCCCGGAGCAGGGGCTCTGATGCCAATGCATAGCATTGATGCCAACACTAAGGCGTGTTGATGCCAACACCAGGGGGTGTTGATGCCAACACCAGGGCGTGTTGATGCCAATGCATAGCATTGATGCCAACACTAGGGGTCGTTGATGCCGGCGCCAGGGGCGTCGATGCCGGTGTCAGGGACATCGAGGTTCAGCTGAGTTCAGCAAATATGGTGAAGCAAGATTATTGTGGGCCCATGACCCACAGGTCCGAAATTATCCTTGACAAGTTTGTTGATGCAGGTTGCTATAAGCATGGTGCAGCAAACATCCATCATCAGACTGGGGATAGAAGATGGAGGACTTTGAACATTGGAGGGCCAGTGTTCAACTTGCATCGAACATCGAGGGCGATGTTCAAATCAAGTGGGGGAGAATTGTCAGGCCCGGGTTCACCCGGTTCAGCCCAAAGCCTATTGGGCCTGATCCAAACCCAGGCCCACAAGGAGAAGCCCGGTCGCTAGACCCAAACCAGGGGAGCAAACACGAGCAGTGCGCTGCCGAGTCAGCGACACGCGCGGGCGTAGCGCGTGCGACGACGACGACGCCGTCGTCCGCGTGCGTAAAGGTCGGAGAAGATGCTGGCGAGGAAGTCGGCGAAGCGTTGGCAGATGCAGCGTGCGGACGCGGCTGGAGGAAATGGCGGCGACGAGATCTTCGGCGGAAGACTTGGCCGCCGAAGCCAAAGATAGGGGAGGCGGCGTGCCTCTACCCTACTTAACGATGGAGCGCGATGCGGCGGAGGAAAGAGATTCCGGGAGAAGAGCTCCCGAGAGAAGATAGATCTGGGAGCGGGAGACTAGACCAGAGAGGAGCGACGAGTGATTGTACCGTCGACGGCGAGTGAGCCGTCGACGAGAGGAGTGATGCGAGCGTGAAAGAGGAGGGTTTTTGTAACTGGAGTTTGTGCACAAATAAAGGTGAAATTTCCCTATGAGTCCATCGTCTTTCCCGGCAAGTTTATGGTGTCTCCGGCGAGCTCGAGCGTAGCGGCACTCGGCGGAAGAAGAAAACGCAGCGGCGTCGCATAGCGTACGGAAGAAGACGAACAGTAACGTTCGAACGCGGCGGCGTTCGAATCGAGGTGAAAGTCAACGAAACGAGCAGTCAACGCTCGAATCGAACGAAATCGAATTGGATTTCGATTTCAAGCTGACGTCACGCTGACGCCAGCAGGGTTTTAATTTTGACTTTGGTCAAAATCAGGAGAGGTATTTGATTTAGGTTTCGTTCTTTTCCGGATTTCTAAATTGGGGTTAGGGTTTTCTCTGTGCGATCTTGTATTTGGGGATAAAATTCTTCGGGGAGATTAGGGTTTCTAATTTATGGCCGGAAACCCTAGGGAGAGTTGCGTTCCGGTATTCCGCCGGACGGCTCTAGGAAGCGGATAAGCCCTCATTCTAGACCGATCCGACCGGGGCGTGACAACAGGTATCAGAGGTAAAGATTCAGCCATGAAGGTGAATCAGAAGGATCCGAGAGGCAACACCATTACCACCGGCGACAAGGAGTGTCGTTCTTCCAGGGTAGGGACCCTGATGCCAACACTAGGGTGTGTTGATGCCAATGTCTAAGGGCATTGATGCCGATGTCAGGGACGTCGATGTCGATGTCAGGGGACATCGAGGGAGAACTCTATAAGAGCTCAGTGATTGCAAGATCACTTCCCGGAGCAGGGGCTCTGATGCTAATGCATAGCATTGATGCCAACACTAAGGCGTGTTGATGCCAACACCAGGGGGCGTTGATGCCAACACCAGGGCGTGTTGATGCCAATGCATAGCATTGATGCCAACACTAGGGGTCGTTGATGCCGGCGCCAGGGGCGTCGATGCCGGTGTCAGGGACATCGAGGTTCAGCTGAGTTCAGCAAATATGGTGAAGCAAGATTATTGTGGGCCCATGACCCACAGGTCCGAAATTATCCTTGACAAGTTTGTTGATGCAGGTTGCTATAAGCATGGTGCAGCAAACATCCATCATCAGACTGGGGATAGAAGATGGAGGACTTTGAACATTGGAGGGCCAGTGTTCAACTTGCATGGAACATCGAGGACGATGTTCAAATCAGGTGGGGGAGTATTGTTAGGGCCCGGTTCAGACGGTCCGGCCCAAGCCCAAACACAGGCCCAGGCCCAAGCCCAGGCGACACAACTCCACTCGTGCACAGAAGGCGTGCGCACGCGTTCGCCGAAATCTTCGGACGAGAGCGGCGCGGGCGTCGTCTTCTCCAGACGGAAGACGCGGAGCTGGGCGGCGTCCCCTTCCCGATCTTCACGGACGCGCGCGGAAGACACGGGACTTCGTCCGCAGCAGAGAAAGCCGGACGACGGCTTCGGCGACATCGAGAACAGCGGGGACTTCGCGAGCTCCTCGGTGCAGCTTCGGACGGACGACACGGCGCGATCTCGTCCTGGCGGAAGAAGCGGAGAGCGGCGGGCGCGCACGAGACTCGGACAGAGGCAGCTTCCTCTATAAAGGAAGCGTCGAGGCGGCAGCGATCGGAGTGCGCAGGGGCGTCACCACACCACCACAGAGAGCGCGGGGAGCGACTCCCCCGGCGACGGCGAGGCGCCGTCGCCTTCCAAAGCAGGGCTCTGATGCCGGTTCCAGGAGGGAACTGATGCCGACGTTCGGGGCAACGTCGAAGACTGGGAGGTTGAGTGAATTGTAACCGGAATCACCGGTGAGGGAGGGGAAGAGGGCACCGACGGAGGTCGTCGGCTTTTGTAAGCTTCAACCGACGAATAAAGCTTCGATTTCTCTCAAAGCTCCTTTCCTCTGTTTCGGTGTTTCCGGCGACAACTTCTGGCAGCAGGCGGCTGCCGACGGCGAGGTCGCAGGCGCGGCGGCGCCCGGCGGCTGAGGCGACGCAGGCGGCGTCGAAAGTTTCATCCGAGGCGAAACGAAGAAGACGAACGCGTCGGGCGTTCGTTTCGAGGCAGAAGTCAAAATTGAGCCGGTCAACGCTCAATTTTGGATTTGCGAAAACGAAATCGAATTGGAGCGTTGACGTCAGAGGACGTCAGCAACGGAAATTTCGGCGCAGCGTGATTTTGATCGGAGGGCTGACGTCACGCCGACGTCAGCAAGGGCATGATTTTGACTTCGGTCAAAATCAGAGAGAAGAGGTATTTCCAAATTAGGGTTCGATTTCGGATTTTCCTAATTAGGATTAGGGTTTTCTCCGTGAGAATTGTAATTTGGGGATAAAAATTATCCGGAGAGATTAGGGTTTCTATTTTGGGGCCGGAAACCCTAGGGAGAGTTGCGTTCTGGTATTCCGCCGGACGGCTCTAAGAAGCGGATAAGCACCAATTCTAGACTGATCCGACCGGGGCGTGACAGTAAGTATCCCTATAAGAGAAAAAAACCAAAGCGATATGATATAAACACCAGCCGTACTAGCCTTCCCCTCACTTGCTACCTTATCTACCAGACTACCAAGAAAAAGAAAAGTTGCCACCTTCCAGTATCCATCGTCGTCGTAGTGACAGACATCAAGCAGCATTCAATGCTGATCTCTTTACCAAATACATACTATCATTTGTTCTACTGAAGAACTTAAATCATATCAAATTAGATCCCCTCTCCTTATTAACCGATGATCTCCACCGACAGATCCACATCTTGGAAACACACAATTGCCGTCACAGCAATGTAGCTAAACAGACGAGAAGACACAAGATAAAAGTAAACAGATCGATCTCCATTCTCATCACCATCATCATCTGCAGCAGCAGCAGCAGCAAGATGATGAAGAAGATCCATGGTGATGAAAATCACCTCCTGCAACGGGTGATGGCCTCGCAGTTCCTGGAATAAGGGTGCACGGGTCCCCTGGCCCTGTGGCAGTTGTGCGTGTAGTAGGACCGCCCGGACCGCGGCGGGCAGGGGATGCGGTTCGCGGAGAGGGCGGCGTAGGAGATGTAGTAGCGGACGCGGTGCCAGAAGATTGGTCTTCTCCTACTCCTCTTCCTCCCGATCTCGCTCATCTTCTCCTCCTCCCCATCCTCCTCCTCGACACCTTCGCCGTAGAACTCCAACTCATCTTCCCCTTCGCTCTCGCTCTCCCCCTCGGGGGCGAAAGGGAAGGAGGAAGGCCACTCCATGGAGGACCGCCTCACGAGACCGCTGCTGAATCCGGTGTCTTCGGCCCGGGATCCTGCCATGAAGCATGCCACATTGGAGAGCAGGAGAAAAAGGAGGATGAGGAGGAGCTTCGAGATCGCCATTTCTTTTTCCAGATGCGGGAGACTGGAGGGAAGAGGAGAGCGCAGTGTGTTTGCTTTTGTTGCGACCTGATCTGCCCGGGGACACGAGTGAGACAGCTGGTTTGGCAGAGGTCGCTGGATCGAGTCCTTGTAGGTTTCCGCAGCTATGGTTATGGTTTGCTCGACGAGGTGGGAACAAAGTAGGTCCTAGCTCAAGCGAGGGGATTATTGGCGGATCCTGTGTTTGGCGTCTGGACTGTGTATGGGATTGGGTATGGAGGTGAGGACTGCCCGTCGTCAGGATAAGGCGATGGTAAGTAAGAATACAATTCGATGGTTGGGGGGGTTAAAATTGAAATAGTGTCATGTCTTTTCACATTTTTTGTTTTTGGTCTAATTCACCTTGATCTGGGTTTAAATTTATTTTTGCTGCTACGACCCCATTATAGTCGTGTTAGGCCTAGCTTCTAGGTCTGCTTATAGCTTTGCGACCAATAGAATTAAGAAGCTGAGGCGTTTGGCCATTCAGCATCTTTGTTCCAATCCACAAATTAGCTGCTTCTTTAAGAAGCATGGGTGAAACTACTTCTTTAGCCCCCATCTACTTATGCTTAATCACCCTTATATGTAATAATAATTTTTTAATAATATAACTCATAATATTTTTAATAAATATTTTAATTATAATTAACTATAAATTTAATCATATAATTTTTATCTTAGTAATTTTTTTAATAAGCATTTTTCCAACCAGCACAACATAAGCGGTTCACAAGTTGCACATCCCAAACACTCTTAAACTTCTTTAGCCAGTATTTTTTTAACCAGCGCTTCTTCAACCAACAGAAGCTAAAAGCAGAAGCAAGACCAAACACACTTTATGTCAAATATACCCCTAGTAGATATAACATAAATTTACGGATCCGCAAAGTCATATTTTGGCCCACATTGACTCATCCACTTTGGGTCAAACCAGAATTAGCCCATATAGGTTAAAAAATTTGTCCTACGAAAAATTTATCATTATTAATATTTGAGAAAGAATTAGGGTCCGTTTGGCATACATAAAATTTTTAGTTTTTACAGGCCAAAAAAGTATTGGTTGAAAAGGAACTGACTATAAAAGTTTTAAAGTATTTAATAAAATTAACTTTTTAACCAATCAGCAGCTTTGACTAGCCATAAGAAGGAGGCAATAGCTTTTCAAAGAAGCAACTGCTTCTAGATTCTAATCCCAAAAGCTGACAACCAAACACTCCAGCTTCTAAAAATCTACTTTTGAGACCAGCAAAAATAACTAAAAAGCCGCGCCAAACGCACCCTTAATCTCCTATGAAAAATTCATATACACTATGAATTTTCTTTATCAATACTCATTCAAGTAATAAAAGAATTAAAATTTATCATTAAATGAAAAATTAAGTAATTATTTTCATGACATCAAAATTTAACCAATTAATACGTACTAAGAGACAAATAACTATCAATATCATTCAGGAAATAAAAAGAATTTAAATTAGTTAAATGAAAAATTAATAAACCAATTAATACGTACTAAGTGTTAGGGCCCGGTTCAGGGGGTTCGGCCCAACCCAAGCCCAAGCCCACATGTGAAGCTCCAAATCAAGCCCACTCCAATGGACGAAATCGTCGGACGCGTGCGAACGCACGTTCGCCGAAACATTCGGATGAGCTCGACAACGGCGGTCGCGAGCGAAGCGAAAGCTTCGGATGAGAGCGGCGCGGGCGTCGTCTCTCCGCATGGAAGACGCGGACTGGTCTCCCGATTTGGACGACGGCTTCGGCGACGCTGGAGACGACGCGAACGCGCGGACAGGCGGAGCGAAGGACGGAGTCGTCGGAGGAAAACTCGGACGCGGAGCTCGCGGAGGCGAGATCTGTGGGCGACGTGGTCCACGCGGCGAAGCTTCTCTATAAGAAGCTTGACGGCGACGAGCTCGCGGTGCGCAGAGGGCGACACCACAGGGAACGCCGGGGAGCGATTCCACCGGCGACGGCGAGGCGCCGTCGCCCTTCCAGAGCAGGGCTCTGATGCCGCCAGGGGCGAAGGTCGGTGCACAGGTGCCGACGAGAGAAAGAGCGAATGTAACCGGCGTCTAGAGAGACGACCGGCGAGGGTGGGATGGGGGCGCCGGCGGGCGTCGAGAGGAGAGGTTTGTAAACCTTCGTCAAGGAATAAATGAAGCATTACTTTCCATCTCCTTCCCCTGTTCTACGACGACGGGAGGCGGCGGCCTTCCCCGTGTTCCAACGGACTCCCGGGCGCGGCGGCGCTCGGCAGAAACGACGACGCGGGCGGCGTCGCGAGGTTGAAGACGACGCGCGTTTCGAACGCGTCGGGCGTTCGAAACGAGGCGGTCAACGGTCAGCGGCGGAGCGTGAAAACGAAATCGAAATCTCGATTTCGACTGACGTAGGCGAACGTCAGCGGGGCGAATTTTGATTTCGACGAACGAAATCGGCGGCCGACGTCATCCTGACGTCAGCACAGCAAAGGATTAATCGGCGACGGGAATTTTGACTTTCGGGTCAAAATCAGAAGAGGTATTTGATTTAGGGTTCCGTTCTTTTCCGGATTTCTAAATTGGGGTTAGGGTTTTCTCCGTGCGATCTTGTATTTGGGGATAAAAATCCTTCGGGGAGATTAGGGTTTCCAATTTAAGGCCGGAAACCCTAGGGCGAGTTACGTTCCGGTATTCCGCCGGATTGCCCTAAGACAGCGTTTAAGGGCTGTTTCCAGGCCGATCCGACCGGGGCGTGACACTAAGAGACAAATAACTATCAACACTGCTATTAGTTCAGGGCTAACGTGCGCAACGCGCACTGTTACATTCGTACGGTATTTAAGATCGGTTTCGGTATGCCCGTTTTAACGCCGATGGTAAAGTACATAACGGGCGCGGCCGCGTTTGGACTTTGTATGACGGTATGTTGCAAAGCCCAGTTTATATCAGCTCAAATCGTCACTTTCTCCGTTCAGCATTTGCGGCCTGAGATATGGCGACGGCAACGGCGACGATGGCGGCGGCGGGAAGTGGCAGTAGCGGTGGCGGAAAGGTCTCTTTCAAGGTGATCTTGACCTCTGACCCTAAGCTCCCATTCAAAGTGTAAGCTCCCTTTCTCTTCACCGCCATCGTCTATCTCTTTCGGCATCTAGGGTTTTTTTTACCCTATTTTTTGTGATTTGAATATGTGTTCCGGATCTCAGTTTCAGCGTGCCGGAGGCGGCACCCTTCACCGCGGTGCTCAAATTTGCGGCGGAGGAGTTTAAGGTCCCTCCTCAGACCAGCGCGATCATCACCAATGGTATAGTTCAACCCTAGTAATTTGTGATTCTAATATAGTGCGCCCGACAATGAAAGAAATGGAGATCTGATGCAATTTTATGATAGCCTTTGAATTATTAGATTTGAAAATTTTTACTTTATGATTAATGTTTCTGTATATCGTATACGAGTCGTGCCCTTGCTGCAAAACTAGACATTTTTGCACCTCTTTTTTGTGTTATGTTCAGTAATCCACGCGTACGCCAACAATAAATTTCAAGTTAGCCGAGTAGGATTGTCCTTCATTTTTTTGTTTGCATAGTGAATCGGGAAAAAAAATTCAGCAAATGCGATTAGGAAGCTCCATCTTCAAAGAAGCATTTTTTTTCCATTGTTTTTATTTATTTGGTTTTTGAAAGCCCTAAGTTGACACTTTGCAGATGGCGTGGGCATTAATCCACAACAAAGTGCTGGTATGTAATTTCCATTCACGTGTTCCTTACCTTTCAGTAGCTTTCTCCTTCAGTGTTCTGTTCATTTTCGTTTGCTACTTGCTTTTTGTTTGTTTTCATTGCCACTTTTACTTTCAGTTTGTTTGGAGCCTCTATAAAGTTTTGGAATTCTAGTTCCATAGTTAAATTCCTATTTTTGGGGTATTATAAATAGATCTGAATGAGAATTATAATGTCCTAAATACTCTGCTATTGATAATCCTGCAAAATCTCAAGATATAATAACCTTATACAAATAAATGAAATTTAAAAGAAACTGAATGTTAAAACTCTTTATCTTTCTGTCTAGAACTTAAACAAAATGTAAAAGTTTGCATAAGTACAGGATATATTAAAGTCACCATTCTGGTTCAATTTTGTATATCATCTTGTGTAGAATGTAGATGTTTCTTTCTTTATTTTGAAAATGAATTGTGTCAAAGAACTAATAATACCATATTAATGAACATAAGTTAATGTATTTTACTTGTGAAAGACATTGCATATATTTGTATTTACATCAATTATTATCATTTGATGTCTCTTATAAAGTGCATTTTATTTATTTATTTATTACATTTGAGGGTAATTCAGTATAATATTCAATGTGAATAACGTTTTATTCTTAATAGTAAACCTGAAAAGTGGAATTATAATTCTCAATTTCTACACTTAAATTCAAATATGAGAATTAAAACTGACTAATTTACCTTCGAGCATGGAATAAGAATTTCACTCTTAGGAATTGGTTCTAAGCACATAAAATATTTGGATAATTATTTTGACGTGAATTGGATGCAATTATTCTGGGAGTTTGCACATTTTCAAAGTTTTATTGATTGATGTTTTATGATAATTGGACGCTTATTGGATCCTTATATAGGTTTTATTTAAGTTATTGCAATAGCCGTACTGATACTCTTTTTTGGATCTGAGAGTTTTCAAACATAACATTCAAAGTTAGTTAATGATTCATGTAACTTCAATGCATAAGGTCGTGTTTGAAGATCCTTATGAATAACTTGCAACTAGCTAGTATTCTCTTATAGACTGAAGCTAAAAGCTGGAATCACTTTTGACAGTTATGTTACTTCTGACATGATTCGTATGGTAAGTAGCTAGATTGTCGTGTGGGGTCTGTGGCTAGAAACCCATTGACACCATTATAGTTTAAGCATGTGAAGATTTGAGAACAAGGAATGAACCACTCAATTAAGCTCTTTTTTGATAGAAAAGGCGTGTCACTATTTGATATAAATGACTACTGGTTAAAACTTGAAATATTGTTACTCACGTTGGTCTCTGTTTAGGTTTTGCAATTTTGGTCAAAATATTCTTTCTTTTTAAACAAAGCAGTTTGGTCTAATCATACGATTAAAATTTTAAAGGGCTGGACAATTGCAAGACTAGCTGCCACTGGAATGCTGGGCGGTTATAAAGTGGTCATATTCAAATAATTAAGTGCCTAATATGTTTGAGTTGGATGGGTGAAATGGAATAAAAAATATTACCATTTGTGAATAACTAAGCGTAGGCTCGATAAAAATAAGGTGAGAGAAGATAGTGTAAGATTGTAAGGACATGCATGGGTAGTCTGAGTGACTTGATTGTGAGAAATGATAGACGAAAGAAAAGAGTAAGACAAAAGATTTTGATAGAAACAATAGAATATGAGTTTGGTTCAATTTAAATAGAAAAAGTTATCTTGACGAGCTCTAATTTGGCGAAGGCCATCAAACTGACAAGTAGCACGGTATATCACTAGGTCTCGTTATTGTTCCAGAAACTCAACTTTTCCATTTCTTTTATACTGTTTTGTTTCATTGTGTCAATTAGAAATGAAATGTCCCATGTTGCTTTTGAATGGTTGTACAGGTAACGTATTTCTGAAACATGGCTCCGAATTGCGGCTGATACCTCGTGATAGAGTTGGAGGAAGCTCGTCCGATATTTAGTGCCAAAATTTTCAAAGCTTCGAGATGTTAAAAGACCTACTATATCATTTGAAAAGTGTCATGGGCAGGATAAACTTTTCATCTCCGTCCATTTGTGGATGCTATCTGATTCTATTTGAATATATTGATCCCCATCTAGCCTTCCCTTTGGCGGGCCTTTGAAAACTGTGTTCAATTTTACGTGGAGATTCGTCTTGATTTGGTTTACTAACCATCTGTGGTTTATGTTAAATGAAGCATGTTTGTTATCCATATGCAATTTGTACATGTATATTCTTCTAGCTTTATTGAATTAGCTGCAGTATATCTACATATTATTTGGTTCTTTATCAGGACTTAAAGAGGTGCTAGCTTCATCACATATGAACACCTTCGATGCATGATACTTTATCACTAGCAAAGGTATCAAATCAATTTGAATAGGATTAAATCTAGAATAACTTTTTTTCCTCAAAACAATTGAATAGGATTAAATTCTAGAATAACTGTTTTTCCTTAAAAGTTGTTTGAAGACTATCAAAACTTTTAAAATGAAATCAAGTTCTCTCGGTTTGGTTTGATTTAAATTTATCCTTTTTATTTTAATTTTATTAACTTTAAATACCTTTTTAATTTTTATTTTGAATGGTTAATGATGTTTTGAACGAGAACAATATTAAAATAGTAAAACTCAAAATTAATTAAATATTTAATAAGCTATATATAAATATAAATGTAATAATTTTGCTGAATCAGAATATAGTATAAAAAAACAAAACTTGTCATTTTAATTTTTTTTTTATAAAAAACTTGGTGTTTGGTACTTACTTCCTATTTATCAGGAAGAAAAATAAAGGGAATTGAATGGAAAATAATTTTTTTCACTGTATACTAGAAAAGATGAAACAGACACATGGATAACGCAAAGAAAAATAGGAGGTATTTTTTTTTCATTTTCAGATCCGCCTAAAATCAGGGGAATATGCATCCTCAATGCGCGCTCGCCTCCCTCGCCTCGCGAACTCGTTCACAACCTGGTCAGAGCTCGCCAGTGCTGACCTCAACTTCGAAGCGGACAAACAGGACCTAAATATGACAACTAATAGGAAAATTAATTTACTTTTTTTTAGACATATATTTAGTTTCTAGAAAGTAACAACTAAATAAAGCTGATCAACTTATGTCTTTATTCCTATTATATACCCCATGCATTAACCAAATCAAAATTATTTTCAAAGTTGATTTAGTATGATGCTGTATACACGTTTTTTTTTTTAAAAAAAAATTGGTTCTGTTTTTTTTGTCAAACATCAAATAGAATCTCAACTTTCTGATTCTCATTTTGAAGAGCTCTGTTCGAATTTAATTTGATTTTTTTAAAGAAAATTTAGTTCGGGTTGAAAAACATAAAAAAAATTACTCGCAGTTGAAGCTAGTATAGTATGCATTAGTAGAAAAATGTTCTTTTAATAAACTGCCCAAATATCAAATTGGAAGGTCCAATTTAAAAGTATTTAAATTAGACAGCCACAAACCGGGCTAGAAGTGCCGGTCCAGATATTTGGCGCGCACATTTAATAATAATAATAATAATAATATAAATTATATAATAAGATAAAAGATGGCATAATATACGAATAATATAAAAGATGACATAATGTTAGACTTATGATTTCTGAAATCTATTCGTTAGTCTTCCACTGGCGGAGTTGCTGCCCGGCATCGGCCCTCCCCCAGTCGTCTCCCTCAGTCCACCCGTCCAACTGCTGCCCCACCGTCACCATGAATCATCACCTCGGAGGGATATACAATCCCCAGGTCCAGATCCTCTCCCTCGATCTGCACCCACCATGGCGACGCAACGCTCCAAGAGCCCCCGGTCCACGCGCGTCGTCGCCCCCGAGACGCCTCCGACGGCGGCCCCCCCGCCTACGGGCCGGAGGAAAACCAGCGCCGTCAGAGAGTGGCTAGTCATCTCGGCGTCGGGTTGGTCTTACCTGGAGGAGGCCGGGAAGCACTCGATCATGCGCCGGACGGGGCTCCCTGCCCGGGACCTGCGTGTTCTAGACGCTCTGCTGTCTTACCCGTCCACCATCCTTGGCCGGGAGCGGGCCGTCGTGGTCAGTCTGGAGCATATACGGGCGATCGTCACAGCCACTGAGGTTCTTATCCCTAACTCCAAGAACCCCTTAGTCTCCTCCTTCGTCCAAGATCTCAAGTCTAGGGTTTCCACCGCGGCCAGCCCCTCTCAACAGGTGCTTTCTGGTTATGTTTTTGCGTTAGCCCGATTAGGTTTATAGTTTTTTTGTCGTTGCAGTATGTGTATGAAATTAAATGGAAAAATTAGTTAGATAATCGGCTGGTTTTGAGATAAATCAGTTTTTTGTTCATTGACTTGGGTAGGGTACGTTTGTTGCCACGTTGTAAATATTTACCCAATTTTATTCGATGATTAACTAATCACTCAATGAGTCGTGGAATTGAGAATCAAATTTGTTTACTCTTGTAATCGTTTGATTTTCAGCACACAATTTTTGGCGATATTTTACATCTGCATTTTCTGCAAATACAAACTGAGCTGTTACTCTTAGCTAACTTTTTGGCCACGTTCCTTTGGAAGGGCATTGGTACGTCACGATCTCCTTCGTTCCCCGAGTTTAATGAGTCACCAAAACAAAGTGTGGAGGATCCTTCACATGGTCGTCTGACTCTGCAAAGCCTCATCTCAAACAATGACGTGCAAGAGAACAGCCCTAGAATCAAAATGGATGAAGCAAGATATGAGGGTGCGAATGTTTTGCCGTTTGAACTCAGAGCACTTGAAGTGTGTCTTGAATCTGTGTGCAAGTTTCTTGAAGCAGAGGTCCTGTTTATTTTATCCTAAATTTTATCTCATGTATTTTGTTAAAGTACTTAAATGGATCATAGGTAAATTGAAAGATTCATGGAAGTAAGTTTTTCATGCAAATACGTTAGGTCTCCTACTCTCCTTGTATTAGTGACAGAAATTGTCATGAACTTTTCATGATAGATTTTATCTAGTTAACGATGGGCCTTTTCATTTCTGGCTCAACATAAACAAATTATCCGTAAACATAAAGACTGCACTTGAATTCAGTTCTTTTGCCATGCCAGAAATTTGTCTTGATTCACATTTTCCTTGAAACTAGTTACTAGTTCAGTGATCCCACTATGCAACTGTCTATTGATCCTTTAAATTATAGCACTTTAAATATATGTTATAATTCATTTATTATAGAAAGAATTTAGCCCGACAATGTCAGGACTTAATTAAGCTTGTCATCAGCTTTGTTTAGGTCTTGTATGAGTCTTGGACATCGTTTGAGTTTATCTTTAAGGATAAAAAACACATTGCATGTCAAGATTTTGGATAAAAACTCAAGAACTCAGGGTCACAGTAGGATTTAAATCAATTTAGGCTTGATATGATTGGTTCTTTTATTTATTATGCACTCCTACAGACTTCTTTACTAGAGAAAGAGGCATATCCAGCATTAGATGAGCTGACATCTAATATCAGCACTCTCAACTTGGAGCGGGTCAGACAAATTAAGAGTCGTTTGGTTGCACTATCAGGCCGTGTGCAGAAGGTGAGACTACACAGACAACAGTGATTCAAGATTTGTATAATCAATTGCTTGTAATAATTGATCTTTAATGCATAAAATAAAATCTCCATATTGTCACCGGATAACTCGAGCAGCAAAAGTTTGATGACAAGTCTGCTCTTACTTGATACATGACCAAAATCATGGAATCCTATCCTAACTTCATGTTTGGTTCATAGATATCCTTCTTTAATTTAAATATAGATTTAGTCTCAAAGAACACATCCTTGAGGCTTGAATGTGCAAGCAATGAAAATTCTATAACCGTTCGCATAGAGAATGTGCTACTTGTTTTGGTTTCTACTCTGTCTTTTTATATACGTTTGACTGTTGTTTTGCCACTAACCAGCTTCTCATGGATTCAATTCAACCAAGTAACAAACATCCTCTTGATTGTTGTTCACTGAAACTATTATGTCAAATAGGACATGTTCTTTCACTATATAATGTCTAATAAAAGTGAAAAAAAAATCCATTACAGATACATTGTGGAAGAAACATATCAATCACGATGCTAAAGATGTGTATCACTAAATACTAGTTCTACAATTCTTCATTATGATTTATTCCCATCATAACAAAGTCACTTTTCGTAAATTAGTCATTATATTCGGATGCTGTTGGTTGAATATCTTTCCAATAGTTACTTCATGCTGATCTTTATCGGGTAGCTAGTATGTCATAGCGTACATGAAATTTTTCTGTAAATTTAAATTTGATTTAGTTGTTTCTGATATATTGGCTAAGAGGCAGTAATATATAGATGTTACATATTCTTTCGCTCTATCCATGTTGCTTAATCACAGGCCCTTTTTTCTCTCTATATAGTAATATGCATGCAAAATCCATCATCTTTCTTTAGTTTTTAGATACTTCCAATCATGAATACGTTTGTCATTTTGACTATTCGGATTGGTCTCACAGGTGGGGGATGAAATTGAACATTTATTGGATGATGAAATGGACATGGCTGAAATGTATCTAACTGAGAAACACCTTCGTAAGACAGCTGGGGGATCATCAAGATTTGGAACGTGCGATGATGAAATAGAACTGGATGGAGAAAGGTACTATAATCTATTATTTAAAGAAAGAAGGAAAGAGGGATAATTTGTTATATTTCCCTTGTTCAATTCAACTTTGTGATGGTAGAGTTACTCTATCCACTGTTGCGGCTGTCTACAGATATACATGCTAATTATACCATTTTCTAGTGTTAATAGTTTAGTAGCTAGAAATCATCTCCAGCTACTTGTTCCATGATAAGTGTCAGTAACTAACCAAATAATAATTTGGGTAACTGAACAAGTAATAATTTAGACGCATTATTTTACTCTTATTCCATTTGTCCTGATTTAAAATTAATTTGATATTGGTCATTTAAGAATCTTCTGGTACAGTCGTTAAGTGGACTGCATGCATTAGTTGTCAAGAAGTGAAGATGACAAAGATCGTGGTGAACATGAGAACTTAATCATTGAGCGGCTGTGTTTGATGCACAAGCAATAAATAAAGAAGATTAATACTTTATTTTAGCTTTAGTTTGGGGAAAGTAATGATGTCCTGGAGCATCGTTGCATATTGGATAACATGGAAGTGGCAATTTCTCCTTGTCTGACCTGTTCCACACTAAATAGACAAGAAAATAACTTTAACTTGAACTCTAATTCCCTGCCGCTTATCTTTTTAAGCTGCGGTCCATGTATTCCATTGTTAGCTGTTGCCTCTCATTTTCTTCTAGGGATGAACGAGAAGGTGATGATGAAAGAAACAATGAGAGCGCACTTGGTTTCAATCCTGACATCGGTGAATTAGAAATGCTTTTAGAGGCTTACTTTGTGCATATTGATGGCACTTTACGGAAATTATCTGCGGTACTAACTCTTTCCCTGTAAATACAATTTTTCTATTTACTTAATTGTTTTGCCTCTTTAAATAAAGTGATATATAATGTTTGTGTGTTGCTTTGAGAATTAATTCCTAATTTTAGTCCATTGAACTTGAAATTTGTTTAGGATAACCCAAATTATTTTCATGGTTGTTCCACCCAAATCTCGAAACAAACCCAACTTATCAAATGATAGTTTTTTTTTGTAATATTTCACATTTGACCATATCTATTAAGGCCCCGTTTGTTTCTACTGTGCTCTTTGCTGTGTTAGGACATCCAGCAGAAGCAGGCACTGTACATGTGTTTGGCCTGCTAGCTTTGCTGCCGAACAGTGCTGCTCACAAAAGCATGTTTTTGCTGCTTTGGCTGCTTTTAGCTACTATAGCTATGGGGTTACTGTAGTATGTATATATATATATATATATATATATATATATATATATATATATATATATATATATATGATATACAATAATTTTAAATTAAGTGGTTTAAAAATAGTTAATAAAATTTAAATTATATTAATTTTTAATTATTAATCTTATAAACATTGATAATTTTAAAACAATTAATTTAAAACAAAAATTTATTTAATTATAAAATATATATAATATATATACAATTAATTAACTTTAATATATTTTGCTAATTATATTATATATTATAATTTAATTCATTCATTAATTAAATATTTTATTGAATAATTTTATAAATTTAATTATTTTTATAAAATTTAAATTTATTTATATATAAAATATATATATATATATATTCTTACATGTCACTAATATTTAATTATAATATTTAAAACATAAAATTACATTAAAACAATAGTAACAGCATAGCAGCTTAACAAATACTCTTAAAAAGCTGGAACAGCAGGTTCTACAGTCACAGCGCAGCTACGGAAGCGCAACAATGACAGCACAACATAACCAAACTGCCGTAAGTTTTACATGCTATTTTTTCCTTCTCTGGATAATAAATTCTGAATTATCTTTAAACTAATATATTAGTTTACCTTGAAGGTTTTTTTTTATGTAAAAGCATAAGAGCTAGTCCGCAAATTCTTGGAACCATATTAGTAAGGGGTTCCCATTATGCTGGTCAACCCAAAAAATGAAACCAAAATTTTCAATTTGGTATTGTCTATTTCTTCCTGTTTGGCTTTTAATATAGAAAAAATGGGCTCACTATTCAGGTTTTCCATATTTTCCTTTGATTAGAACTAAGAAAACCAAATATTTATCTTTTTATTTATTTATTACCAGGACACCTTATATTGTAACAATGGTGCTTTTAAAAATAACTCCCGGAGAGAGAGAGGAAGTAGGAGAGATAATGAGAAGGGAAGGAAGGGAGAAGGGAAAGTAAGAACTTTTTTGTTCATATCTAACTGAATTGAATCTAACTTTTTTGTTCATATCTAACTGAATTGAATCTAAAACAGATGTTTATTTTGTTCAACAGGAATCAAGCCCAAATATATCTAAATCTTATTGTTTGAAACAGGCCAAAGTGAACTAAAATATTTCCATTTTATTTGTTCATGCCAAGACATACATATTTCAAATAGATATAAAAATTTCTTTTCTCAATGGTGATATTGCTCGGATTATTTATATGATGTAGCTAGAAAACTTGAGTTAAGAGACCTAAAGAAGTTGATATGTAAATTAAAGAAATTAATCTATGAACTTAAGCAAGCTTCTTGTCAATGATGTTATAAGTTTCATCAAGTTATTGTCTCTTATGGTTTTGAGATGATTGTATAAACTATCATCAAGATATTATAAGTTTCATCAAGTTTTGATGATTGTATACACAATGAGTTCAATGGAAATATATATTTTTTTTTGGGGTTTTATATGCTAATGACATACTTCTTGCTAATATGATATATATGTCGCATGAAATAAATAGATTTCTATTGAAGAAATTTAAAATGAAAGCTTTGGAGAAGCTTCTTTTGTTATAGGTTTTCAAATACATTGACATCATTTTCAAGGTATCCTTGGGTCATCACAAAAGAGTAATATCAAAAAGGTTTTTAAGATAGTTTAATATGCAGAATTTAAACTATGTAAAACTCTTATTGCCAAAAGAGACAAAATTTGTCTCATTCAATGCCCTAAGAATGAGTTTGAAGTTAAGGCTGTGTTTCCTTCAAGGGAAGGAAAAACAAAGGGGCAAAAAGAAAGAGTTGAACAGAAAGAAAAAACAAAAGAAAGGAAAGAATGTCATGTGAGAGAACGTGGTTCTCACATGATGGACGTTGCCTCCCTAATGGAAAGAAAAAATAGAGGGAGCAACAAGGTTGGCTAGTGACAGTGGGAGCAGGGAGGTGATGACAGCGGGCTTGAGCTCGGTAGGGAGGACTAGCAGTGTAAGAGCAGGGAGGCGACAATAGCGGGCACGAGCTAGGCGGGGGGACTGGTGGCATGGGAGCAACGAGCTCAGAGGGAGTAGCGAGCTTGGCAGGGAGGTAGCAAGCTCGGCGAGGAGCGATGAGCTTGGTAGGGAGGCAACGGCGGCAGGCGCAAGCTCGGCAGGGATGCAGTTGTAGCGGGCGAGAGCTCAGTGGGAGGCTAGTGAGCTCGGCGAGAGACGAGAGGCAGGAGGCAGACAAGCTCGACAGGAGGTGGGAGGCAGACACTAGCTCCGCGAGAGGTGGGAGGCATACGAGTTCAATGCACAAGGGAGGAGGGCGGGGGAAGGAGGAGGGCGGCGCCGACGAGGAGGGAGGAGGGCGGCGCCAACGAGGAGGGAGGGTGGAGAGGTGGGGTGGGGCAAGGAAGAAAGGGAGAAAAGTAGTGCGTCGCTACGAGATTTTTGTTTTCCACCCAATTTGGGAGGAAATATTTTCGATGAAAAATGAAAAAATTTTTCCTCCCCTTCATTCTCTTTCTATTCAAGAAAACGATGGAAAAAACTAGTTTTCCTTCTTTTCCATCCAACTTTCTGTCCAAGGAAACATGCCCTAAAGAATGCTAAAGATTCCTTGTGCATATGTTGTTGGGAGTCTTATTATGCTTATGTTTGTACATGTTTGGATATCACGCATGTTGTTGGGATGTTGACAAGATTTTTAAGAAACATTGGGATAAATCATTTAAAAGCATCCAAAGCACAAAGCATTACAAGCTCATATATAGGAGATTCAATTAATTGAAGATCATTGTATATTTTGATTAAGATTTTGTTGGATAACTAGGGAAGTGTCAGACCTATATCGAGCTATATTTATTTGCTTGCTAAAGGAGCTACTTCCTAGAAGAGTACTAAGCAGACATGGATAACTTTTTATCAACGGTAGCAGAATTCATATCTTGTTATGGAATAGCCAATCAAGGGATATGGCTGCAAAATATTATCAAAAGGGTAGTTATTTTGGATGTTATAGGAAGATTACTAAAACTTCTGTCACAATAAATCCATAGCCCTATAATCCAATAACAAGAGCTTGACAAAGTCAAAGCATATAGACATGTAGTTCTTCGTTAAAGAAAGAGTTTAGAATGGTTTATTATCTATGGAGCATATTGGCAAAAACTATGGTTGCAAATCGCTTACTAAAGGCTTATTATCCAGGGTCTTTCAATTATACTACTCATATGTGATGTTGTATCTCTTTATGCCATGTTGGTTAACTAGGAGTTTGTAATTAGATGTTTTTTAGTTTAAGTCACTTTTTATGTTTGTGGATATTTTCTAAACAAAATTAGGTATTTGATTCATTTTTACTCTAAACATGTTTTAATTTGATGTCATTAAGAAATAAGGTTCTGCCATTTGGAAATAGATATGCCAAGATTATGTCACATGTAATTTCAATATATGCATTCATATTTGATATATGCCATTTGATTATATTAATATACATGACCATTGATGGATCTAGTTATAATAAATTAATGTAACAAAATTGACTTGACCTTATATTTATAGCACAAAAGTTTACGTGCACATAAGGTTATTTTATAATGCATAAATAAAATAGTATTTGTGGCTTAAGTGGAAGATTGTTAGTAATCAAATGTGTGTCCGTATATAAAATTAATTGTGCATTACAATAAAATGAAATATGGGTTCTATACTCTTATTGCATATATCATAGCCTAATCTCTAATTTCATAGACTAAATTATAAATTAGGCGATTAGTATTTTAAGGTTATGGTCCCTCAGTCACACTATGTATATATTTTCATTTTTTTTTTGGCAGCCCATCACCAAGAAGACATTGGAGAGGAAAAATATCTCTTTATCTCCAAAAGGATAGACTTGGAAGATTAAGATTGTTGATATCAGATTCTTAATCTTCTTATGGATCAATGTTTGCTTTTGCTTTAATCTCTTTCCGTAATTTAACATGATGGATCTAGAATTTTATGGAAATTTTTATCTTAAGTTTATTTCTAGCATCACACTCCTGAAATAGTAGTAAACCCTAACGTACAAGTCTCAATAAAATGCATTCTAAACAGTACTAACATATACTTTTATATTTATCTTGGCTAAAGAATTCATGGACGTGCGCTGATAGTTTGATGCTTTGGAGTATAAATGCTATCATTTTCCTTGATTCTGGTTTGTTCCAATCAAATTGCACATTTTTAATCACATTCTTTCTGGTGTATCCTGTCAAAACCAATTATATAAATCTGCCTCATGTTTTCATTCCCATGGACCATTACTCTTAATTGACTGCTTTCTCTTTCTTACTTTTCTCACAAGCTAAGGGAGTATGTGGATGACACAGAGGACTATCTCAACATCATGCTGGATGACAAACAGAACCAGCTGCTTCAGATGGGGGTTATGCTTAGCACTGCAACCTTGGTGACTACTGCGGCCATCGTAGTGACGGGTATCTTTGGAATGAACATACACATACCACTGTTTGAAACTCAAGGCCGGTTCTGGAAAACAGTAGGTTATCTTTTAGGAGGATCCGTAACTTTGTACATATCAGCCATCTGGTGGGGTAGAAAGAGTGGCTTACTGCAGTGATCAATTCTCTGTCGTCAGTCTGTTGTTCGATGATGCCTCCTGCTCGATAACTGCATCGTATGGTCTCCATGGTAGGATATATTTTGTTGGTTATGTAACTGGCTTAAGGATCGATCGAGTGCCGTAAAATCTGTATTACAAGTAAGTTTTAGCAAAATTAAGTCGGGCTTATATTGCTGGGAACAGTATACAGTTATGTTCATACTGGAACTTTGGAAGTCGCATAGAGCCACATATTTCATCCTTCTAGGATTAGGATTAGAAATGGTAGTTAAATTCAAGTCAATTGAACTTCTAATTTATTAGATGAGTCCAGATTTTATAGGTATGCATGCTTTTGCGAAATTTGATACTTGATATCTGATCAAAAATAAAAATAACATCATAATTTTACCTAAACTCTTTAACCAGCTATTTTTACAAATAGGTATTATACAATATAGAATTATTCATTATTTTTTAGAAGAGTTTGAGATGAAAATAAATATTAAAAGTTTGGTTAATTTAAATCGGATACCCATATGTATCTATTTAAATACATAGTTTGACAGATAAAATAGGATATCAAATTTGGATTTAATTTAGTACTTAGATTAAAGAACTAAATTTAAGTAATTGAGTTGGATTTTAAATTAGATTAAAAATGAATTTCTAACTTGCCATCTCCATATAGCATACTACAAAAAGTTGGGAGGCCTTCTTATTTACACCAGTAATGATTAAAAGTATTCGTTATATCATTTACTTGTTAAATTACTAACTTTTATGGTAAAAGCTGAGTGCTCTACATCATTTTAAGTATGGAATGATTGGTGATGAACCCTACATAAAAGGTTTTTATGAAAATTTCTTTGTAGGATATTTGTTCTTATCAGGCAAAGTGAACAAAAGTAGGGTAGTTTAAACTTATGATTTTCATGTATTGATCATCCCTCAAAGAAAAGTATAAACTTCGGTGACCCCATGAGAGAGGAACCAAGATCCTAGAGTCTTTATTCATAGGATCCATGAAGGAAAAATTAATGCCAAGGTTTAACTATTATCAAATTGATAGATGTTGCAAAGTTGACACAATTGTGCAGGAGTATAAGCTTCAAATTTTGCTAAGCCTGCATGCATGAAATGCTTTTATTGTGGTCTTTTTAGGAAACTCATATTAATGGTACTTTAATAGGCCGAATATGAGACTCATGCACTATAACGAATGATTTTTTTTTCTTCAAGGCTTATGATAAAACTATGATGAGATCAAAACCATGCATTGTAATGTCAAAGAACTTATATTTAATAAAATTGGAGCTAAACTTTACTAGAGCAAAAGTCCATGAGTTAAAGAAATGCATTTGTAGGTGGTGCCATCAAAGTCCTGTAAGGAGCTACTCATTCTACTTTTGTCTACGTGGAAAAAGAATGAGAGGAGATAAAATATAAGTCATATGGAAACCTCTAAAAGTTCTCCTAAACAAGTAGGGATGACAAATAAATTAAATTTAGAATGCTCAAATACCCGACTCAATCTACCCCCAAATTAGCTAGTTTAAAAATATAAATATAAATAATTATTTTTATAAATATATAATATTATTTTAATTTGTAAAAACATTTTATAAAATTCTTTAAGCTAAAAAATAAATTTAATTTTTTTTATCAAATATATGCATATTCTTATTCTTATTTAACATCCTATTCAAGTTTGGATTATTTAATAGAGTATCTAACTTGGATTCATGTCAGTTCTGACTATCAAATATTTGTAACTAGATTAGATTCAAGTACTAGTTAAAGAAACCAACAATCTAAGCTGTCATCATTCCTATATATGCATAACATTGTACAATTTGACTGTTTTCTTTATGATACACGGTGACAAACTGACAATTACATTTAAAGTTGAGGAGATGACCGTGGCAGGCCACATCCATTGTATAGTAATTGTCACAAACACTCTATTTGAGTAATCCGTGGAAAACTTTATTCACATAAGCGCTAGGCAGAAAAAGACTGCATATTGTTAATTTCTGCATGTGTTGTATACATTCTCTAATTTATTATTAAGATTAGAACTAACAACAAACAATTTTTCACACTATTTTCTTGATATACCGGTTGTGCCTTGGAAAAGGCTGAAGAAACTAACAACATACATGTTTGACACACGGCAAGCTCATGGCAAAGAGCAGGCAAAAACTTGTGTAATTCATCATAGTCAAGGGGCAAGCGTTTGACCTTTTCTCAAGAAACTAGTAAAACACAAATTGAAATGGGAAACGTTCGATACATTTGCCTAAAGTCGTAGATTCGATAGCAATGTCAAACTTAGAGGAAATTTTCGAGTTTGCAAAAAAACAAAATGCCTTACGAACTATAGAGAAAAAAAAAACCATTTATAATCCATTATTACAGATTATATTAGGAATCCTTTGGCAGATAAGCCTGCCACTTTGATGATGATAATAAAAAAATATGTGTCGGAAATAAAGCTGCAAAAACTCTTCTTCATACGAACATACACATCCATAATGGAAGCATGATCAACAAAATGACCTCAAGTGCATGTTCAGCAAGAACATGAAATAGCAGAAACGGATTAGAAATATAAGCAGCTTGTGGTTTTTAATCTGCCCTTGATTGACCAGCCCGAGAAGAGAGAATTATACCAACGATGAGACCATACAGTGCGAGTGCTTCAGCAAATATGAGAATAAGAATCATGCCCACAAACAACTTTGGTTGCTGCGCATTGGCCCTGAGATCAACAACACGAGTTAGAAGAAAGTCTACTGTACTATGACCAAATTAATCTTCACAAACTGAGAAAAGAGTGTCCTTTTTAACCAAAGAAAAGGATGAACTTGCTCAATCCAAGAGAAGGAATTGATAGTAATAAATGCACTTAAAAAATTATGGTTAGAAATCATAACAAGTTGAGACAGAGAGGATATAAATTTCTTGCACTCAAATAATAATTAAATAAAACATGGAAAGGGCAATGAACAAGAATTCAACAATTCCACAGATTGAAACTAGATAAAGATTAGTTCATTTCAAGCAAAGAATTAAAGGGGCATCTAGATACAGAATACACAAGTACAGTTTTAGTAGATGAGTTTATTTCTGAGGGCCAAACGCATGGAACAGAAACTCCATATTATTCTGTGGTTTTAGTGTGATATATAGATAGATAAGGACTTCCATCGTGGTTTAGTAGCAATGTACAAAATAATACATTCAACAAAAACACACAAAAATCATGAATTCGGTTATTCAAGTCAACCCAACCACTCTCTCGCTCGCACGTAGAACATAGCATCAATTGTATTTGGTAAAGGAAACAAATCGTGAGCGTGATTAAATTCAGTGCTACTGTCAAAAGAATCAAATCTTGCAGTACAGCAATAAAAGAATGGATGAGATGCAGATCCAGAAAGGATTACCGGACACCAGCATCGCCAACGATCCCGATCGCCATGCCCGCGGACAAACCTGCAAGACCGCAAGCCAGCCCAGAGGAGAGATGCGCGTACCCGTCAAAGAGGTAATACGACTTCGCCTTGGGGTTGATGCCAGTGCTTATGATCACAGCGATGATTAAACCGTAGATGCCGAGCACTCCGGCCATGACCACAGGCACGATCGACTTCATAACTAACTCGGGCCGCATCACGCCCATCGACGCCACGCCGACGCCGCTCTTCGCCGTCCCGTACGCCGCCCCCATGCCTGCGGTAGGCCCAAAGAAACCCACCCCCATAAAAAGCCAAGCCCAAGATCCCCACCGGAGTAAAAAAAGAACAAAAAAAACAGCAAACGGGTAGGGATCGGGGGATTACAGGAGAAGACGAGGGCGGCCGCCGCGCCGAGGAAGCCGAAGAAGGGGGCAGTTTCGTCGCCGCTGAAGGAGGACATGGCGCAGAGAAGAAGAAGAGACCCTAGGCGAGATCCTGCCGGTGAGACCCTGACCTTCCGTCTCGATCTGGATTCCTGCTTCGACTTCGTTTCGCTCTGGTTATTTCTTATTTGTTAGAGCAGAAAGATCATTTATTCAAAAAAAACCCTAAGATGTTATCGGAATTACGCGTAGGCATGGAAGATTACACCACAAAGATGCAGGGTATTTTTATCATTTTGTATAAGTGGTCTACTTTAGGATATTTGTCTTTTTCTAATAATGTAATTTTATAAGTTGCTTTAGGATATTTGCCTTTTTTTTCTAACAATTGTAGAATAAATGCAGGTCATATTTTCCTCTCTGTTACATAAGGATACATGGATTTAGTTGTCCCCCATTATAACTTGTTTTACAAAGTTTTTGATGGAGTTTTTAACCAAAAATTCAGGATTTTGGGGGTGACTTTGAGGTTCTAGAGAATTTTCTAACTTGTCCAAATGTAAGTATTGGGGGTTTCATGCTAGACAAGAGTTTTGTACAAGGCTTTGATTATGAGTAGTTTGATCTATTCTCTCACATCCATCCATGTATCTTCCTCCAAATCTAGGTGCAAGCTAATGTTAGCTATGTGGACCTTAGTGATCTCTTTAACTAAAAAAGGTTTGGAAAAAGAAAAAAAAAAGGGAGATGATGATACCCTAAGGTGACTCAAGAATCCAATTGCCTAATCAAAACTTTGAAATATAAGTATTGGGCCATAAGAGACCCTTTCACCATGGTTAGTACAAAGACACTTTGTTTTAACAAAAAATATCAAAACATTTAAACACATAAACGCTATAAATGCTTTCCAAAGACTATTGTTACCCACCACTAGTTGTGATCTTATTTTCTGTCAAGTAAGAATCACACGCACAAGTGAGTATCTTTCAATTTAGAGTAATAATTAGTATAAATATCTTAAAGTCCTAATGAAATTATTAGTTTCATTGATTGTATCTCAACCTCTTGTGTTAACACTAAAGATAGCACACATGTAAAACTTTTCATGATGTTCTCAGAGATTTTCTTCAATAACCTTAGCACCATAATGTTAGTATGCATACCATAAAGACCAATTGTTCTATATAAATTCATTCTATAAATAAAGGCAATTGTTGTTATCATGTTGAATGCTATGTCTGCGTTGATGTATTGGATAACATGATAATGTTCCTATAAATTGACATTGCTCAATCCTATAAATAAGTTACTAATCGAAGTATCTTGGTGGATAAGGGACAACCTTGATACATGTGAGACTAGTATGTGGGTTGGATAGATGTCGGGTATTAACACAGACACATAGGTGCATTAAGCAAGATGTATTGGACCGACCTGTTGTGGAACTTTGACTTGGGTATAACAAGTCAAGTTCATAAGTGACAGAAGGTGCTTTGGTCCTTAGACTTGAGGTCATCGGTACTTACATAAGATAAGTAACATACTTTGATACAATCTAATGCTTTTACTTAACTAGGGAGTCATAATGGCTATTATTGGGTACGTCATAAGTAATATGTGAAATATGAGTGATCAATAGAGGATTTGCTTCTCCCTTCTAAAGAGAGTTTGATAATCCAGAGATCCCCTCTATGGGTAATTAACTGAGAGTATATGGTCATACCCAAGAGATTAGATTTTCTACTCAAGTCACCCCACATGATTAGAATAAAAAGTGTGACACACTTGTCCAGTCTAGGATTATCAGAACGCAAAGGGATTATATTGCATATATGGAAACTTTGTCACTACTTAGGCGTTGTCCATTAATAATATATTCTTATGGCTTAGGTAGCAGTGATGCATTACTAGATGCCACTCATTACTTGTGATGATATGTTTAGTTCATCACTACTAGCGTCATATAGAACCTACAAGATCGCACATGCAGACACTTGGAGATCAATAATTCGAGTCCATTTTGGTAATTGGACATGTGAGATCAGAGCAGGATCGAATGGACAGTTTATATGAATTGATCTGCAAGAAGAATGGGGCTAGGTACCCATTCAAATGATCTGGAGAAGCTAATTGGGCTTCGGGTCCAATAAAGGGCAACCTATAGGGCTTGAGGCACCTATGAGACTTGTACAGGAGGCCTAGAGCATAAATAAGCTCTAGATGGTGCTCATTAGGCTTAAAGCCCAATGAGAGTTGAAGCATAAGGTGCCTTTGGTGCCTGGCTTTAGTAAGAGGGTGCATATAGAGGATGGATCACCTCAAGAGCCTAATGAGCACAAGCATAGGTGGCTACACTCTATAAGAGAAGAAGCAAGAGTCCTTAGCCCTGGCCCAGACCAAGGCGCCACCAAGGAGGTGCCTGATGACTCAAAAAGTCATAGTAACTTCATATACTTAATTTGTCTTTTTGGGTCATATTTTACGTACTTTTGCTTATTTTTAAATTAAATTTGGTCAACTGGTTCAAAATTTACAAATTCTCTTATTTTTTATTTTTTTAGGTGAAATATGCTTATTTTCATGAATTTTTGAGGATAAATGAACCAAGGACTAAACTTGGAGGAAATTCAGAGCACAAAGGGAAATTTTGGAAGAAAACTTACGATCACACTCCTATGATGAATTACACTAGGATCGTCACACTGCTGTAATTATAACAAAATTGGGGAAATCCACAAGTGAGAACCGAGTCTTCCGACTTTCGTTTGAACTCGTTTTTTGAGTTCAAAATAGGCAATTGACGATCCAAATGACAAATTTAGAAGAAGAGAATAGATTATAAGGGGAAGGAGAGGATTAATTCAAGTTATGGTGCGGTCACAAGGAGAAACAAGAGAGTAAACTTAGCAGCAGCTGCTACTAAGGTTTGGGGGTTCGCAAACAGCCTTCCCAACCTCCTCTAGCCACAAAATTTGGTGGGAAGTTGTGTCTAAGAGAGGCAAAAACAAACACAAATGTTCAGAGCGAAAGGAGTAAAAACAAGAGAGAAAAAGCAATAAGCGTCGCTAGGGTTTATTCTTTTGCCGATAGGTGTACAAGGCATCTTTAATGACAAAACTTGGTGGAAAGTTGTGCCCATGGGAGGATAGGAGATGCACAAAATTTCAGAGCAAAAGAAGATCAGGTTGGGGGAGAAATCAATGATGGAAGTAGTAGATTACTATAGCAGAATGCAGCAGCTAAAGCAAATTTTGTCACTTGTAATCACAGGGCGGTGATGATTTGAATTGTAGCCATCACACCGTTGTGACGACAGTGAAGTTGAAATAAAATTTTTATTTTATTTTTATTTCACTTCCCTAATATGTTATAACTCTTCCTTATGAATTATTGCTATGAAATCATGTCTCTAGTAGCGTAAACTTTTCTTCGGGACTAAGGTAGTAACCCTTTGATTATTTGATGATTTATTTATTTTTTTAACAATGTCAGTTGTTTGAGTAATATTAATTCAATTTAAGTGATTCATTGTTGTTGTAATTATTTAGATTTAGATTATTGCATATCTTAGGGGTTATAACAAGGACTGAGAGGTGACTTACAATCCTAGAACCCTTTAACTAGACATATAGAATTAGACTACGAGAGTAGCTAGATCTTAGAAATTTGATTATTGAAGTTAATTCTACATGTAATAACTCTACTTTATATAATTATATAGTTTTAGACAAAATAGTTGCACTAAGAAGTGAATTATGTTGTTAGAAACCCTTGAGTTGAACCTGTGATTTAAACTATGAGAGTACTTTAATATCACTTGAGAGTAGGACCTATGAATTAAGACATGAGAGTGAACCTTAATTTATTAGGGACTAAAAATAAATTATTATAGAACTTAGTATCTAGGACAATAAGTCACGAGAGTAAAAGTTGGTTTGGTATGAGTTGGGTATCTAAGAGGAGGCAACTTTAACTTAGGTTAATTTCTCTTTAACAGAACTTGAATAATTGATATAAATATTTATTGCATTTTGTCATAAAATATTTTTATGGTGAAATCTTGTCCTAGGTTTTCTCCTTCTGGATTTCATCTAATCAATAGTCTTTGTTTATTTAATTCTCAATTAAAATATCATTTTTTTTAGCTAGTGAGAATATAATTATTTGGTACTTAATACATATGTCTCTATGGTTTGATATCTATTTTATTACTTCGACGTATCCATGCACTTGTGGACACATCAGTGACATTGCCTTAATGGGCATGCCTAGGTGGCTGACCAAGCAAAGCAAGAAAGCCTTGATGTGTGAGGTGCTCGGGGAAGTGATTTTGCCTCTAATAGAAAGTCTTTGTCATGCCCCGATAGGTACTAGGCCCCGGCCGGTAGCCCACCTATGGCACAAAACAATTGGGCCTACTGATCTAGCCCGACCCATCAAATAATAACATAAAATCAATAGTAAAATTCCAATGTACACATATATAGCAATATCCGTCAACACCGATGAGAAAATACATTGGCCACATGGCTAAACATCACCATACAATATCACTAGCTAGAATAATGTACAAAAATGTAAATACAAATATTACCGGGAAGTCATCTACAACTATCTATCTACGACTGATCCACCAGTGATGGACTCTCACCAGGACCTGAAACAAATCACATAAGCAGGGGTTGTTAGCTAGAAGTGCTAAGTAGGGACATAAACAGGGTTAGTATCATCTATTCCTCTACCATATATCAGCAGTTATCACATAGTTAAGTATTATTCATCTTAGACTATGGACATACAAAATTCTTTAATTAAATATGTATGAGGCAAGTTAGGCACTAACCTCATCCACAGCATGTGTGGACGCACCAACCAAGGGTCACCAGAGGTTGCTGAAATAGTGCCTTCTTCTCCAGTGCCGACGACCACCAGAACCAAGACTTGCTGCCACCATGGAGCTTGTTGGAGTAGCAAAACTCCAAAATCAACACTCTCCACTTATCCGCCAGAATGGCTCATCAGACCGCCACCCGAACCTCATTGGAATCCATAAAAATGGGGTCTGAACTTGCCAAAAGTCACTAGAGTTCACCAAATGCTTGTCACCATGTCACCGGAGCTCTCTCATAGGCGTGGGAGTCATCAAAAGAGAGTAGTGCTACTGGAGCTATCTCTTGGTATTCTTGTCTAGTCGCTCCTCATCGGATAGAGCTATGAGGGATGAAGAGGGAGCAAGGTTAGAGTTCGTCAGAGCCTGCTGGAGCTCATTGCCCAATGCCAGTGTCCATCGAGGCTCACTAGAAGAGAGGGTGGCAAAATGCGAGGGGCACAAAAGAAAAAAAGAATGGAACATGGGTGAGGGCTGAAGGAGAGAAGCAGGTGAGGGGGAGAGAAAGGAAGAGAGAGAGAGAGGGCGGGGATGGTCACGCACATGGGAGAGAGGGAAGAGAGAGGATGGGAGCAGTGTCTCATCCCATCAATCACTTCTCTCTTGTTTTTTTACGGATGTAATAGTGTTCTACCCTCTTCCTTTTAGCACCATATCCAGGTGCATAATTCAAGCATGAACCAGTTGACCATGCCTTGTGAGGAGAGTCTGGCTTTGTATAAATAAGCAGATAGGGGTCGGGTCATAAACACATAAATTATTCTCTCTTCTCTTTGTGTGGCTGACCCTTTCTCCTCCTCTCCTTGCGCCGATGCCCTCCTCCCTTGTTGTGAGCACCAAGGCGCCGTTCCCTTCTTCCGAGGCTAGCACCAAGTATGAAGTGGGGTGATCTTCAAGGGGTTACTATGTGGATATCAGTAGAGGGCAAACACTTGAGCATCTACAATCGACGACGATAAGCATGCTTGAAAGGTAAAATTACTATCATATCTCTTATCTCATCTCATATGAATCCTCTCAGAGGAAACCAAATTTTCCCCTACGCATATTTGATGCAAAATGTTATTTGCCTGCAATGTTGCCCAACATATAATATATGGTGATGTGTTAATCTAATCTGATAACATTTATAAGAGAACCACAATTCTCTTATTAAAGCAGCACCACTTTGATATTCATATAGTGGACTTTTTACTTTTGTCCCAGTTGCTAAGGACACAATTGTTTATAAACTCTATTAAGAGCCAATGCTCATCTTTTACTTTTTTTTTTTTTTGCAATTGTTAGCATTAGTTTTATTATATACACTTTCTTATTATAAGACTTCCTAGAGTTCACAAGCCTATAACAATGACTTATTTTTAGTCATTGAACTTTGTAATTAGAGATTTTCTAATTCAAAGTTGGGTTACTCTCATTGGTGCTTACATTTAATAACTTAAGTCTCATATGATAAATTGTTTTTTCACTAATTCTCTTGTAAATGGCTTAGTGAGAAAATCATCTACATTATCACCTGATCTCAAATAAGTTTTGCTAATCGCCCTACTTGTTATCAATTTTCATACATAGGCATGTCTCATACCAAAATGTCTAGACTTTCTATTATATATTTTACTATATGCATAAGACATTGTTGCTTGAGTATCACAGTGCAAAAAAATTGCTACCATAGGTTACAGCCACAACTCTACATTCATTAACAAGTTATAAAAGTATTATGCTTTTTTGCCTACTAGAGCTATAAACTCATATTCCATTATTGAATGAGAGATGCAAGTTTGCTTCTTAGAAGCCCAATTTATAGTCCCATCACCTAATATAAAAAATTCAACTTGAGGTGGTTTTACTTTCACTGTTATTTATTAACTAACTTGCATCGCTATATCTTTCTAACATAGATGGATAATCATTATATACAAGATTCTTGTGCTTTCTTATATATCCAAACACTCTTTTAGTAGCTGTCTAATATTCTATGCTAGGCTTACTTATGAATCTTAATAATATGCAAAACATACATTACGTACATTAAGCTATATTAGGTCTAGTATAATGCAAAACATATATTAAGCTACAAATAGCACTTATATAATTTAAGTGGTCAACAATTCTCCCATTATTTTTTGATAATTTTAAACTTGAATCAAAGTGAGTGTTAACCTCTTTTTTCCCAAGATACTGGAATCTATTAAGTATCTTTCTCAATATAACAATGTTGAGACAAGGAATATCCATTATTATGTTTCTTTTTTTTTTAATTCCCAAAATTATATCTACCTCAACTAGATCTTTTATTTGAAATGTTGAGCTTAGATAAATTTTAATTTCCTTTATTCTTTTCTTACTTGTATAAAAAATTAACATGTCATCAATATATAAGCACAAACACAAAAACACGTTGTACTCATTTGTTGATTTGTATTAGACAAACTTATCGACATTATTATACCTAAACCAATATGAAAGAATTCTTGTATCAAAGTTTTTGTGTCATTTTTTGCGTGCTTGTTTTAAACCATATATTGACTAAACTAATTTATAAATTTTATGTTCTTTTCTTAGAAGCACAAAGCCTTTTAGATTGTTCTATATATAGTATTCTGTTAAGTTACCAATCACTGCTAATTTCGTTATACCTTGATGATGATGAAATCAAATATAACTATTTCTCTTATTAACTCAATTATAGAGCTTTATGCCTAAGGCACATTTATTAAGATCATTCTAGCTTAGGGATTTATCTAAAGGCTCTTATTTGAGAGCTATCATAGGAGTTCTTTATACATAGTTGTCTCCAAGGTCTCTATCCCCAAGAACTCTTATTTGAGAACTACCTCCTAAAGGTTATGATGTGTTGCATTTACATCATATTTTTACCTGTATTCTATATAATATTTTGGGCTTATTTTATGATTTTATACTTATTTCTAGAGTTTTTACTTCACTTGGTATGAAATCTTCACTTTTCTTGGTTTTCATAAAAATGCAGGTAAAATGGTGTGAAATTAATGGATTTTGTGAGTTTTGAAGACAACATGATTCCCAAAGAAATTACGAGGTCGCACGTCAAATTTGGGGCAAAAACGGTGTTAGACGTGATATTCACGGTATTGGCCGTGAGTTTCTCGGCAGGCCATGAGTTTCACGTTCAAGGGGTGAAATCATAGCTAAGTAAAAAAATTCACAGAAACTTTTATGGGTGAGCCTGTGAATATTTCAATGCACATAAGACTTTATTCACAGAAACTTTCACAGCTGCAGCCGTGAACAGTTTACGGGCCGTGAATATTTTTGCCTCTTCGCATATTTCACTTGATTCGACCCCGAATTGAGTTAGAATTGAACCAAACTCTCTAGAATTCTTCCTTGAAGGATTCCGAATCAATTAAACTATAAAAAGAGGAATTTTTGGAGGGCAAGGGGGACTTTTTCAGGCAAACACGATCGGAGGCGGCGGCTAGGGCGAAACTCGGTTCTAGGGTAAAATTCCGGCGAGAATTTATGCAAAGAGAGGAATTAGGCACTTCATCTTAGTCATCAGATTGAGGGGAAGCTTTTTTGATTACTCGTCTAGTGATTTTCTTGTATTTCATTAAGATTCAATGCAAGTTTCATCAATGAACATGTTGTTTTCTTTGAACATGAGCGAGTGAAACTTGTATTTTTATTCTTTAACATGATCATTATAGTAATGATTTGATTAGAATTGACTTTATCTCGTATTTTACTCTGTCTAAGTATATTTGCGTAGACATTGCGAGAAGTATCGAGAGGTGAATCACAACGTCAGAATTATTGATAGGTCCCCGCAAGCGCACAGGTCTATCGAAGTAGTAAAATATCGATCCCACAGGGACAAATGGGCAAGTACTGACTAATCTCAAATTCACTAGCTAAATAGAGTCGAAATTGATGAAATTTAAATGCTGAATTAGTTAAGTGAGTAAGAACGTAGACGGTAGGAATCGTCTGAGAGAACTTTGATGAAAGGTAAATTAGGATATGAGTTCACCTCTTTGACCTCTTATGAGTAAACAATCGAACTCCAAGACTAGCTTCCTATCTAGTTCAAGGGAGTCCGTACTAAAGATACGGGTTGCTCCCACCGATAGCCCTACCCATTCCCATGGATAGGTTATCAGTCTAATCTTTATGGTTCTGATGTGCGGATGACTTTTTGGCATACCTGATGCATCTAAGGCCCTACACTCTGGGCGGGCAAGTACAGTTCGCCAATGGGTTTTCCCCAGGTTCCCTGATTTACAAACCTTAACCGGGAGAGTGTAGGCTCAAGTGCACCCTCGTGGGTTACACAAGCATAGAGCACCATAGGATTAGATAAACCTTGACTCAAATGGTTCTGACGTGCGGACGGCCTCTCGGCATACCTAACGTGTCTAAGGCCCTACACTCTGGGTGGGAAAGTATAGTTCGCCAATGGGTTTCCCCCAGGTTTCCTGATTTACAAACCTTGACCGGGAGAGTGTAGGCTCAAGCACTCCACTCAGGTCACATAGGCATAGAGTGTAATAAGGGTTAGAGAAAACATCTAATCCAAATGGTTCTGGTGTGCGGACGACCCATCCATCTCCGAAGCGCCTAAGGACCTGTAATCACGCCGAGCGAGTACAGTTCACCAATGGGTTTTCCCCAAGTTCCCTGATTTACAAACCTTGCCCAGGGCGAATGCAGGCTCAAGTGTTCCCCTCGGAGCACAGGCGTAGAGAGCCATAAGGGTCAGCAAGGATTCAAAGTACTTGTAGTAAGGTTAATAACACACATAAGATTGTCAAAGGACTTCCCCAAATCCTGATTTTAAGTTTAAACTACAAGATCCATGTTGATCACATAAGTACACATCAAGATGTGATCATACAAATCCAAATCGTATCAAATATGCCTAGAAAATGAGATTAAAGACTTCCCCAAACTGGACTTGATGCTTGAGATGACCAGCTGAGAGTTTTGGGAAATTCTTCTTCTTCTCCAAGCGCTACAAAAGATGTCTTCGTTATTGCCCTGCACTAGATTTTTCCTAAGCGATGGCTCCTTTCCTCTCGTCCTAAGTTCTGCCTCCTCTTTCTCCTTGCTCTCTCCAAGGCTCTTATCCTCCTCTCCTAGTGGGCTACTGCCCCTTTCCTAGATTCTGCAAAATCTACATCAATCGTTGCAGTAGAGAAAAAAAAAGTCTTCGCCGCTTCTTCCCCAAATCCTGCAAACGCTACCACCCTTATCTCCACGAAATCATCATTTCTTTTGTTGATTTTTCCTTCCAAAAGTTGCTCTAGGGCCTCTGGTCGATGGGGGAGAAAGGACCTGGTTGCCCTCCTTTCTTTCCTTAGATTAAGTTGAAGAAACCCTGGTTAAAAATCGCAGTTTTGAAACAGGCAGGTCCGCGATCACGAGCGTGATTCTGGTCATGACCTGCTCGAGATTGGTTAGTTGCAGCTTCAGGCATAGAGACGAGTCATGGGCGTGATTTTGATCGTGACTTAGTCGTGATTTTCAGCACAGGCTCCAATAAATCCGAAAATTTTCAGTTAGACTCTTTTTGAATTAGGAGGGTTTCATCTAAACTCAAAAGTCCCAAAATCCACCAAAATCCACCCTCTTTGTGGTCATTTTGACCTGAAAATATAAAAATTCCAAAAGAGGTGTAGATTCCATAGATGTATAGTAATTAAGGCAATATGGGACGTAAACCATGAAACGAAGACGATTACATGTAAAATGCTATATAAATTTGTATCAACAACTATTCTATTTAAACCTATGAATCTAATCATGAGAGTAGTTTGGATTTGTTTGAAGGATTCCATGGTTTTTCATAGAACTTAATGGGCCTAGTTGCGTTAATTGTCACAAGAGTAGGGAATTAGCATAGCTAGGTACCAGATTACGCTTCGGGAGGAGGTAATCTGTACCTTAGAAAAAATCCCTTTCAATATTATAATCTTTTGTTCAAAGATTATTTTTTTTATCAAATTCATAAATATCAGTGTGGTGAAACCCCGAATCCCGACCTTCTAAAACCTGATTTTTACCCAAAGTGCTACTTCCGTTACTTTTTATACTTAGAGTTCATAAAAATCACAATTTGATTTGCCTAGATATAAACGAGTCGTGTAATCGGTACTTGACCGCCAGATCCTCATTAGGAATGATCTTATTTTATTACTTTGATAAATCCGTGCACTTACGGACGCATTAGGCTCTCTCTCTCCCTCTCTCTCAAGTTATCTCTCGAGAGCTTTTTGTTAGTGTGTATGCCATAAGGACTAGTTGTTTGGTCCGTTTATATACTATATTCACACTCTTTATATTATTGGCATTGTCATTATTGTGTTTTTATTACATCTGTGTTTATATATATTTGCATGATAATATCTCTAGAGATAAATTTTATCTAGTCTCAAACATTGTCCCTGGTCGAGTGCCTAAGCAGATAAGGGACAACTTTGGTGCATATGAGACCGGTATGTGTTCTGGTTGGGCACACGGTGCCAATGCAGACACATAGGTATATCAGTATTTGATATACTGGATCGACCCGTCATAAGATTTAACTTGGATGTCAAAAGTTAATCTCACATGTGTTAAAGTTGATTTGATCATTTGACTTGAGGTTATTGATATCTTTATATGGAAAGTAATATACTTTGATACAATCTAACGCTTCATCGTAGCTGGGAGGTCATAATAGTTATCATTGGGTATGTTATAAACCATATGAAAGGTGAAATTGACCAATAGAGGATTTGCCCATTCCTTAGGGTAATACGATATTCATAGGCCCTATTATGGGTGTATTACTGAGAGTGTATGGTCATATCCAAGTGTTCACCTGATTTGGTTATGACCATTGGATTAGGTTAAACAAAGTGTGACACTCTTTGTCCAATCAGGTTATCAGTTAGCAAAATGATTGTATTGAATAGATAATTTATTGTTGTTTAGGGGATGCTGATGGTGATGATCTTTCGATGACTTGGGTAGCAGCGATGTGTTACTAAACACCCCTCACTGCTTATGATAATCATATGATCATCACTACCAACTTGTTGTGCTATTTTTCAAACATTACCACAAGTACATGACTCACTGATGTAACACAAGATATTATTCTCATAAGGACAAGTTGCAAGTACCAAAAGATCATGTTTTGATAGCTAGATGGAGCAAATATAGTTTTAGATACAAAGGAAACTAAAATGAGCTAAGCTAATTTGTCAGGTTGGTTGTTAAACAAAAGTTACAAGATAATTATAATATCGAGAAGATTCAAGATATTGGGGTTCATCACAATGATATATCAAGATTTGAACATGATAATATCAGCATAATCAATCTAAAATGTTCAATGACTTATCTGAAGGTACAGGTTACCCTCCTTGCATAACCCGACATATATTCAGATCGATCTTCTACTTTCGTGGTTTACCGAACTAAATAGACCCAATGAACATAAGGATAATTTAAATATCCTCGCGCGAATTCTATCCACTTTCGTGATAGAATAACACGAGTCCAATTTAAGTAGTTCCAACGTTGTAATTCACCTTTCAATCCTTCTTACAACGCTTTAAATATGTAAATACTTGGCCAAAGTGAATATAAGTGATGACACCAAATTATATAGTAAATTTTATGTCATTTCATAGGTATTTTTGTGTCATATTTATGTTCTTTTGCTTGTTTTTAAGCCTTATTTACCAAATATTGCAAAATCTACTCCATTTTTTTTTGATTTTTAGGTAGAAAGTGCCATATTTTGATGGAATTTGAAAGATTTGAGCACACTAATGAATTCCATACATCGAGACGAAGCCGCACGTCAATTTTTATGCAAATTAGAGCAAGTTTGAAAAATATACCCCAGATGTAATTTTTATTATGGCTGTAATTTTCTGCCCAGAATTACGGCAGTGCCTTAATATTTTTTATGGTACCATAATTTTGACCCAGAATTCACAGAAAACTTTGCTAAAATTACGGCACCGCCGTAATAGAAAACACGGCCATAATTCTATACCAAACACGCGATTTCTCTGGAGTTTTTGAAGCTCGAATCTTGCGCGAACGATTTCTCGAGCTATAGACCACCAAATTGAGATCCGAAAGAAGCTATAAACTCATCTCAGTGAGGAGAAGAGGGGGGGGGGGGAGTGAAAGCCCTAATTTTTATCCATTGTCGAGGATCGAGGGAGGTGTCCTGAGGGTTCGGCCTCACACCGAGAGGCGTAGAGGCCATCTCAGGCCACGATTTTCACAAGGAAGCTTCGCCTAGAGAAGGAGAGGATACCCCAGAAGTTTTAGAGTGAAAGGAAATCAATCGGAGGAGAAATCAACGAAAGAAGAGGCACCTGCACTATTCACGACCAAAATTACGGAGTTGATTTTCATCATCTAAACTATGGATTATTGTAATTCTTCTTCAATGTTAGCTTAAATATCTTTTGGGGCATGGGAGCGAATTCCCTTTTATTTCTAATGACTAGATATTTATTATTTCGTCAGAATAATTTTGTTATGATAATTCTACTTATGTGATGATTGCCTATAATTCTCCATAGTTTTCTTATTATCATGCTTGATTTTAGAGTTTTCGTAATATGAACTGAAAGGTGATTCGCTTGAGAACTTGGAACCCTAAAATTGAATATTAGGAAGTCACCGTAAGAAATTAGGTTAGTTCTTATTTCTTGATTTTAGAAGAATAATTGCCATGTTTGATAATTTGAATCTAAGATTGAGTTATTTTGTTAAACGTGAAGATCTTATGCGAAAGTGAGGATCGGAACATTGGAGAACCTTAAGATGAACCTGTGTTGAGACTCGGATGCATGAAAGTGATCCTTGAGGTTCCACTTGAGATGATCAACTTAGAATTCGGATGCACGAAAGTGATCCTTGAGTTCTTTGATTGATGATTTACTTATTTTCAGCATGGGATAGATCTTGGGCGAAAGCGAGGATCGGTCCCTTGTATGATTGTTTGCACGAAAGTGAGATAATCCTTTTATGAAGTAAATTATATCTTTATCATAATGAAATTAGACTGACGACCTTTTATTCATATCTAGACATGGAAATAAAGGTGGATGAAACCCTAGTCCCAGTTTCTCTCTGATTATCTTTACACTCTTCTTATCGTTTACTTGCATTATAATCGATTGCTTAGCTAGTAAGAATACAACTATTTGGTACTTAACACTTAGGTCTCTGTGGTTCGATATCTTTTTATTACTTCGAAGTATCAGTGCACTTGCGGACACAATAAGTTTTTGGTCCCGTTGCCGGGGACCTTAGTCTTGTCAATATTAAATATATTGAAAGTATTGCTAGACTAGGTTTTGTTTTCTGTTTATTTTCTGTTCTTTTCTGCTATTTGAGTTTATCTGATCTTTCTACTTTGCATGCGCAGGACTCTTAGATCAGGACCACTAGTTCCCTTTGATCCTGAAATTAATAAAACTCTTAGATTGTGCAGGAAATTGAGGTTTGCTGAAGAGAGAGAAGAAGAATCAATCATGGATGAGAGAAGGACACTTAGAGATTATGCAGCCCTGAATACATAGGGAATTCGTTCCAGTATAACTAGGCCTGCAATTGATGCAAACAACTTTGAGATCAAGTTGCTTTCTTATCTATGATTCAACAGAACCAATTCGGAGGATCTCCTCTGGAAGATCTTAATCAACACTTATCCCTTTTTCTTGAATTTTGTGATATGATAAAAATTAATGGTGTGTCTAATGATGCTCTTAGACTGAGATTGTTTCCTTTTTCCCTCAGGGACCAAGCTAAAGCCTTGCTACATTCTCATCCGACTGGAACGTTCACCACTTGGGAGCAATTGTCAAAAGCTTTGCTGCTGAAATACTTTCCACCCAGTAAGATGATTCAGTTAAGGAACCAGATCACGGGCTTTGCATAGAGGGATGGCGAATCACTTAGTGAAGCATGGGAGCGCTTCAATGAGTTACAACGGAAGTGCCCTCACCATGGATTAGAAAATTGGGTTTTAATTCAAACTTTATATAATGGTTTGCTTTACAACACTCGCTTAACTGTTGATGCTACTGCAGGAGGAGCACTGATTAAGAAGACTGTTGAAGATGCCTATGTGTTGATTGAAGAGATGACACTAAATCACAACCAGTGGACTACTGAGAGAGGAGTGCTATATCGTCTTCCTCATGGAAAGAAAGATGGTGATGGTTGGCGCTCTCTAGCAGAAAAAGTAGATTCTTTGTGTAACCGTTTTGATTCTTTTCAGATGCAAACTATTGCTATTTCTTCTGTTACTTGTGATGTATGTGGGAACCATGGGCACTATGCTGAAGAGTGTAAGGTTATTGTTAATCAGGGGGTGAGCAAGTTAATGCAGTAGGGGGTTACAATCAAGGTAGAAATAATGACCCTTACTGATGCAGCTACTAGTGGGAGGAGGGTCCTTAAAGCCGTACTCTAAGGGATTACACGATGCACGCGAAAACGGGAGAGGGTCTTTAGACGAGGGAAGTGAAAAGCGTTCGGAAAATAGCAGGAAAACAAGAAGAAATTAGCGTCGAATTCGATCAGGGCAACACGAATGCGAGAAGGAATCAACGACACTCAACTACTGAAAATACATCACTAACCTCTTAGCATTTAGTGCGCTCTCTAAGCAAATTTTAAGCTCAGCACGTCGCAATGGGGACAGCGGATTCGCAGCTTACAGCTCACCCGCCTATGCGCCTGAAACAAACCAAAGACAAGGAACGACCACGCCTTCGCCGTGCGGATACGCATGGAAAAGAGGGAAACTATAGCGGAAAAGAACACGAGGGAATGGAAAACAGGCGAACCTGACCCACCGGAGGCGGTGGGATTTACTTCTTATAATGCTGGAAATGGACCTTCGATTTGAGGCACCGACCACGACTCCTTCACACCTCGAAGTCGAGGCAAGACTCTTACAACCTTGGAATCAAGGCACTCTCCTGGATCTTCACAAGTTGGAGTACTCTACCACTCTAGATAACTGGGAATGAAGCTAGCCCACCCCTTCTCTTTTATAAGATAAGAGAGGGGAACAAGAGAAGGGCTGAATTGCTACCAACTACCTACTTTTGCAGCCCAAAAGTAGTCAAGACTGCTAATAAGGACAAAAACTGCTACAAGGGACAAAAGATTAACAAACTTCTAGCAACTAAAGTGGACTGGCGCAGGTCCTTTGATTCCTGCTGGTACGAGGTGGTTGCGAAGGTAGTTAGATGCATTCGGAGCATACCGCGACGAGGCAGCAGAATTTGGACGTCGTAGGCTGAGTCACCACCATCGTGGCATGCTCTTGGGCCGTGTTACTGATATGATTGCAGTGTCCTTCCGGAGTTGGGCCGCTTGGGGGCTGGTCTATGGCACCCTTGGGCTGGATCATTTCGGTGTGGATTGCAAGTGGGCTAACGACACCCATGAAACGATCCGGCGGATGGGATGTGCGTTGGGATCGCCGAATAATCACTTTGTTGGGTTCCTTTGGATCCTCCTCAAATGGATGAACATGGTGGGGAGGGTTGTGCACGTCAAAGCGGGGCCGTTGGGGCAAATCGGCGGTTTCAGGATTTCCACGGGTCACCCCATGACCAGTTCCACACCCCGTGACTTTTTCACCATAGTCCACAGAAACTTCCTCGGGGTGTGACTTTGGTCGCTGGGTCGACCATGGAACATTCTGTGCATACTTGATTTTTTCCACAGGAACTTCCTCGGGGTGTGACTTCGGTCACTGGGTCGACCACGGAACATTCTGTGCATACTTGACTTTTTCCACAGGAACTTCCTCGGGGTGTGACTTCGGTCACTGGGTTGACCGCGGAACATTCTGTGCACACTTGCCAGAATCCACAGAAAATTCCTCGGGTGTGACTTCGGTCATTGGGTCGACCGCGGAACATTTTGTGACACCCGAATTTGCAGAAACTTTCTTGGGCTGTGGTTTAGGTCACTTGGTACCCTGAGGAATGTTCTGCATAGATCGGGATGTGTGGTCTCGAACGCTGCTGCAGAAGCCGCGGGCAGTGGTCTCGGTCGTTGGGTCGACCGCGGAACATTCTGTGATGCCAGAACTCATAGAAAATTTGTGGGGCGCCTCCTGGAGCAAGTTTTCCCCTTCTTCTATGTTGTATGCTCCTACATCACTTACTCTAATACCTATAACCATGGTTGGAGGAACCATTCTAACCTGTCTTGGAAAAGTAACAATCATGCTAGTGGGCAGAATGAAAATAGAGGGTACCAGCAGAGTCAACAAAATCAGAGTCAACCCCAAAAATCTAGCTTAGAAGACATGTTTGAAAAATTCATGGGTGCCCAGATGAAACAAAATGAAGAGTTCAAAGAGAGTCTTAAGGAAATTAACTCTAAGTTAGATGGTGTTGTTGCTCACAATAAGATTTTAGAGACACAGATAGCACAACAAGTAAGCACTTCTTACAGACCCCTAGGAAAATTACCTGCTAAACCTGAACCAAACCCTAGGGAGTACTGTAATGCTATCATCACCAGGAGTGGAAGGCAATTAGATGAACCTAAAAGGAAATTTGAAAATAATGAAAAAGAGCCTAATATTGACCTTGACAAAGAATTAGAGTTAGAAAAATCTTCTGTACATGAGCAAACCCAAGCTAGTTTGCCACCCCAAAAGGGTGATGAACCAAAAGGTGATGAGCCATGTCAGAATGATGCTTCTAAACCTAATTTACATCCACCTTATAGGCCACCTATACCCTTTCCCCAAAGGTTAGTGCAAGCAAAATTAGACAAACAATTTGGCAAATTTCTTGAAGTGTTGAAAAAGCTTTATATTAATATTCCTTTTATTGAAGCTTTATCTCAAATGTCATCATATGCAAAATTCTTGAAAGAGATCTTGTCTAATAAAAGAAAAATAGAGGATTATGGTATTGCGGCTTTAACTGAGGATTATAGTGCTATTATCCAGAATAAATTGTCACCAAAATTAAAAGATCCAAGTAGTTTCTCTGTACCTTGTTCTATTGGAAGCATGGCTTTTGACCGAGCCTTATGTGATTTGGGTGCCAGTGTAAGCTTAATGCCTTTATCTATTTGCAGGAAACTAGACATTGGAGAGCTTAAACCAACATCCATATCTTTAGAGCTCGCCGACGCATCGGTAAAGTATCCTGTAGGTATTTTAGAGAATGTTCCCATCAAAATAGATGAGTATTTTATTCCTACTGATTTTGTAATCCTTGACATGAAAGAAAATCATAAAAATCCTATCATCCTTGGTAGACCCTTTTTGGCTACAGTAGGAGCACATATAGATGTTAAGAAAGGAAAAATCACTTTTGATATCCGTGAAAATTTAATTGAGTTTGATCTTACTGATTCTTTGAACAAACTTTCATATTCTGGATCGTGTTGTAGTGTTGATATAGTAGATGATGTTGTCATTAATGTTCATAATTTATTTGATGAATCCTCTAATATTGAAACTGACACTTTTTCTGAGGATGTGGATAGAGGAATTCAGGAGAAAAGAGATTCAAATTCTGAAAAGAAGAAGAAGAAAAGGAAACTCAAGATTGTTTGATAAAGGAATTCTTGAGTAAATTTGGACATTGTTTAATGAATGAGCCTTATGTGATTCAAAGTGATGCTCAACTCAAAGAAAAATCAGAGTGGAAATTGAAGAAATCAAAATCAAATCGAGTGCAGAAGGGTCAAGCTAAAGACCTTTAAATTAGCACTTCTTAGGAGGCAACCCAAGCATTCTAACTTTAGTTTATTCTCTTTATTTTTACTTTTGTTCTTAGAACTAATTTTTCTTTTTTTTTTGTAGGTAAAACAAATTTTGGCGCAAATTAAGGCACTACCGTAATTGCAGTCTGTTTCCGACAGAAAGTTGAGAAGAAATTACGGCACTATCGTAAGAATTTTCACGTGCCGTATTTTGTGACCAAAATTTTCCCGAGAGTTTTTATGCTTTTACGACACTACCGTAATGATTTTTACGGGCATAATTTTTGAATTTCAAAAAAAAAAAATTTGTGACTGATTTTACGGCACCCCCGTAATCATTTTCACGGCGCTGTAATTTTGAACATTATCTCTGCCAAGAGTTTCGAGCATATTATGGCGGTGCCGTAACAAATTTTACGGTGTCGTATTTGCTACAGATTTTTGACCTGAGAGTTTTTCAGAAATTTTGGTACTACCGTAATAATTGTTACGGTACTGTAATTGGAGACATTTTTTGACCCGAGAGTTGGGACCAAATTACGGTACTACCGTTTTGACATTACGACCCGTGTTTTTCAATTCTGCCAGATTACGGCACTGCCGTAATTATTTTTACGGCAGTAATTCTGTTTTTAGACGCGATTTCTGTGCCATTTTTAGGGTTTTCTGGGCCGTGTTTTAGGGCTTTCTCACTCGTTTTCACTCGTTCTCTCGCCGACCTTTGATCCCCGACCTTCTCCGACCATCAGAGCATGTCAGTGACTCTTCCCATCCGATTTTCGCCGCCGATTGGGTACTCTCTTCACCGATTTCTCCATTTTTATGAGTTTGCACGAATTTTCGCCCCTTTCTTTATTTCTCCTCGTTTCTTGGTCGATTTGAGAGATTTTTGTTTGCAAATACTTCCTAAAGAGTAGGCGACCCCTCTCAGTTCGTTTCTAGAGATTTTGAACCGATTTGTAGAGTGTATTGAGCAAGATTGAGCTTGAACCCCTGATTTTCACCTTGTTTTCCACCTAGTTTTCCTCTGTTCTATTTTTGATGAAAAATTTTTGGGTTTTAAGCTATGATTTAACTGATATTACTCGACATTTTGTTAGAGAGAAATTTCTGAGATTGAAAGTGATAGATTATATCGGATTGCTATATTGTTTTGCACTCTTAGCTTGCAGCTTGTGTGAAAAATTGAAATGGCTCCCAAGTTTAAGCAAGTTGTTTCTATGAAGAAATTCAAAGGACCAGCTACATCCTCCACAACACTAAATCCCTATGGCATCATCTTTAGGGATGAAATTCAAGAAGAAAGATACAACAAGTTGGTGGAGAGAAGGGTAGTCAATACCAAGTATGGTGATAGGAGAACCTTGGAAGCACTTGGATTATATGAGGATGTGTTTTGGATGTTTGATCAAATCAGAGCTAAAATATTTTTTGAGATGACACCATATACTTATTTGCCACTTGTTTTGGAATTTTTGAGTAGCTTGAATGTGGACCTACGAGAGTTTTCCAATGTACCTGCTGAAGGAGAAGTTACATTCAGACTAGCTAATGTTGAGAGGAAGTTAACTTTGAGAGAAATCAGATCTATCTTTCATTTGGGTTCTGGAGGGTATATCCAAATACCAATTGGGTTTATAGAAAATGTGTTTTGGAATTAGATTACCCATGAGACCCATTTTTTTGCTGTTTCTGCTAGAGCTTCAAGGATTATGAATCCTTGTATAAAGTATGTTCATAGAGTTCTTGCTCACACAGTTTTTGGCAGAGGAGACAGTGATGGAATGGTGCGACAGTTTGAGCTCTACTTTCTATGGGGGATGCTAAATGGAGTAGTAGTGGATGTTGCCTTCTTTTTGATGAAACACATGGACAAAGTGGCTAGAGCAAAGAAGGGCGCCATTGTAATAGGGGGGCTGATTACCCCTATAGTCTTTCATCTAAATGTTGAGCCCTATGGGGTAGAAGTAGCACGAGGGAATGGAAGGCTTGATCTTGAGTCTTGCATGGCTATGAAAATGATAGTTAGAGAGGGGGATGTCTTTTGCTTGGTCCTTGGACCAAATGCCCCTACTTTACCATTACCCCACGTAGAGAAGACCACCGTGAAGGAAAGAGCAAATTGGAAACTTTCACCGAGCACCGCCGAGGCCGCTTTTACACAACCATTGAGTGCAGTTCCACCACCACCCACTTGGGGTAGAAGAGATGATCCTTTTAGTATGGAGTCGCCATCTCACCGGCCTGCTGATTCTACTCACCCAACTGCTGATTCTTCCCACAGACCTACTGGAGGATGGTCTAGTGCCTTCGACCCAGGATTCCAGGCACTCTCCACTGAGATATATCATTAGGGACATTGTATGGAGAAGATGATGGATTCCAAGGGGCGAATGCAGGACACTATGCACCATATCCACCAGGATGTGGAGGAGCTGAGCACTCACATGGAAGATATGGGAAATTTTCTTTATGACCACTTCGGGTATGAGGATAGGAGACCAGGAGGCGACCATGGTGGTTACCAGAGAGAGCAGCCCTTTGATCCTATGGATGCAACAGAGGAGGACACCGAGGAGATCCGATCTGATAATGATGAGTAGAGTTTTATGAGTATCTTTTTCCCTTACTTCTTTGCATTTATTTTTCATTATCTTATTGATGTTTCATATTTTACAGGGAAGGATGATTCTTCCAAACTCGTTGTGTTCGCCATTGCTACATTGCTCTACTTTACTTGCCTTTGAGATCATTCAATATGGTTGTATGATATTGTGATGTTGATTTGACTATTCGATATGGTTGTATCACATTTTGATATTGATGATTATTTCGATTGGGTTGTATGATGATATTTTTGATATTTTGAGCACCATGTGGAAGTGCATACTTGCATGCTTAATGACATGATAACATTGTGATATTTTTTTGATCATAATTGAGTATATTTTTTATTGATATGTAGATTTGTGGCCTAGTCTATTTTTGAAGATATTATTGTTGATTGTATAATTCCATTGATGATGAATGAATTCATGCCTGTGATTAGGACTAGATCTATCATGTCGAATTTGTTTCTCTAACATATATCTGCTTTTGAAAATTTTCATTGACTGATGAATGAGTTTTTAGGTGGATATATTATTTGAAGAATTTGATTTAAAAGTGAAACTACTTGTTAAATAAAATTAGCATATGAGTGTAATTTTTGAATTGATGTCAATTGATTAACCTAGTTGATGTTTAGTTTATCTTACTATTTGTTGGGAAGAAAGAGTCCAAGATCCACAAAAAGAGAGAGAGACTCCCCTACTTGGCACTGCGTAAAATTGGCAGTGGTACCGAAGATATGGGTTGAAGTCTGTAAAAAAAGGAAAGAGAGGAAAAGAAAAATAACTTCCCTACTTGGCACTGTGTAAAATTGACAGTGGTACCGAAGACAAGGGTTGAAGTTCAAATAAAAAGTGTGTATTCATGTGGGTACATACCATCAAAAATACGATAAAAGAAAATTTAAAAAAGAAAGATTTTGATGTGGAAAAAGATTTTAGATATCTTATTCCTGTAAACAAAGGTATGATAGATTTAAACTGAAACAAAGGTGAAATCTTGAGATTGAGATTCTTTTTATTATGCAAGTTGCGAAGTTTTATTTGATAAAAGTTGTAGATCTTATAGATTGATTTCAGATGATGATGTATTTATCTAAAATTTTGTGTAGCATTTGGTGGAATATTTCATAGTGATTATATTTTAGAAATTTATTTTTCATAAAAGAGCATATTTTCTATACTTAGCATTGTTCTTTATTTATTTGCTTGAGGACAAGCAAAGTTTGAGCCTTATGTGTTTGATGACACCAAATTATATAGTAAATTTTGTGCCATTTCATAGGTATTTTTGTGTCATATTTACGCTATTTTGCTTGTTTTTAAGTCTTATTTACCAAATATTGCAAAATCTACTCTATTTTTTATTTTTGTTGATTTTCAGGTAAAAAGTGCCATATTTTGATGGAATTTGAAAGATATGAGCACACCAATGAATTCCAAACGTCGAGACGAAGCCGCCCGTCAATTTTCATGCAAATCGGAGCAAGTTTGAAAAATACACCCCTGGTGTAATTTTCTGTCTAAAATTACGGCAGTGCCATAATATTTGTTATGGTACCATAATTTTGACTCAGAATTCATAGAAAACTTTGCTGAAATTACGGCATCGCCATAATAGAAAACACAGCCATAATTCTATACTAGACACGCAATTTCTCTGGAGTTTTTAAAGCCCGAATCTTGCGCATACGATTTCTCGAGCTATAGGCTACCAAATTGAGATCCGAAAGAAGCTATAAACTCGTCTCAGCGAGGAGAAGAAGGGGGGGAGTGAAAGCCCTAATATTTATCCACTATCGAGGGAGGCATCCTTAGGGTTTGGCCTCACGCCGAGAGGTGTAGAGGCCATCTCAGGCCACGATTTTCACAAGGAAGCTTCGCCTGGAGAAGGAGAGGATACCCTAGAAGTTTTAGAGTAAAAGGAGATCGATCGGAGGAGAAATCAACGAAAGAAGAGGGGCCTGCACTGTTCACGACCAAAATTATGGCTGTAATTTTCATTACAGCCGTGCTGTAAAGTTGATTTTCCCTTCTTTTCGATTTTTGATCATTCTAAACTATAGATTATTATAATTCTTCTTCCATGTTAGCTTAAATATCTTTTGCGGCATGGGGGCGAATTCCCTTTTATTTCTAATGACTAGATAATAGTATTTCATCAGAATAATTTTGTTATGATAATTCTACTTATGTGATGATTGGCTATAATTCTCTATAGTTTTCTTATTATCATGCATGATTTTAGAGTTTTCGCAATATGGACTGAAAGGTGATTTGCTTGAGAACTTGGAACCTTAAAATTGAATATTAGGAACTCTCCGTAAGAAATTAGGTTAGTTCTTTTTCTTGATTTTAGAAGAATAATTGCCATGTTTGATAATTTGAATCTAGGATCGTGTTATTTAGTTAAACGTGAAGATCTTGTGTGAAAGTGAGGATCGGAATGTTGGAGAACCTTAAGATGAACTAGTGTTGAGACTCGGATGCACGAAAGTGATCCTTGAAATGATCAACTTAGAATTCGGATGCACGAAAGCGATCTTGCGCGAAAGTGAGGATCGGTCCCTTGTATGATTGTCTGCATGAAAGTGAGATAATCCTTTTATAAAGTAAATTATATCTTTATCATAATGAAATTAGTCTGACGACCTTTTTTTCATATCTAGACATGGAAATAAAGGTGGATGAAACCCTAGTCCCAGTTTCTCTCCGATTATCTCTACGCTCTTCTTATCGTTTACTTGCATTATAATCTATTGCTTAGCTAGTAAGAATACAACTATTTGGTACTTAACACGTAGGTCTCTGTGGTTCGATATCTTTTTATTACTTCGAAGTATTTGTGCACTTGCGGACACAGCAATAAGTAAACAACACAGCAAAGATAGATCCTTTTAACACTGAGATTAAAGGTTTAAAAGCATAATCTAAACAAAAGACTACACCCCTAGTCCTAAATAAGAAGGCTTAAGCAGCCATAGTATGTCTACTCAACACAAACTCTCGAATAATCATTTTAAGGGAAATACAAATGAATGGAAGTTGATTCTAGGAGGAAATAACAAACGAAGCTCCTCAGATTGATGTAAGATTGCTTGCAAATCTGCCCTGAAATTTCCTTTATTCTGTTCTTCTCCTCCCTTATCATCATTCCTCTCATCTATCTCATCTCCAGCCAATTGCCACCATCGTAACGGCTCCAAAAGCTTGTTTTTATTCCTAGAAAAGTGTCCCTTAGCCCCCCCCCCCCATGAAATCCCATGAAAATCGCTTCAAATTTCATGCACAAAGGCAAAGAATCATGTTCGGCGAACTCTATCATGGCCGTGAAGTGCTATGATGTGCTCTGTAGGTTATTGCGATCCTATCACGACCATGACTCTGGTCATAGGCTAGCCATGAAGTGTTCTATGGAAAACTGGCCATTTGTGTCATGGCTGTGAAACGTATCATGACTAGGCTATGAACATTTCTATGGATTTTTGACATGTCGATCATGATCATGAACTTGGTCATGGTCAGATCATGATCCTCTTGATGGAAAACTTATAAATTTTTTTGTTCTAGTTCGTCATGGTCATGATGCTCGTCATGGTTAGGACATAATAAGGTGCTTTATAAAATTCAAATCAGGGTTGTGAAGCTGGTCACGCGCTAGCCATAACAGATACAGAAAATTCTATTTCACTTTAAATTTGTTGTACTGATTTGTCTTTTCATTTTAAATCACTCAGTGGCCACAAAATCACAAATAAGCTCCAGAATTGAGTGATTTTACTGAAATTGTAAAAAGATAAGAAAAAGTAAAAATGTCCAAACTAAGCAAATAAATAAGCCTAATTATGACATAAAAATAATAGAATATGCCTTATTTTATGATAAAATCATATCAGAAAATACTACCAAAATGCAAGACATCATAATGTTAGGTGGAACTTACAAGGTCGCACATCTTGACACCTGAGATCTCATATTGATCGGATAACCTTGGATCGATTCATATTATAATTCAAGTCTGTATGGAAGATAGATGCTTTTTGATAGGGGTCCCGCAAGTGCACGTGTCTATCAAAGTAGTAAAATATCGATCCCACAGGGACTAGTCAGCAAGTACCGAGTAGTCTCAAATTTACTAGCTAGACAGAGTCGAAACTGGTGAGGTTCAAATGCTAAACTAATTATGTGAACAAGAACATAGACGGTAGGAATTGTACGAGAGAAATTTGGGTGAAAGATAAATCAGGATATGGGTTTACCTCGTTGACGTCTTATGGATGAATGATTGAACTCTGAGACTAACTTCCTATCTAGCTCAAGGGAATTCGTATCGAGGGTACAGGTTGCCCCCTCTCGGGCATACAACCTGGTGTTCGCTTGAAGCGGCCTTTGGAGCAGTCTCCTACATTTCGGCTTGCACCCCAAGCGAACCCAGTGCACACCTGACGAACATCACTCCCTCCGGTAGACCTCTCCTACTCTCATGGATTGGTTACCGGTCTAATCCAAATGGTTCCAACGTGCAGATGACCTCTCAGTCCACACGACGCGTCTAAGGCCTTAACACTTGCACTAGGGGAGTACATGTTATCAAAGGGGTTCCCCCAGATCCTGATTTACAAACACTCACCCCAGGGGAATATTAGCTCAAGCGCTCCCTCTCAGGCAATGCAGGTAAGGTGTACGATGAGGATTAAATAAACCCTTAACCCAGATGGTTCCAACGTGTAGATGACCTCTCAGTCCACCCGACGTGTCTAAGGCCCTAATACTCGCACCAGGGGAGTACATGTTATCAAAGGGGTTCCCCCAGATCTTGATTTACAAACACTCACCCCCAGGAGAGTATAAGCTCAAGTGCTCCCTCTCGGGCAACGCAAGCAAAGTGTACGATGAGGATTAGATAAACCCTTAACCTAGATGGTTCTAAAGTGCAAATGACCTCTCGATCCACCCGACATGTCTAAGGCTCTAACACTTGCACCAGAGGAGTATATGTTATAAAAGGGGTCCCCCAGATCTTGATTTAGAAACACTAGCCCTAGGGGAGTATAGGCTCAAGCGCTCCCTCTCAGGCAACGCAGACAAGGTGTACAATAAGGGTTAAGCAAGGACTTAAAGTACTCAGAGTAGGATTATTGCAAACACAAGACTATCAAAGGGGTTTCGAAATTAAGGCAATTATGGGATTATTGCAAACACAAAACGTGAAAATACAAATCGAGGTGTAGATTATGTATCAAAATTAAGGCAATTATGGGATGTAAACTATGAAATGAAGACGATTCTGCCGGTAACATTACACATAAAATGCTATATAAATTTATGTCAACACTTTTAGACTACATTAATGAGTTTTGACTCATCCTAGTGCTAGAGAGGAATAAAAAAAATGATATTATCATTAGTGTCATTTTGGACATGATTTTATTTGGACTACTGTTGACCACTAATTGATTATGTTTTGACCTTTGTTGACTTCGATGCACCATATGTCTCAGTCAACTAGATTCAAGCATGGGTCAAGGCACGAAGGTGACATGTCTCAAGTAATTTAAGTAAGAGAAATTTTCTCTTGGCTCAAGGGCTAGGCGCTAACTAGACTTGGTCAAGTTGGCTATTCCAAATTATACTTGCTTTAATTTAAATTAAAATATTCTTTTAAATAATTCTATGGCTTTTTATAAATAAGCATAGAGTTATTTTTGGAATAGATGCACACTTAAAGCCCTAGTCTCCCCAACTCTTCCTCTCAAGGAATTGTCGCCGCCGACTTTTTTCTCTCTTGGCACAACTTACTAAGTTAGCGCAAGTTGAAAGGAATCTCTTATTGCGCTTGTTCTCTCAAGTGTGCACAAGCAATGAGGACTGCCATAGGTGTGAATTTTCTTCCCAAGGGCTGCAACATTGATGATTACATTGTCATTGTCATCATCTTAGCACGCTTCAAGGTATTTTCTATCATATCCATTTGAATTTACTCACATGGATCCTCTTGGGTTTTAGAAATTTGTTTGAAGCTTGCTTACGCTATTATATAATTTTTAAAAATATAGCCTATAATTTTCCAACACTTTTCTCCTTATGAGTCTCTCTAAGTGACCTCTTACATATGCCTTCTCTAGGAAGTTACTATCAAATTAACTCATCATATACTAGTATTATTAAGACTAAAATTAAAAAATAGTATATATTCTTAGTTTTTTTTTCTTTTTTTTTTACTCCACATGCAAAAACATCTGCAAGCAACAGCGAGTGTGGGTGGGGAGCGACGACTACGTGCAGTCACTAGTCGGGAGGTAGCTGACCTCTAGACTCATGGGTGTACTCATTTGGACCAGGAGTCATCGGCGGAGTAGCTCGGCGGGCTCCTAGCGTGGGATGCCAGTGGCTGGCCTCTTCAAGTGAACGGGTGGGCGCAGCCCTAGATGCAGATCTAGGCGAGCGGACGGCTCCAAGAGAGCAGGTGACACCCAGCTAGTGGAGCAGACGCGCGGGCGTCTACCTCCCTACATAGCGCCCTCCTCCCTCTCACCTCCGATGTTGTCCGGCGTCTCCGGCGATGTTCAGCGCCTCCAGTGAGGTCATGCGACCTCCCTCTCCCTCCTGGTTCCGGCGATTAGCGGTGATCGTCCGGTAAACTCCTCTCCCGTTTGGGTTTCGACGATCGTCGGTGATCGTCCAGTGACCTCTGGCGGACTTCATGTGACAAAGTCCGACAAACTCTGTTGGTTTAGAGTGTCGAGAGGTCTACCCCTTCACTCCGGCAATCAGCAGTGATCGCTGGCGGACTCCGACGACCGATGATATGGTGCGGGCGGTTCGGTGCCGATGAGTCCACCCTGTTTCCCTTCTGAGGCTCAGTGTAGCTGTATCGACTGCTTGAACGGACTCCGGTGATTGGCGCAATTCCCGGCGAACTTTGTGCGACAACCGGTGGTGTGTGGCGGGCGGTTTGGCGTCGAGGAGTTCAAATTAGTTTGCCAGATGTTCCGTTGTGCAGTAGTTGAGCTAGTGGGTTCGAGTCCTACCGAGATGTATTCTTCTTCGCTTAGCTCCTTACTTTCAGTTTTTTATAGTTCCCGCAGTTTATTTTGTTTTCCGGCGTCGGTATGCTTTTCGGCGACGTCTTATTTTCCTACTTATGTCTGTGTGTGCGTTCTGCGTTTGATCCCGCGTTTAGGCGCACGCGGTCCCTCGCTTCTCTGGCGTTCTCTGCTGCTCATTCGAGCGAGGCGGCTTCTCCCCTCTTCTCGGCATGTGCGACCTTGTCGCTTTTGTGCTTGTTTGTGTTTGCTGTGTTGACTTTATGTTCCATCACCTGCGTGCGACTAGTCCCTTTTTGACACCCTGAGTGGTGTTCGCTGTTTGCGCATGTGCGCCACCGTCTGTGTACGGTGTTGGCTGTTTGTTGGGTTAGGCTGAGACATGAGTGGTCACATCTGCCAGTCGCGCCTTGTTCTATTTTGTCCCCTGCGAGGGACAGTTTTTCTCTTGGAGTCCTACGTGGGTCTGCTTATTTTAGAAAAAATTTTAGCACTAATTCTAGGCGTGACAGACTGGTATCAGAGCCTAGGTTCTGTATGTTCCAAGTTGTACTTGTAGTTGTAGCGGTACTCTGCAAGTCAAGATTCAGCAAACATAGGGGCACACCTGCAGCAAGCACTACTATGGAGGACGTAGTTGGAGATTCTAATAGAGCCCCAGACAACAGGACTGCGACGACATAGGACGGAGGTACTCCTCCTGATGTGTACTATGACTATGCCGCAAGCTTTGGCCGAGTGTGGCCATGTGACCACCGTGTGATGGTGCGCTCACGAGCCAACACCCTTTTCGGAGGTTTGCTGTGTTGAGGAAGTTGAGAACTTCCTATGAGATTTGGAATTATGTTTCCAGACTACCCAGGTTTCTGCGGAGGAGTAGACACATACTTATATCGGGTATCTCTTTGGAGACGCGAAGCTGTGGTGGCGGACTTAGGCCACACATAGATTTTTGGGGTTTAATCTGACCCTTGAGCTCTCGTGAGGAGAACTCAAAAAGATGAGACATTGGTTCACAACTCTCCTTGCGAAGGAGAGGTTCCCTCATTGGTGAAAGATTTATTAGAAGAGTTCTCTGATGAGTTATCATTGGAGCTTCCCAAATACTCCCCCCGCCCCCAAAAGAGGGATCAATCACAAGATTGAACTTGTGACGGGATCTACTCCTCCGTCCAAAGCTCCATATCATATATCTCCAATGGAGTTGGCCGAGCTTTGTTAGCAATTGAGAGGATTTTAGAAGCCGGGTTCATTCGGCCTACGGTATCGCCTTATGGAGCCCCGATCCTCTTCTTTAAGAAGAAGGACGGATCACTAAGGTTCTGGGTAGACTATAGAACCTTGAATAAGATAACACTGCTTATTTCTGATGTGAGAGATCGACTAGGGAAAGCACAGGTTTTCTCTAAGCTAGACCAAAGGATAGGTCGCTAACAAATTCGTTTCGCCCGAGGGAAACAGATAAGAAAATCATATGGGTAACCCAATATGAGTCCTTGAGTTCAAAGTGATGCCCTTTGAACTATTAAGGCCCCTCCTACGGTTCGTCATCTAAAGAATAATTGTTGACCCATTTTCTTAGATGACTACATAGCTGTATATTTGGACGATATCATGGTATTCTCCTCAAGCGTTGAGGAACACCTAAGCCATCTACGGCTGGTGTTGAGGGAAAAACCAACTCTATTTAGAGTTGGGGAAATGCTCATTTGTGGTGGATGAGATTTCTTCCTTGGTCATCGGGTGGACCACGGACAAGTGCGCAGGGACAAGGCAATGGTCCAAGCCATTACGAAATGGCGCGTCCCCTCAAATTAAATCGAGTATAGAGTTTTCTCAGTGTGGTGAACTTATACCGCAATTTCATCAAAGGTTGTTCGAGAAAAGCCTTACCCTCAGTAATCTGCTGAAAGGGAACTCGAAATGGGAGTGGCGTGATTGGTATCAGTTGGCCTTCTAGGAGTTGAAGATCCGCATCACCTCCGAACCGATCCTGAAGTTACCTGACTTCAGTATGCCTTTCGAGTTTCACACCGATGCTTTGGACCAAGCTATCGGTGGTATACTTTTATAGGATGGGCATCCTTTCGCTTTTGAGAGTTGAAAGCTAACAGGCCTGAGCGAAAATATTTAGCCACGAGAAGAAGAAGGTGGTAGGAGTTCACTATCTCTAGACGCGGAGAACCTTCTCGAGGCTCTAAAGACCAACAATGATACTCCATAAAAAAAGAAGTTGTCAGCAAAATAGGCACGTTGGCTGGAATTCTGGGGTGAATTCTAATTCCAGGGGAACATAAATCGGGTAAAGCCAACGTGTTTCATGACGAGCTCAGTAGACTAAATGCCTTTATCTGTTGTACCCTGTCCAGAGTGAATGGAGATCTGCTAAGAAGAATAAAGGCAGCCTCAACTTTTGATAGGGAGGATCAAAATCTAAGTTCAGCAGATTAGGTTGGATATGATATGACATATTTATCTGGGTCCAGATGACTTTGTCATGGCCAGAGGTGATTGGCCACTAGTCCCATCGACGGGCAGATTGCGCCGGGAGCTACTGAGGGAGATCCATGATAGAGTTTGGGCAAGACATCCAGGACAAAAGGGAAAAATTGTCCTATCAGCACGACTGTGCAATTAGCCCAATACGTGCGCAAACATGGGGATGTATGTCTACGCTTACTGAAATTGCCAAGAAGATAAGATCGATCGGAGACTAGAAGTAGGGCTGTTATAACCACTGCCTATTCCTGAGACGTCTTAGACAAGGGTGTCCAAGGACTTTATTGGTGGGTTCCTACAGTTGACGAGAAAAGCTCAGTGCCGGTAGTCATGGATCGATTCTCCATGGATGGAGTTGATTATCCTAGCACTTGAGCAGTGTATAGCAAGGGTTGCTATAGACCTAATCTTGCAAAATATGTTGAAACATTTTGGCATCCAAGTGGATATCGTGAGCGATAGGGATGCCTATTGTTACTGGACGCTTTTGAACCACGTTGTTCAATAAGTATTGGTCCAAATTAAGTTTCTGCATAGCCAATCATCCTTTGGTGGTGGGCAAACTGAGCAGGTGAATGCTCTTGTGGAAGATTACCTCTGTCACTTTGTGACAACTAGTCAGAGAGACTAGGTGAAGTGGATGGATGTGGCATGGTATGCCTACGACTTGTAAAGGTCATCATCCATAGGTCCCACCTCATTCGAGCTTCGAGCTAGTGTTAGAGAGTCAGCCCCTAAACCCTGTTGATGTGGTGTGAAAGGATTCGAAGGGTAAGTACCCTGAGACTCAACGAAAAGCTCGGGAACGAATCGATTCACTCCGACAGGCTAAAGATAGATTGGAGTTGGCTGCACAACTGATGGAAAGGTATAACCATCGATGTCGAGATGAAGAATTCGTCGTGGGCGACTTAGTTCTTCTTCGACTTACCCCGCAGATATGACAGATCATTTGAGATTCTGAGTCAAGTGGACTCAGTAGCATACCATTTGAAACTCCAAAAGAGAATGTAGAGACACCCTACATTGCATGTGAGCTTGAGAAAGTTTCACATGGATCTGGACGATCCTGCTCGGTTTTAGTCTTATCGAGCCCTACCGATGGTGCAAACGGAGTTTACCTAGGGATTAGTGACATTTTAGTTCACCGGGTGTTGGGCAAAGTAAGAGGAACCGACGTACGAAGTTTCTCATCTGACGGGATGGATCCCCAATAGAGGAAGCAACCTGGCACAAGGCTTCCAAACTATGATAGTTCGAGGGTGAGTGTTGTGTCCGCAAGTGCACGGATACTCGAAGTAATAAAGAAAGATATCGAACCATAGAGACCTTATTGTTAAGTACCAAATAGTTATATTCTTACTAGCTAAGCAATCGATTATAATGCAAGTAAATGATAGAAAGAACACGAAATTAGAGAGAAACTGAGACTAGGGTTTCATCCACCTTAATTTCCATGTCTAGATATGAATAAAAGGTCGTCAGTCTAATTTCATTATGATAAAGATATAATTTACTTCATAAAAGGATTATCTCATTTTCGTGCAGACAACCATGCAGGGACCGATCCTCACTTTTACGCAAGATCTATCCCAAGCTGAAAATAAGTAAATCATCAATCAAAGAACTCAAAGATCACTTTCGTGCATCCGAATCCTAAGTTGATCATCTCAAGTGGAATCTCAAGGATCACTTTCGTGCATCCGAGTCTCAACACGGGTTCTACTTAAGGTTCTCCGACGTTTCGATCCTCACTTTCGCACAGGATCTTCACGTTTAACAAAATAACTCAATCCTAGATTCAAATAATCAAGAATGACAATTATTCTTCTAAAATCAAGAAATAAGAACTTAACCTAATTTTTTATGGTGAGTTCCTAATGTTCAATTTTAGGGTTTTAAGTTCTCAAGCAAATCACTTTTCAGTCCATATTGCGAAAACTCTAAAATCATGCATGATAATAAGAAAACTATGGAGAATTATAGGCAATCATCACAAAAGTAGAATTATCATAATAAAACTATTCTAACAAAATAGAATTATCTAGTCAATAGAAATCAAAGGGATTACACCCCCATGTCCCATAAAAGGTTTAAGCTAGCATGGAAAAAGAGTTACAATAATCCATAGTTTCAAAGGATGAAAATCGAATAGGAAAATGGGAGTTCAACTTTACAGTACGGCTATAATCCGTATTTTTCCTCTAGAAAATGCTGTGAACAGTGCCGACGCCCACTCTTTCGTTGATTTCTCCTCCGATCGAGATCCTTTCTCTCTGAAACTTCTGGGGTATCATCTCCTCCTCCAAGTGAAGCTTCCCCTCAAATTTCACGGTCGGTGATGCACTATATGCTTCCTGGCGGCGAAACCTAAGGCAGCGGTGAAAAACTCAATTTCTCCCTCGATAGTGGATCAAAATTAGGGCTTTCACCCTTGGCGTGTTCTCCTCCTCGGAGGCTCTCCTTTTCCTTCTTATAGCTTTGAATTTAAGGGCCTGGATCGTCCACAATCGATCGCGCAAAAATCGGGCTTCAATTTGATCGTGAAAATCGCGTTCCAGGGTTAGAATTACGGTCGTGATTATCTTTACGGCACTGCCATATTTTCTTAAGTTCTTCTATGCAGGATGCGATCAGAATTACGGTACCGTGGAAATCGTTACGGTAGTGCTGTAATTTCTAAAAATCTCTTGGGTCTGAAGTCGCTTCAAAATACGGTACCGTGATTTTCATTACGGCGGTGCCATAATTCCTGGAAAACTTTCTATATGAAATACCCCAAAATATGGCAGTGCTCCGATATTACGGTAGTACTCAAAATTACGGCAGTGCTTCGATTTGTGTGAAATTTGTCCTATAATCTCTTCTTGATAATGAGAATTCTTTTATGTATCTGATTTTGCTTGAAAATGCCTTAAAACCTTGCCTTTTTACTTGAAAATCATCAAAAACCAAAGTAGAAGTAGATTATGCAATATTTGATAAAAAGACATAAAAATAAGCAAAGTAGTATAAATATGACACAAAAAGACCAATAAAATGACACAAAATATACTCTAAATTTTGGTGTCATCAGTGAGCTGAGGAGCAACCTCGAATGGCCGAGGACGGTGACCACCTGAGGTGGGGGAGGATGTTAGGCCCAATTTTGACTAGTCAAAGGGGCATTGATTTCGTCAAAATCGGCCGAAATCAAACTTAGGGCACACGCTTGTTCGGAAGAGCGGACGTCGTTCGGCGATGTTGCGCTCGCTGACGTTGGCGCATGCAGGTGTGCGTTGCCGCATGGCGGGCAAAGACGGGCAGCGGCATCGGCCGGAGAGGCCACGGCCGTGTGGCTGGCATTGGTTGGCGGTGATAGACGGTGGAGCTTCAGCTGCAAAACTCGCGTGGACGATAGGCAGAAGGGAGCAGCGGAGACGAAGGGTTTTGGAAGCACACATGGTCGTGCGACAGCGGGGGACGATGCTGTGTCTTGGGGTGGCAGCTCGGAGAGGCGGTAACGGGTGGGGAGCGATGGCTGCGTGCAGTCGCTGGTCGGGAGGTAGCTGACTTCTAAACTCGTGGGCATACATCTCTGGTGAAGGAGTCATCAGCGGAGTAGCCCGGCGGACTCCGAGCACGGGATGCCAGCGGTTGGCCGCTTCAGGTGAACGGGCGGACGCAGCCGTAGACGCAGATCCAGGCGAGCGGAAGGCTCCAAGCGAGCGAGCGACACCCAGCGAGCGGAGCGGATGGGCGGGCGTCTGCCTCCCTGCGTAGCGGTCTCCTTTTTCTCACCTCCGACGTTGTCCGGCGTCTTCGGCGCTGTTCTGCAATGTCCAGCGAGACTAGGGAGGTCCGGCGACCTCCCTCTCCCTCCTGGTTCCGGTGATCTGCGGTGATCGTCCGGTAACCTCCTCTCCAGTTTGGGTTTCGATAATCGGCAACGATCGTCCGGTGGCCTCCGGCGGACTTCGTGCGATGAAGTCCGACAAACTCTATTGGTTTAGAGTGTCGAGAGGTCTACCCCTCTGCTCCGGTGATTAGCGGTAATCGCCGGCGGACTCCGACAACCGGTGGTGTGGTGCGGGCGGTTCGGTGCCGATGAGTCCTGTTGGAATATATTTTTTTAAAAAAAAACTTATTGTTAGCATTTAATGCTAACGTTTTTAATGTTAGCAGTTAACGTTATATCTTGCCTTAAGAAAAAGGCATAAAATCTCATGTCAGACAATGAGATTGTTGAGTTGTTCCTCTCACCCCTTCTTCTTTCTTCTTCTTTTTTTTTCTATCTTCTTGGTTTCTCTGATTTTCCTGCTCGTTACTGAAAGGGTGTCTGATCAACTTCTCCACGGTCATGCCTGCAGGAGAAGAATACCCGGTTATATCCTGGGTGTTCAATCCGGATTTAACTTGCACGAGGGCTCAGATTTTCACCTAAGATTGTTGGTCTAAAATTTAAACTAGACCTTTATTTAAACAAAAAAAATATAAACATGAATTATAAGATAATAAATTTATAAATTAATTATAAAAGAGAGTTAGAAAGATAGAACCCGGAGGCGCGATCTGGCGTATCAAGGTTTTTTTTTTCATGATCAATATGATCATCAAATGCATCATTATAATGATGTATGTTATTTAATATGATATGCATAAGTTATAAATTTATAATATTTATAACAATTGTCATAAAGGAAAAATTATTTTGCAAATAAAATTTTTTTAATTCTTTTAAAATTAAAATGACTTTGAAAAATAATTTAAAGTCAAAAAAATTATGTAATTGGTTTTGCTCTATGATAAGAGCAACTAAAAGCCTAATTAAATAATTAGGTTTAATTGTTGCTTAAAAAATCCTTTCTTTCTCTAAAGTCAAAATAAAATATTTAAAGTAAGAGTAAAGGATTCAATAATAAAGATAAATAAATAAAATTCTAAAGCAGTAATAGATTTATTAGAAAAAAGAGAGTAGCCATAATAAAATTAAACATAAGTCTATATATGGCTTGACTCATAAAAAGTTGCAGCTCTTTCTTTTATAAAGACTGCACAACAAAGCTATTGGCATGACCAAAGCTTGCCCAAGATTATAATCTTGTAAGTATCGATGGAATGAGATTAGTCTGAAAATAGGCCTCTCAGCGGTGAGAACCCAACCTCTGTGATAGGAGATCCCTTGAAGGAGGTTCAATGTGGTAATAACAAGCTGATTGATTGGCCGGGAAGTACTTTGAAAAATAAAAATTATAAAACACTACGGTGTATAAAAATATTTATGTGATAGTGTTGCATACTCTACACTCTCATTCCTAAGGATACATTTTTTGTACTTCTTATTGTAGAGGTAAGGAAAACTTCCCGAAGTGGTTAATTACCATGAGATGAGCCTCTACAGTCATCCCTTGTAGGGAACTTCCTATATGGGATAATCCGTATACAGCCGCACCAGAGGATATGGACAATCCTCAGAAGCTCTCATGAAGATACATACGCACGACCAAAAATGCGTAGCCCCACAATCGGACAAACCTTGTATTGTGTGTGGATTTGTTGAAGTCTGGGTGAAAGGTAAGTAGTTCAAGACTAGTTCACTATCTTTCCTTCAGATGGAAATATTTTCACTAAGTAAAGGTTATGCCTTTAAGTGCACTTTACTGACCGCATGATATAAGCATGAGCAGCAATTTAAATTATTTAATCATCTTGTTAGGTTTAATTATATTCATAATTTTTTTAATTTTTTGGGGGATTGTTAGAATAAAATTTAAAAAAACTTAATGTTAGCATTTAATACTAACGTTTATAACGTTAGCAGCTAACGTTATACCTTGCCTTAAGAAAAAGGCATAAAATCTCATGCGAGAACATGAGATTGTTGAGTTGTTCCTCTCTCCCCTTCTTCTTTCTTCTTCCTTTTTTTTTTTTCTATCTTCTTGGTTTCTCTGATTTTGCTGCTCGTTGCTGAAAGGGCATCTGATCAACTTCTTCACTGTCATGCCCGCAGAAGAAGAATACCCGGTTGTATCCTGGGTGTTCAATATGGATTTAACTCGCACGAGAGCCCGAATTTTCACCTAAGGACAAGCCGCAACGCGCCTCCGGATTCTATCTTTCTAACTCTCTTTTATAATTAATTTACAAATTTATTGTCGTATAATTCATGTTTATATTTTTTGTTTAAATAAAGGTCTAGAATAAATTTTAGACCAACAAGTCCACCCTGTTTCCCTTCTTAGGCTCGGTGTAGCCGTATCGACTGCTTGGACGGACTCCGATGATCTGCGCGATTCCCGGCAAACTTCGTGCGATGACCAGTGGTGTGTGGTGGGCGGTTCAACGTCGAGGAGTTCAAATCAGTTTGCTGGATTGTCCATTGTGCAGTGGTGGAGTCGGTGGGTTCGAATCCTGCCGAGAGGTATTCTTCTTCTCCCGGCTCGTTACTTTCAGTTATTTACAGTTCACGCAGTTTATTCTATTTTCCGGCGTCGCTATGCTTTCCGGTGACGTCTTATTTTCCTGCTTATGTCTGTGTGCGCATTCTGTGTTTGACCCTGCATTTAGGTGCGTGCGGTCCCTCGCTTCTCCGGCATTCTCCCCTACTCATCCGAGTGAGACAGTTTCTCCCCTCTTCTCGGGGTATGCGACCCCATCACTTTTGTGCTTGTTTGTGTTTGTTGTGTTGACTTTATGTTTCGTCGCCTGCATGTGACTAGCCTTTGTTTGACACTCTGCATGGTGTTCGTTGCTCGCGCATGTGTGCCACCGTCTGCGTACGGTGTTGGCTGTTTGTTGGGTTAGGCTGAGACCTGAGTGGTCACGTCTGCCAGTCGCACCTTGTGCTATTTTGTCCCCTATGAGGGATTGTTTTTCTCTTAGAGTCCTACGTGGCTTATCTTATTTTTAAGAAAAAATTTAGCACTAATTCTGAGCATCACACCTAGTGTCACGCCCACAATTACGGTAACCTTTTTTTTGTGGATTTCCATGTGAGTCAATGCTTGACTCGAGTCCAAATAAGTCAACGTAGCTATCCCAACAGTCGAAACTGCTGGTTGGGTGCGACTGGCGGGGAAGGTTCCTCAAACCGACCCCCAGCCCGATGAAGGACTCAAAAAGGATCGCTGCCGTTCCAACATTACTCGATCAACACTGATGAATCACCGGAGACCAGTGTCGTCAAGTCAAACCGGGTTCGCCCGAACCCAAATGGGACTCACTCGCATCCGACCGCGTCGGATGAGGTCCACAACAGTATTAACCAGTTGTCCATAGATCAAGCCGGCGCCCGGTGATCACAGACGATCATCTATGCGGCGTCACATGCCGGTGACCAAGGGTACCTGGCCAGCTCCTCACTCGCACGCCGGCGAAGAGGCCGGACGACGCTCCGTAAGCAATGTCACTCGCGGGTGATGAAGAGCTTACGGCCTCATTCTTCTCCCGCGTAGGCGAGAAGGGCCGGAAGGATGGTTCACCCGAAGGCAACCAAACGGGCCGGCGAAAGCCGGCACCGAGAATGCCCGCTCGCAGGTAGGTGAGCTCGTCAAGGGATCTACATCGAAGGCGGAGGGGACCACCACTAGCTGCTCTTCCTCGTTGGTGGAGAAGACCACCGCAGGTACTTTTCCCAGATGGCAACGAAGATGCTGCCCAGCTGCTCACTGACCGGAACCCGTCCACTCGCTACTTCGCCGGAGAAGGGGCGACCACCACCGGATGCTGGCGGAGGAGGAGAGGCGACTGGCCACAGTCGCACACAGGCGACGGACGGACAACTCACGCACACAGGTGCGACTGGCTCCGGAACTTCTCGCACGCAGGCGAGCCGGCCACCGGAAGGAGGAGGGAGAGAGCTTGCCGGAGGAGTGGGAAGGGAGACACGGCCACGATGCAGGCATGCAACGTCGAGAGTTTGCCGGAGACAGAGCGGTCATCCGGGAACGAGAAGCAGGGGAGGAAGGAAAGGTACCTCGGCGATCACTCGGGTCGCCAGCTCCTTCCAATCGATGGCGTGGTGGCCGGCCTTGCCTTCCAAGGCAGTCTGAAAGTGAGGCTTCCCGACGACGGCATCGGCGGCGACGGCACGAGGAGGATGAAGGCAGCGACGGCGGAAAACACACAGGGAAGCTCGGCGCGCTCCGTCCACCCACCCACACCACTGTAGGCACATCGCGAGCTCGGCGGAACGTCCGCCTGAGATCAGAAACTCCGGCCGATGGACAGATCGGTGGAGAGAGAGGGAGAGCACCCCTTTTTGTTTTTCGACGCCGAAGCGCGATATCAAATGACGGCTATTATTTTCTCTTTTCTACCTTTTTGCCCGAGTCCACGTGAACGTCGTGTCAACCACGTCGACGTCGCTTCGCGTCCACCGCACGCAACTCTCACGCACGTATTTTTCCCATTGGCGATGACGCTTTGGATCCGGATTCGGGTAGTGCCCGATCCGATCCGATCCGAAAATAACCAAAAGCAAGGCTGGGCTGGATTGGGCTATTATTTGGGCCGCGCCCAAATTTGGCCCGCAGGCCTAATATTCTCCCCCTCCGGAGTGAGTCGTCGCCCTCGACGACTCATGTAATATCGGATCTCATCCTCGAACTACCACAGTTCGTGCGCCTTATATCATGTAGCTTCTTCCAATGGAGAACCTTCCCACCGAACAAGAAATTTTGTTCGTCGGTTCATCTTGCTATGTCCCAAAACTCGGCGATCCAAGATCTTTCTGCTCCTTTGGTCGAACTCCGTTCGAACAGTAGGAGGCGCGTGAAGCGACTAAGATCGAGCTGGATCCCTCGGATCCTTACGAAACCTCTTTAGAAAGCTCACATGGAAAGTCGGATGCAGCTTCACCCTATCGGAGAGCTTTAGACGATACGCCACTGAGTCAACCCGACTCAACACCTCGAAAGGTCTGTCGTACCACTGTGGAAGTCCCCGATGTGCTACCTTCGCAGATATCTCCCTCCATGAGGGTATTCACCCACTCCGTTTGTCCACAACCGCAACAAGGTGAACATACTCCCTTGTCCCAGATGACCCAACCACAAGGTACCGTAGAGCTCCCTAAGCAGCTCCCACCGCAATCCAACGGATGCGGGGCTAGTGGCCTCCCGCCACGGGCCATGACAACGTCATTGGCCCCCCCAAAGAACATCGTCGGGTTGTACCCGACTTGATCCGTTCAACCAATTTTCAATATCCCTCATCGAAGGTATAAGCTTTTATCCTTGTAAGGAGATCTCCTTCCACTCTGGAGATCACAAAGCTGGTAAAGGCGTTAAGCCTACTTAGTGCATCAAGCACTACACCAGCCTTTCTAGGCTTATGTTCCCCCTGGAACCGGAATTCTGCTAGGAATTCCAGCCATCCGGCCAGCTTGGCCAGCAATCTCATCCGAGTGGTGGAATATGTATCCACCACCTTATCAATTTTCTCCATGAAGGCGATACCTAGGAGAAGGACTCTCCATACTCGGAGGCAGTATAACACTACAACCATCTCTCTTTCCATGTGCAGAGTATCTCTCCTCCGTTTCATTTTAACTTTCGACTATCGAAAGCTATAGGACGCCCATCCTGTATCAACACCTCATCCACTTTTGATCCGAAGTATCAGATCTCCTTGGTGCAACCCTGCAACTAATGCGTTCGCCAACAAGAGTACTCATAGGAGTCCCTCTTCTTCCCTTCCTTAGCTCCGTGCTTCCAATGCACGACCTGAGGCAAGGGGAATCCCCATCGTATATCTGTATCCCATACGGATAAGACCTCACAGCTATCTTTGCCTTGACCAAAAGTTCGTGGCCAAAGATTGCTTTACAGCCTGGAAGATTCAGAACCTTCACATGGCAGCGGCCCTGCCAATTGCCGATTACGATATCCATATCGTATGATACCCCGAAGGTCTCGGGGTCCACTGCACCGACCGACCTCATTCGGTCCTGTGAGGAGGACGTTTTAAGTCCAACACTCTTACCTGTTCATCGTCCTAGACGGCTCATTTTGTGCGACTCGACTCGCACCCGGAATTTCCACTGAATTGTAGGAAGGATCCTACAACACCCACGATCCAATCGGATTGCATGTTTTCCCAAGAAACTCGTCCAACATCGTAACTTGGCCACGCCTAAGTCTCATCCTCTTCGAAGGCATCCCATACCACCCCCGTCAAAGACTAACCTAGCTCGCCCCAATTACCATTTTGTCCCTGGGTCTCCTCCACTCATACAGGCGTCCCTATATGCCGAGGAACCCAGGACTGTTTGCAAGGATTTTTTCCTTGCTGTCCTCCCAAGCTTCCCTCACATAAAGCGTCCCTTATGCGAAGTTGGCTCAGTTGGACCAAGGAGAGGGATCCCTTTTGTTTTAGTTGGACCTCGTCCACTCTTCTTGTTCCCAAATAGTAGTTTTAGAGTCTGCTAACTCGTCCTCAAATTATACCTCACTGACTTTGTGTCTCCGGAGAGATTCACGATGCAAGCTTAGGCTTGCTCCCCCTCGGGGATCTGAATAAAGTGGGAATATGTCACCATATGCCAAAGGAAGTTCGCAACTTCCTTCGGGCAACGCACCCCTCCAACCTGTGGGTTACGGGTCCACTCCCGCGACGTACGCAAACTCCATTGGTTAACGAGGTCGGATCCAGGTTCGGGCCCCGCCCGATCCCGTACCCCGACCCGAATAACCGGAGCGCTCAAGTGGGCCGTGAACCGAAATATGGGTCGTCGCACGACGGTCTCTTGGCCGGAATCGGCCGTGGTCGATGCTATCGAAGCCGCCGTAGCGTGCTTCAGTCTCACAACCTCTACCCGGGATGCCTCAAGCTCCTCGGTGAGTCGAGTCACCTGAGCTACGAGACGCCCAAGTTCCATCTGCGCATGAGCTGTGGATCTATCAAAATACTCGTACGACGCTCGTACAAGTTGGAACGTGCAGAAACCTCGCCGCTAATACCAAGCTGTCACGCCCACAATTACGGTAACTTTTTTTTGTGGATTTCCACGTGAGTCAATGCTTGACTCGAGTCCAAATAAGTCAACGTAGCTATCCCAACAGTCGAAACCGCTGGTTGGGCGCGACTGGCGGGGAAGGTTTCTCAATCCGACCCCTAGCCCGACGAATGACTCAAAAAGGATCGCTGCCGTTCCAACATTACTCGATCAACACTGACGAATCACCGGAGACCGGTGTCATCAAGTCAAACCGGGTTCGCCCGAACCCAAACGGGACTCACTCGCATCCAACCGTGTCGGACGAGGTCTACAACAGTATTAACCAGTTGTCCGCAGATTAAGCCGGTGCCCGGCGATCACAGACAGTCATCAATGCGGCGTCACACGCCGGTGACCAACGGTACCTGGCCGGCTCCTCACTCGCACGCCGGCGAAGAGGCCGGACGACGCTCCGTAAGCAACGTCACTCGCGGGTGATGAAGGGCTTACGGCTTGATGACTCTAAATTTCATAATATTTTTTTACACTCATTGCTAGTCTTTTGAGTTATAATTTTGCTCTTTTGCTTTATTTTTTGTACCTTATTTGCCAAATATTTTGAAATCTACACCATTCTTTGTTTTTGATCACTTTCAGGCAAAAAGGTATCGTTATCACCACTTTTCAAGCATTTTTTAAGGCATGAACGAGTTCTAATCATCAAGGGGAGCTTACACATCAAATTTGAAGCCAAAACAATCCTTCTAGCAAAAATACGGCACTACCGTAATTCTGGACCCATCTACCACGGTACCGTAATTCCAGCGATCTTTTCCAGAAGTTTTGGCAGAATTACGGCCGGACCATGCGGATTTTCTCGGTACCCGTAATTTCCGACAATTACACATAGAAACTTTCGACAGAATTACGGCCGTACCGTGAGGTTTTTCACGGTGCCATATTTTTTGGCAATTCTGACTAGAAGGATTTGGCGAAAATACGGCACTACCGTATTTTGGAAAAAAACTCTCACAGCACCGTAATCTTTGTCCGAAACTCACAGGATGCAATACGGCACTGCCGTATAAATCGTGACGGTGCCGTAATGTGGAATTTAGAATTCCAATTTTTCCGCCCGATTATTGCAAAGACCATATCTTTTGATCCAGACCTCCAAATTGAGATCGGAAAGAAGGGGAAAACTCATCTTAACGAGGAGAATATAACCAGACTGAAAGGAACAATTTGGAGGACCCATCCATGGAGAAATTGAGGGAGAGACAGAATTGCTAGGGTTCATCGGTTCTCAGCCTACAGACCACCTCCGGCCACGATTTTTAACAGAGAGCTTCGCCTGGTGAAGGAGAAGGTGCATTTCAACTTTCGGAGTGTTTGGAGTCCGATCGAGGGAGAAATCAATGAAACAACGGTGACATCGCTGTTCTAGGCAAATACGGTGCTGTATTCTCATTACAACACTGTTTTGTAACTTTTCTCTCCTCTTTTCGATTCTTATTCATATAGAAATATGTTTTATTGTAATTCCTTCATCATGGTCACTTAATCTTTCTTTGGGACATGGGGGTGTAATCTCTTTATTTCTTAATGACTAGAAAATCTTAACTTTGTCAAACTAATTTCTTTATGATAATTTTACTCCTGTGATTGATAGTTCTTTGATTCTCCTTTGTGTCTTAAATATCAGCATGTTTTAGAGTTTTGCGAAATAGACCGAGAGGTTGATTGTTTGAAATTCAGAACCCTAGGAATTGTTGAGTTTGGAACTATCGTAAGAGATTAGGTAGTTCTTTGAATTCTGATTTTTAGTGATTTTATTGCCATGTTGAATTTCTGATACTTCGGATTGAGTTAATGTGTAGACTTGATTTGATATTGCAAGCGATTGAGTATCGAGTCGTTAGAAACCCTTGAGTAAAACTAGTGTTGAGACTCGGATGCACGAGAGTGATCTTTGAGTTTCCACTTGAGGTGATCAACTTAGAATTCGGATGCACGAGAGTGATCCTCAAGTTCTTAGTTGATGATTTACTTATTCTCAGCATTGAATAGATCTTGCACGAGAGTGGGGATCGGTTCTTTGTATGGTTGTCTGCGCGAGAGCGAGATAATTTATTTATGAAGTAAATTATACCTTAATCATGATAGAATTAGATTGACAGACACTAATCTTAATCTAGCCATTAGAAATTTAAAGTAGATGAACCCCTAGTCCCAGTTTCTTCTCTGATATTCTCTCCGTGCTCTTTTCGATAGCTTGATTCACTATTTTCCGATTGCCTAGCTAGCAAGAAATTGATTATTCAGTACTTGACAACAAGGTCTCTGTGGTTCGATATCTATTTTATTACTTCGAGTATCCGTGCACTTGTGGACACATGTCCTTCTCGCGCGTAGGCGAGAACGGCCGGAAGGATGGTTCACCCGAAGGCAACCAAACGGGCCGGCGAAAGTCGGCACCGAGAATGCCCGCTCGCAGGTAGGCTAGCTCGTCAAGGGATCTGCATCGAAGGTGGAGGGGACCACCACTAGCTGCTCTTCCTCGTTGGTGGAGAAGACCACCGCAGGTACTTTTCCCGGATGGCAATGAAGATGCTGCCCAGCTGCTCACTGATTGGAACCCGTCCACTCGCTGCTTCGCCGGAGAAGGGGCGACCACCACCGGATGCTGGCGGAGGAGGAGAGGCGACTGGCCACAGTCGCACATGGGTGACGGACGGACAACTCACGCACGCAGGCGCAACTGGCTCCGGAACTTCTTGCACGCAGGCAAGCCGGCCACCGGAAGGAGGAGGGAGAGAGCTCGCCGGAGGAGCGGGAAGGGAGACACGGCCACGACACAGGCATGCAACGTCGAGAGTTTGCCGGAGATAGAGCGGTCATCCGGGAACGAGAAGCAGGGGAGGAAGGAAAGGTACCTCGGCGATCACTCAGTTCGCCGGCTCCTTCCAGTTGACGACGTGGTGGCCGGCCGTGCCTTCCAAGGCAGTCTGAAAGTGAGGCTTCTTGACGACGGCAGCGGCGGCGACGGCACGAGGAGGACGAAGGCAGCGACGGCGGAAAAGACACAGGGAAGCTTGGCGTGCTCCGTCCACCCACCCACACCACCGGAGGCACGTCGCGAGCTTGGCGGAACGTCCGTCTTTGATCAGAAACTCCGGCCGATGGACGGACAGGCGGAGAGAGAGGGAGAGCACCCCTTTTTGTTTTCCGACGCCGAAGCGCGATATCACACGCCGTCCCAAATGACGGCTATTATTTTCTCTTTTCTACCTTTTTGCTCGAGTCCACGTGAACGTCGTGTCAACCACGTCGACGTCGCTTCGCGTCCACTGTACGCAACTCTCGCGCGATGCCGCTTTGGATCCGGATTCGGGTGGCGCCCGATCCGATCAGCAAATAACCAAAAGCAAGGCTGGGCTGGATTGGGCTATTATGCGGGCTAACACCTAGTGAGTGGGATAATGACATTTTATTCGCACTTCAAGACTATTAATACACATTGTTTACTAGTAAAGTTATTTGTTGTAAGCTCGTGAAATTCGGCGTTCTTTGGGTAACTTCTTAAAAGAACATTTCTCTTTACACTAAGTCATACCCACTAATTTGAGAGAAGTGATTGATGGACATCTCAAGTTATTGTTTTTTATTTGATTGTGCATATCTAAATAATATGGGCGGGCGTGAGATTTGCACATTGCCTTTTTTCCACGTCTGCCTCTTACGCTCATTACAAAAATCACCTCTCCTTCTCCACAAATTAATTAAACAAATATTAAACGGAGATCGTGTGTCCCCGTTCCCTCGTACAAATCTCACCAATCTGATCCTTCCTTTTCTTTTCTACACACGTACGCATTATCATATCGGATCCTACCGGATCCAGTGGCACGGATTGATCCACTTCTCTTGTGATCCGATATCCATCATTATGGCATTATCTTCCAACAATACCAATAGCGATACAAGTTAAGGGAACTAATAAATGCGCACACCTTTTTTTCATACTTCCTTTGTTTCTTTGCTATTGCCACTCAAGTCCCTGATTAAATTCCAATTTACCCCCTTCTAATTTTATAATATTACCGTTTCAGCATTATTATTTTCCTTACCTGCGAAACCAATTTGTACCTAACCCATGGGTCCTACATGATTTTTCAATCGTAAGGCGGGTAGGAATCAGGTACGTCAGCCGCCAAATTTGAGAACTGCATATGACTATTCCGTCTCACGTGTCCGCGGTACTGTGTCGTGCCCGTCGCGAGAACGAAGTCTTCCACCGTCGCATTCCTTGCTTCCTCTTCACGACGCCTCCACTTCTTCTTCCTCTTCTTCTTTCCCCTTCCTCTTCTTCACTCGATCGCTCCAATCCGAAGACCTTTTTTGCTGCGCGCTCGCGTCATCAATCTTTGTTTCTTTTGGCGCCGGGAGGCGGATGATGGAGAGGTACGAGCTGGTGAAGGATCTCGGGTCGGGCAACTTCGGCGTCGCCCGGTTGATGAGGAACAAGGAGACCAACGAGCTCGTTGCCATCAAGTTCATTGCGCGAGGCCAAAAGGTACGATCTGTGTTCCCCATAATGCCTGGTTTTGTTGTTGTTGTTGCTGCTGCTGCTGATCCTTTTTGTTATTGTTTTGTGTTCGCATCTTGGTCGCGTCCGTCGCAGATCAATGAGAACGTCGCAAGGGAGATCATTAACCAGAGGTCGCTTTGCCACCCCAATATCATCCGATTCAAAGAGGTAGAACCGTCAGCAGCAACGAATCCCCAATTCCTTCGTTTCCCAGGGTTTTTCCTTTGAATAAATCCTTGATTTATTCGCCGATTTGCTTCTTGGGGTCGCACTGCAGGTGTTTCTCACGCCGACGCATCTGGCGATCGTGATGGAATACGCCGCAGGTGGAGAGCTCTTTGAGCGCATTTGCCAGGCCGGAAGATTCAGCGAAGACGAGGTATTATTCTTTATCCCCCAATCCTTCCTCCACCTCTATTTGCCGAGAGTTCCTAATTCCTCCTACAATGTCTGTCGCGCGAGTCGCTCACTAACATTAGACTGTGCCCTCTCCAGGCCAGATACTTCTTTCAGCAGCTCATCTCCGGCGTCAGCTACTGCCACTTCATGGTAAAACCCCACCTCAAAAATCACATTTTTATTTCCCCCAAAAAGAACCATCTCTGCCGATGTCACCAAACGCACACAATGTTCTCAGAAAATTTGCCATCGGGATTTGAAGCTGGAGAACACGTTGCTTGACGGCAGCCCGGCGCCGCGCCTCAAGATCTGCGATTTTGGCTACTCCAAGGTTTTCGATCGTCTTGTCCCCTTTCTTTCCATTTCCAACTGAATTAAGATTCTTTTCTCGGCTAAAACTGTATTTTTTTTTTTAAAAAAAAAAAAAAATCTAAAACAGTCCTCGCTGCTTCACTCTCGGCCTAAGTCGACTGTTGGCACGCCGGCATACATCGCCCCCGAAGTCCTCTCCCGGCGAGAATACGACGGCAAGGTCAGTTCTGTAACTTTCTTTATTCTCCTCCCCCATTTCTTAATTTCTTTCGAGCTCAAGAGGGCCCCAGGTAGGATGGAGACGAAGACTCGCCGCGGAGCTTCTACATTGGAGAATGATTGATTACTGGACGTAACGTTGAAGTAGACGACAGCCAACCTGTGGGACCCTACCGTGGTTGGTGGAGAATTGTAGAACTATTTTTTTGGACTTTGAGGGACGTTGTGATTCTGACGTCCATTGAACATGAAGCATGAGTACTGTGGCTTTCCCCAATTACATTCCTCTTTTGTTGGGATTCCTGTGACAAATTAATTTCCATGTCCCCATTTTGTTCATCTCATCACACTCCTTTTCATCCAGTTACTACAAGCCGATATCACACAAAAATGGTACAATTGCAAAACATATCATTTCTTTATTTGGATTTTTGTGAGTTATCTAGTATGTCCTTGAGTAGGTTGAAGAGAAGTATAGAATTGCTGCCTGAGAACCTAAGCATAATTGCTTGAACAAACTTGTTTTGCCTAATCATCTGCAGCATTTCATTTTCTTTTCCTTCTAAATCTATTATTGCTAACTATGCAACTTGTTCTGATGGTGCAGATGGCTGATGTATGGTCATGTGGGGTAACATTGTATGTGATGCTCGTGGGACAATACCCGTTTGAAGACCTGGAAGACCCCAAGAATTTTAGGAGAACCATGGCGGTATCAGATCATCTCTACATTTTCCTTTTTGTTAATGTTGTGCCAGTCAGTTTAGCTAGTCTATCTACTGAGCAGGAGGTTGTGCTGTGTCTTGGATATGTTTGATGTTTTACTTTCTTGCTTGGACTGCAGAAAATAATGTCAGTGCAGTACACAATACCGGATTACGTTCATATTTCCCAGAATTGCAGACTACTTCTCTCCAGGATCTTTGTTGCTGACCCATCAAAAGTAAATCTAAAAGCCTTGTTCAGAAGTTCTACTGTAACTCTACATTGATTGCGAATTAGGATGAAAAATTAGTTTGCTTGTGCAGAGGATAACAATAGGGGAAATAAGGAACCTGCCCTGGTTCCTGAAGAACTTGCCCAAGTCACTAGGTGAGGCAGCACAAACAATGTACTACAAGAGGGACTACAGTGGCCCGCCATACTCCCCTCAAAGTGTGGATGAGATAATGAGGATTGTGGACGAGGCAAGGATCCCTTGGGCACCAACAGCGTCAGACTTTGCTTATGCTCCTGAAGATGAGCAGGATGAAAGCAAGCAAGAGAACCATGAGGCGGAGGAAGAAGATGAAGAGGATGAGTATGATAGGAGGGTTAAGGAAGTGCATGCCAGTATGGACATGGAATATTCAATTAATTATGAAAAGCAAACAGTTGCTTAATCTGTCTTTAGATGCTTAATTTTCCTAATTTATCTTAGTTTATGGTTGTTTACCCAATTTAACAAAAAGCAATGTTTCCTACACCAAGCCAGTGTAATATATCAGTATTAATAATATATATATTACTGCAATAAAAGCTAGTTTAATGTTCTTTGTGAGTCCTAACTAGCCAGACAAAAATTAATTTCATTCATTATTTTTACTAGGTTTCATTTTATTGTGCATTTAAAGTACCTCATGGCATATCTTTGAAGAATAAGGTATATTTAGTTCTTGAAGATAAGTTTGCACTGTAGATAAATTCAACATCTTGACTTGTAGATGGATCCATGAGATGGTGTGAATGCTTGCCCTACTTTTTAAATTGGCAAAGCCAACTTTACCTGTGTATTCTTCCTAAAGTAATGTAAAACCAAATGTATGTTGAAGGAATAAAGGAATTATGCGACATTTCAGAGGAATAACCTTTTTAGTTTAAAATGGACAACACTTTGTAGGCGAGTTTCATGTAAGGCATAGTCTAATATTCATGTTTTCTATTATATAAACGGTTGAGGCTAAATTTTAGGTAAGGGCTTTGCCCACTAATCTTAAGTAGGGGCACATTAGAACCGTCCATATTTTAGGACTTTTCTTTTCAGATTCATTTCAAGATAAACATTTCTAATATGACTTTCAAGATAGGCAGTGACCTTGGCTCTTGAAATTTTTCCTCAGGGATACCAGTACCGACCAACCAAAGAGGAATACTTCCGGTAGTATGGCCATTTTTCTTACTTTTCTCTCAATTTTACATGCTAGTCAAAAACAAACATGGATAATTATGAGGATGGTATCGTTTGGGATAAGAGAATTTCTACTATTCTCTTTCTTTTCTTTAATTGAAGAAATAATTAAAAAATAAAATAGCAAGTACAAAATTGAGTAATAAACCTTATTATAGATTGGTACGATACAATTTTCATTTGGATTTGATTGTGACATAGCTTTATAACTAGAATTAGATTTATCGTTAAGTGAACTACATTGCGGATATTAACCCCACAAAATAGATGGTAGGTACAATTAGTCCATAAACAGTCAACTATCACACTATAAAAATTGGATATGTTTGATCTATAGTCACTGGGGGTCTCCCAAAAAGATTTACTAAATTCATTCAGTTGTTTTAAAGAATCAAAACGGCCGATTATCAATGAAATCTCTTGTCGACTCTATGTGAAATATTCGTTTGGCCGAGGACTTCTAAACACCTTGTAAGCTAAACTCATACTAATGAATAACCAACCCGGAATGAATAGAAAATGTATAATAATGCTATGAATGACCTAGTATCGAATATTATATTGCTAGTAATATCAGAAAGACCGTTCTCTCGTGCTTTCAGACATTCTGAGCTTTATAAAATTTTATACATTCAAAAAAGGGAATCGATTCCTTCAAATATGGGATCAGTAAATGAAAATTTACTTATATTTAATCTCTTACATTGTCAATTTTGTATCAAAGTTTATTTTAAATATACCAAATCAATATGGCTATTGTAATACCCTGATCCAATTGGGCCAGGCCAAAGGAGGTTGGGCTGGGTGGTGGCCCAAGCCCACGTCAAGGAAATGAACCCAAATCCAAGTCGAGGGTGGGGATTGAGTCAGCATTTGAGTCAACGCTCGAATCAAAAGACGTAAGCGGTGAATCCGGTGATTTTGGTAGATGCCAGTGGCTGGTTCCTTCGACGACATTAGTGGGTTCTTCGGCAGGCACAGACGTGAGCGCTTCCTTCTGCAGCGCTGATGGCGAGCTCGACGGAGGCAGCACGTGCAGAACGGGCGGTGCTGATGAAGCCTTCAAAGCGAACGCCGAGAGGAATAAAATAGAGGTTTTTCCCTACTCGTTCCAGCATCTTCTTCCCCTATTTCTGGTGAGATCTTCTTCTCCTTCTTCAGCTTCATCGACGATGATCTAGGCGGCGCTTCCGACGGCGACAAGGGCTGAGGGCAAGGCCTGAGTACCTCCCTTGCCGCACACCCTTTTCTACTTGAGCTCCTCCATCCCTCCCTTCTCCAAGGAAGGTAATCGAACGCAGGCGTGCGTTCATGTTGCAGACACCTCGGCGCGATGAGTCAAACGCTTGTGGCATTCTAACTGAGGCTAAGTCAATGGAAGCACGGTCAAAATCGAGCTAAGAATTGGAATTGAAATCAGGTGATGGAATTTCTGATTTCGACGCTTGTTACCAGGAGGAAGGCTGGCATGGAGGAAGGAAGAAATTAGGGTGTGACAAATCGGTATCATAGCAAACTTTGACTTTGATGACAAATCGACATGTAGAGAGAGGGCAGGATCGACCAAGACCAATGGGATGCTTCCTGTGCAAAGGACTACATTGGATGCGCGATTGCCCAAACCGAGAGTGGATTGCAGCAATCGTACATCGAGAGTTCGCTGAGAAAGAGGTAGTTGATGATGAACCTGTAGTGACATGCGTAAGAGTAATGGCGTTGAACACGATCAAAGCAATGTCAGCCTCTAGAGGAGCACGATTGATGTATATTCCGATGCAGAAACATGAGGTCAAGGTGGTGGCGATAGTCGACACCGGTGTGACTCATTTATTTGTATTGAAACAAATGGCTGCACAGCTTGGTTTGCTGTTGTGTCCGCAAGTGCACAAATATTTCGAAGTAATAAAAAGATATCGAACCACAGAGACCTTATTGTTTAGTACCAACTAGTTATTTTCTCACTAGCTAAGCAATCGACTATGATGCTAGTAAATGACAGGAAGAGCGTACAGATAATCAGAGAGAAAACTGGGACTAGGGTTTCATCCACCTTAATTTCAATGACTAGATATGAATAGATGTTCGTCAATCAAATTTTATCATGATAAATATATAATTTACTTCACATAAAGAAATCATCTCGCTTTCGCGCAGACAATTCACAAAGAACCGATCCTCACTTTCATGCAGGATCTATTCAATGCTGAAGATACGTAAATAATTGATAAAGAACTCAAGGATTACTTTCGTGCATCTGAATTCTAAATCAATTATCTCAAGTGGAAACTGAAGGATCACTTTCGTGTATCCAAATCTCAACACAGGTTCTACTTAAGGTTCTCCAACGTTCCGGTACTCAATTTCTTGCAATACCTCCTACGTTTATCACAGTAACTCAATCCTAGATTCAGATTATCAACATGACAATTATATTCCTAAAATCAAGAAATAAGAATAGACCTAATTTCTTACGGTAAGTTCTTAGCATTCAATTTTAGGGTTCCAAGTTCTCAAGCAAATCACCTTTCAGTCCATATTGCGAAAACTCTAAAACATAATGATAATATGAAACTATGGAGAATTAAAGACAATCGTCACAAAAGTAGAATTATCATATTAAAATTATCATGACGAAATAAAAATTATCTAGTCATATAAACTCAAAGGGGATTACACCCCATGTCCCATAAAGATGTCTAAGCTAGCATGGATGAAGAATTACAATAAACCATAGTTAGAATGATCAGAAATCGAACAGAAAGGGGAAAAACAACTAACAGCACGGCTGTAATGAAAATTACAGCCGTAATTTCCGTGATGAACAGTGCAGGCACCCACAATTTCTTTGATTTCTCCTCCGATCGACCTCCTTTCACTCTGAAACTTCTGAGATATCATCTCCTCCTCCAGGCGAAGCTTCCTTGTGAAAATCGCGGCCTGAGGTGGCCTCTACGCCTCTCGGAATGATGCCAAACCCTAAGGACGTCTCCTCTGATTTCTCCTTCGATAGTGGATTAAAATTTGGGTTTTCGCTCCCCCCCCATCTTCTCCTTGTTGAGACGAGTTTATAGCTTCTTTTGGATCTCAAATTGATGGTGTAGATCATCCGAAATCGTCCGCACAAGATTTGGGCTTCAAAAAGTTCAGAAGAATCGCGCGTCTAGGTTGCAATTACGGTCGTGAAAACAGTTATGGTAGTGCCGTAATCTCAGTAGAAGTTCTCGGTACAGAAATCATCCGGAATTACGGTACCGTAAAATCCACTACGGTCGTGCCGTATTTTCTTCTGTAGATTTCTGGACTGAAATTACGATACGTAAAATTGGTTACGGTGGTGCCGTAATTCTTGCGAAACTTTTTGTTCAAAATTGTCCCAAAATACGGTAGTGCTCAGAAATTACGACAGTGCCGTGTTTTGTTCTATAGGTGCAGTGAAAATATGGTACTGTAATTTAGTTTATGACCCTACCGTATTTTGGTCTAAAGCTCTGTTTTTCTTGAAATTTGACGGGTAGCTTCGTCTCAACGTCTGGAATTCATTGGTGTGCTCAAAGCCTCCAAAATCCATTAAAATATAGCACTTTTTACCTAAAAATTATCAAAAATAAGAAATGGTGTAGATTATGCAATATTTGACAAATCAGGCTTAAAAACAAGCAAAAGAGCATAAATATGACACAAAAGTACTTATCAAATGACACAAAATTTACTATATATTTTAGTGTCATCAAACACATAAGGCTCAAACTTTGCTTGTCCTCAAGTAAATAAATAAAGAACAATGCTAAGTATAGAAAATATATTTTTTTATGAAAAATAAATTTCTAAAATATATTCACTTATGAAATATTTCACCAATCGTTACACAAAATTTCAGATAAATACATCGTCCTCTGAATTTAATCTTTAAGATTCACAACTTTGATCAAATAAAATTTTGCAATTCGCATAATAAACAGAATTTTAGTCTCATGATTTCACCTTTGTTTCAATTTAAATCTATCATACTTTTGTTTACAGGAATAGGATATCTAAAATCTTTTTCCACATCAAAATCTTGCTTTTCTAAATTTTCTTTTATTATATTTTTGATGGTATGTATCCACATAGATACACACTTTTTATTTGGACTTCAACTCTTATCTTCGGTACCATTGTCAATTATACACAGTGCCAAGTAGAAGAGTCATTTCCTTTTTTTCTCTCTCTCTCTCTTTTTTTTACATATTTCAACCCATATCTTTGGTACCACTACCAATTTTATGCAATGCCAAGTAGGGGAGTTATTTCTCTCTTTTTGGATCTTGGATTCTTTCTTCCCAACAAATAGTAAAATAGACTAAACATCAACTAGGTTTATCAATTGACATCAATTCAAAAATTACACTCATATGCTAATTTTATTCAAGAAAGATGTTTCACTCTTAGATTGCATTCATCAAACAACATACCTACCCAAAAACCTTATGCATCAATCAATGAAGGATTTCAACAAGTAGATATATATTGAAGAAATAAATTCAACATAATAGACATATTTCCATTCATAGGCATTGACATGCATAAACATTCATCATCATAGAAAAATTTACACACCTCTTATCATATGGATTCAAGTCATAAAAATTTTTAAACATCAAAAATGTCAAAATCAATGCAAAAGTTGTGAAGCATGAAACTCATAGAATCATAGTCAAAAGTGTAAAATGATAGATTCAAGAAACCACATTGAATAGAAATCTCGGTGGGTGATACAATCATAGCAAATATCAAAAACAAATCAAGTAGCAATACCATACAACCATATCGAATAAGATCACTAGAAAGTGCAAACAATACTCACAAAACTATATAGCAAGCTCAATGAATGTTCGGGGTGTAGCATCAGGGTAGGTGCGATTGGGTCCAAAGAAGCGCCTTTTGAAAATTTACCTGCACAATTTAAGATACATAAGGCTCAGATCAAAAACAGTATCTTACTTTAACTAAAATAGAAATCAGAGATATCGTCAATGGTTTAAAGAGGGTGCCGGTAGAAAGAGCTGATGCAGGCAAGAAGCAGAGGTGGATCAGACGCTAGCTGAAGAGCTGCTAGTGATGAAGATGATGGTGCCGACAGTAGAGTGATGATGAGTAGTCTCCAGTGGCCAACTGTAGACTACAGTCCTGGAGGCAAAGTTGTCGATTGGTGGGCAGTGAGAGATGATGCTGCATAGATAAAAAATCAGAGTCAATAATGAAGATTCTACTGCAAAAATAAATAAAATCAATGGAAACAGAAGCAACAAAAGAAATAAGAGGCTGTTGGTGGTGCTCTGGCAATTTTTTTTCTGGTGGAAAGCGATGTAGCTGGAAGTAGATTGCCGGCTAGGAGATCTGAAAATGATGAGCGCTAAAGAAGAAGACAGAATCAGTCGGGCTGGTAATCTGAGGTGCTATGAATCTGGAGAAGATGCTGCAGGTGTCCAAGGATAGCAGAGCAGCATACTGATTCAGTTATGAAAAGTAGGTATACCCAAGAATAAGATTTAATGATCCACAAAAAAAATAGATAGAACCATGAAGTAGAATAAAGCTTGTTCTTTCCGGGCGTATGAAAATTAAAGAATCAAAATCTGTTAGGAATTTAGGGTATTAACAGAAAGAGGGCTACTCAGATTTCTAAATGAAAAACTGCACAGAAATTAATCATTTACCAAAAGTTGCTATACTTCCTAGAATGATCAGAAAATATTTTCATGAAAACAACAAATCTAAGAAATAGAATGAAACATGTACTTCCAATTTCAAGTGAAAGATCAGGGTTCCAACTCATCAAAGCATCTTAAAAATCTGCAGCAAAAATGCTAATGAGATCAATCAAACAAAACTGTTGTATAAATTAATCAAGTATCAAAAGATGCTATGTGTTATAGGATGATCCATGGTCTTTAAATTCAATAAAAATATCCAAATAATAGAAAAAGATGAGTACTTCATGTTCGTGCCAAAGATATAAAATTTTACCACCCCAGTTTCTTAAAATCACTACGAGAAAACACATAATCAGATAAGTAGAATGTAGGTTTCAAATTACGGGCGTGAAATTCCTTGCGGCAGTACCGTAATATGCACAAAATTCTCAGGTCAGAAATATGTTGGAATTACGGCACCGTAAAAATGGTTACGACAATGCCGTATTTTGCACAAAAATCTCAATACTTTTGGATCAAAAATCACTCAAAAATACGGCACGTGAAAATAATCATGGTGGTGCTGTAAAAGATGAAAAACTATCGGGTCAAAAATCAGCTAAAATTATGGTACCATGAAAAAGATTACGGTACCCGCCGTATTTTTCACAAAACTTCAGAAAAGTCTCGGGTAAGAAATCAGCTGAAATTACGGCACCGTGGAAAATATTACGGCAGTGCCATATTTTGCGCAAAATTTGATTTTCCCGGCAAAAAGAAAAGAAAAATAAACTAACATAAAAGAAACTAAGCTAAGTAAGAGTGCTTGGGTTGCTTCCCAAGAAGCACTAATTTTTAGGTCCATAGCTTGACCAAAAATCAAATTTCATGGCGAAGCAGGTGGATTAGTACCATAGTAAATAGCATGTAATTTTCTGCATTTTCGTTGTCAAAAAAGTTTAGCCACTAATCCAAACATCCAAAATTTCATGTAAATCACAATCAACGTGGCTTTCTCGAATATGCAGAAATCAAAATCAATTTTAAAATAATCAAAATCAGAAGGGACTTTTCTAAATCAATTTCTTCTTATTCCAAATCAAATGAACAAGCTTGTTGTGCTATCTGGGTTTCCAAAATTTTCTTATGAGCTGTTAAAGATTCTACTTGAGAAGCAAGCTGACTAATTATCCCTTTAAGATCTTCAATTTCCTTACTTCGATTTGTCATGATTTGAATTTGACTTGTCATGAATTTTTCAAGCATGGGTTTTAACCTAGATTTCTCAGTATCCTCAAAGTATAGTTCAGAAACATGATTTGGAGGAGTTAAAATTTGGCAATCAGAAGTATAATGATCAAAACATCCAGAAATATCACATCTAATAGAAGAATAAGATGTCCTAGAAGGGTGCATACAAGAGTGTAATTTCAATTTGTTTGCAAGAGTGCAAATGAATCATCTTCATACTTACCTTGTGGTATGTATACCTCACCTCTTTCAGTTGCCCACGAGTAGTGATTAAAAGACATATATTCAAATCTATCAAGAAAAGAAAGATTATCCAACACTAATCAATCAAAATTTTATCAGAATAGAAAATAATATAAAACACAAGCAAATAAAAAAAAATCAGAAATCATAGTTCTGTCACAACTTGTGAAAATCCAAAACCTGCAAAAACAGAAAACAAAGTTAAAACAAAAAACAAATAAAACTTAGTTTAGCAATACTAACAACTATTTTGATATTAACAAAACTAAGGTCCCCGGCAACGGCGCCAAAAACTTGTTATGCCCGCAAGTGCACGGATACTTCGAAGTAATAAAAAGATATCGAACCGTAGAGACCTTATTGTTAAGTACCAAATAGTTATTTTCTCACTAGTTAAGCAATCGACTATGATGCTAGTAAATGACAGGAAGAGCATACAGATAATCAGAGAGAAAACTGGGACTAGGGTTTCATCCACCTTAATTTCAATGACTATATATGAATAGATGTTCGTTAATCAAATTTTATCATGATAAAGATATAATTTACTTCATATAAAGAAATCATCTCGCTTTCGCACAGACAATTTACAAAGAACCGATCCTCACTTTCATGCAGGATCTATTCAATGCTGAAGATACGTAAATCATTGATAAAGAACTCAAGGATCACTATCGTGCATCCGAATCTCAACACAGGTTCTACTTAAGGTTCTCCAACGTTCCGGTACTCAATTTCTTGCAATACCTCCTACGTTTATCACAGTAACTCAATCCTAGATTCAGATTATCAACATGACAATTATATTCCTAAAATCAAGAAATAAGAACAGACATAATTTCTTACGGTAAGTTCTTATCATTCAATTTTAGGGTTCCAAGTTCTCAAGCAAATCACCTTTCAGTCCATATTGCGAAAACTCTAAAACATGATGATAATATGAAACTATGGAGAATTAAAGACAATCATCACAAAAGTAGAATTATCATATTAAAATTATCATGATGAAATAAAAATTATCTAGTCATATAAACTCAAAGGGGATTACACCCCATGTCCCATAAAGATGTCTAAGCTAGCATGAATGAAGAATTACAATAAACCATAGTTAGAATGATAAAAAATCAAACAGAAAGAGGAAAAACAACTAACAACACGGCTGTAATGAAAATTACAGCCGTAATTTCTGTGATGAACAGTGTAGGCCCCCACAATTTTTTTGATTTCTCCTCCGATCGACCTCCTTTCACTCTGAAACTTCTGGGATATCGTCTCCTCCTCCAGGCAAAGCTTCTTTGTGAAATCGCGGCCTGAGGTGGCCTCTACACCTCTCAGAATGAGGCCAAACCCTAAGGATGCCTCCTCTGATTTCTCCCTCGATAGTGGATTAAAATTAGGGCTTTCGCTCCCCCCGTATTCTCCTCATTGAAACGAGTTTATAGCTTCTTTCGGATCTCAAATTGGTGGTCTGGATCGTCCGAAATCGTCCACACAAGATTCGTTGAATAGAGGCCAAGTCAATGGAAGTGATGATATGCATTTATATAGTATTTTTAGTATACTTTTACCACCAATTATCTCTCTTTTCTATTATGTTTTTACTCATTTTGGCTTAAATTCTTTTGTTTGTTCAGAATCTTCAACCTTCTTCCAAACATCGAGATGAAGTCAGTCACCAAATTTCATGCAAATCGGAGCTAGTTTTAAATTTCATGCCCGTGATTTTTATCACGGCTATAATTTTTGCTGCTTAGCTTTTTGTTGTTCGCAGAAGCCCTTAACGATCATATTTTTTCACATAATTTGGAGGGTAGCTGTGCCTTAGGGAGGAGATGTCATACACCAAATTTCAGAGCAAAGGGGGTACAAACGAGGGAGAAATCAGAAAAGGCGTCAATGGAATTTGTTCTCTCGTCGAGAGGTGTAGAGGGCATCTCAGGCAACGAAACTTGCTGAAAAGTTTTGCCCGAGGGAGGAGAGAATGCATGCAAAATTTCAACACGAAAGGAGTTCTGGATTGGGAGAAATCAACGAAAAACCAAACGCGCTACAATAACCTTCACGCGGAGCCGGCAACACTTCAAAGAAAGAATTACGGCAGGGTGTGATTATTTTCACGGCCGTGATTTCCCAGATAATTCAGATAGAAGGAATTATGGTCGTGGCCATAATTATTTTCACGGCTATAATTCTTTGACAGGAATACATAGAAAGAATTACGGGCATGCCCGTAATTATTTTCATGACCGTAATTTTGTTGACCGAATTCGGTGTTGACCTTGTTTCTTGCCCGATTTGGCTCGTTTTTGAGCCAAATTTTGGGGAAACTCTAACTAAGTGATGGGGAACTATATAAGCTACCAAAGGAGTGATTATTGGAGGCTTTTGGCAAGGATTTAATGCAAAATCAATAAAGAGGTGAAATCAAGGGTGACTGACGGTGGGAGGCATTTCTTCACCAGAAAAACTCTATTTTTCTGACCTTTTGGCGTCGACCTTCATGAGGGAGCATCATACTACATCCTCCTTAATGATTTATATTTTTATTTGCCAATTTTATAATCAAAACATGGATTCTTACAACATGAACATGAACACCATGCTAGCGTAACTTCTTCTTTAGGACTAGGGCTTAGCATTCTTTGTATTATGACTTAATCATTGATTTTTCATCTTTTGAAGTGATTTACTTGTGTTAGAATGAATTATAATTGCGTTTATTTATATGTTGATTATTGGCCATAATTTGTATGTTAGAGATGTCGCAAGAAGTCCTGAGAGGGAATTGCGACATCAGATCTGCAGTTTTTGACAAGTTGATTTGAACACGAGAGTAGTTCTAATCAGCTTGAGGGATTTCTTATAATTATCAATAACTCATTGGGTTTATTTCGAATTAATAACCACGGGAGTAGAAGATTAATTTGGATAAACACCGGATTATACAGCTGACATGTCCCGCACAAGTACACGGTAATGTCGAAGTAATATACAAGATTGTCAAACCCACAGGGAGCAAGGTTAGGTAATAAAAAGTCCAAGTCTCGATAGCTAAGTGATTCAAAATCGTGTTTTTGTAGTTAATAAGTGAAAATAAGAAATCAAACACAACGATGAGGAGGTTATCTATATGGGAGAGATCGGGACTTTGGTATCTACCACACTGATGAGTCTAACTACATTAAAAGCTATCTATTTTAAGAGTTCATAATATTACATAAGGAATCCTCCCAAAAGTACAGGATGCCCTCTCTCAGTCGATACACCCTGGTGCTTATCTAGAACGATCTCCTATTCTCGCGGTGGATGTTCTAAATAAACCCAATGAGTTCGATGGACTATTATGTTACCCTCGAGCGAAATCCAAGTACTCTCGTGTCAAGGATTCGTAAGTTTTACCTAGGGAATCTACCAGCATAATCTTTCTCTCGGTCAGGATCACGTCGACTATCACACGATGCTACGTGGCCAAAACAATATCATGAAGTAACTACACCAAGGTAAAATATGCTCATACAAACTTCAAAATAACAGAATAAATTAAGATTGCATGAAAGAATCCATCAGTGGGCTTCAACCAAGTCTTGACAAAGGATTTTAAGCTACAATAGTCATGAAAGCTCGCATAAATCTCTCTAAAATATTAGGAAAATTGCTACAAAACGTTTTGGAGAGGAAGTAGAGGATGAACCAAATAAGATCCCCAAAAATTGTGAAGATCTGACTCTCCAATCTCTAGAAATCGTCCCGAAATCGCTGTGTCGCCTCTTCCGTTCACCCTGACTATTTTGTCCGCTAATTTCTCAATAATTTGGAAACAATAAAGAGGGATTTTATATTCTTTGGATTCGTCTCTCTCTTAGCTTTCCAAAACATATTTTCTTGCCTTTTTTGGATTTTTCTAGGGCTTGAAATAGAAAAAAAACCGAGTGGGGGTCGATCTGCAAAGTTATGATCACCGGTGAACCCCGTCGGGTTCACCAGGCCGTGAAGTCTACTGTGGAGTTCTGTCGAGTAAAATCACCAGTGAACCCCGCTGGGTTCACCAGCTGGTGAAGTCTTCTGTATGTTTCTGGGCGAACTTCCTTTGAGAGAATCACGGGTGAACCCCACCATGTTCACCAAGCTGTGAAGTGCTCTATGAACTTTCAGATATCTAGCAAAAACACCGGTGAACCCCGCCGGGTTCACCTGGCCGTATTTTTCAAAGTAGCTCGGATTGGGCCCAAATGATATGTAGCTTCGTCTTCACGTAAGGAATCACCCCATAACTTTAGAATCTTCAAAAGACTTCAAAGTTGGGTGATTTTACCTGAAATTCCACATGAATGAGAAAAAGTGAATATTCCGAAGCAAACAAGTGAATAAGCCTAAATAGAGTATAAAAACATTAAAATATGCCTAAATTTGAGATAAAATAATTCTAGAAATTACTGTTAAAATGCAAGGCATCAAATACTCCCAGACTTAAATCTTTGCTTGTCCTCATGTAAAAAAATAAATGAATTGCATGAAAGGTATGAGAATAATCATTCTAGTTGAAAACGTACTTCCAAATCAGAAAAACATCTACTAGTTATCCAACGTCTAATCAGAAGAAATCAAGTGATCAGGTGTTATAGAATGTTCAGCAGTTTGATCCCACAATTTTCAGAAGTTAAGGAACTCAGCTAGCAGTAATCCAATTAATCCAAATCTACTTGTTGGGATCAACTCAATGTATTATTAAGGATGCAAAACTCCAATGGCTAATAATGATATCAGACTTCAACTCAAGTCCTTAAGCACCATTGTCAATTTTTCGTAGTGCCAAGTAGAGGAGTCTCTCTTAGATTTCAACTCTTGTTCTTAGGTACCACTGCCAATTTTTCGTAGTACCAAGTAGAAGAATCTAAGAGTTTTTTTAAGATGTTGATAAAGCTTTTCATTTAATCACAAATGTAGTTTTCTCCCAACAAGAGAAAGGATTCAAGGAACGAATAAGTAGATGTATATCTTAATATGAAATCACATGTAAACTACCAGCATAAGTTAATTGAACATTCTCATAAATATTTGATCCACTAATGAATAGTCTAGAATAGTCCAAATCAGAAGAGTTAAAAATCATAGAGCGAACGGATATGATCATAGAGTATTTCTAATCGGATGTTGCATTCAACAAATTATGATTACTTTAAACCAATCATGAATTCAAACTCAATGAATAGATCTAGCTATCATAGGATCAAAACTATTTCATAGAGCATGGTGGACACATTATTAAACTTTGAACCACAACATCAAAATATATCCAGATGATAGCATGCATAGTCCATTCACATATTAACATCATGATAATAGGGATCATCACAAAATACTAGTATGATGCTTGTAAGAAATTAGAATATGACACATCACAGTTAAGGGGCCTAAAAATGGGACTAGGCCCTCGAATGGTGGCATATAAGAACAATGCCAAATAAACAGCCAAACAGTCAAAGTTAAGCATCAAGAACAAGAACCAGCAGAAATAGTAAGTCAAATGGCAGCAGAAGATAAAGAACTAGAAAGGAGACAACTCACCCACTCTAAATATTGCATAGTCCTCTATGCGAAGCCATGTACGTGAGAAGAGTAGGTGGCAGGCTGATTGCTGGGGGGGGGGGGGTCTACTTCTTCCTCCGCAGTTGAGAGCCTTGAGCTTTGGAGCTCTTGCCCTTACTGCGAAATGAGTAATCTGGCTCATCCTCCTAGTCGGAAGAGATGGCTACATATGAAAAACTAGTCAAGTCTGGCTCATCCTCCTAGTCAAGTCTTCAATCGAAATCAGAGTGGCGCCAGCTTTGGAAGCGTGGTGATGGATTTGCGGTTGGAGGAAGGGATGCTTGCTTTCGGCTTCTGGCATGGGCTGATCTGCTAAAGGGACTCGCAACCCTTGGATGCACGATAGCATGTCACATGGCTCGTGACAAGTTATGTGTATGAAAAGGGCTATGACCATATCGACCAAACTAGCATGTCTGTGATGGTTTATTATTCTGTCCATAGCATGCCTGTGATGTTTTTCCTTTGCTGCCATAACCATAGGAAAACTGCATGCTAGAAAAGAATAAAATCAACATGCAAAAACTCTCATTGAAATATCAAGTCAATAGCCTTCTAACGCGTAGCCCTCATCAAACTATCGATCGGTGGTGTTGTGAACTGTTTCCCACCCTCGTGGGACACACCCACTTATCTTTAGAAGGTGTGCGGTGACAATGATTTCCCCAGTCCAGTTTTAACCTGGGCGTGCCTTCGCAAGGAAATTCGTTGGCCCTGGGCATAACGGTTAGGACCAGACTTGACTAGTTTTTCATATGTCACTGACATAATGAATCACTAGAGGCAGCTGTTGAGAGGATAGGGTTCTGTGTTGTATCCAGCCCTCGCTAGACACAGGGCGCCTAGTCTGTCTTAACTAAGAGGAATTGTGCGCGGCACAATTGGCTGGCATGCCTACCTAAGGAAACATGAGACTCTCTGTGCATCTCAACTCACCCTCGTGAGTCGCAGAGACCTCGTGTGAAATTAGGATCCTACTCACGTATTTCCAAGTTGATTTTTGAGAGTTATCAACTCGTTAAGGAAATAGTGGGAGTATAGCATTTAATTTAAAGTCCTTGTTAAATGCTTTATCATAGTACTTATTTTTCTGATTTGCTTATTGTAGATGATTCCATCTCCTGAACCTAGATTGAAACTTCTTAAAAATAAACTGGATGGAACAAATTGGACAAGATGGTTCAGACTTTTGTCCAAACTTCTAGAACATGAGAATATGGTATATCTTCTTGAAAGACCTCCAACCCAGCCCTGTATATATTTTTGTACAGAGTGGGAGTGGAATGTCTATCTTGAACATTGTGTGGATAGTGAACATTACACTGCTCTTATTTTGAGGTGCTTGACCCCTGAGGTCCAGGTTGAGTGTGATGAGATGGGGATTTATGATATGATCATACATCTTCGACGTCTCTTCACATCGGGCACTTCAAATAGTAATCAAGAGAGTGTTGTTGGATCTTCTGGGTGTTTGCTTGAATCCAAGAATGACTATGGTTCCGTATCTTCGAAGCTAAAACTTCGGAAGACTGGGAATGCATGGAAATTTCAGGATGGATTAAGGCCCAGGAAGAGCATGGCACAAAAGAAGGGATGTTATCCATCTGCTTCAGGTATTGTGTTACTGAGGTCTTTATGTCTACTTCTTATTCATGGGTACTGGGTACCGCATGAGGAGCTTACATATGTTTTTCATATGCAGGGGCTCAAAAGAAGTAGGACAATAAGGCTTGGTGGGATCGACTTTCGAGTTAGGGACGGAGCATTGGATGCTGCTGTTGATGTCATCTCACTACCTTCAAAGACTTCAACTAGAACTTTGCTATTATGTACTAGCTTTTGTATTAGAACATTATGTCCATTATTTTGAATGGATTTTCAGTTTGAAATAAATTGGTATTTCCTTAAATCTGGAATGTTCTATAGTAGTGGTACAATTGATGATAGCTTGTAGTTCTGTATGTAACACTGGATAGATCAAGTCCAAAGATTCAATCAATACCATCTCTTTGCATTGTCTCTTGGGCCATAAGACATAAGTCACATCCAAAAGTCCATGGACTATTGGGATTATTATCCTTTCAGGGTTATGATATATGTGAGCCTTGTCTAATGGACAAGATGGCAGATGCTACCTTCATTTAGGAAGGAGAGAGAGGTTAGATGTTTGTTGGATCTAGTGCACAGCAATGTGTGTAGACCCATGGAGACAAGCACTAAGTGGTATACTTCATTAAGTTGGGATATGTCATATCCAACACGTAACTTTGGAGAAATCCAAGAAGTTAAGAAATGAAGTATAGAATCGAATTGGAGAATCTATTAAAACCCTTTGATTGGATCAAAGTAGGAAGTGAAGAATTTGATGACTATCTTGAGGAGTGTGGGGTTGTCTCACAGCTTACTTGGAACACCACAACTGTGTGGTGAAATTCAAAGAAATAAAAGGGAACACATTGGATGTGGTTCCACCTTTGAATAGTCATGCAAATTTACTTCCTTTAGAGGCCATGCAAGCAACTGTTCTGACACTCCATAGTGTGTACTTGTGGGGCACTGAAAGTGCTGCTTCTATCCCGATGAGAACAAAAATATTTGTTGCTCAAACTGCTGTCTTTCTTGAGGAGATATTTTTTTGAAAGAAGCTGGTGGGAGTAGATTTGATTAGGACAAGGTCCAAAAATCAACCACAATACAGTTAGACACAAATGGAGAGTAGATTCACACATGCAGGTTGAAAAGTCAACCTGAGGTTCAAGTAACACAGGAATCACATGAGTCTGAATGGATTCGAAATACTCTCACAGGTTGTGGGCATGACGAATTTTTCATCTAGGATGAACCTAAAGACTTATGAGGAAATGGAAGCGGTCAGTGGACCAGATTCCAAGAAATGGCTGAGCGCCATAAGAACCATAATGGACTCCATGTCTGCTAATCAAGTGTGGGACTTGATTGAGCCGCCAAAGGGGTAACACCCAGAGGCTGTATGTGGATCTTCTTGGAAGATAGACATGAAAGGTAACATTGTTACCTATGATGACAAGCTAGTGAATGAAATTTCGGATAAGTCCACTGGGTGGATATTGATGAAATTTTTCACCGATAGCTTTGTTTGAGTCCATTAGGTATCTACTTGTCTTAATTGCATGTTCTGTTATAGCGTGTTGTTATGAAAATTGCTTTTCTTAATGGACGTCTGGAAGAGGATGTCTAGATGGAAATAGCCAAAATATTTTCATACAGTCACCATAAAGATATGTATGGTATTATACAAGTATCCTGTGTTTACAAGAAGATCAGTGGGAGCATCATAATGTTTCTTGTTCTAATTGATTGACGATATTCTCCTCACTTGAAATGACATCCCAGCTCTTCACGCGGTGAAGTACAGGCTTGGAATGTATTTCGAGAAGAATGACCTAGGGAATGCAGCCTACATCCTAGGCATGTGGATCAACTGGGATCCAAGAAAGTCATTGCCCTTTAGTCAATCTACGTTCATCCAAGAGATTCTGGAGAGGTTCATGTTGGATCATTCCAAAGGATGATACCTTCCAGAGAGACATGGTCTGATTCTCTGCATGATGCAATGTCTTTTGACACAGCAGGAGAGAGACAACATGATTCTATAGTCCTAATACATTGGGTATAGGATAGATCATGTTTTGTGCAACTAGCACAAGACTATGTGTGGCGAATGCTTGGAGCATGGCCAGTAAGTTTCAATCAGATCCTAGTGTTCAAACACTGGATAGCTGTGAAAGCAATCCTTCGTACTTGGGAAGTATAAAGGATTGAATTTTAGTCTGTGATAGACAGGAAGAACTTTGTGTACTGGGTACACTGACACTTCGTTCCGATCTAATGACTATCGATCACAGTCAGGATTTGCTTTTTGCCTTGATGTGGTGTTGTTGGCTGAAAGAGCTTTATGCAAACTACAGTGGCAAATTCTACAATAAGGCTGAGTACATTGCAGCTTCTTGTGGCAGCCAAGGAAGCAGCTTCATTCATTTGAACTTGATTTAGTCCCTGATGCTTGATGGTCCAGTATAGTTCTTACTGGGGCCGTAAGAATGTGTAAAGGAACTTAGCACTCAAGTATGTACTGCAGCGATATCATCTGATCTTAGAGATCATGGATAAAGATGATGATTCAAACTAGTTAAAATAAACACAGATAGCAATCTGGAAAAACCCACTGACGTAGCCTCTGGCGCAGCGGAAGCTAAATAAGTCATACTAGAGACATAGGAACTGATTAAACATCAGTTGCCCTTGGTCTTAGTGCAAGTGGGAGATTGTTGGTGTATATGCCCTGCAGACCAATGTATGGACATGGTCAGGCATTGTTATGAAAGTACTTTGATAGAATTATTAAAGGCATGGTCGTTATTATGCAGACTTCTCTACCTGCGTAGATGTATTGAGTTGCATATATAATGTCCCAGGAGTTTGGATTGGATCCATTCTCACAAGCTATCCCCAGTCAAGGTACCTTAGCAGATATGGGACAGCTTTGGTACATGTGAGACTGGTGTATGGGCTGGTTAGGTGCGGGGCACAGTAACGCAGACATACAGGTGCATTGGATGCACTGGAGTGATCCATCGTGAGGATTGATTTGTCTAGTCAACAAGTCAATCTCACATGCAAGAGGTTTGCATTGATCCTTAGACTTGAGGTATTCATGTCTAGATTTGATGATGGGTATGCTTTAATACAGTCTTACGTCTCTCCGTAATTGGGAGATCAAAACGACTGTCATTGGGCATGTCATAAATCATGTAGAGGCATGGATGACTAATAGTAGGATTTGTCCCTTCCATATTGGAAGCATGATATCCACCTCGGGGCGCCCCACCTTATTGGTGCATGACAGGAATGTGTGGCCACACTAGTTAAGTCATGACCAATGCATTGGATAATAAACTTGAGACTATTCCAATGGCAGGATATCAGTTTAGGCAAAGGGATCTATAATGCAATGGGAATCCTCGTTGCTCGTTAGGAGTTGTTGCCATAATGACTTAAGTCCTATGACATGGGTAGTAGTGATGTGTTGCTAGATACCCCTCACTACTTATGATGTTTACATCATTGCCATCGTCATATGGATCCTACGGGGTCACACGCAATAGACTCTTGACGTTGCTTTAATCAGAAGCCTTTGGATCAAGTTATTGGATAACTTGGATCCATTTGGAAGATTTCATCAGCGCCAATGGGCCTGATGAGTTGGAAGAAAGTTATTGGAGCCAAACTTCATTTTTGGCAGGTTGACCCGAAATTGACCTTAATTGGTCACATTTGGATTAGGGTTGCATTGGATTGGATCCAATGGCTTAATCAACCCATGCCATGAAGTTTGGGCTAGCTCATTATCCAATGAGGCCCAATAATAAGTTGTCATGAAGAGGGAATTGGCTTAAAAGGGTATAATGGGGAGAAACCCAACCCCATTGGCGCCTAGGGGCATAATGGGGTGTGGGTGGCATAAGTTGCTTCCTTTGGAAGGAAGTGGCGCCTCCCCCTTCATCCCTTCATGGTATCTTGTCTCTATGGTAAGTATTGGGGCTGATATGGCTTGAGGACTCTTTTGGAAAGAGCTTGAGCGCATATGAGAAGTAGGGAGATGTTTATGGTAAAGTCTTGGAGACTTTCCTTATCTCATAAACCCTACATGCACTCAAACCCTTACCCTAGCCAAATACCTCTTGCATGTTGCGCCTAGCCCTTCTCCTTGGATGGAAAGAATGCCTCTAAGGCATGTCTTGGGCTGATATGGCTATTGGGCAAATAAGGATAGGTTGAATAAGGTTTATGGCAAAGTCTTGGAGACTTTCCTTACCACAAACCCCTCTCATCCTAGCCGCCCACTTGGCATGATCCTAGCCATTGCCCTAGCCGCCCCTTGTCCTATTAATAGGACCCTTGCCGCCCTCTCTTGTGGTTGTTGGTTCGATTCTTTGGAGGTGTGAACATACATAGAGAGGTGTGAGCAAGGGCAAAGGGCGACAACATCAAGGTGGTGCAACCTTCTTCCTCCTTGTAGCCGCAAGCCTTCTTCTCCTTCTTCACCTCTTGGCGCAACTTGGAGAAGGGCTTGATGGCGACATCTCTTGGAGAGAATTGGAAGCTTAAGGTGGCGACAACTTGAGGGCTTGGAGCTCTCCTTCTTCCATCAAAGGCGCAAGCAAGTTATTCTTGTTCTTCTTCTCATCTTCTTGGCACAAGGATTCTTTGAGCTTGGTGGCGTCTTATTGCCACAAGCCCTCATCGTCCCTTGGCCATAGGCGCACCTTGGAGGTGGCGCAAGCAAAGAAGAAGAAGGAAGTACTTGGCGCATCATCTTCCTCCTCATCTCTTCTTGGCGCTTCTACCTTGGAGGTGGCGCAAGTTTTGAAGAGAGTGATAAGGCTTGATTCTCTTCCCGAGGCTAGCACCAAGCGTGGAAGGGAGCAACGATCAAGGAGTCGACGCGTGGATACTTGTAGAGGACGAACACTTGGGCGTCTTCAACTTGACACCTTCATCCTAACAAGCAATAAAGGTACTAACCCTAACACATCCTTGTGTTCTCTCCCTCGCATGGATCCTTGGGACTGGAATGTGTTTCGGGTGTAATGCTTCTTCCGCTGCGTCCTGGGACTGCAAAAATTTTAAATTACACTCGGCATTCCCTAACAATCGCTCCTCAGAAACCCTGCTCATTGTATTTCGTAGGTACCTTGCGCGTGCAAGGTTCCGGGAAGCCATAAACACTATGCAGCTGCAACAAAGATAGTGAGTGCTCGATGTTACCCAGCTTAAATGTGAGGCGTCCGAGATCCTGGTCGAGGATGGTGTTGGCCCGTACATCGATAGAACTGAAGAACTCGAGTGTGATTTTGACGTATGTGGGGGGTGCCATGTGCATGAATTGCTCCCAGCCAATGTTAGAGTGCATGAACTCCACATCATCAAATAGTCCAAGCATTCTCAACGTCCGTCGGTCGAGGAACGAGTGTTGATCACCTTGCGTTGGAGGAGCAGGTTGTATCGCTCTTCTTGCTCCGCGCTGCGGAAGATGATGACGAATTCATTTGGCATTGGAGCAAAAGCTTGTGGCTGATGGGAAGATGATGCTTGCTTGCGTGGAGGAGGAGGCGTCGGTTGATGACCATGCTATTTTGGTTGAGGAGGGTGTGAAGGCGGTGAAGGAGTGTACTCATCGTCGTCAGTCGATGAGTCAGACATTAGGCGTGGATCGCGGTGCCGAGAAACGAGAGTCTTGCGCTTCGGAGCCATGGTAGAGCAGGAAAACTCGTGCAAGATCCTTTGTGGAGTTTTAGAGATGAAATAAGCCGATCGGAAGAAGCAATAGAGGCCGGCAGCGAAACGAAGAGATGGCGATGGAAAAACCCTCGAATTGGAAGAAAAACCAAAAATTTGTTGCGGATCATTGATCTTGAGGGCTCTAACCTTGGGAGAAATGCAGATCTGGGGGGAAGAGATCATCTAAAGGTGTCGAGGAGATGAAAGTTCACTTGAAGAAGGAGAATCGGGAGGAAAGTGGCTGGCGGCGCATGGGGTTAGGCAAAATCCAATCTGTGACTTTCCATAAATACGGTAGAGGGAAATTGAAATCATTGGTGAACCCTGCTAGGTTCACCAGGCCGTAAAGCTTTCTGGAGGATTTCGACTCTATCAGAAATACGGGTGAACCCCATAGGGTTCACCTACTTGTGAAGTCCTCTGGATGTTTTTAGCATACTTAGAAATATGGGTGAACCCCACTGGGTCCACCTGCCTGTAAGTTCTCTGTAGGAAAAGTGCTCTGCCTTAGTACAATAGGCTTCACGGGTGAACCCCAAGGGGTTCACCTGGCCGTGAAGTCTTCTATAAGAAACTTAACATCCCAAAGCATTATACTCCATCCAGGATCGCCGAATTCACTCTACTACAGTGAAAATTCTCGTGAAAACCTAATTTTTCAATACGCACAGTAGACTTCACGGGTGAACCCCATGGGGTTCACCTGGCCGTGAAGTTCTTTGTACAACTCAAAAGTTTCCTCTCGAATACCCTATTTTCTAGATAGGTTCCTACAACACAAAAGGACCCTCAATCAGCAAGAATTAGTAAACTATCATGAAAAACAAAGTAAAACTAGTCAACTATGAAGTCCATGTAATAAAAACGAAAAAGGATGCAACAGGAACTAAACAAGCAAAAACTTGGGTTGCCTCCCAAGAGCGCTAGTTTAAGGTCAATAGCTCGACCCAGAGAGTTTTTATGTCACCAAGTCTGCGGGATCCGATAGGGTAAGAACAACCCCTTTCTCAATCCGCTCATCCTCGAAGTAATATTTGAGTCGATGCCCATTCATAGTGAAGCTTCCTATGCATTCTGCCCAAATAGTGATGGCACCATAAGTTTGCACATGCTGTACCACAAAGGGGTCGGACCACCTTGTTCGAAGCTTCCAATGAAACAATCGAAGTCTAGAGTTGAATAGTAACACCTTGTCCTTTACATGAAATTCTTTCTTCACAATGTGTTTGTCATGGCAATGTTTGGTGTTCGCCTTGTAGATCTTGACATTTTCATATGCAAAGAGGCGCATCTCTTCCAACTCATCAAGTTGTAGCTTTCTCTTCTCGCCAGCATTCTTGCAGTCATAGTTAATTTGCTTGACAGCCCAAAATGCCCTGTGCTCAAGTTCAATAGGTAAGTGACAGGATTTCCCATAAATGAGTTGGAAATGAGACATATCTAGGGGTGTCTTGTAGGCAGTTCTGTTGGCCCATAGAGCATTAGGTAGTTTTAGTGCCCAATCTTGCCGTGATTTCGATACAGTTTTCTCAATGATCTGCTGTAGGGAAAACCCGGGGATATTTTACAATTTTTCAGAGATAGACATCACACATTACATTGCACAGTGAAAGAATATCCTCGAAACAGGTGAGTCCCAAAAACCCAATAAAGATCGTCAAGCAAGGGGATCGACACGATGTGATAGAAAGTACCTTAAGCAAATGTGGATGTAGATGTCGAGGTAGGCGCCCAAGTGTTCGCCCTCTGCAGTCTCACACACACGGATTCTTTGAGCCCTCTTTTTCCACGCTTGGTGCAAGCCTCGGGAAGAAGATCCAAGCCTTAGGTCACCTTCTTCAATGCTTGCGCCACCTTTAAGGGAAGATGCGCCAATAGGAGAAGGAGAGGAGATGAAGCCGCCAAGCACAAGCCCTTCTCACGCCAAGAGAAGAAGGAGAAGGGGAGGGGGACTTGTGGCCACTTGATGGAAGAAGAAGAGATTGCGCCACTAGAACCCTAGCTCTCGCCCCTTTCTTTACTCACGCCTCCAAGAGATTAGTCATTGAGAGGGGCGACAAGGGGTCTTATTTATAGTGGCAAGAGGCAGTTTGGGTAGGGCTAGGATGATGACAAGTGTATGGCTAGGATGAGGGGGTTTGAGGCAAGGAAAGTCTCCAAGACTTTACCATAAACCTCATTCAACCTATCCATATTTGCCCACGAGCCATATCAGCCCAACACATGCCTTAGAGGCATGTTTTCCATCAAAGGATGAAGGGGCTAGGCGCCCTTTACTTCCAAAGTAAGCAAAGGCACCTCCCTCACCCCATTATGCCCTCAGGCGCCAATGGGGTGAGGATTCTCCCCATTATACCCTTTAACCCTCTAATCTTTTCATGACAACTTATTAATGAGCCCAACTTAGCAATGGGCCTAGCCCAAAGTCCATCATGCATGTTAACCAAACCATTGGATCCAATCCAACTTAACCCAAGGTCAAATGAGGCTAACCATGGTTAATTTGGTTAATATGCCAAAAATGGAAGTTGGCTCCAATAAGTTTCTTTCATCTCATCAGGCACATTGGCACTGATGAAATCTCCAAAATAGATCCGAGTTATCCAATAACTCGATCATAAGGTTTCCCGATCAATACGAGAAGTCAAGTATCTTGGTGTGTGACCCTGTAGGTCCCTTTGACGTTGGCAGTGCTGACTAAAGGTCACCACAAGCAGTGAGTGGCACCTAGCAGTGCATCGCTGCTACCCAAGTCATCGGAATGGATATCGACATCGACATCCTCATCATCGTGACTAGGTACAGATATATTACAATCCCTTTGCCAAACTAATATCCCATTGGACAAGTGTGTCATAACTTGTTTTAACCCAATCACATGGCTATGACTAAATCAGGTCTTCACCTGGGTATGGCCATACACTTTCAATCATAGACCGTAGAGGAGCTCCATGGATATCATGCTTCCCTTTAGGAAGGGGCAAATCCTTTGTCTGTACATTGGCCTTCATATATGGGTTGTGACATACTCAATGACTACCGTTATAACCTCCCAATTATGGCGAGGTGTTAGGTTGTATCGAAGTATGTCCTTAACCATATAGAAGTGTCAATGACCTCAAGTCTAAGGATCAATGGATCTCCTATCACTTGTGAAGATAACTCATGACAAAAAGTCATAGCCTCACAGCGGGTCGGTCCAGTATATCCACCACTGATATACCCATATGTCTGCGTTAGCACCGCGTGCCTGACCAGCCCATATACCAGTCTCTCAAGTACCATAGCTGTCCCTTGTCCACTAAGGTATAACGAATGGGGACAATCTTTCGAGCACAGATCCAATCTGACCAAATATAGGTCTCAGGGCATATACACCAATAATCTCCCACTTGCACTAAGACCTAGAGGTTGAGTAACCTCAACCCCATATCTCTAGTATGACCATCATGCTTCTGCTTCGCCAAAGCCTTGGTCAGTGGATCTGCTAGATTGTTCTCTGTATGAACTCTGCTAATCTTGACATCACTCCGATCTATAATCTCTCTGATCAGGTGAAATCTCCTGAGTATGTGTTTGGACCTTTGATGAGACCGTGGTTCCTTTGCCTGTGCAATGGCTCCATTGTTGTCACAATAGAGCTCAATGGGATCCACACCAGTTGGAACCACTTGAAGATCAGATATGAACTTCCTTATCCAAATAGCTTCTTTGGCTGCCTCAGAAGCAGCAACATACTCGGCCTCTATTGTAGAATTAGCTATGGTGGACTGCTTGAAGGTCTTCCAGCAAACAGTGCCTCTATTTAATTTGAACACATAGTCGGCCAGCGATCTGAAGTCTTCAGGGTCAGACTAGAATGACGCATTAGTGTAGCCCTAAACACTAAGCTCTTCCTATCCCCCATAGACCAAGAACAAATCCTTAGTTCTTCTAAGATACTTTAGGATGTTCTTTACAGCCACCCAGTGTTGCAGACCTGGATTGGATTGATATCGGCTGGTTATGCTCACAGCATAAGCCACATCTGGTCTAGTACACAACATTGCATATATGATCGATCCCACTGCTGAAGCATAGGGAACTTGACTCATTTCATCTCTCTCAGCCTGTGTGGTAGGACACTGGCTCTTTGAGAGAGTAAGGCCATGTCTTATTGGAAGGTATCCTCTTTTGGATTGCTCCATATAGAATCTCTCCAGGCACTTATCAATGTAGGTACTTTGACTAAGGGCGAGGAGCCTCTTGGATCTATCTCGGTGGATCTTTCTAGAATATAGGCAGCCTCCCCTAAGTTTTTCATCTCAAAACATTTCCCTAACCATGCCTTCACAGATTGAAGACTAGGGGTGTCATTTCCAATAAGCAGTATGTCATCGACATACAAGACTAAAAAAGTCACCAAGCTCCCACTGAATTTTCTATATACACAGGCATCATCTTCACTTTTAATAAAGCCATAATCTCTCACAGGTTCATCAAATTGAAGATTCCAACTTTGAGATGCTTGCTTTAATCCATAAATGGATTTCTTCAGCTTGCAGACCTTACTTGTGTCTGCAGGATGGATGAATCCATCAAGTTGTGTCATGTACACATCCTCTGTCAACTTTCCATTAAGGAATGCTGTCTTAACATCCATTTGCCATATCTCATAATCATGATATGCAGCTATAGCAAGCAGAATCCGAATGGATTTGATCATGGCAACTAGCGAAAAGGTTTCATCATAGTCCACCCCGTGGATCTGTCTGAATCCCTTGGCCCACTAGTCTACCTTTATAGGTAACTATGTTGCCATCCATGTCAGTCTTTCTTTTGAAGACCCATTACATCCTATTGGATTTACCCCATCAGGCAATTCAACCAAATCCCAGACATGGTTAGCCGACATGGAATCCATTTCGAATCGCATGGCTTCAAGCCATCTCTCGGAGTCCGGTTCACTAACCACCTCATCATAGGTTCTGGGTTCATCCTCAATGATGAAGATCTCGTCGTGTTGGGTCAGCAGCGACCCATACCTCTCAGGTGCACAACAAATCCTCCCAGACCTACATTGGACCTGTGTCTGAGCCTCAGGTTTCCCGGCAACCGGTGCAGGTGGCTCAGGTTCCATCTCTTTGTCTTGTGGTTGCACTTAGACCTCGTCCAAGTCAAACTTGCTCCCACTAACTTCTTTCATAAGAAATTCTTTCTCCAGAAAGACAGCACCCCGAGCAATAAAAACTTTGTTCTCGGTGGAAACATAGAAGTAGTATCCTTTAGTTTCCTTAGGATACCCCACAAAAATACATTTATCAGATCTAGGTTCTAGCTTGCTAGAATCCTGACGTTTGACATAAGCCTCACATCCCCAGATCCTGATAAAAGAGAGATTAGGATGTCTCCCACTCCATACCTCATATGGTATCTTGGAGACACTCTTACATGGAACATTATTGAATATAAGAGAAGCTGTCTCAAGTGCATAACCCCAGAATGAGGGTGGTAGAGTTGCATGACTCATCATTGATCGAACCATGTCCAACAGGGTTTGATTTCTCCTCTCAGATACACCATTCCAATGAGGTGTTCCAGGAGGAGTGAGTTGAGATACGATCCCACACTCCCTAAGATAGTTAAAGAACTTGCCACTCAGGTACTCTCCACCTCGATCAGATCGAAGAGCTTTAATGGATCTTCCAAGCTGGTTCTCTACTTCATTCTTGAACTCCTTAAATTTCTCAAAGGATTCAGATTTATGTCTCATTAAATAGACATAACCATATCTACTGAAGTCATCAGTAAAAGTAATGAAGTAGTTGTGTCCTCCTCTGGCCTGTTTATTGAATGTCCCACACACATCAGTATGTATGAGATCTAATAAACCTTGCGCCCTCTCACCAGTTTTGGTGAAGGGTGCCTTTGTCATTTTCCCTAATAAACAAGGCTCACATGTGTCAAATTCCTCCAAGGAACTTGAATAAATCAATCCATTTGCATGGAGTTGATGAATGTGATTCTTGTTTATATGGGCCAATCGACCATGCCATAGGAAGACACCAATTGAACCACTCAGTTTGGTCCTTTTGTTATTTACATTACAGATAGAACTATTCATGTCCAAGACATATAAACCATTGCACAACGTACCCTTCCCATAAAACATATTTGCAAATGAAAAAGAACAGGAGTTCTCCTTTATTTCAAATATAAAACCTTTCCTTGCTAAGCAAGGAATAGATATAATGTTTTTGGTTAATGAAGGTATATAATAGCAATTCTCTAGTTCTAATTGAAGTCCTGAAGGGAGGGAGAGTGTCAAAACTCCTACGGCAATAGCAGCAACTTGTGTTCTGTTTCCTACTTGTAAGTCAATCTCTCCAGCCCATACCGATCTACTCTTCTTAAGCCCCTGCATATTTATACAAATATGAGCTCCACATGCGGTATCCAATACCCATGATATAGAAGTAGAAAGGTTGACTTTAGTAACATAAATACCTGAGCTAGAAGTTAAGGCCAAGCCTTTCTTCTCCTCATTATGAAGCTACTTGCAGTCCCTTCTCCAGTGGCCCTGCTCGCCATAGTGGAAGCACCTTTGGTCCTTCGACTTCTTTGCCCTTTTCTTCAGTGCCTTGGTAGGACCTTTGGCACTGCCCTTAGCACGTGCCTTTCCCTTCTTCTTTATCTTCTTGGTCGCAGGGACCAAAAGAACAGAATTTGGTTTGGTCTTACCCATTTCACGCTCAGCTGTTTGAAGCATATTTAGTAGTTCCTCCCTCATGCATTCAATCCGGTTCATGTTGAAGTTTATAATAAACAGACTGAAGCTAGGGGGTAAGGACTGTAAAATAAGATCCACAACCAGCTCGTTGTCTATTGTGTGTCCCAGTCTTCTGAGAGGATCCACATTCCTAATCAACTTGAGAACATGGGGTTTCACTGGTGCACTTTCAGACAACTTGCACCGAAAGACTGCTTTGGCAGTGTAATATCTCTCAGTTCTAGCCTAAGCCTCGAACATCTGTTTCAAATGATTGATCATTTGAAAGGCGTTCTGCTCTTCATATTGCACCTGAAGTTCAGGTGCCATAGTGGCTAGCATGAGACATGCTACCTCCAAAGAGTCATCCTGATGCTTTCTAAAAGCATCCCTATTTGCTGCTCGGGCATTAGGCGCAGGAGTCGCAGGAAGAGGCTGCTCAAGGACATACAGCTTCTTCTCGAGCTTGAGGGCTATCCTCAAGTTCCGATGCCAGTCCATAAAGTTGGTTCCAACCAACTTATCCTTATCTAAAAGGGATCGCAATGTCAATCCGCCAGTGTTCGTAGCCATTATTCTACAACAACCAAGAAATAACAGATTAGTACTACTTGAAGTCATTTAAACTGGACTTGTTTTAAATGACTTGTGGCTCCCACTATTTTAACCGAATTGACAACCTACAAAGTCAATCGAAAAATTTAAGATTTCCTAGTGAGATGGGATCCTTATTCCACATAGGGCTTTGCGTCCCACGAGGGTGGGATGAGATGCACAAAGTGACCCATGCTTCCTAAGGTGGGCACACCGATCGATTGCTCCAAGCAATACCCCTTATCGAGATAGTCTAAGCATTTCATGTCCAGCGAGGGCTGGGTATGAAATCCTAACCTCTCAATGATGCCTCTAGAGTTTCATCATGTGCCCAGCACATTTGAAAATCTAGTCAAGTCCATTCCTAATTGTTATGCCCAGGGCCAACGAGTTTCCTTGCGAAGGCGCGCCCAGTTAAAACGGACTGGGGAAACCATTGCCACCACACACCTACTAAAGATAAGTGGGTGTGTCCCACGAGGGTGGGAAATAGTTCACAATACCACTGATCAATAGTTTGATGAGGGCTACGCATTAGAAGGCTACTAGACTTGATATTTTATTCGAAGGTTTTTGAGGTCTCATCAACTCTGTTTTATCTCATGTCTAACATTATAGGAATGCAATCCTATAGTGATAACATAACGATAAAACATCATAGGCATGCTTTAGCAGATATTGAAAGCAGTAAAAGAATGATGTGATCATAGCCTATTCAAGATATTGAACCAACCCATGCTAAAAGGAGGTTCAACTCTTGACCTAGGACTCAAGCCCTTAAAACTAGACCTAGCCTAGCCGACCTCTAGCTTGATCTTCAAGGTTGGCTCCAAGGTCTTCCAAGGGTGAACCGCCATCTTGCAAGCCACAAGAGGGATAGCTCACAAGCACAAGGCTCAACCAAACCCTAACTTGCGCCACCAAGCAAATATGCGCCACCATTGATGAAGTTTGTTACGCCACCAAGCAAGGTGTGCAAGCTTCATGCATGCGCCAAGATTTATGTAGGATGCGCCCCCTAATCTTCATCTTGAATTTTACAAAATAAAAAGAAAAAGATGGGCGGCACGCAGGCCTCATAAGAATACATCACAGGCATGCAAAGGGGCTTGACTCATGATCACAACATTATGCACAATCAAGGTACTTATTCATGCAATTCTACATGCTCATGAAAAATAAAAAATTTGAGATTTTACTTTTTCATAAAACAAGTCTCTTTTCCACATCTCTTTATCACAAATCTTTTGGTTATTTGTGAGTAATTTTTTATGATGATTTTATGGATCCTATCGGCTGGCAATTTTGTTAGATCAAGAGACTTGGCCAGTCCGAAGACACAATGCCCGTCCTACTTGACAAAACTACGTGCGCCTTTGATCTTAAATCAATCAAGAAAAATAATCTAAAAATCCAAAAGAGATTGACAAAGAGGATAGGAACAAGAAACTTCAATTTTTCTAATTTAGAAAAACATCCGCCATGTTATATGCAATTTACGAAAATTAAAACATGGCATGTGAGCAAAGAAAAGCATCAAAGAAACATCGTTCGAGGCTCGCAAGTCGCTCTGATACCACTGTTAGGAAACCACAGGGATATTTTATAATTTTTCAGAGATAGACATCACACATTACATTGCACAGTGGAAGAATATCCCCGAAACAGGCCAATCCCAAATACCTAGTGAAGATCGTCAAGCGAGGGGATCAACATGATGTGATAGAAAGTACCTTAAGCAAGCGTGGATGTAGATGTCGAGGTAGGCGCCCAAGTGTTCGCCCTCTGCAGTCTCTCACACACGGATTCCTTGAGCCCTCTTCTTCCACGCTTGGTGCTAGCCTCGGGAAGAAGATCCAAGGCTTAGGTCACCTTCTTCAAAGCTTGCACCACCTTTAAGGGAAGATGCGCCAAGAGGAGGAGAGGAGATGAAGCCGCCAAGCACAAGCCCTTCTCAGGCCAAGAGAAGAAGGAGAAGGGGAGGAGGACTTGCGGCCACTTGATGGAAGAAGAAGAGATTGCGCCACTAGAACCCTAGCTCTCGCCCCTTTCTTTGCTCATGCCTCCAAGAGATTAGTCATTGAGAGGGGCGACAAGGGGTCTTATTTATAGTGGTAAGAGGCGGTTTGGGTAGGGCTAGGATGATGACAAGTGTATGGCTAGGATGAGGGGGTTTGAGGCAAGGAAAGTCTCCAAGACTTTACCATAAACCTCATTCAACCTATCCATATTTGCCCACGACCCATATCAGCCCAACACATGCCTTAGAGGCATGTTTTCCATCAAAGGATGAAGGGGCTAGGTGCCCTTTACTTCCAAATGAAGCAAAGGCACCTCCCTCACCCCCATTATGCCCTTAGGCGCCAATGGGGTGAGGATTCTCCCCATTATACCCTTTAACCCTCTAATCTCTTCATGACAACTTATTAGTGAGCCCAACTTAGCAATGGGCCTAGCCCAAAGTCCATCATGCATGTTAACCAAGCCATTGGATCCAATCCAACTTAACCCAAGGTCAAATGAGGCTAACCATGGTTAATTTGGTCAATATGCCAAAAATGGAAGTTGGCTCTAATAAGTTTCTTCCATCTCATTAGGCCCATTGGCACTGATGAAATCTCCAAAATTGATCTGAGTTATCCAATAACTCGATCATAAGGCTTCCCGATCAATACGAGACCTCAAGTATCTTGGTGTGTGACCCTGTAGGTCCCTTTGACGTTGGCAGTGCTGACTAAAGGTCACCACAAGCAGTGAGTGGCACCTAGCAGTGCATCGCTGCTACCCAAGTCATTAGAATGGATATCGACATCGACATCCCCATCATCGGGACTAGGTACAGATACATTACAGTCCCTTTGCCGAACTGATATCTGATTGGACAAGTGTGTCATCACTTGTTTTAACCCAATCACATGGCTATGACTAAATCAGGACTTCATCTAGGTATGGCCATACACTTTCAGTCATAGACCAAAAAGGAGCTCCATGGATATCATGCTTCCCTTTAGGAAGGGGCAAATCCTTTGTCTGTACATTGACCTTCATATATGGGTTGTGACATACTCAATGACTACCGTTATAATCTCCCAATTACGGCGAGGTGTTACGTTGTATCAAAGTATGTCCTTAACCATATAGAAGTGTCAATGACCTCAAAGTATAAGAATTAATGCATCTCTTATCACTTGTGAAGATAACTCATGACACAAAGTCATAGCCTCACAGCGAGTTAGTCCAGTATATCCACCACTGATATACCCATATGTCTGCATTAGCAACGCGTGCCTAACCAGCCCATATACCAGTCTCTCAAATACCATAGCTGTCCCTTGTCTACTAAGGTATATTTACTGGGGAAAATCTTTCGAGCACAGATCCAATCTGTCTCTAGGGACATTGATGCCTCACATTTTGGTAGTAATTTTGATGGTCATTTCATTCTAAATCTAGGCTTATTTTTACAGTTTTATACTCTTTATAGGTTTATTTCCTTCATATCTTTGGAATCTTCACTTTTCGGTGTTTTTGTGGAATTTTAGGTAAAATCACCCTTTTTCGACGTATTTTGGAGATTCTAAGGCCATGAGACGATTTCTTATGCGAAAATGAAGCTACACGTCAAATTTAGGCCAAAATAGAGTTAACCTGAAAAATATGGCTAGGTGAACCCCACGGGGTTCACCATCCCAGTCGCCAGCCAGCAGAACTCACAGAGAGCTGCACGGCCGGGTGAACCCCAGCAGGGTTCACCAGATTTCCTTCAAGCCGAAAACTTCACAGAACAAAGCACAGCTAGGTGAACCCGGCGGGGTTCACCGCGCTTCTTTCAGCCAAACTTCACAGAATGAATCACGGCCAGGTGAACCCGGCGGGGTTCACCCGTGATTCTGATCCAGGCTCACGCGCGAGACCGACCTCTACTCGGTTTTTCTATGATTTTTCACCCGTTTGGAGTCCGAATTGGCAAGTAAGGTGTTTATGAAAAGCTCTTTCGAAGGAGAACGCGGAGGACATAAAAGCCCTAATTTTCTTGCCCTAATTATCAAGGAATCATGTGACAAAGTAGTGGGGGCGGAAGAACAAGGAGACAACATGAGTTCATGTGACAAAGTAGTGGGGGCGGAATCATGTGACAAAGTAGTGCCGACAACATGAATCGTCGGAACGCTTCGATCCTTCAGGATTTGCTTCGGTTTACCCTCTCCTATCCCTTAGAAACTCTTCCTTGTGATATTCCTATATTTAAAGAGAGATTTTTGAGCGTTTCAATGACGATTGTAGTATAAACCCTTTTTCGGGGCTTAGTTGAAACTCGTTGACGAATTTAATCGCAAACTTTATCTTTATTCTGTTATTTGGATTGTGTTGTGAGCATATTTTACTTTGAAGTGTTTATTCCATGATCTTACCTTGGCCGAGTACTTTCACGTGTTAGCCATTACGATTCATATCGAGAGAGTGATCGTAAGGGTGGAATCCCTTAGTAAAACTTGCGAGACCTCGACACGAGAGTGCTTGGTCTTCGCTTGAGGGTTTTATAATCTGCCATAGAATTCATTGGGTTCGTCTTAGAACGATCCACCGCGAGAGTAGGAGGTTGATCTAAGCCGAACACTGGGGTGTACACTCGAGAGAGGGCACCTTGTACCTTAGGGTTAGATTCCTTGTGCAAAATCAATAATCCAAATAACTGACATCTTTCTTGTGCGATTAAAGTAGTCATCATGGTGGAAACCAAAGCCCTGGTTTCTCTCTCATATTTAATCCCTGCCGTCGTAGCATTGATTGCCTGTTTTCAATTTCTGCTTTCAAAACCCAAATTCGATTCGCCTAGCTATTAGGACTCAGATTTTCTGGTACTCAATCTTGTTCCCTGTGGGATTCGACATCTTTTATATTACTTCGACATAACCGTGCACATGCGGGACGTGTCAAGTTTTTGGGGCCGTTGCCGGGGAACAACGGTTGATATTAGTATACTTTTGAGAATTGGTAGACTAGGCCTTAGGTTAGGTTTTCTTTACTACACTGTTATTTTCTTTTTCTCTTTAGTTACTTCTTGTTTTAGAACTCTATAATTTTGACTGATTATTTTATGCAAAGAAGTTATAGGGCAGGTACATTCTTTGACATTGATCCAGAGATCGAGCGCACCTTCAGGACAAGAAGGAAGTAAAATCAAATTTTGAAGAAAGAAGTCATGAACCATCCAGAAGGAGAAAATCAGATAGAGTACATTCAGCTTGATGCAAACAATGACCGAGTACCACAACCAATGGGGAACAACTATAACAACAGGACACTGAAAGATTATTCTGCTCCCTATGCTTATGGTTTTCAATCAGGAATTGCTAGGCCCGCTGTTGAGGCCAATAACATTGAAATAAAACCTGCGTTGCTTTCTATGGTGCAACAAAACCAATTTGGCAGTTCTCCTCTTGAGGACCCCAACATGCACCTCTCTATTTTTCTAGAATATTGCGATATGTTAAAAATTAACGGTGTGTCTGCTGATGCTACCAGGTTGCTACTATTTCCCTTCTCTTTGCGGGACAGAGCGAGGGCTTGGCTGCACACACTACCTTCTACTTCGATAAGAATGTGGGCAGAGCTTTCTCAAGCCTTTCTCTCCAAGTACTTCTCTCCATCAAAGACAATTCAATTGTGAAATCAGATAACGAGTTTCATGCAAAAAGATGGAGAATCCCTATACGAAGCTTGGGAGAGGTTTAAAGAGCTCCAAAGGATGTGTCCACATCACGGAGTTGAGACTTGGGTTTTGATCCAAACGTTCTACAGCGGTTTGGATTACAACACAAGACTTACAGTGGACGCAGCAACAAGAGGCGCTTTGATGAATAGGAGAGTTGAGGATGCAAAGAACCTTCTTGAGGACATGGAGATTTACCATCACCAATGGACATCTGAGAGAGGTACTTCTACCAAGAAGTCAGGTAAGTATGACCTTGATTCTTTGACACGGCTAAGGTGGATAATTTGACTAGAAAGCTTGACTCTTGGTCTGTTAATTCGATTGATATTAACTCTATTTCTTGTGAGGTCTGTGGAGTTTTAGGTCATGCAGGGGCAGATTGAATGCTGTTGGAAACTTCAATCCCAACAACAATCCATATTCCAACACATTCAATCCAGGATGGCGCAACCATCCAAATTTCTCTTACCAGACAACTCAACCAATTCAACCTGGACAAGTTCCACCACAGCAAACCCAGCCCCCACAAGGAAACTTTAGGCAGCCCCAACAGAACAATTTCAGACCACTAGGATTTCAGGCTAGGAACTACAATGCACCAACACCACAGCCAAGGCCCAATAATGATTCAAATTTGAGCAAGCAACTTGAAGGACTTATAGACATGATGAAGATGATGATGACAAGGATGGACTCCCTGGAGACACATAATAAAATGCTAGAGAGTCAGCTAGCCCAGTAAGCTAGCTCATCTTCCAGAGCGCTAGGCAAGCTTCCATCCCAACCAGAGGTAAACCCGAGGCAGCATTGCAATGCAATCTCCACTCGGAGCGGCAAGTAACTTGAAGACCCAAAGATGCCGACCGAGATAGGATAGATAAAGTGAAACCAGAACCTGTGGAACCACATTCAGATGTAATACCGATGGCCCCTGAACAAGCTGAAGAAGAGCGGCCCTACGTGGGACCGCCTGCATACAAGCCACCGATTCCTTTTCCACAGAGGCTTGTCAAGGTTAAATTAGACAAGCAGTTCGGTAAGTTTTTAGAAGTATTGAAGAAACTTTATATTAACATCCCTTTCGTTAATGCTCATTCGCAGATGCCGACTTATGCAAAATTCCTGAAAGACATCTTATCAAACAAGAGGAAGCTAGAGGATCAAGGGACCGTTGCACTTACTAAGGAGTGCAGCGTCATCATTTAGAACAAGCTCCCTCAGAAGCTTAAAGACCCTGGTAGTTTCTCCATACCCTGCCAGATTGGGGAAATGTCCTTTCAGAGAGCTCTGTGCAATCTAGGAGCAAGTGTTAGCCTCATGCCATTATCACTTTGTAAAAGGCTAGATCTAGGGGATTTGCAACCAACTAGTATTTCTATACAGCTTGCAGACAGATCTGTGTATCACCCAGTTGGTATTTTAGAGGACGTACCTGTTAAAGTAGGATATTACTTTATTCTTGCTGATTTTATTGTTTTGGAGATTGATGAGGATGACAGGCTCCCTATCATTCTGGGGAGACCTTTTCTTGCTATTGCAGGCACTGTCATGGATGTCAAACATGAGAAACTGTCTTTGAACATCTGTGGCAATGTTATTCAATTTGATTTGACTGACACCTTGAAAAAACCTTCTCTTGCAGGTACATGCTGCAGAGTAGACATTGTGGAAAATGTAACACAGGATGTTGAATCACTCAGGAAAGAAGTGGACCCACTGGAACTAGCTCTAACAAACTCTATTGACAAAGGAGAGGAAGGAAAAGCTGAAAAATATGTTGCATTGCTAGTAGTTGACGCAAGCCCAGATGACAAGGAAGAAGGAAATCAAGAGAACCAAGGGCAGCAGAAAGTCGAACTCAAGAGCTTGCCCAAAACTTTGAGATATGAGTTTCTAGGAGAAAATTTTACACACCCTGTGATCGTCAGTGCGGCGTTGGACAAGGAGCAAACCGAGTTATTGCTTAATGAACTTCGTCTCCACAGGAAGGTAATAGACTATTCATTAGATGACATAAAAGGGATTAACCCCTCTGTTTGCATGCACAGGATCCTATTGGAGGACAACAGCAAACCTTATGTGGAGTTTCAACGTCGGCTCAACCCGCACTTGAAGGATGTGGTGAAGAAAGAAGTGCTCAAACTATTGGACGCAGGGGTAATTTATCCAATTTCAGACATCTCTTGGGTAAGTCCAGTGCATGTTGTATCCAAGAAGGGTGGACTCACGGTGATCAAGACCGAGCCCGACGAGTTGATACCGACGCGTACGGTTACAGGATACAGGATGTGCATTGACTACAGAAAGTTGAACTCTGCCACGCGAAAAGTTCATTTCCCTCTTCCATTCATAGATCAAATGTTGGATAGATTAGCACATAATTTTTTACTTTTGCTTTTTGGATGGCTTCTCAGGTTTCTTCCAGATCCCTATCCACCCGGATGACCAGAAGAAGACAACCTTTACATGCCCTTACGGCACATATGCATATAGAAGGATGCCCTTCGGCCTCTGCAACGCCCCAGCGACTTTTCAGCGAGCAATGATGGCCATATTCTCCGATTTTAATGAAAACTTCATGGATATTTTTATGGATGATTTTTTTTGTGTATGGCTCTTCTTTTCATCATTGCTTGTTTAATTTATCTAAGATTTTGCAGAGATGTGGAGAGGTGAACCTAGTTTTGAACTGGGAGAAGTGCCACTTCATGGTCAAGGAAGATATCGTCCTCGGGCATCTAGTTTCTGAAAGAGGGATGGAAGTGGACAGAGCAAAGATAGAAGTCATTAAACATCTTCAGCCACCCACGTCGGTGAAGGGGATCAGGAGCTTCCTTGGACACGCTGGCTTTTACAGATGATTCATTAAAAACTTTTCTAAGATAGCTCGCCCCTTAACTAATTTACTTGCTAAAGAAGTTGTGTTTTGCTTTGACAGGGACTACGAAGAAGCCTTCTCAAAACTCAAGGGAGCATTGATCTCTGCTCCAATAATCCAACCCCCAGATTGGTCATTACCTTTTGAGTTGATGTGTGATGCTAGCGACCAAGCTGTTGGGGTAGTCTTAGGACAGAGGAAGGATAAGAAGCTTCATGCCATCTATTATGCCAGTCGTACACTCGACGACGCTCAGATAAATTATGCGACCATGGAGAAAGAGCTGCTAGCGATTGTCTTTCCTTTCAATAAGTTTCGTTCCTATCTAGTTAACTTGAAGTAATCATTTTTACTGATCATGCAGCTATAAAATATCTGATCAACAAGAAGGATGCGAAGCCCAGGTTCATTAGATGGATCCTCCTCTTGCAAGAATTCGATATTGAGATTAGAGACAAAAAGGGGAGTGAAAATCTAGTGGCTAACCATCTTTCCAAACTTGACCGCGGCACAGGCAAAGAAATTAATGAAGAATTAGAAATCAATGACACATTCCCTGAAGAACATCTCTATGCTTTATTAGATTAACAAGTCCCATGGTATGCAGATTATGTTAACTACATCGTGTCTAACATTTTCCCTCCTGATCTAACTTTTCAAAGGAAGAAGCAGTTTCTACATGATGTAAAATTTTATTACTGGGACGAGCCATATTTGTACCGGAGATGTGTGGACGGGCTGTACAGACGATGCATATTAGAGGTGGAGATACAAGATGTGTTGAGCCATTGCCATACTTCACCTTATGGAGGACACGCAGGAGCCTCTAAAACAACTTTCAAAGTTTTACAGTCTAGTTTGTATTAGCCTTCTATATTTAACGATGCTAAAAGTTTTGTCTCCAATTGTGACAGTTGTCAACGGATGGGAAACTTATCGAAACGAGACGAGCTGCCGCTCAACAATATTATGGAATTGGAAATTTTTGATGTCTAAGGTATAGACTTCATGGGCCCTTTCCCCTCTTCATGTGGAAAACGGTACATTCTGGTTGCCATTGACTACGTGTCAAAGTGGGTTGAGGCATCTGCTGAAGCTACTAATGACTCTAGAGTCGTTATGAAATTTATGAAGCGAACTATTTTCCCCCGATTCAGAGTTCCACGTGTTTTGATCAGCGACGGCGGCTCCCACTTCATTGAGCAGAAATTTGGGGCACTACTGAAAAAGTACGGTGTGAAGCACAGAATTGCCACGCCCTACCATCCTCAGACCAGTGGTCAGGTAGAGGTCTCCAATAGGGAAATCAAACAAATCTTAGAGAAGACTGTATCTCGATCACGGAAGGATTGGGCAATGAAACTACCGGATGCCCTATGGGCTTACAGGACCGCATTCAAGATGCCCCTCGGTATGTCTCCTTTCCAACTCATTTATGGAAAATCATGCCACTTACCTGTTGAGCTTGAGCACAGGGCGTATTGGGCTGTTAAGAAAATCAACTTCGATTTCAAGAACGCTAGTGAAAGAAGAAAGTTACAACTTGATGAGTTGGACGAGATGTGCCTTTTTGCCTAGGAGAATGCCAAAAGCTACAAAGCACGCACCAAGTTTTGGCATGACAAGCGCATAGCAAAGAAAGAATTTTATGAAGGGGACAAAGTACTTCTATTCAATTCAAGACTTCGGCTATTTCCAGGAAAGCTTCGCACGAGATGGTCCGGCCCTTTTACAATTCAGAAAGTTCAACCATATGGTGCCATCACAATTTGGACAGAATGAACAGGAAGTTTCACAGTTAATGGGCACCATCTCAAGCACTATTTTGAAGATGAGCGGGTCGAAAGAGAGGAAGTTCTTGCTCTCTCAGACTCCACAAAATTGCAACTCTGAAAAACTCTCACGATCGAACTACCGACCTAAACCTAGTGCTCTTGGGAGGCAACCCAAGTTTTTATTTGATTTTAGTTTTCATGCATTGATTCATACGTTGTTTTACATTGTTGATTTATTCTTCATTTAATTTTTGGATTTCTAGAGGGGATTTCTACTAATTTGATGTCTCTTTATGTTGTAGGAGGGAGTTGGAGCGCATGAGAATTTTTTTCAGATTTTTGCAAAATTTTTTGAGTTAATCAGTGCAAATCACGGCCTAGTGAACCCCATGGGGTTCAGCCGTGAAGTGCACTGTACAAGCGCTTCCAGACTTTGTGGCCAGAGCGTTTCACGGGCAAGTGAACCCCATGGGGTTCACCGGTATTTCTGTCTGCATAGGAACCCTCTAGTAAGCTTCACAGGCAGGTGAACCCCACGGGGTTCACCATCTTTTCTGAACACCAGATACCATCCAGAATACTTCACGGGCTGGTGAACCCCAGCGGGTTCACCCATGCTTCTGTGGCGTCAGGACTCAACCAGTGGACATCACGGGCAGGTGAACCCGGGCGGGTTCACTAGTATTTCATCAAACTTCACCTAAAATTAGGGCACTGCGCTGACTTTTTCGCCGCCGCCCCCGAATCTCGCCAGGATCCTGCTGATTTCGCCACTCTTCCCTCCTTCCAAACACAAAGGGGATCTCCCCGGGTCCGATCTGACCTTCCTTACAAGTGGGACAAGTTCTGTTTCAACTTCGTCCCTGATTTTCGCATCGCCAGATTTTGTGTGTTTTCGCCGCCGCCACCCGATTTCGGCCGAGCTGACCGGATTGCGCCACCTTGTCTCCTTCTTAACACTCAAAGGCGATCTCTCAGGTTCTGATTTACGATTCCTAGTAATCCGATCAAGCTCTTCTCACCTGTTTCACACCGGGTTTTCGTGTCGCCTGGTCTCCGACGTCTTAACTCCGCCGCTTTCGATCCGTGAGCACCACCGACCAGATTTTCTTACCCAAACCTTGCTTAACACTTCCAATCTTCTCCGGCCACCATGCCTCCAACAACAAAAGCTATGGCTTCTAAGAGAACTGTGCGCCCTCAACAGGTGTTATCTGACTCGTCCGCCATAGACGACGAAGATTACGAGCCGATGCCGTCGCCAACTCCTCCATCCTTCCAGCCATCTTCAACTATGCTAGGCTCCTCTTCTTCTCGTCATGCGCGCACTCCCACCAGCCGACCACAGCCCTATGTCTCTCCCCCGAACGAGTTCGAAATCATCTTTCGGAATGCCGGGCAAGAGGCACAGTATCAGATGCTACAGCAACGTCGCGTGCTCAACACGCGGTATCTAGACAGAGGCACGTTGTAGATGCTTGGGATGCTAGAAGATGTAAACATGATGTATACAGTAGTGGGTTGGGAGCAGTTCCAGCATCTTTACTCCCCCACTTATGTTGGCGTGACATTGGAGTTTCTAAGCTCTTTGGAAGTAAAGGCAGACCCTATTCTCGAGGACGACCCAGGCCGCCTATCCTTCCGTCTTGGTAATATCTAACATATTCTTACTCTATCATAGTTACGCATCATTTATGGTTTTCCTAAACCATGTGCACGCAAGGTCCCCACCGAGTACAGTGAACAGAATTTCTGGGGAGTGATTACCAACGAGCACATCTACTCCGCTCGCGTGGCCCGTGCCTCCAGTCTTTGCAATCCTGTAATCAAATATGTGCACTGCGTATAGGCCCACACCCTCTTTGGCCGCGGTGAGAGCGACGGCATGGTTCGGCAGACCGAGTTGTTTTATCTATGGTTTATGCTTCACAGTTTCAGAGTAGACTCAGGATATTGTTTAGCAAAGCAGTTCAGCCGCATTGCCCGTTCTTTGAAGGGGGTGATTGTGATTGGCGGCTTGATAACTCCTTTGGCAGTTTCCCTGGGTATCATTCGATAAGGCACATTAGAGGCTACTTGCAACAACAGACTTGACATCGAATCTTGTGTTGCCATGAAGCTGATTGTACGCAAGGGAGACTCCTACTGTATGACATTCAAGGGGAACCCCTTCTGCCTGCCTTTGCCGAACCCAAAGTGCACATCAGTTAGAGTGCGAGGAAACTGGCGTATCCAGCCGACTAAAGATCCACAGCCTAACCCTGTCGACACCGCACCACCAGCCCCTAGTGCCTTTTCCTTTGGCGGCACCTCCTCTCATGATTCTATGATGTTTGTGTTGCAGGAAATTAGGGAGGAGCAACTCCATCAGCGCGAGATGATTGATCACTTGGACACCACTGTTACCTACATCCAGTAGGATCATTCCTCCCATTGGGAGTCCATGGAGGCACATATGCAGTGGCAACACAAAATGATGGGGTCCGTTTGGGAGAAGCTATCAAGTATGGATGAGCGCCTCTCCTTCATCAATGAGGAAAACATGGCGTGCATGGACATTTCCTCTGACGATGAGGCCGAGCCAGATTATAGCGCACGCGGGAAGAGCAAGAGCTCCCGAGCTTTTGGCTCTCGCTCACGCAAGCGGAGGTAGCTTCCTAGACACCGGTATCATCATCCACTCCTCTCACATCATGGCATTGCATAGAGGACTATGCAAACATTTAGAGTGGGTGAGCTTTCTTTACTCTGGTCTTCTCCCTTCCTTTCTATATGACCGCTTGACTTGTCGTGGTTTGCTATGTTTGGATTTGAGACTGTTATTTGTTGATGGATATTCTGGCATTGTATCTTATATGCCATCTTATTCGTGGGCCTGGTCCACATCTTCAGGCCCCACCTTGTGACTATATGATATTACTTTCTTGCTTGTGTCCGCACTCTATTATGGTTAGTATGCTTTTCATATGAGTTGTGTGAAATTTTTCTTGCATGTGTATGAATTTTCCTATGATAGCCATTTTGAAAATTTTATGAGCTGAATGCATAATTGGGTAGGAATGATCAAAGAATTAATTCTAGAGTAATACCTCCTTGTTAGAGATACTTTTTGATCATGTCCATTTATTCTATGATTTTGAAATTTTGTGATTTGGATTGGTTTGAGTTGTTCATTATTGGGTCAAACATTTCTATGATTGTTAAATCAACTCAAGCTTGCAACTTACATGAGAATCATATTGAGATACATATTCACTTTGTTATTCTTTGAATTCCTTTCTGTTATTGGGAAGACACTACATGTGTTCAAAAAGGATGTGTTATCAACTGCTGTTAAAAAAAAATATCACCTTTACTTTCCTCTACTTGGCACAGTACAAAATTGGCAGTGGTACCAAAGGACACGAGTTGAAATCTAAGGGATCTGAAGTTGAAATCAATAAAGAGACTCCTCTACTTGGCATTGCGAAAAATTGGCAATGGTACCTAAGGTTATGAGTTGAAGTCTATTGCAATAATCAGTGTACCATACCCTGATGCAACATTTGAGTTAACCCCAACGATTTGAATAGAGAGGATTGGAATTGCATGAGTGTTATGTGTAGGCTTGGTTGAATCCTATGTTTGTTGCTTACTAAGTTGATTGACATCTAGTTATCGTGGGGACAAACTGTTGAACACTTGAAACAACCAATTACTTGATTTCTCCTGATTAGATTTTCGATTGTTATTGAATGTTTTTCTAACTTGGGTGTATGCCTCAACACAAAAGACTACTCCTATACCCATCTTGTATTTTATCTTATTTCATTGCTTGAGGACAAGCAAAGATTTAAGACTGGAGTATTTTGATGGCTCGCATTTTGGTAGTAATTTTGATGGTCATTTCATGCTAAATCTAGGCTTATTTTGACACTTTTATACTCTTTATAGGCTTATTTCCTTCATATTTTCGGAATCTTCACTTTTCGGTGTTTTTGTGGAATTTTAAGTAAAAACACCCTTTTTCGACGTACTTTAGACATTCTAAAGCCATGAGACGATTTCTTATGCGAAAACGAAGCTACATGTCAAATTTGGGTCAAAACGGAGTTAGCCTGAAAAATACGGCCAGGTGAACCCCACGGGGTTCACCATCCCAGTCGCCAGCCAACAGAACTCATAGAGAGCTTCACAGCCGGGTGAACCCCAGCGGGGTTCACCAGATTTCCTTCAGGCCAAAAACTTCACAGAACAAAGCATAGCCAGGCGGGGTTCACCGCGCTTCTTTCAGCCAAACATCACAGAACAAATCACGGCCAAGTGAAATCGGCGGGGTTCACCCGTGATTCTGATCCAGGCTCACGCACGAGATCGACCTCTACTCGGTTTTTCTTTGATTTATCACCCGTTTGGAGTCCGAATTTGGCAAGTAAGGTGTCTATGAAAAGTGCTTTCGAAAGAGAACGCAGAGGACATAAAAGCCCTAATTTTCTTGCCCTAATTATCAAGGAATCATGTGACGAAGTGGTGGGGGTGGAAGAACAAGGCGACAACATGAGTTCGGGGCGATTTTTGGAGATTAGATCGTCGAAATGCTTCGATTCTTTAGGATTTGCTTCGGTTTACCCTCTCATATCCCTTAGAAACTCTTCCTTGTGATCTTCGTATGTTAAAAGAGAGATTTTTGAGCGTTTCAATGACGATTGTAGCGTAAACCCTATTTCGGGGCTTGGTTGAAACCCGTTGACGAATTTAATGGCAAACTTTATCTTTATTCTGTTATTTGGATTGTGTTGTGAGCATATTTTACTTTGAAGTGTTTATTTCGTGATCTTACCATGGTCGAGTACTTTCACGTGTTAGCCATTACGATTCATATCGAGAGAAGGATCATAAGGGTGGAATCCCTTAGTAAAACTTGTGAGACCTCGACACGAGAGTGCTTGGTCTTCGCTCGAGGGTTTTATAATCTGCTATTGAACTCATTGAGTTCGTCTTAGAACGAACCACTGCGAGAGTAGGAGGTCGATCTAAGACGAACACCGGGGTGTACACTCGAGAGAGGGCACCTTGTACCTTAGGGTTAGATTCTTGTGCAAAATCAATAATCCAAATGACCAACATCTTTCTTGTGCGATTAAAGTAGTCATCGTGGTGGAAACCAAAGCCCTGGTTTCTCTCTCATATTTAATCCCTGTCGTCGTAGCGTTGATTGCTTGTTTTCGATTTCTGCTTTCAAAACCCAATTTCGATTTTCCTATCTATTAGGACTCAGATTTTCTAGTACTCAACCTTGTTCCCTGTGGGATTTGACATCTTTTATATTATTTCGACATAACCGTGCACTTGCGGGACATGTCAGACATTATCATGTAAGTACATAAACGCAGATGTAGATAAACTACGATAATGACAATGCCAGTGTGATATAAATATTAGAGTTTAAGTAGTACATAGGTTGACCAAATATAGGTCTCATGGCATATACACCAACATCTGCTTGATTTCTCTATTAGAAACCTCTACCTGACCACTATTCTGAGGATGATAGGGCGTGGCAATTTTTTGCTTTACACCATACTTCTTCAAGAGTGCTCCAAACCTCTGTTCGATGAAGTGAGATCATCCATCACTTATCAAAATACGTGGAACTCCAAACCGGGGGAAAATTGTTCGCTTCATAAGCTTCATAACGACCCTGGAGTCATTATTAGCCTCTGCGGATGCCTCAACCCACCTAGACACATAGTCCATAGCAACAAGAATGTCGATCATCATCAAAGATTTCCACCTCTAGTATGTCACTCAGTGGGAGTTCATCACTTTTTGAGATATTTCCAGTTCGTTGGCAGCTGTCACATGTTAGAACAAAATGCCGAGCATCATCAAAAATAGAGGGCCAAAATAAACCTGACTGTAAGACTTTGAAAGCTATTTTAGCAGCTCCGGTGTGTCCTCCATATGGTGAAGAGTGGCAATGGGTCAGTACATCAAGTATCTCTACCTCGAGGATGCATTATCTGTATAATCCATTAGCACATCGCCGGTATAGATAAGGTTCATCCCAGTAATAGGATTTCACATCATGCAAGAACTTTTTCTTCTTTTGAAAAGTGAGATCAGGGAGAAGAATGTTACAAACAATATAATTCACATAATCAGCATACCATGGTACTTGCTATTCCAATAGAGCATATAGATGTTCTTTAGGGAATGCATCATTAATTTCCAACTCTTCTTCAGGGCGCTTTTCAGCATCTCATTCTAGCTTAGAAAGATGGTCAGCCACTAGGTTCTTACTCCCCTTCTTATCTCTAATCTCAACATCAAATTCTAGTAAAAGAAGAATCCATCGAATAAGTCTTGGCTTGACATCTTTCTTCTTAACCAGATATTTGATAGCTGCATAATCAGTAAAAACAATTACTTTCGAATTAACTAAATATATACGAAACTTATCGAAAGCAAAAACTATTGCAAGTAGCTCTTTTTCTGTGGTGGCATAATTTATCTATGCATCATCAAGTTTCTACTAGCATAGTATATAGCATGCAGCTTTTCGTCCTTCCTTTACCCCAAAACCACCCCCACGGCTTGGTCACGAGCATTACACATGAGTTCAAAAGGTAGAGACCAATATGAAGGTTGGATTACAGGCATAGTAATCAAAGCTTCCTTGAGTTGTACAAAAGCATTCTCACATTCTCTGTAAAAACAAAAGATTGAATCCTTAGTAAGAAGATTAGTTAAAGGGCGGGCGATTATAGAAAAATCTTTGATGAATCATCTATAAAAACTAGCATGGCCCAAAAAACTTTGAATTCCCTTCACTGTTGTGGGAGACTTCAAATTTTCAATGACTTCAACTTTTGCTCTATCTACCTCAATTCTACGCTCAGAGACTAAGTGCCCATGGACTATACCTTCCCGGTCCATGAAGTGGCATTTCTCCCACTTTAGCACTAAGCTCACCTCTTTACATCTCTGTAAAAACTTTAGAAAGGTTAGATAAACAATGATTGAAAGAAGAGCCATACACAGAGAAGTCATCCATTAATATGTCCATAAAATCTTCATTGTAATATGCAAAGATTGCCATCATTGCCCGTTGAAATGTTGCAGGGGCATTGCAAAGCCCAGAGGGCTTTCTCCTGTAAGCGTATGTACCATAGGGGCAAGTAACTCTTGATCGTCCGGATGGATAGAAATTTGGAAGAAACCTGAAAATCCAAAACAAAAGTAAGAGTTATGAGCGAATATATCTAACATCTGATCAATGAATGGTAAAGGAAAGTAATCTTTTCTTGTAGCTGAATTTAACTTCCTATAGTCGATACACATCCTCTATCCTGTTACTGTGCGTGTAGGTATCAACTCATCTGAACCATTCTTAATCACAGTAATATCTCCCTTTTTTGGTACAACATGTACCGGGCTCACCCAAGAACTATTTGAAATCAGGTATATGACTCCTGCATCCAAAAGTTTGAGCACCTCCTTCTTCACAACATCCTTCATATGCAGGTTAAGTCGGCGTTGAAATTCTACAGAAGGCTTGCTATTTTCCTCTAATAAAATCCTATGCATGTAAATAGATGGGTTAATTCTCTTAATATCATCAAGTGAATAGCCAATTACTTTCTTGTGAAGACGGAGCTCTCCAAGGAGTAGTTCGGTTTGCTCTTAGTTCAATTCTGCACTAACTAATACCAGGTATGTAGAATTGTCACCTAAGAATTTGTATCTCAATGTGCTTGGTAGGTTTTTGAATTCAAGTTTCTTTGGTTCTTGTACTTCACGATTGTCTTCAAGTGTAGCCCCCAACTCCATAGATGTATACTCCACGGTTGAGTCTGAGTCTAGAAGTGCAGTGTATTCTTTGGATTTCTCATCAAGATCTTGATCGTTTGAACTAATCAAACTCAACTCGAGTGGATCTACCTCTCTCCTGTAAGGCTCAATGTCCTACATAACTTTCTCAATGACGTCCACACTGCAGCATGTACCTGCAGGAGAATGTTTTTTCAAAGAGTCAGATAAATCAAATTGTACAACATTGTCACTAATGTTCAAATTCAGTTTTCCATTTTTTGACATTAATGACTGCACTAGGAGTAGCAAGAAAAGGTCTCCCTATAATGATAGGGAGTCTGTCATCCTCATCAATTTCTAAGACAACAAAATCTGCAGGAACAAAATAATTTTCAACTTTTATTGGCACATCCTCCAAGATATCGACAAGATGACAAACTGATCTGTCTGCCAATAGTAAGGAAATATTAGTACTCTTCAAATCTCCCAAGTCTAGCTTTTTACATAAAGATAGAGGCATAAGGCTGACACTTGCTCCCAAATCGCATAAGGCTCACTGAAAAGTCATCTCCCCTATCTGGCAGGGTATAGAGAAGCTGCCTGGATCTTTGAGTTTCTAGGGGAGCTTGTTTCGTATAATCGCACTGCACTTCTCAGTAAGTGCAACTGTGCCCTGTTCTTCCAGCTTCCTCTTGTTAGACAAGATGTCCTTCAGAAATTTGGAATAGGTGCGCATCTGCGAAAGGGCATCAACAAAAGGTATATTAATATAGAGTTTCTTAAGAACTTCTAAAAACTTATCGAATTGCTTGTCTAGTTTGGCTTTGACAAGTCTCTGTAGGAAAGGAATTGGAGGTTTGTAAGCAGGTGGCCCCATGTAGGGCCGTTCTTCCTCAGTCTGCTCATGTGTCACCGGTGTTGTCTCATGGTTCAGGTCTCTTGTCTCTGGTGTTGCATCTTCTTCTCTATCATCAGTTGGTATCTTTGGATCTTCAAGCTGTTTGCCGCTCCGAGTGGAGATTGCATTGCAATGCTCCCTCGAGTTAACTTCAGGCTGTGATGGAAGTTTTCCTGGTTCTTTGGAGGATGAGCTAGCTTGCTTGCGACCCGCAAGCTAGCTGATTCTCCAACATCTTATTTTGAGTTTTCAATGAATCCTTTCTTGACATCATGAGTTTCATCATATCAATTAATCTTTCAATTTGTTTACTCAATTGAGGATCCATACTTGGCTTCTGTGGTGGATTATAATTTTTGGCTTGAAACCCAGGCGGCTGCCTGTAATTCCCCTGTGGAGGCTGTCTAAAGTTTTCTTATGGAGGTTGACCTTGTGGTGGTGCTTGCCCTGGCTGCACTGGTTGTGTAGTTCGGTATGAGAAGTTTGGGCGGTTTCGCTATCCTAGATTGTAAGTGTTGAAATATGGGTTATTCATGGAATTCAAATTTCTAACTACATTAATATGTTCAGGATGACTTTGAGTCAACTGCCCATCTGCCAACTGGCATTCTGTACCTACATGACCTGCAACTCCACACATCTCACAAGATAAAGAATTAGCATCCACCGAATTTATAGACCAAGAATCAATCTTCCTAGTTAAAGTATCCACCTTCGCAGCAAGAGCAGTTAAAGTATCAAGTTCGAGTTTACCTAACTGCCTGGAAGGTGTACCTCGTTCTAAAGACCATTGATGGTGATTCATTGCCATGCCTTCAAGTAGGTTCATAGCATCTTCAACTCCTCTGTTCATTAAAGCCCCTCCAGCTGTAGCATCAACTTCTGGAGTATCTTCTCCTCCTCTAGGCGCAGCTTCCTTTCAAATTATAGCCATAATTTTCGTGTGAGCAGTGGTCGGCGGCGTGCTTTCATCGATTTCTCCTCCGATCGTCTTCCTTTCACTCTGAAACCTCTGGAGTATCTTCTCCTCCTCTAGGCGCAGCTTCCCTTCAAATTTCACTGCCAGAGATGCACTATTCGCTTCCCGGCGGCGAAACCTAGGGCGACGGTGAGAATCTCGATTTCTCTCTGTGTGGTGCATGAAAATTAGGGCTTTTTGGTTATGTGTCTTCTCCTCTCGAAAAGCTCTTTTTTGGCTTCTTACGGATCTTCAATTTATGGCCTGGATCGTCCACAATCGATCACGCAAAAATTGGGCTCCAAAACGTCTGGAAAAATCGCGTGCCAGGAATAGAATTACGGCCGTGTTTCTGGTTACGGCACTGCCATAATTTAAGTCCAATTTTCTGATCGAAACTATCTGGCAATTACGGTACTGTAAAATAAATTACGGTAGTATTGTAATTTCAGCTAATATTTCTGGTCAGAAATCACTCTAAATTACGGCCCGTGAAAAACCTTACGGTAGTGCCGTAATTTCCTAAAAACTTTCTAGATGAAAAACTCCCCAAATTACGGCAACGCTCTGATATTACGGTAGCTGGTGAAAACACGGTACCGAAATATAGATTATGGCACTGTCGTATTTTGGTTTGTGGCTCCGATTTACATGATATTTGACATGTAATATTCTCTTGATGGTGGGGATTCATTCATGCATCTGGAATTGCTTGAAAACACATAAAAATCGTGTCTTTTTTACTTGAAAATCATCAAAAACCAAAAAGAGTGTAGATTCTGTAATAATTGATAAAAAAGATAGAAATAAGCAAAGAGTGTAAATATGACACAAAAATATCTATTAAATGACACAAAATTTACTATAAATTTCGGTGTCATCAAACACATAAGGCTCAAATTTTGTTTGTCCTCAAGCAAAAATCAAAAATTGATCATAGGAATAGACTTTCTCATGAAGAATAAATTTCTAAAATACAATCACCAATGAAAAATTTCACCAATTGCTTCGTAAGATTTTAAATAGGCATATCATCTTTAGAATTCAATCCTCAAGATCCACAACTTAATCAAATAAAACTTTGCAACTTGTATAAAAATTAGAATCTCAGTCTCATGAATTCACCTAAGTTTCAGTTCAAATCTTTCTTTTTCTTTTTATTTCCCTTTTTTTTTTATAGCATGTACCCACATAGATACAGATTTTTTATTGGGACTTCAACCCTTGTCTTCTGTACCACTGTCAATTTTACACAGTGCCAAGTAGCGGAGTCATTTTTTTTCTCTCTCTTTATTACAATCTTCAACCCATATCTTTGGTACCACTGTTAATTTTACACAATGCCAAATAGGGTAGTCATCACTCTTTTTGGATCTTGGATTCTTTCTTCCCAACAAATAGTAAAATAGACTAAACATCAACTAGGTTAATCAATTGACATTAATTCAAGGATTACACTCATATGCTATTTTTATTTAACAAGTAGTTTTACTTTTAAATCAAATTCTACAAATAATATATCCACCTAAAATCTCATTCATCAATTAATGAAAAATTTCAAAAGTTGGTATATATTAGAGAAATAAATTCGACATGATAGATCTAGTCCTAATCATAGGCATGAATTCATTCATCATCAATGGAATCATACAATCAACAATAATATCCTCAAAAATAGACTAGGCCACAAATCAACACATCAACAAAAATGGTATAATCTCATCAATTATAAAAGTATCACAATGTCATATCATATCATCAAGCATGCAAGTATGCACCTCCACAGGGTGCTCAAAATATCAAAAATATCATCATACAACCTGATCGAAGCTATCATCAATATCAAAATGTGATACAACTATATTGAATAGTCATATCAACATCACAATATCATACAACCACATTGAATGATCTCAAAGTCAAGTAAAATTGTGCAATGTAGCAATGGCGGACACAACGAGTTTGGAAGAATCATCCTTCCCTATAAAATATGAAACATCAATAAGATAATGAAAAATAAATGCAAGGAAGTAAGGGAAAAAGATACTCATAAAACTCTACTCATCATCATTAGATAGGATCTCCTCAGTGTCCTCTTCTGCTGCATCCATAGGATCAAAGGGCTGCTCTCTCTGGTAACCGCCATGGTCACCTCCTCGTCTGCTATCCTCATACCCGAAGTGGTCATAAAGGAAATTTCCCATATCTTCCATGCAAGTACTCAAATCCTCCACATCCTAGTGGATATGGTGCATAGTGTCCTGCATTTGCCCCATGGAATCCATCATCTTCTCCATACGATGTCCCTGATGATATATCTCAGTGGAGAGTGCCTAGAATCCTGGGTCGAAGGCACTAGACCATCCTCCAATAGGTCTGTGGAAAGAATCAGCAGCTGGGTGAGTAGAATCTATAGGCTGGTGAGATGGCGACTCCATACTAAAAGGATCATCTCTTCTACCCCAAGTGGGAGGTGGTGGAACTATACTCAATGGTGGTGTAAAAGCGGCCTCGGCGGTGCTCGGTGAAAGTTTCCAATTTGCTCTTTCCTTCACAGTGGTCTTCTCTACGTGGGGTAATGGTAAAGTATGGGCATTTGGTCCTAGGACCAAGCAAAAGACATCCCCCTCTCTAACTATCATATTCATAGCCATGCAAGACTCAAGATCAAGCCTTGCATTCCCCCTTGCCACTTCTACCCCATAGGTCTCAACATTTAGATGTAGGGCTATAGGGGTAATCAGCCCCCTATTACAATGGCGCCCTTCTTTGCTCTAGCCACTTTATCCATGTCCTTCATCAAAAAGAAGGCAACATCCACTACTACTCCATTAAGAATCCCCCATAGAAAGTAAAGCTCAGTTTGTCGCACCATTCCATCATTATCTCCTCGGCCAAAAACTGTGTGAGCAAGAACTCTATGAACATACTTTATACAAGGATTCATAATCCTTGAAGCTCTAGCAGCAACAGCAGAAAAATGGGTCTCATGGGTAATCTGATTCCAAAACACATTTTCTATAAACCCAATTGGTATTTGGGTATACCCTCCAGAACCCAAATGAAAGATAGATCTGATTTCTCTAAAAGTTAACTTCCTCTCAACATTAGCTCATTTGAATGTAACTTCTCCTTCAGCGGGTCTATTGGAAAACTCTCATAGGTCCACATTCAAGCTACTCAAAAATTCCAAAACAAGTGGCAACTGATTTGCTCAAACATCCAAAACACATCCTCGTATAATCCAAGTGCTTCCAAGGTTCTCCTATCAGCATACTTTGTATTTACCACCCTTCTCTCCACCAACTTGTTATATCTTTCTTCTTGAATTTCATCCCTAAAGATAATGCCATAGTGATTTGGTGTTGTGGAGGATGTAGTTGGTCCTTTGCCCCTTCTCTTTGATACTACTTGCTTAATCTTAGGGGCCATCTCAATTTTTCACACAAGCTGCAAGCTAAGAGTGCAATACAATATAGCAAATAACAATTCAATATAATCTATCACTTTCAATTTCAGAAATTTCTCTCTAATAGAATGTCTTACGAGTAATATCAGTTAAATCATAGATTAAAACCCAAAAATTCTTCATCAAAAATAGAACAGTGGAAAACTGGGCAGAAAACAGGGTGGAAATTAGGTCAATACACTCTACAAATCGCTTCAAAATCTCTAGAAATGAACTAGGAAAGGTCACCTACCCTTTAGAAAGTATTTGCAAACAAAAATCTCTCAAATTGACCAAGAAATGAGGAAAAATGAAGAAAGGGGCAAAAATTTGTGCAAACTCATAAAATGTAGAAATCGGTGAAGAGAGTACCCAATCAGTGGCAAAAATCGGACGGGAAGAGTCACCGATGAGCTTTAATGGTCGGAGAAGGTCGGAGGTCGAAGGTCGGCATGAGAACGAGCGAAAACGAGTGAGAAAACCCCAAAACACGGCCTAGAAAATACTAAAAAATGGCACAGGAATCACATCTAAAAATAGAATTACGATCGTAAAAACCATTACGGCAGTGCCGTATTTTGACGGATTTGAAAAACACGGGCCGTAATGTTAAAACGGCAGTACCGAAAAAATCTAGAATCTCTCGGGTGAAATTTCCACCGAAAATATGGTACCACAAAAACGGTTACGGCACCGCTGTAGTATGCTCGATGCTCTCGGCTGAGAAAACGAACAAAAATACAGTGCCGTGAAAATGGTTACGGTGGTACCGTAAAAATAATCACAATTTTTTTTTGAAGCAAAAAATTAAATTCACAAAATACGATACTGAGAAAAAATTACGGTAGTGCCGTAAAAGCAATAAAACTTTTGGATCGATTTTGGAGCAAAAATACGGTACCGCGAAAAAACTTACGGTAGTGCCGTTATATCGCCTAAACTTTCTGGTCAAAAACAGACGAAAAATACGGTACCATAATTTCCATTACGGTAGTGCCGTATTTTACACCAAAGCTCGATTTTACCTACAAAAAGAAAAGAAAATTAGTTCTAAAAGCAAAAATAAAAATAAAGGAAAATAATAGAGAATAAACTAAAGTTAGAATGTTTGGGTTGCCTCCCAAGAAGTGCTAATTTAAAGGTCTTTAGCTTGAACCTTCTGCACTTAGATTTGATCTTGATTTCTTCAATTTCCACTCTGATTTTTCTTTGAGTTGAGCATCACTTTGAATCACATAAGGCTCATTCATGAAACAATGTCCAAATTTTCTCAAGAATTTCTTTTCTTTATCAAACAATCTTGAGTTTCCTTTTCTTCTTCTTCTTTTCAGAATTTGAATCTCTTTTCTCCTGAATTCCTCTATCCACATCCTCAGAAAAAATGTCAGTTTCAATATTAGAGGATTTATCAAATAATTTATGAACATTAATGACAACATCATCTACTATATCGACACTACAACACGATCCAGAATATGAAAGTTTGTTCAAAGAATCAGTAAGATCAAACTCAATTAAATTTTCACATATATCAAAGGTGATTTTTCCTTTCTTAACATCTATATGTGTTCCTGCTGTGGCCAAAAAGGGTCTACCAAGGATGATAGGATTTTTATGATTTTCTTCCATGTCAAGGACTATAAAATCTGCAGGTATAAAAAATTCGCCGACCTTGATTAGAACATTCTCTACAATACCAATAGGATACTTTACCGAGCTATCAGCGAGCTGTAAAGATATGGATGTTGGTTTAAGCTCTCCAATGTCCAATTTCCTGCAAATAGATAAAGGCATTAAACTTACACTGGCTCTTAGATCACATAAGGCTCGGTTAAAAGACATGCTTCCAATAGAACAAGGTACAGAGAAACTACCTGAATCCTTCAGTTTTGTTGGCAATTTATTCTAGATAATAGCACTACAATCCTCAGTTAAAGCCACAGTACCATAGTCCTCCATTTTTCTTTTGTTAGACAAGATCTCTTTCAAGAATTTTGCATATGATGGCATGGCATTTGAGATAAAGCTTTAGTAAAAGGAATATTAATGTAAAGCTTTTTCAACACTTCAAGAAATTTGCCAAATTGTTTGCCTAATTTTGCTTGCACTAACCTTTGGGGAAAGGGTATAGGTGGCCTATAAGGTGAAGGTAAATTAGGTTTAGAAGCATCATTCTGACATGGCTCATCACTTTTTGGTTTATCACCCTTTTTAGGTGGCAAACTAGCTTGGGCTTGCTCATGTACAGAAGATTTTTTCAACTCTAATTCATCATTAGGCTCTTTTTCATTGTTCACAACTCCCCTTTGGGTTCCTCTAATTGTCTCCCACTTCTAGTGATGATAGCATTACAGTGCTCCCTAGGGTTCAACTAAAGTTTAGCAGGTAATTTTCCTTGGGGTCTGTAAGAACTACTAGCTTGTTATGCTATTTGATTTTCTAAGATTTTGTTGTGGGCTGCTAATGATCCTACTTGAGAAGTTATTTGACTAACCATTCCCTTAAGATCTTCAATTTCTTTGTTTTGATTTTGCATGAACTGATTTTAATTAGTCATAATCTTTTCTAGCATGGACTCAATGTTTGAATTCTGATTTAAGTTTTGACTTTGATTTGGTTTTTGTTGGTATCCTCTATTTTCAGTTTGACCCCCTACATTGTTATTATTTTTCCAAGATAAGTTGGGGTGATTCCTCCATCCAGGGTTGTAGGTACTAGAATAGGGATCATTGTTTCTACCTTGATTATAATTCCCTAATGCATTAATATGTTCACTATCCTAACTAGCAATGACTTTACAATCTTCAGAGATATGACCATTGTTACCACATATATCACAAACAATAGATGAAGAAACAACAGCAGTCTGCATTTTAAAAGAATCAAATCTATTGCACAAAGAGTCTACCTTTTCTGCCAAGGTGCGCCAACCATCACTTTCATTTTTACCTTGGTAAGGTTTATAAAGCACTCCTCTCTCTGTAGTCCACTGGTTATGATTTAAAGACATCTCCCCTAGCAACTTGAAAGCATCATCAATGGTTTGGCTCATTAGAGCTCCTCCTGCAATAGCATCAACAGTTAGTCTAGTATTATAAAGCAAACCATTGTAAAAAGTATGAATTAAATCCCAATTTTCAATGCCATGGTGAGGACACTTCCGTTGTAAATCGTTGAATCGCTCCCATGCCTCGCTAAAAGATTCACCATCCCTCTGTGCAAAGCTTGAAATCTGGTTTCTCATTTGGATGGTTTTGCTTGGTGGAAAGTATTTCATCAAGAAGGCATTGGACAATTGCTCCCATGTGGTGAAGGTACCGGTAGGTTGTGCTTGAAGCTAAGATCGCGCTCGGTCCCTAAGAGAGAAAGGAAACAATCTTAGTTTTAATGCATCGTTAGAAACACCATTTATTTTAATTGTATCACAAAGTTCAAGAAACAAAGAAAGGTGTTGGTTAGGATCTTCAAGAGGAGATCCTGCAAACTGGTTCTGTTGAATCATAGATAAGAAAGCAGGCTTGATTTCAAAGTTGTTAGCCTCTATGACCGGTCTAGCAATACTAGAGTGAATCTCTCATGGATTAGGGGCTGCATAGTCCCTAAGTGATCTTTGTTCTACCATGGTCACTTTTTCTCCTTCTTGTTGACTTTCTTCAAATCTAAGCTTCCTCCACAGTCTAAGAGTTTTATTTATCTCAGGATCAAAAGGTACAAGAGGTCCTGATCTAAGATTCCTGTGCATGCAAAGTAGATAGATCAAATGATTTCAAGAGAATGGAAAAGAACAAAAAAACAGAAAATAAACAGAAAACAAAACCTAGTCTAGCAATACTTTCAATATCTTCAATATTGACAAAAACCAAGATCCCCGGCAACGGCGCCAAAAACGTGTTGTGGTCCGCAAGTGCACAGACACTCGAAGTAATAAAGAAAGATTTTGAACCACAGAGACCTCATTGCCAAGTACCAAATAATTGAGTTCTTGCTATCTAGGCAACTGAATAATAGCAAAGCAATGATCGAAAACACACGAAAAAGATAATCAGAGAGAAACTGGGACTAGGGTTTCATCCACCTTGATTTCAATGACTAAATAAAAATAAGAGGTCGTCAGTCAAATCTTATTATGATAAAGACATAATTCACTTCATAATTGAATTATCTCACTTTCGTGCAGATAATTATACAAAGAACCGATCCTCACTTTCATGCAGGATCTATTCAATGCCGAAGATAAGTGAATCATTGACAAAGAACTCAAGGATCACTTTCGTGCATCCGAATTCTAAGTTAATCATCTCATAAGAAAACTATAAATCATCAAAGAAGAACTCGAGGATCACTTTCGTGCATCCAAATTCTAACTACATATTTTAGTGCAATAGTTTTCATATGTTCTGCTTAGGGTTCTCCAACAGACCAATTACTCAATTTCTTGCAGTAATCATCATGTTTATCACAATAACTCAATCCTAGATCAATATTATCAAACATGGCAATTATACTACTAAAATTTGAGAAATAAGAACAGACCTAATTTCTTACGGTAGGTTCCTAGCATTCAAATTTATGGGTCCAAGTTCTCAAGCAAATCACCTTTCAGTCCATATTGCGAAAACTCTAAAACATGCATGATAATATGAAAGCTTCAGAGAATTATAAGCAATCATCACATAAGTAGAATTATCATACTAAAATTATACTGATGAAATAAAATTATCTAGTCATTAGAAATAAAAGGGATGAAACCCTAGTCCCAGTTTCTCTCTGATTATCTTTTTTGTGTGTTTTTGATCATTGCTTTGCTATTATTCGGTTGCCTAGATAGCAAGAACTCAATTATTTGGTACTTGTCGATATCTTTCTTTATTACTTCGAGTGTCTGTGCACGGATACTTCAAAGTAATAAAAAGATATTGAACCACAGAGACCAACGTGTTAAGTACCAAATAGTTATTTTCTTACTAGCTAAGCAATCGATTATAATGCAGGTAAATGATAGAAAGCACACGGAATCAGAGAGAAACTAGGACTAGGGTTTCATCCACCTTAATTTCAATGACTAGATATGAATAAAAGGTCGTCAGTCTAATTTTATCATGATAAAGGTATAATTTACTTCATAAAGGGATTATCTCACTTTCATGCAGACAATCATACAAGGGACCGATCCTCACTTTCGCGCAAGATCTATCCCATGCTAAAAATAAGTAAATCATCAATCAAAGAACTCATGGATCACTTTCGCGCATCCGAATTCTAAGTTGATTATCTCAAGTGGAATCTCAAGGATCACTTTCGTGCATCCGAGTCTCAACAAAGGTTCTACTTATGGTTCTCCAACGTTCCGATCCTCACTTTCGCACAAGATTTTCATATTTAACAAAATAACTCAATCCTAGATTCAAATTATTAAACATGGCAATTTTTCTTCTAAAATCAAGAAATAAAAACTAACCTAATTTCTTACGGTGAGTTCCTAATATTCAATTTTAGGGTTCCAAGTTCTCAAGCAAATCACCTTTCAGTCCATATTGCAAAAACACTAAAACATGTATGATAATATGAAAGCTTCGGAGAATTATATGCAATCATCATATAAGTAGAATTATCATACTAAAATTATACTGACAAAATAAAATTATCTAGTCATTAGAAATAAAAGGGATTTCACCCCCATGTCCCAAAAGATGTCTAAGCTAGCATGGAAGAAGAAATACAATAAACCATAGTTTCAAAGGATCAAAATCCAAGAGAAAGGAGAAATAAACGTTACAACACGGTTGTAATGGAAATTACAGCCGTAATTTTGCTCGTGAACAGTGCCAGCACCCACTCTTTCATCGATTTCTCCTCCGATCGATCTCCTTTCGCTCTGAAACTTCTGGGGTATCGTCTCCTTCTCTAGACAAAGCTTCCTTGTAAAAATCACTGAGGTGGCTTCTATGCCTCTCGGCACGAGAGCAAACCCTAGGGACGCCTCTCTTGATTTCTCTCTCGATGGTGGATCAAAATTAGTGCTTTCACCCTCAGCGTGTTCTCCTCCTCGGAGGCTCCCTTTTTCCTTCTTACAACTTTGAATTTAAAGGCCTAGATCATCCGCAATCGATTGCGCAAAAATCGGGCTTCAATTTGACCATGGAAATTGTGTCCAGGGATAGAATTATGGTCATGGTTTCTGTTACGGCACTACCATAATTTGAGTCAAATTCTCTTATCGAAACTGTCTGGCAATTACGGCACCGTAAAAATGGTTACGGCAGTGACGTAATTTCAGCTAAAATGTCTGGTCAGAAATCACTCCAAATTATGGCACGTGAAATGTCTTACGGTGGTACCGTAATTTCTCCAAAATCTTCTCTATGAAAATTACGCCAAAATACGACAGTGAAAATGTTTACGGCCCTACTATGAAAATACGGTACCGTAATATTAATTACGACACTGCCGTAATTTGGGTTGTGGCTTCGATTTGCGTGAAATTTGTCATGTAACCTCTTCTTGTTGATGGGAATTCTTCTATGTATCTGAATTTGCTTGAAAATGCCTTAAGATCATGCTTTTTTACCTGAAAATCATCAAAAACCAAAATAGAAGTAGATTATGCAATATTTGATAAAAATGACATAAAAATAAGCAAAGGAGCATAAATATGACACAAAAGACCAATGAAATGACACAAAATATACTATAAATTTTGGTGTCATCAGTTCATAGCATCTTCAACTTCTCTGTTCATTAAAGCCCCTCCAGCTGTAGCATCAACTGTGAGCCTTTTGTTGTAGTCCAGTCCATTGTAAAATGTGTGAACTAAAGATTCTAATATAAAGATTCTCCATCGTTCTGTATGAAACTGGTGATTTGATTTCTCAGTTGAATTATCTTGGAAGGAGGGAAGTATTTTGAAAGGAAGGCTTGTGACAATTCTCCCCACGTCCTTATGGAAGCTGAAGGTATTGTATGAAGCCATGCTCTCGCTTTATCCCTTAAAGAGAAAGGAAACAGTCTCAACTTGATAGCATCAGTAGAAACACCATTAATTTTCAATGTATCGCAATATTCTAAAATTGTAGCAAGATGCATGTCGGGGTCCTCAAGAGGAGAACCACCAAACTGATGTTGTTGAACCATAGAAAGTATAGTAGGTTTAATCTCAAAATTATTGGCTTCTACATTCGGCCTAGCAATTCCTGATTGTGGTTCATGAACGTAGGGAGAAGCATAGTCTCTTAGTGTTTTGTTTTTGTTATTCCTCGTAGGTTGGGATGCTTATTCATTATTCAGGTCCAGTGGAATATGCTCCATTTGGTTTTGATCTTCTTTTTGCTGAAGTTGCTTGAGTTTTCTCCTTCTTTTGAACGTCCTCTCTATCTCAAGATCTATTTCAAAATATTCACCTGCCCTGAAGCTTCTTTGCATAAAAAGATTATCAAACAAAGTTGCAAAGCTCCAAGACAAGAAACAAAAGGAACTAAGGCAGAAAGTAGTAAAGTAGTAGAATTAACTAAAACTTAGTCTACCAATCCTCAGAAATATACTAATATTAATCGTTGCTCTCCGGCAACGGCGCAAAAAATTTAACACGTCTTGTAAGTGCACGGTAATGTCGAAGAAATATAAAAGATTGTCGAACCGACAGGGAGCTAGGTTAGGTACTAGAAATTCTAAGTCTCGATAGCTAAGTGATTCAAAAGGGGGTTTTTGCAATCAATAAGTGAAAACAAGAAATCAAACGCAACGATGAGGAGGTTATCTATATGGGAGAGATCGGGACTTCAGTATCCACCACACTGATGAATCCAACTATATTAAAAGCTATCTATTTCAAGAGTTCATAATATTGCATAAGGAATCCTCCCAAAAGTACAGGATGCCCCCTCTCGGTCGGTACACCCTGGTGCTTATCTAGAACGATCTCCTGCTCTCACGGTGGATCATTCTAAATAAACCCAATGAGTTCGATGGACGATTATGTTACCCTCGAGTGAAATCCAAGTACTCTCATGTCAAGGATTCACAAGTTTTACCTAGGGAATCCACCACATGATCCTCCTCTTAGTCAGGATCACGTCGACTACCACACGATACTATATGGCCAAAGCAATATCATGAAATAACTATGCCATGGTAAAATATGCTCATACAAACTTTGAAATAACAGAATAAATTAAGATTGCATGAAAGAATCCATCTGTGGGCTTTAACCAAGTCCCGAGAAAGGGTTTTAAGCTACAATAGTCATGAAAGCTCGCATAAATCTCTCTAAAATATCAAAAAAATTGCTACAAAATGTTTTGGAGAGGAAGGAGGGGATGAACCGAACAAGATCTCCAAAAATCGTGAATATCAAACGCTCCAATCTCTCAAAATCGTCTTGAAATCACTGTGTCACCTCTTCCATTCGCCCTAGCTGTTTCATCCACTAATTTCTTAATAATTTGGCAACAATAAAGAGGGCTTTTATATTCTTTGGATTTGCCTTTCTCTTAGTTTTCCAAAACATATTTTCTTGCCTTTTTTGGATTTTTCTAGGGCTCGGAATCGAAGAAAAACTGAGTGGGGGTCAATCTGCAGAGTTACGATCATGGATGAACCCACCGGGTTCACTAGGCTGTGAAGTCTACTAGGGAGTTTTGTTGAGTAAAAATCACCAGTGAACCCCGCCGGGTTCACCAGCCAGTGAAGTCCTCTATACATTTCTAGGCGAAATTCCTCTAAAAGAATCACGAGGGAACCCCACCGGGTTCCCCAAGCTGTGAAGTGCTTTGTGGACTTTCAGACATCCAGCAAAAGCACCGGTGAACCCCGTCGGGTTCACTTGGCCGTATTTTTCAAAGTAGCTTGGATTGGGCCCAAATTTGATGTGCAGCTTTGTCTTCATGTAAGGAATCACCCTATGACTTTAGAATCTTCAAAAGACTTCAAAATTGGGTGATTTTACTTGGAATTTCACAAGAACGAGAAAAAGTGAAGATTCTGAAGCAAACAAGTGAATAAGCCTAAATAGAGTATAAAAATATTAAAATAGGCCTAAATTTGAGATGAAATAATACTTGAAAATACTATTAAAATGCAAGGCATCAACTGCTGAGAGGGGGCAATCTGTACATGCGGATAAATCTCCATCAACACAGTAAATCCTTCTTAAGATATTTTCAATTATAACAAGTCATGAAACATAGTGTAGTGAACCCGAAATCCTGATTTTCCATAGCTTGATTACAACCCTATTGTGTTTTACTTTTTCTGCAACTTAATTAAGATTAAATCCAACTCTTTTCATATTTGTCTAGCTAACAATCCTAAGATAAGTCGGTACTTGGTCATTGGTCTCTGTGGGATCGATATTTTTATTACTTCGACATTTCCATACACTTGCGGACACATCAGGAAGCACAGTCAAAATTGAGGTAAGGATTGAAATCGAAATCAGGCGATGGAATTTTTGATTTCAGCGCTTGTTACAAGGAGGAAGGCTAACGCGGAGGAAGTAGAAATTAGGGCATGACAAACCGGTATCAGAGCAAACTTCGATGACATGGTGACTCAAGGAAAACATTTAGCACTATTAGAGCAGGTGCTCGGCCTAACGGGAGACAGGGAAGACGCTATTGTTCCCCAAGTGGAGAACTTGTTGCGAACGGTGGAGTAACAAAGGTTGCAAATTATCGCCCTCCAACAAACTTTGGAGGGATGGCTACACTTAGAGGTGGCCAACAGGCCTGGCCGGCCCGGCATGTTGACCAAGTCAATAGGCCACGAGCGGCCCGTGGCCCGGCTTGGGCTGTGCTGGGCTGGAGGGTTCAGGCACGGCCCGCAAGCGGGCTGGTCTCGGCATGGTACGCGGGCCAGACAGAGTATGGGTGGTTTGATGAGGGAAATTCGAATTCAAACCATGTATTTTTACATGAATGCCCTCAGAACGTTTATAAAAATTTTGAAATTAGGGGTATAATGGTCTTTAAGGTATAAAATTACCATTTTACCCCCTTTTAATAAATAAAAATAGAGGATAAATATGTAAATTTACACTCAATTCATCCGTATAAATTGACCGCCAACCCTTTCACTTCTTCACACAAGTTTCCAACTAGCTTTGGAACAATTTCTCATTCTCTCTTAATATTCTCTTTATCTCTTTTCTAAGTCTTGAGTTTCAATTAGCTTCTTAATTGATCTCAAACTTAAGCCTCTTTCTAGCCATCAAGATTTCAAAGCTCCCTCGGTTTAGTCACGTGTAGAAGATCAAGTAAGTATTAAATTAATTTACTTTTATAATATAATTGTTATTCAATTTAGATTATTTTAATATTTATTTTTTTGTAATTATGTTTAAGTTGAAGTTGTTGAAGGCTGAAACCTCAACTTCTTAGTTCTTATTAAGCGATCTTCAATCATGTGATAAGGTAATTTTTTAATATATAATTTTTTTATTAGTATTATTTAATCATGTTTTACAACTTTGTTTTGCTAACTTTTAATATTATATGCAGAATTTATAGCTGGATTTAACAATGCATGAGATCTCTTGCCATGGGAGCTTAAGGCATTAAAAAATGAGCTAATGGGAACAAATGACCCCGTTATGCCACCCGATCACGATGTCAACCCTCCGCCAATGACCCAAACCAACAACAGCAATATCCAAATGAATCTACTAATACTATGCAGGGAGAGGAGGGATGCAGTGTAGACCCTCATGATTCTACTACTTCGGGCTCAAGAAAACGCACGAGTGATGTTTGGAAGAGCTTTGATGTGGTGATAATCGACGGCCAAGAAAGAGCCAACTGCAAGAAGTGCAGAAAAGTAATGGCTTGCAAATCAAGCAGTGGAACTGGTCATTTGGCTCATCACATCAAAAGTCATCAAAATCAAATCGCTCGTGCACAGGCTACTCTCAACCTTTTCTCTAGTTCTTTTGAAGTTTTTAATTATTATACTGAAATTCTTAGAAAATAATTTGCTAAATTTATTGTTTGAGATGAACAACCATTTTCTTTAGTAGAAAATTTAAAATTTGAAAAATTTATATATAAATCACTACAACCTAAATATAAAAAAGTAAGTAGACAAACCATGCGTAGGGATGCTATAAAATTTTTTTCTGAGTATAAAACTAATCTTTTACAAACTTTAATTGCATTAACTTCTTGTATTTCTTTAACATCTGATATTTGGACTAGTAATCATTCCGATCATTCTTACATGTGTATTACACCACATTGGATAGATAGTGATTTTCTTATACAAAAATGAATTATTGCATTTAAAATTTTTGAATATCTTCATACTACAAATGCTATAGTTAGACAATTTCATAGCATTTTACATTCGTATAATATAATTAATAAAATTTTTTTAATTAATTTTGATAATGCAAGTAATAATGATAGTGCAATTGATAAATTAAAAAGAATGTTAAATTCAATATTTAATAGTGCTTTTTTTCATATACGATGTGCATGTCATATTCTTAACTTATGTGTTCAAGATGGAATAAGAGAAGTAGATGAACATGTAAATAAATTAAGAAATGCTGTTAGATTTGTTACTTCTTCTAGTTCTAGAAATCAAGATTTTAGACAAATATGTAAATCTTATGGTTTATCATACAAAAAATTTTAACTTGATGTTAAAACAAGATAAAATTCTACTTATGATATGCTAACAACATGTTTTCCATTTAAGGATCCTCTTACATTATTTTATAATAAAAGAATGCCTGATGAAAATATTGAAGAAAAAGATTGGGAAAAGAAAAAATTATTACGTAATATTTTAGAAATTTTTAATAATGCTAGCACTCATTTATTTGGTGTTTATTATCCTACATCATGTTTAATTTTAGAACATTTAGTTTTAATTACTGAAATTTTTTCCCAATATAAAAATGATGAAAATGTTTTTCATGTAATTTTTAAAATGGAAACAAATTTTAAAAAATATTAGAAAAATATATCTCTTTTATATTGTTTAGCTTCAATTATGGATCCTAGATTTAAATTAGAAGGTGTTCATATTTTATTAGATGAATATTATAAAAATATGGAACTTGAATGGGTAGATGAGAAAAAAAATAAAGTTTCTACCTTATTAAATGAAATGTATAATGTTTATAATTTAAAATTTAGAAATATAATTAATCCAATACCCCCTCAAACTAATGTATCTACTAGTAGTAGAAATATTATAGGAAGAATATGCTCAATTTTAAATAAAAAAAGAACATCAATAAGTAGATCAAGTAATTTTAATGAATTAACATTTTTTTGAAAAATAAACATATAACTTTACTTATAGAAGAACAAATTGATAATTTTGATATTTTTATCATGGTGGAGATCACAAGGAAAATCATATCCTGTGGTTTCTGCTATGACACGTGATCTACTAACTCCTCCGGTGTCCACAGTAGCATTAGAGTCTTGTTTTAGTGCAGGCGGCAGGGTGCTGGATGAGAAGCAAAGCCGAATGAACGAAGAAAGCGTCGAAATGTGCATTTATCTTAAAGATTGGCTAGATGCTGAAGATCGTCTTTAAGATAAAGGTGGGCATTCAACTTCATCGGATGATGATGAACAAAGTCTCGGAAGTGCAAGCGGAAGCAATAATGGATAAAACGTTGTAAAAAAGTTATAAAAAGAGTCATAAAAAGATAACTACGTAGACTTGCTTCCTCCTTTGAGTGGGGTACGTAGGCAGCCTGCAACGGGTCCAGTCTAAAATATATAATTTTTTAATATTTTTTTAAAAGTTTGTGCAACATACATAATTCTCAATTTCTCATTTTCTTAATTTTTTCTTATTTTATATATTTTAATTAATTAATAATTTGCTTATTTTTCTAATTTATTTTACTAAAAAATTATATTATTATTTTTATACTCAGCACGCGGGCCAAAGTCGGCCCGAAGACCAAATTTAGCCCGTGGGCCAGTTATTCGGGTCGGGTCAGGCACGGCCCGCGTGCCGAATCCACCCCATGGGCCGGATTAAGCCCGCTTGTCAACTCCAGCCCGCGGCCCGACTTCAGCCCGTGCGCTGTGTCGGATCCGTGCCGAGGTATCGATTGAATCATGCCGGGACCGGCACGACTAATCATGTCACGGGCTGTGCTAGGCCTGAAGATTTTTCTGCCATGCCGGGCTCGGCATGGCCCGTTGGGAGCCGGGCCGAGGCAGGCCCGTGCTTGGGCCGACCTGAGTAGGCCCGTTGGCCACCTCTAGCTGCGCTCCAACAAACTTTGGAAGGGATGGCGGCGATACAGGAGCATGTAGCAAGCTTTGTAGTGGCACAACAATAGGTGCAGGCGGATCTCACAGTAATGAGCATGGCATTAGCATGGGCACAGTAGCAACAACGATGGAGCAGACGGCTCCTAAGCTGAAGGTTTGAATTCTAGAACCTGCGATGTTCGGAGGAGTCAGATCGTTCAAAGAGTTGAGAAATTTCCTTTGGGATATGGAGTAATTCTACATCGCCATTATGTTCCAGACCAGGAACGAGTGTAGGTGTGTACTACATACCTCTCTGATGATGTAAAACTTTGGTGGAGGACCAAAGTTGGTTCGACATCAGGAGCAGCTGCTTGGACATGGGCGGTGTTCCGAGGGGAATAGTGGCAGCAATTTCTTCCCGGTAACTCAGCAGAATAGGCATGCGACACAGGGAATTGGCTTAGACACACTGGCCCAATCCAGAAGTATGTTGGGCTTATTCAACACTTATGTTGGAGATATTAGACATGTCAGAGGCAGACAGATGATACACTTTCCTCCGCAATCTTCAACCATGAGCAGAAGCTAAAGTTCGACGACATGCACCGCAGGACTGGAGAATGGCCGCAGCAATAGCCGAATCCCTCGTGGATATGAGAGCTTCAGGTACGACTTCGTCGAGAGTATCAAAGTCACCACCAAAGTGGTGCTCTCTAGTAAGGGCAAGAGCACTAGTGATGCAAGGGCATCCAGAGTACTGTGACGGTCCAAGCACACCAAGAAGCTACCTATCAAATATGGGTATCCTGTTTGACATCTTTTTGGATAAACAATTGTTACTCTTTATTTTTGCTTAAAGACTTGTTATTTGCTTTCATGCTTTAGACTAGGAATAGCCTAGAATTTTTATTTTTTTTAAGTCTGTTTTACTTTCCTAGATTGTGTAGTAGGTTGTTCTCTTAGCCTAGGAGTTTTAACACGGGTAATGCAAATGCAAGGCACCTCTAATCCTCAACATCCCACCCTTAAGTCAAAATCAACCACCACCTCATCAAGTTCAAGTCAAAGGTCAAGTCAACACCCAAGAAGTCAAGCAACATTCCACCTCAGCAAGTTCGGCAACCAAACAATCGCCACCCTCCAAAGATAAGTCAACATGCGCATGCAACTATCCAGCTGAAAGATTCAAACTAAGGCACCTCTTCATAAAGATGGGAATGCATCTCTCACCCAATCAACATGGACATGCAACTATCCAGCTGAAAGATTCAAATAAAGGCACCTCTTCACAAAGATGCGCATGCAACTCTCACCCAATCAAGTTTCAACATACTATCATGCAACATCAATGCCATATCTTCTTATCTTTTCCAGCAAGCATCTCGGCTACAGTTCCAGCACACTACCGCCCATCTGATCCAATGGGGAAGCAAGATACAACAGCCCATCCCAGCCACCCAAATTCGAAATTAAGAAACAGCATCCCTTAGATGAACTTGAGGAATTTTGTAATGTTGAGGATTTCAGGTTTTAAGCCCTTGTACTTTCACATTTGCACTTAGTCTATTCTTTATGAAAAAAATTTCAACTTGTGTTAGTGTGTAGTGCTTGTGTGGTGTCGAGACTTCATCTCCTCATTCCCCCCCATCTTCCTCCAAAGAGCTTCCATCCTCCCTCACTCAATGTTGCCTTGAGTGCTTGCTTCTTTGGTGTTGGCGAGGACATCTTGGAGGCTTGAAGCTTGGAAGGACTCTTGAAGCACTCGGCTAAGGACTTGAAGACCTGATCAAGAACCGTAAGGACTCCATTGTTCATAGTTTACAGAGGGCTTGTAGGCATGGTATTCTGCCCCCTCTTGTTCCCTTGATTGTAAAAGGCCTATTAATCACCCCTTATTTTATAACCTCGTCGCCCAAAGTCAGAAGCAACGAGAGCCGGGGGATTTAGAGAAAGGGGTCTTGGCCCCCTTCCCTAAAGGGTGCTGCATGTAATCTTCAACCGAGTAGGGTAATCCATTCTCTAGGTTGCATGCTTGATGACACCAAAATTTATAGTATATTTTATGTTATTTCATTGGTCTTTTTGCGTCATATTTATGCTCTTTTGCTTGTTTTTAAGCCATATTTATCAAATATTGCAGAATCTATACCATTTCTTGTTTTTCATAATTTTTAGGTAAGAAGTGCCATATTTATCAAATATTGCTCTTTTTGCGTCTCGAATGAATTTCAAACGTCGAGACAAAGCAGCCCTTCAATTTTTATGCAAATCGGAGCAAGTTCAAAAATTACACCACGGTGTAATATTTATTACGGGCTGTAATTTTCTGCGCAAATTACACCCCTACCGTAATGAAAATTATAGTACCATATTTTCTGCCCAGAATGCACATAAGCAAAATACGGCACTGCCGTAATGAAAATTACGGTCGTAATTATGAATTTGAACGAGTCTTCCACAGCCGCTCAAAATCCCAATTTTTGTGATGTAATATCTGAAGATCTAGGGCACCAATTAAAAAACCATAAAAAGGGGAGTGTTCTATAAATCGAGGAGAAGATTTGGGGACAAGAAGGATCGAATTTCGTGAAGAATCGAGGGAGAAATTAGAATGGGCATTTCTAGGGCACAGCCTCATGCCGAGAGGCGTAGAGGCTATCTTAGGCCACAAAATTTACAAGGAAGCTTCGCCTGGAGGAGGAGAAGATACCCCAGAAGTTTCAGAGCAAAAGGAGATCAATCGGAGGAGAAATCAAAGAAATTGTGGGTGCCTGCACTATTCACACGTAAAATTACGGCTGTAATTTTCATTACAGCCGTGCTGTTATTTGATTTTCTTCTTTCTGTTTGATTTCTGATCATTCTAAACCATGGATTATTGTAATTCTTCTACCATGATAGCTTAGACATCTTTTGGGACATGGGAGAGTAATTCCCCTCAATTTCTTAATGACTAGATTATTTTTTCTTTCGTCATGTTGATTTTAATATGATAATTCTACTTATGTGATGATTGTCTTTAATTCTCCAATGATTCATATTGTTAGCATGATTTAGAGTTTTTACGATATGGACCAAAAGGTGATTTGTGAAAACTTGGAACCCTAAAATTGAATGTTAGGAACTCATCGTAAGAAATTAGGTTTGTTCTTGTTTCTCGATTTTAGAAGTATATTGCCATGTTAATAATCTGAACCTAGGTTTGAGTTATTGAAACAAACATGATGATACTGTGAGAAACCAAGTATCAAATTGTTGGAGAACCTTAAGTAGAGTTTGTGAAAATTATAATATAAAAGTATGTAGTTTTCACTTGAGATGATTGATTTAGAATTCGGATGCATGAAAGTGATCCTTGAGTTCTTTATCAATGATTTACTTATCTTCAGCATTGAATAGATCCTGCATGAAAGTGAGGATCGGTTCCTTGTAAATTGTCTGCGTGAAAGCGAGATGATTTCTTTATGAAATAAATTATATCTTTATCATGATAAAATTTGATTGAAGAACATCTATTCATATCTAGTCATGGAAATTAAGGTGGATAAAACCCTAGTCCCAGTTTCTCTCTCTGGTATTTTCGTGTAGCTTTCGTTTGTGCTTTCATCATATTCATTTTGCTTAGCTAGTGAGGAAACAACTATTCGGTACTTAACACGTAGGTCTCTGTGATTCGATATCTTTTTATTACTTCGAAGTATCCATGCACTTACGGACACAAGAAGTTTTTGGCGCCGTTGCCGGGGACCTTAGTTTTGTTAATATCTAAATAGTTGTTAGTATTGCTAGACTATGTTTTATTTGTCTTAGATTTAACTTTGTTTTCTATTTTTGCAGATTTTGGATTTTCACAAGTTGTGACAGAACTGTGATTTCTGAAATTTTTGAATTTGCTTGTGTTTTATATTTTCTATTTTTTATATTCTGATAAAAAAAATTTTTTGATTGATTAGTGTTGGATAATATTTCTATTTCTATTTTATTTGTTTACACACTTCTATTTGTTTACACACAGGACTCTTAGATCTTGAAATTTTTATTTCCTGTGAACTCTGAGAAAACAAATTTTTTTAGTTGTGCAGAAAAGCTTTGATTTGAAGATATGTCTTTTAATCACAACTCGTGGACAACTGAAAGAGGTGAGGTATACATGCCACAAGGTAAGTATGAAAATGATTCATTGTGCACTCTTGCAGATAAATTAAAATTTCACTATTATATGCACCATACTAGGACATCTTATTCTTCTATTAGATATGATATTTGTGGATGTTTTGATCATTATACTTCTGATTGCCAATTTTTAATTCCTCAAAATCCCAATTCACCATGGTATCAAGATGATCAGTATCATTCTAGATGGGAAAATCAAACTTCTTTTTATGAGGATTGCTCAAATCATGTTTCAAAACCATACTTTGAGGATACTGAAGAATCTAGGCTTAAATCCATGCTTGAAAAATTTATGTCAAATCAAAGCCAGATCATGACAAATCGAAATAAGGAAATTGAAGATCTTAAAGGGATAGTTAGTCAGCTTACTTCTCAAGCATAATCTATATCTGTTGACACTGAAATTTTAGAAACCCAGTTAGCGCAACAAGCTTGTTTTATTTGAGTTTGATATGGAAATTGAGAAAATTGATTTAGAAAAGTCCCCCTCTGATTTTGATTGTTTTGAAATTGATTCTTTTGTGAACATTAATGAATCTCACTCTGATTTTGATGATTGTAAAATTGATTCATTTGATAATTTATTTGTGAAAAAGTTTGAGTAAATTGATTTTGAAAAATCCCGTCTTGATTCTAGTGATAGTGATGAAATTGATTCTTTTGATGATATATTATTTTTGGTTAAATTTAATTCTTGTAATTCTGAGATTGATTCTTTTGATTCTTCTGATGATGAATTATTTGTGGAAAGACATGAGGAAATTGAAAATGATTTGAAAATTATAAACACTGATGAATCTCACTCTGATGTTTTGCCCATATCTACTGATTTATTTGAAAAATTATGCTTTATTGAAGAATCTAATGTGAGACAGAAAAATTATTTTGACGATCCAATACTTGAATCTTTTGATTAAAATTCTATTGCAATTGAAGATATAATTTTGAAGAAAGGACTAATGATTTTGCTTCCTAACAAATATAGGAAGATCATTAAATACCCTTGGAGTGGAATTGTAAACTTTGATTTCTGCATATTTAAGAAAGCCACGTCGATCGTGATTTATATGAAATTTTAGATATTTGGATTAGTGGCTAAACTTTTAGGACAACGGAAATGCAGAAAATTGTATGTCATTTACTATGGTACTGATCCACCTGCTTCACCATGATATTTGAGTTTTGGTCAAGCTATAAACGTAAAAATTAGCGCTTCTTGGGAGGCAACCCAAGCACTCTTTTTTTAGTTAGTTTTTGTATTTTAGTTTATTTTTAGAATTAATTTTTCTTCTCTTTTTGCAGGGAAAATCAAACTTTGCACAAAATACGGCACTACCGTAATGGAAATTACGGGCTGTAATTTAGGTTGTTTTTCGTCTAGAAACTTTTGAGAGTTTTACGACACTACCATAAGAAATTTTATGGTACTGTAATTTAGGGTAATTTTTGTACAGAAGGTTTTATGTATAATTTTCACGTGCCATATTTTTGAGTGATTTTTGACCTGAGAGTTTTGAGATTTTTGTGCAAAATACGGCTCTGCCGTAACCATTTTTACGGTGCCATAATTCCATCATATTTCTGACCCAAGAATTTTGTGTATATTACGGCACTGCCGTAAGGAATTTTATACCCGTAATTCAAAATCTGCATTCTGCTTATCTGATTAGGTGTTTTCTCGCAGTGATTTTAAGAAACTGCAGCGGCGAAATTTTTGATCTTGGCACAAACATGAACTAATCATCTTTTACTATTATTTGGATATTTTTATTGAATTTTAAAGTCCATGGATCATCCTATAACACCTAGCATCTTTTGGTAACTGATTAATTTCCGCAGCAGTTTTTTTTTACTAATTTGATTAGCATTTTTGCTGCAAATATTTAAGATGCTTTAATAAGTTGTAACCCTGATCTTTCACATGGAATATAGAGAACATGTTTCACTCTACTTTGTGGATTAGTTATTTTCATTAAAATATTTTCTGAACATTCTAGGTAGCATGGCAACTTTTGGTAACTAATTAACTTCTGCAGCAGTTTTTAATTTTGTAATCTGATTAGCCTTTTTTCTGTTAATACCCTAAATTCATGAAAGACACTGATCCTTTAATTTTCATACACCCGGAAAGAACAAGTTTTATTCTACTACATGGTTCTGTCTATTTTCTTTATGGATCATTAAATCTTATTCTTGGGTATAGCTACTTTTCGTAACTGAATCAGTAGGCTGCACTGCTTTCCATCAACATTAGCAGCTCCTTGTCTTCAAATTGCCACCAGAAGCTGCAGCCCAGCCACCACACTGCATCTGCCTCTGACGCCACTATTTCCAGCCATCGACACTAGATTCTACCACTAGCAGCCTCTTACTTCTTCTTCTGCCTCTATTTCCATTGATTTTATTTATTTTTGCAGCAGAATCTTCATTAGTGACTAATTTTTTTTTGCAATCCTATCTCTCACACCCACCAGCCAATGACTTCGCCACCACAACTGTAGGCTCTAGCAGGCCACTAGAGACTACTCATCATCACTCTACTGTCGGCACCATCATCTTTAGCTAGCGTCAGTTCCACTTCTGCTTCTCGCCTACATCAGCTCTTTCCACCGGCACCCTTCTGGACCACCGACGATATCTTTGATTTCTATTTTTTTTTAGCTAAAGTAAGAGACTATTTTTGATCTGAGCCTTATGTATTTAAAAAATTGTGCAGAAAAATTTTTCAAAAGGTGCATCTTTGGTCCCAGCTGCATCTTGCCTGACGCTACACCCCGAACGATGATTGAGCTTGCTATATAGTTTTGTAAGTATTGTTTGCACTTTCTAGTGATCTTATTTGGTATGGTTGTATGGTATTGCTACTTGATTTGTCTTTGATATTTGCTATGATTGTATCACTTACTGAGATTTTTATTCGATGTGGTTGCTTGAATCTATCATTTTACACTTTTGACTATGATTGTATGAGTTTGATGCTTCACACCTTTTGCATTGATTTTGACATTTTTTATGCTTAAAGATTTTTTTTTTATGACTTGAATCCATGTGATGAGAGGTGTGTGGATTTTTCTATGATGAATGTTTATGCACGCCGATGCCTATGAATGGAGATATACCTATTATGCTGAATTTATTTCTTCAATATATATCTACTTGTAGAAATCCTTCATTGATTAATGCATAAGGTTTTGGGTAGTATGTTGTTTGATGAATGCAATCTAAGAGTGAAACAACTTTCTTGAATAAAATGAGCATATGAGTGTAACTTTTGAATTGATGTCAATTTATTAACCTAGTTGATGTTTAGTTTATCTTACGATTTATTGGGAAGAAATAATCCAAGATCCAAAAACAGAGAGAGACTCCCCTACTTGGCACTGCGTAAAATTGGCAGTGGTACCGAAGATATGAGTTGAAGTCTGTAAAAGAAAAAAAAAAAGAGAGAGAGAAAAAGAGAATGACTCCTCTACTTGGCATTGTGTAAAATTGACAGTGGTACCAAAGATAAGAGTTGAAGTCCAAATAAAAAGTTTGTATCTATGTGGGTACATACCATCAAAAATAAAAAATAAAATAAAAAAAATCTGAGTGGAAAAAGATTTTGTAAATCCTATTCCTGTAAACAAAGGTATGATGGATTTGAACTAAAACAAGGGTGAATTCATGAGATTGAGATTCTATTTATTATGCAAGTTGCGAAATTTTATTTGATCAAAGTTGTGAATCTTAAAGATTAAATTTGGATGATAGTATATTTATCTGAAATTTTGTGTATCATTTGGTGGAATATTTCATGAGTGATTATATTTTAGAAATTTATTTTTCATAAAAGAGCATATTTTCCATACTTAGTATTATTCTTTATTCTATTCATTTGCTTGAGGATAAGCAAAGTTTGAGTCTTATGTATTTGATGACACCAAAATTCATAGTATATTTTGTGTCATTTCATTGGTCTTTTTGTGTTATATTTATACCCTTTTGCTTATTTTTAAGCCTTATTTATCAAATATTGCAGAATCTACACCATTTCTTATTTTTCATGATTTTTAGGTAAAAAGTGTCATATTTTGATGGATTTTGAAAGAATTAAGCACATGAATGAATTCCAGACGTCGAGACGAAGCCGCCCGTCAATTTTCATGCAAATCGGAGCAAGTTCAAAAATTACACCCCGGGTGTAATATTTATTACGGGCTGTAATATTCTGCCCAGATTATACCCCTGCCACAATAAAAATTATGGTACCGTATTTTCTGCCCAGAATGCACAGAAGCAAAATGCGACATTGCCGTAATGAAAATTATAGTACTATATTTTTGCCTATAATTACACAGAAGAAATTACGGCAGTACCGTAATATTTTTCACGGTACCGTATTTTCGGCCTAGAATTCATAGAACCAAATTACGGCTCTACCGTAACCAAAATTATGACCGTAATTATGAATTTGAATGAGTCTTCCGTAGCCGCTCAAAAGCCTAATTTTTGCAATGCAATATCTAAAGATCCAAGGCACCAATTGAAAAATCGTAAAAAGGGGAGCGTTCTATAAATCAAGGAGAAGATTTGAGGAAAGAAATATCAAATTTCATGAAGAATCGAGGGAGAAATCAGAAAGGGCGTTTCTAGGGCACGGCCTCACACCGAGAGACATAGAGGCCATCTCAGGCCACAAAATTTACAAGGAAGCTTCGCCTAGAGGAGGAGAGGATACCTCAGAAGTTTCAGAGCGAAAGGAGATTGATCGGAGGAGAAATCAAAGAAATTGCGGGCGCCTACACTGTTCACACATAAAATTACGGCTGTAATTTTCAATACAACCGTGCTGTTATTTGATTTTCTTCTTTCTGTTCGATTTCTGATCATTCTAAACTATGGATTATTGTAATTCTTCTACCATGATAGCTTAGACATCTTTTGGGACATGGGGGAGTAATTCCCCTCAATTTCTTAATGACTAGATTATTTTTACTTTCGTCATGTGGATTTTACTATGATAATTCTACTTATGTGATGATTGTCTTTAATTCTCCAATGATTCATATTGTTAGCATGATTTAGAGTTTTTACGATATGGACCAAAAGGTGATTTGTGAAAACTTAGAACCCTAAAATTGAATGTTAGGAACTCATCGTAAGAAATTAGGTTTGTTCTTGTTTTTCGATTTTAGAAGTATATTGTCATGTTAATAATCTAAACCTAGGATTGAGTTATTGAAACAAACATGATGATACTGTGAGAAACCAAGTATCAGATTGTTGGAGAACCTTTAGTAGAGTTTGTTAAAATTATAATATAAAAGTATGCAGTTTTCACTTGAGATGATTGATTTAGAATTCGGATACATGAAAGTGATCCTTGAGTTCTTTATCAATGATTTACTTATCTTCAGCATTGAATAGATCCTGCATGAAAGTGAGGATCGGTTCTTTGTAAATTGTCTGCATGAAAGCGAGATGATTTCTTTATGAAGTAAATTATATCTTTATCATGATAAAAATTAATTGAAGAACATCTATTCATATCTAGTCATGGAAATTAAGGTGGATAAAACCCTAGTCCCAGTTTCTCTCTCTAATATTTTCGTGTAGCTTTCGTTTGTGCTTTCATCATATTCGGTTTGCTTTGCTAGTGAGGAAACAGCTATTCGGTACTTAACACATAGGTCTCTGTGGTTCGATATCTTTTTATTACTTCGAAGTATCCATGCACTTACGGACACAACAATACTAGATATTTTCATTGATCTGCTTTCAAATAGTCTGCGCATACTCTTGCTACTGTTACATTAGTTGTCGTTTGCCTTGCTCATTGAGACCCCTTCACGCCTACTTAAATCAAAAAAATCTAGAGGTACATACCTTAGGCAGGGTCTTTGGGATTTCGCCCTTCTTCATCCAGAAAGGGAGAGACCCTTTACCCAGCGAGGTGGAGGCCAGTTGGCACGACATGAGATAAACCGACCTACGGAGAGAGGGCAGGATTGACCAAGATCAATGGGATTCTTCCTGTGCAAAGGACCACATCGGATGCGTGATTTCCCAACCCTAGAGAGATTGCAACAATCGTACATCGAGAGTTCGCTGAGAAAGAGGTGGCTGATGATGACCCTATAGTGACATGCGTATGAGCGATGGCATTGAACGCGATCATAGTAGTGTTAGCCTCAGGAGGAGCACGATTGATGTATGTTTTGATGCAAATACATAGGGTTGAGGTGGCGGTGATGGTCGACACCGGTGCAACTCATCTATTCATATGGAAACAAATAGCTACACAGCTTGGCTTGCACACTTCACCTACGATGGATCGGGTGAAGACAGTCAACACCACAGAGCAGCAGATGATGGGCATCTCTTATGACGTCCTGATGAAGCTTGGAAATTGGACAGGATGACATCACATCCTTTTGTCTGATTTCTCCCTTGATTTATCTCCTTTGCTCTGAAACTTTCGGTGTATCTTCTCCTCCACCAGGCGCACCTTCCCTGAAATTTTGGTCACTGGAGATAGCTTCGTTGCTTCCCAGCGAGGAACGCTAATGCAGCGGTGCTTCCCTAGATTTCTGTCTCCGTGGTTGATTAAAATTCGAGATACCCGGCTTGAAATCTTCTCCTCCTCTTATAGAACACTTCCCTTCTTTCCAATTTTGAAATTTCATTATAAATCTCTTCAATTTTGCTTCAAAATTTTTGGCTACAGTACCGGTGGCGGAAGACTCAAGTGCAGGCGTTGGCTGTTTCCCTCTTTTATTATTTTCACACCCCCTTGAAAATTTTAGTTCATTTTTCACAGGGGTGTGAAATTAGAAATATCCAAAATTGACCTCTGAGCTTGAAATTTTGTACTGATTCCATTTCCGGCCTCTAATTTCTTCAAATCCATTGAAATTAAGCCCTTTCTACCTGAAAATGATCAAAAACAAGAAGAGGTGTAGATTCCAAAATAATTGACCAATTAAATTTAAAAGCAAGTAAAAGTACATAAATATGATTCTAAATGACTAAATAATCAATATAAAATTTACTACGAATTTTTGAGTCATCAAAATACATAAGTCTCAAACTTTGCTTGTCTCCAAGCAACTCAAATATGAATTAAAATGTGCAAAGAAAATACAAATGACTTCGGTTTATTCTTCCTTAATATGATAGTTGTTAGGTCCCTGATTAACTTAAGCGCACCACGTCAGAAATCAGTGTTCAATTTTGAATTTACAGGCGTTTGACTTGACCGAGCGCCTCGTTTCGAACGCGCTTCAATTCGATCACTCAGAGCCAACCGCGTCGCACGCGCGTTGGCCGCGTGAGATAGCTCACTGCTACAAGCGTCTCCGGAACAGGGGAAAAGGGGCATGCGCCAAGGGAGAGGTGACTCGCGCCCCTCGCCCTCAGCCTCATCGGCGCTCCTCTGGGCGCCGGAAGACGTCACCGGAGGGGAGCGTTCAGGCCGGAGTTCGCCAGCCGGTGTCCACATTCGAGATCGGCGTTTGAGCAGAGGGGAATGGTCGTACACTTCCAATGAATGCGCTGGCCCCGCATTCTTGACCCGACGTCCAACTGTCTTCCTTCCATTGAACGTGCGTACTCGAGCCCGCCGGCCGTCCGAGGCCTGGTAAACTGCTCGCGTATGGAGCTTGATTCTCACATCCACCAACGACGTTGCTCTTCCACCCTTCCTTCTATCCGACAAGCATCCGAGGCACACGAGCTCGTAGTCCAGCCGAGGCCTCTGTCTCCAGCTCACTGGGAACACACAGAGGGAGGCAATAAAGAGGGAGAGTAGGAGGATAGACCATCGGCGTTGCTCCGTTCCACCCACCCACACCACCAGAGCTCCGACGATTGTGGGACGGCCACATGCCCACGTCGACGGGTTTGGCGTCGAGATCCACCGTCGAGGGGAAGAGGAGGAGATAAGGGCGAGGCAGGGTTCATTCTCATTCCTACCTGCCGCCGGGTTTGTTTCGGTTGCCCGATCCTCATCAATTTATTCCATCGGCCAACCCACCAACTTTTTCTCCTTCATTCTCCGCCTCTTTTCTCGTCTCCACTGAGTCTCGTCAGCCGCTTTTTATAGCCGTTCGGGCGCCCAGCCTCCCCTGTTCGCTCGGACGCACGCAGCATCATCTTTACACGATAGTGACTAGACAGCGGACGATTTTCTTCCTCTCCGGACGGGCGCCCATGCTGCCCACGCCACACGCAGTCGGCCGGACCGCCTCCCTTGTCAGCCTGCCGATCCGAACGTCGTTGCCCCTTTTGGTCCCTTGGTCCGAAGGTAATCCCTGACGCCACAGGGAGACGTCGCCTCACGCGTCATGCTTCCCATTCCCTTGTTGTCGCCGCTCGTCGATAGCGTATGTGCTGCCGCCTCTTCTGCCGGAAGACCGCCACCAGGCGACACCTTATCGACCGGCGTACCTTCCGTCCATTCGTCCGAGGCCTTCGGCATATCAAGCACCACCGGCGTCGCCTGCATTAGCGCAAATTTTTCCCCAAATCGGCATCCGATCTTTGGATGTGGGCCAGGCAGATTTTGACCCCCAATCAACATTCTAATTAGGCTGGGCTGGGAAAGGGGGCTGGGCCTAACATTCTTCCCCTCTTGAGTCGTTCATCATCCTTGACGAACTCATAGTGAGGTTTGACTCAAACTCACAATTTCATTCATATCATAGGAGAGGGTTCGTGATTGGATCGGATCGTCTTAATCTCGATGAGAATCATCCTTTATCGGATAACAGTCTTATCCTTCTCGGAGATTTTGGCCAATATTGTATTCGAGTCTACTGACTCCTTTGTCGCACGGACGCACGTATCTCCGAATCTATCTTCTTAGACGCGGTCATTTGTCTTTTAACCGATTCTCACACCAACTCGTCCAACTTGGTTGTGCCTAAGTCTCGTCTCCTTGGAAAGTGTCCCATATCACCCCATCAAAGAGTAACTTAGCTCGCTCCAATTTATAAATTGTCCCCAAGTCTTTCCGCCATAAAGGCGTCCCCTTATGACAAGAACCTCAACTTGGATAATTACAAAGGTTTTCCTTATTGTCCTCCCAAGCTTCCCTCACATAAAGGCATCCCCTTATGCGAAGTTGGTTCACTCGAACCAAGAAGAGCGATCTCTTTTATTTTAGTTGGACATCGTCCTCTCTTCTTGCCCAAATAGCAGTTTTAGAGTTTGCTAACTCGTCCACTTTGACCTATCCTTAAATAGTAATTTTAGAGTCTACTAACTCTTCCTCGAATAGTAGTTTTGAAGTGTGTTAATTTTTCCTCAAATAGTAGTTTTAGAGTATGCTAACTCTTCCTCGAATAACAGTTTTAATGTCTACTAACTTTTTCTCAAATAACAGTTTTAAAGTCCGCTAATTTATCCACGTTTAATCACCAGATTTATTAAATTCATTTGAGTCCACTCAAATTTGAACTTCGGTTAAAATTCAAAATCTTTGACCGAAATTCAAACCAATTTGATTGCGGGTTCGGATCTTCACTCGTTCACCCGTTGCCCGCATGCACAACGCCTGTACGTGGAGCTGTGTCCGAAACTGAGTGTTTGCGCTCGTGTCCCAGTGAAAACGGCCGCGACGTCCTCCGACCGGCATAGGAGACTAGTGAGATTCTTCCGTCGAGCTTCATCACTCGGCTATCGCCCGATGGATATCCAAGCTCATCGGTCATCTGAGGCCCACTGCCTGTTCGCAAATTCCGTCCGCATGCGTGCCGAATCAAACGTCCTTCGTCCGATGGGTGCGGCCGCAGCATCCTCTTTCTCGATTAACGGAACATCTTCGCCTCCGCCAATCGAGCTTACCAACCGTTCGCAGTCGCCTAGAGTTCGCCGCGAGCTGTATTTGAGCTTAGGCTTGTCGGCGTACGCGTCTGTCCCACAGGTGGAGCCCAGCGTCCACCAAGGCAGCTGCCTCCTGTTCGCGGAGCCACACGGCGAGGAAGAAAAAGGAAGATTAGGCATTAAGGTTGCTCCGCCTCTTTGCGGCTGTGACTGCCTTGACTCTGCCACTATGCCAGCCCCTCATGGCTGCTTGCGTGCTACTATGTACTCCGACACAAGAGTGGAAGAGACACCACCGCCGACATGTGGAGGAGGGAACCACCCCGTGAAAGGGGGCGCTCGCATGAGGAGCTTGCATCCGCAACTCCCTCCTCTTTCTCTCGTCACCGCGCATGGAGAAGAAAGCTTCTCCCGTCGTCCTTGAAGAAAGGGGGAGGCGCTGCCGGAGCCTTGGAGCAGGGAAAGCACGCGGCTCCACCTTCGGCCACTGCTCACTATCTGAAAAACACGTGCGAACCTCCGCTCGCTTCTCCCGGTTCTTGAAGAAGAGGGGGAGACGCTGCACATGCTACTCACCTCCCGTTCGGCTTCGTTGTCGTCCCCGTCTCGTGGGGCAACGTTCGGCTGGGGTTCGTGCCCGTCGCCTTCGCTCACTTCTTCCGGCTCTGGAAGGGGGGCATTCGCCATCATCGTCGTCCCCATCTTGTGGGGCCAACGTCCATCCACCCAGGAGCAGTTGCTCCCATCGCCTCCCATGGGGGAGAAGGCCGGCACCGGCGGCTTACTCCTGCTCGTGGAGAGGCGGCGTGTTCGTCCAACCTCATTGCCTGAAAGGAGGAGACACTTGCCGTCTTCCTTCTATGTGCCGGGACCGTCTTCCTTCTATGTGCCGGGACGACCACCGGAGCCACCACCGTGCCGGCTCTGATACCACTGTCAGGCCCCTAATTAACTTAAGCGTGCCATGTCAGAAATCAGTGTTCGATTTCGAATTTATGGGCATTTGACTTGACCGAGAGCCTCATTTCGAACGCGCTTCACTTCGATTGGTCAGAGCCGACCGCATTGCACGCGCATCGGCCGCGTGAGACAGCTCGCCGCTATGTGTGTCATCGGAACAGGGGAAAAGGGGTCTGCGGCAGGGGAGTGGCGACTCGTGCCCCTCGCCCTCAGCCTCATCGGCGCACCTCTGGGCACCGGAAGACGTCACCGGAGGGGAACGTTCAGGCCGGAGTTTGCCAGCCGGTATCCACATCCGAGATCGGCGTCTGAGCAGAGGGGAAGGGTCGCGCCCTTCGGATGAATGCGCTGGCGCCGCATTCTTGACCCGATGTCCAACTGTCTTCCTTCCATCGAACATGCGTACTTGAGTCCGCCGGCCGTCCGAGGCCTGCTAAATTGCTCGCGTACGGAGCTCGACGCCCGCGTCCACCAACGACATCACTCTTCCACCCTCCCTTCCGTCCGACAAGCATCCGAGGCACACGAGCTCGTCGTCCAGCAGAGGCCTCTGTCTCCAGCTCACCGGGAACACATGGAGGGAGGCAATAAAGAGGGAGAGCAGGAGGACAGACTGTCGGCGTTTGCTCTGTTCCAGCCACCCACACCACCGGAGCTCCGACGATCGTGGGACGGCCACATGCCCACGTCGATGGGTTTGGCATCGAGGTCCACTGTCGAGGGGAAGAGGAGGAGATAAGGGCGAGGCAGGGTTCGTTCTCAACCTTGCCTGCCGCCGGGTTTGTTTTGGCCGCCCAACCCTCGTCGATTGATCCACCTGCCAATCCACCACCTTTTTATCCTTCATTCTCCGCCTCTTTTCCTCTTCTCCACTGAGTCTCGTCAGCCACTTTTTATAGCCGTTTGGGCGCCCGGCCTCCCCTGTTTGCCCGGACGCACGCAGCGTCGTCTTTACACGACAGCGACCGGACTGCGGACGATTTTCTTCCTCTCCGGACGGGCGCCCATGCTTCCCACGCCGCATGCTGTCAGCCGAACCACCTCCCTCGTTGGCCTGCTGGTCCGAATGCCGTCGTCCCTTTTGGTCCCTTGGTCCGAAGGCTGATCGTTGATGCCACAGGGAGACGTTGCCTCATGCGTCCTGCTTCCCATTCAGTTGTTGTCGTCGCTTGTCGACAGCGTATGCACTGCCGCCTCTTCTGCTAGAAGACCGCCACCAGGCGACACCTTACTGACCGGTGTCCATTCCGTCCATTCGTCCGAGGCCTTCGGCCGATCAAGCGCCACCGGCGTTGCCTGCATCGTCGCAGTTTTTTCCCCAAATCGGCATCCGATCTTTGGATGTGGGCTGGGCCGATTTTGACCCCCAGTCAACATTCTAATTGGGCTGGGTCAGGAAAGGAGGCTGGGCCTAACAATAGTCATCTATAATATGTATAATGATTTACAAGAACAAGGGATTTGTGGTGTCATTTTTGGTTAAGATTAATATGTTTGACCTTTTCAAATTCACTTTATAAATTAACAAGGTTTTTTTTTTTTGTTTAATGGGTTCTAGCTTCCAATGAGCGCAGACACTCATTGTTAATTACCCTTATAATCAGGAAACCTTTGATTAAGAGATCTATATAAGTAAAAAAGGCAATATCACATAATTGGAGAACAAAATGATTTTATAAATATCATATTAATACATGGCTCATGAATAACTTAAAATTTGAAGCAATCTTCTTTAGTCAAAGAAAGACTGATCAACAGATGTCCAATTTTCTATGAACATGTGGGTATTTGAATACTTAGCCTTGATGGCGTATTTGGGATTCGTCATGCACTCGGCCTTGACGGCTTGAGTAGTTGGACTTTAGATACTCAGCCTCGATAGCTTATGAGCATTTGAATATGAGATGCACTCAGCCTTAATGGCTTATGAGCATTTGGATTTGATTTGCGCTCGGCTTTTATGATGTGTAAGCATCTGAATTTGGAATATACTTGGCCTTGATGGCTTGTAAGCATTTGAACTTGATTTGTATTTGGCTTCAATGGTTTATGAGTATTGAGTTTGATTCGTGCTCGGCCTTAATGGCTTATGAGCATTTGGATTTGATTTGTACTCGGCCCTTGATGGTTTTATGAGCATTTGATTTGTGCTCGGCCTTGATTGCTTGTGAGTATTTCAAATTTGATTTGTGCACGGCCAAACATTCAAAATGAGTGAATGACCCATGGGCCAAACATTCAGATTTGGACGGACGGACCGGTAGAGGGCCAAGCATTCAAAATTTAGTGAACGAGCCATTGGGCTAAACATTCAATTTCAAATTTTGGGCGAACGGGCCATTGGGCCAAACATTCAAAATTTATTAAACGAGTTGTTAGCAAAACGTTCAAAATTTGGACGAATGGGCCATTGGGCTAAGCATGCACAATGTAGTGAACGAGCCATTGGGCCAAACGTTCAAAATTTGGTGAATAAGCCATTAGGCTAAACGTTCAAAATTTGGGCGAACAGGCCGTTGGGCCAAGCGTTCGAAATTTGAATCAATGGGTCGTGGGACCAATCATTTAGAATCTAGATGAATGAGCCGAGGAGCCAAGCGTTCAAAATTTAGATGAACGGGTCGTGGGACCAAAAGTTCAAAATTTGGATGAACGGGTCGTGGGACTAATCATTCAGAATTTGGATGAACGAGCTAATGAGACAAGCGTTCAAAGTTTGGATGAACGGGTCGTGGGACCAAATGTTCAATATTGGTGAATGGGTCATTGAACCAAGCATTTGAAGTTTGAATGAACGATGCCTTTGGTACAAGCATTCAAAACTTGGGCGAATGGGCCGTTGGGCCAAACATTCAGATTTGGTGAACAAGTCGTTGGACCAAACGTTCAACATTTGGGTGAATGGGCCATTGTGCCAAATATTCAAAATTGATGAATGGGCCGATGGGTCAAATGTTCAAAATTGGTGAATGGACCACTGGGCCAAGCATTCAAAGTTTGAGTGAACAATGCCTTTGGGACAAGCATTCAAAACTTGGGCGAATGGGTGATTGGGCCAAACATTCGAATTTGGTGAACCCATTGGGCCAAACGTTCATAATTTGGGTGAACGGGACCATTGGGCCAAATGTTCAAAATTGGTGAATGGGCCGTTGGGCCAAGCATTTGAGATTTGAGTGAACAAGTAGTAGGGCCAAACGTTAAAAATTTATGGACGAGCCATTGTGGCTTATGAAATTTGGAGTTTGAAGTTTGACATATATCCGACCTTTATGGCTTGTGGACATTTGAAATTTGAGCAAATATTCTGTCTTCATGACTTGTGAATATTTGAATTTCGATCTTAGCATGTAGTTATTTCTTTGCACATAATGTTATATTGAGGATCTACACCCCGATAACAAGTATCGATGTACGCATCTCCCAAACAATACTACACCATGATGCACCAAAACTCTACATTTTGACATTATTAAGTATTCGTAGTAGTTTCCCTTGAGAAGTAATAGGTCTCCAAAATTTGAGTTTTAAGTAGTGGAATACTTATCTCAGACTTTAGATAGATGATTCCACATGAACTTTGAGAGGAGGTGGTCTTCTTCCTTTTGGTAGGAAATTTCTTCATGAGCTCTAAGAAGCTTGCATTTGATTTATCCTTGATCCATCAGATCTCTTGATGACATGATGAGATAGTGCCAAGGGTGAGTAGGTGAGAAGCTTTAGCCTTGTGGCCCTAACCATTTTATATGACAACATTCAAAGTGAACCCCTTTCTTTGCCGAGTCATCTTCTTTTTCTTTTGTGTTGCCAAGAATTTTTTCTACCCGCCTCTCCATTCTCCTTTTTTTTTTCTTCGGCTCTCCCCTCTTTTAATTAGCCAAGAGCCCTCTCTTTTATTTGCAGCCGAGACTTTTTTTTTTTTTTTTTGTTGCCGAGAGCCCCCTCCCTCTTGCTCTCAATTTCTCTTCTATCCTTCCTCTTTTCTCTTTTCTTTTCTTTTTTTTTCCGATGGCTCTCCCTTTTTATAAGAAGTCTTCATAGAATTATTTTTTGGAAGGCTTCTTATGTGATTTATTTGATTTTATCTTATTTCCTTTATTTTTTGCTGCTGCATATCGTATATTTTTTTTGTTTTTATTCCTTAGCTTCCTTTATCTTGCTTGGGCTATAGCCGTTCATGCTAGAATTTATTTCCAGACTAGCTTTCCTATTTTGCGTCTTTTTTCCCTTATTTATCCTGTAATCTTCACAATCAACCTAATTGGCATTATTAAACCACCCCCCCCCCCCTCCATTTTATCGCTTTTTTTTTTTTTGCTTGGGCTATAGCCGTTCATGCTAGAATTTATTTCCAGACTAGCTTTCCTATTTTGCTTCTTTTTTCTACCTTTATTTTTTGCATTTTCTACCCTAAGATTTATATTTTTTTATATTCACTTTCCTTCATGTCATATATATATATTGTTTCTTTTTAGCTTCCTTTAATTTCTAATCATGGCAATAGATTTAATTGTTATTTTTCTTTTGTTGATTTTTTATGTCTCTAATTTTCTGCAGCTTGGTCCAAAGCATGTACATATGGGTGAAAATAAATAGTTCAACGGGATTTAAAGAAATATCTTGAAATAGATCTTCAAAAAGTTATAATCTAAGATGGCTATGATTTTCATAATCCTTGTAATGGCATTCAAGCTCAACTTGTATAAACAATTTTAAACTTTCTTTTAATCAATCCAATTCACTATCAAAAATAATTTCTACTTATTGATTCCAGAGAACATTTTGTAATTAACCTTTTAAGGCAGACTGGTCTTTGAATGGTTATCTGCCCATTCCTATTAACACGATAACATTATTCAAAGTACACCGTAAAATAGTGTAATTTAACTCTTAGCATAATTATAAGTAGTCAATGGAGTTTTCCATTTGACCTACTACTCTCTTTGATTTTTCTTTTCTTTTCTTTTTTTATTGCCTTTATACTGGAGAGAGCCGGCCAAGGGCATGGTACTTAAATTGTTATCAATCTTTCTGCTAAAGGGTAAAATAATATTTTAATAAATTTCCCTTCATTACTTGATTGAAACAGACTTAAAGTATACCAAAAACGTATAATATAACTCATGACTACAGTATATCATACTAGAGGAGTTGAAGCAAGTTATTTACAGATATCCTCCAGTTTCTTTTCATGAAAATAATTTCTTCCAGTAAAATCAGAAAAATTAAAATTAAGTAACTATCATTCAACTCATATCACAAGAATGCATAAATATTTATCACATGAAAATCTTAATCATAGAACTAACTTTATCCAAAAATCATTTTTCAAGTAACTTCTCAAATCCCTAAACCAATAAATCATTTATACATATCATTTCAAACGATATAGTTGAGGAAGATACAACAATTCATCATCAATATTTAATTAACACACATCTCATCACATGGTCAATATCAAATACTCTTTTTACAAATCAATTTTCAAAGAAATCATCATAGAATCATATCAAAAATATCATGAATACCATTACACCAATATAAAGACGATCATACAAGATATACAACCAAATCTAAATAAGAATAAAAATACTCACCAAAAATATAATGATCTCAATCACTATTATCATCGTCACCCAGGGTGTAGTACTGGGATAAAGAATGTTGGTTATCTCGTCCTCAAGAATGTATCTTTTGAAAATTTTGCCTGCGCATTTTTAGATACATAAGGCTTAGCCTAAAAATAATATCTTACCTTAGCTAAAAATGACTTCTTCCATGGGGCAATCAGAGGTGTCATTGGAGGTCTAAGGAGGGTGCTGGTAGAAGAAGTTGCAATTGAAGATTCCTTGGCTGGAAGGAAAAAGAAGCAGCAGCTGGTTGAAGGCAAACAGAGCAGCCACTGATTTATTTACGAAAAGTAGCTATACCAAGGAGTAGGTTCTAATGATCCATAAAGAAAACTAACAAAACCAAATAGTAGAATAAAAGTTGTTCTTTTCAGTTGTATAAAAAATAAAGAGTCATTATTTGTCAGGCATGTAGGGCATTTGCAACAAGAGGGCTAATCATATCACTAAATTAAAATAGCACAGAAATTGATCAGACTTCAAAAGTTGTCATGCCTCTTAGGATGTTCTGAAATTATTTTAATGGAACCAACTAATCCATGAGATAAAACGAAATATGTTCTTCCTATTCGTGTGAAAGATCAAGGTTACAACTCATTAAAGCACCTGAAATTCCCACAACAAAAACGCTAATCAAATTAGTAAATAAAACTATTGCATGAATTAATAAATCATCATAAGATGCTATGTGTCATAGGATGATCCATGAACTTTTAAATTTAATCAAATTATCCAAATAGTAGTGAAAGATGAGTTATTTCTAATTGTGTTCTTTTGCTACTCCATTTTTTAAAATACCTATGAAAACACACTTAATCAAATTAGCAAGCGGAAGTCAGGAAGCAGGAAGCAGGGATGTTTTATATAAAATAAAAAAATGTAAATAACAAAATAAAATAGTGCTTGGGTTGCCCCGCAAGAAGCGCTAATTTTTAGGTCAATAGCTTGACCAAAGCTACACTCGATTAGGTAACAGCTCCTCGAGTCATATCTCCATACTTTCCCTGTTTTGGTCCTTGATCTGTGATACATTTTCTGAATACATAAGGCTCATCCAAAAAATAGTATTTTACTTTGGTAAACAATTTTTTTCTTCCCTTATTTGCATGAAGCAATTTCAACCCTTCTTTTCTCTTTTGTCTCTTCCTTTGAATTTTCTGCTTCTTCATAAGTAAATTAGTCTTCTCCTTATTAAACTGGCATTCTCTATCATTAGAATGTAAAACATAATCCAGAAAAGTGTAACTTTTAGAATCAGAAGGTTCACCAAACAATTTATGCAAATCACTAACAACATCATCTATGATATTAATACTATAGCAAGATCCTATATATGATGGTTTTTTCATAGATTCAGTTAAATCAAACTCAGTAATGTTTTCACCAATATTTAGAGTGAGTTTTCCTTTCTTTACATAAATAATCGCATCTGCTATAGCTAAGAATGGTCTACCAAGAATGATAGAAATTTTAGAATCCTCCTCCATCTCTAATACTACAAAGTCTACTAGAATGAAATACTTACCTACTTGAATGAGAATATTTTCTAAAATTCCAATAGGATACTTAATCGAGCGAACAGCGAGCTGTAGAGAAATAGAAGTCGGCTTTGTCTCCCCCATGTCAAGTTTCTTGCAAACAAATAAAGGCATTAAACTCACGCTAGCCCTAAGATCACATAAGGCTCGGTCAAAAGTCATCTCTCCAATTAAGCAAGGTATAGAGAAACTACCTGGATCCTTTAATTTAGGTAGCAATTTGTTTTGAATGATAGCACTACACTCCTTTGTTAATGCCACAGTGTCGTAGTCCTCTATTTTTCTTTTGTTTGATAGAATTTCTTTCAAAAATTTTGTATAAGTGGGCATTTGAAACAAAGCATCAGTAAATGAAATATTTATATAAAGCTTTTTTAAAACATCTAAAAATTTCTCAAACTACTTATCTAATTTGGCTTCAACAAGCCTCTGGGAAAGGGCATAGGAGGCCTATATGGAGTAGGTGAGCTAGGTCTAGGAACATCAGGCTGGCGCGGCTAATCACAACCCTGTGAAGGCTCATCACACCCATGAGGTGGTGAACTAGGGTGGAGTTGTACATGTGCAGGTGGTGTCTCTAAGGCTGGCTCACTACTAGGTTCAATGTTAGGCTCCTCATCATCATCTTTAGGTCTACCTATTGGTTCATCTAACTGTTTTCCACTCCGGGTAGTTATAGCATTATAGTGTTCCCTAGGGTTCAGTTTAGGTTTAGCAGATAATTTTCCTGGGGCTCTATAAGATGTGCTAGCTTGTTGTGCTATTTAAGTTTCTAGCATTTTGGTATGGGCAGACATATTATCCATCCTAGAATTCATATTATCCATCCTGGAGTTAATTAACTTAAGGGTCTCATTCACATCTTCATTTTGTTTCATCTAGGTACTCAAGAATTTTTCAAACATGTCCTTTAAGCTAGATTTGGGTGGTTGATTAGGATTGGTATTCCTAGATTGGTAATAAGATTGTTGTCTAGAATCTACTTGTGTCCCCTAATTACTTTTTCAAGACAAGTTTGGATGATTCCTCCATCTAGGGTTATATGTACTAGAGTAGGGGTCATTACATCTACCTTAGTTGTGCCCCCTATAGTATTTGCTTGTTCAACACCTTGTTCAACAATCACCTTACATTCTTCAGAACTATGCCCTTGATTATCACAAATATCATGAACAATAGATGATGAAGCCATAGCAGTTTGCATATGAAAAGAATCCAATCTATTAGCTAAAGAGTCTACCTTTTCTGCTAGAGCATGCTGTGCATCATTTTTATTCTTACCATGTGGAGGACGATATAACACCCCTCGTTCAGTGGTCCACTAGTTGTGATTTAGAGACATCTTCTCAATCAAGTTGTAAGCATCATCAATGCTCTTATTCATAAGAGCTCCACCTGCAGCAGCATCAATGGTGAGACGAGTATCATAAAGAAGGTCATTATAAAAAGTATGAATTAAAATCCATTTTTCTAAGTCATGTTGAGGACACTTCTGCTGCAATTCATTAAAGTGCTCCCATGCTTGTTTCTTTCTTCTATGATTTGGTGCTGCATAATCCTAAGCGATCTTCTTTCTTCTATGATTGTTTCTTTCTTCTTTTTCTCTTCAAACCTGAGTTTCTTGCGCAATCTAAAAGTTTTTTCAACTTCGGGATCTAATGGAATTAGTGGTCCCGACTGAAGAGTCCTGCGCATAAACAAATAGAAGAATCGTATGAACTCAGAATTTCAGAAAACAGTAGAAAGAATTCACAACTCAGAAATCACATACCTGTGAAAATTTTCACAGGGGTGTGCAAAGAACACAGAAAATTAAAAAGTCTCAGAACGTAGATTTCTCAACACCAATTGATCAAAAATATATTTTTTTAAATTTTTGATGATTTTTTCAGTATCGGAAAGCTCAGAAAACCCTAAAAAACGAAATAGTTCACAGTTTCACAGCCCCGTGAAAATTTCAATTCAAATTTCACAGGCGTGTGGAAACCTAAATTTTTTTTTCACAGATTCTCATAGCTCTTGAAATATGCAGATTTTTAAGAATTTTTAAATTTTTTATTAGAGTATAAAAACTAACAGAAAACGCAAATAAAGCAAAAATTATGCAAAAAGTTAAAAAATAGCAAAAATCACAGCCCTGTGATTTTTCGTCACAACCTGTGAAAATCCAAAATCTGCAAAAACAGAAAACAAAGTTAAATCAAAGATAAATAAAATTTAGTCTAGCAATACTATCAACTATTTTAATATTAACAAAATTAAAGTCCCCGGCTACGGCGCCAAAAACTTGATGTGCACGGATACGTTGAAGTAATAAAAGATATCGAACTCATAGAGACCTACGTGTTAAGTACTAAATAGTTAAATTCTCACTAGCTAAGCAGACAATATGTGATGGAATAGGACGAAAGCAAACAATTGAAATCTGTTATAAATTTCATAGAGAGAAAAATGAGACTAAGGTTTCATCCAACTTAATTTTAATGACAAGACATAAAAAAGTGTTTGTCAGTTTATTCTAATGATGATAAAGATAAAATTTACATATAAATAAATTGTCTCCTCTCGGACAAGTCTTTACTCTTGTGACTTACTGCTCAATGTTTAATAAAAGTAAATCAAACTAAGTCATTAAATCTACACTCATAAATTTGATTCCTAAAGTCAACATCTCAAGTAAAATTAAATACCCTCATATCTTAATTTTACAGGTTTTACTTAAGAGTTTCTAACAATCAAAATCACCTCTCGGTTCTTATTATCATGTCTAAAATAATAAAATACTTAGGTCAAGATATTAATATATAAATATGCTTCAAAAATTAAGATTTTAGAACAAATCTATTCTCATCGCCAAATTTCTTAAAAACCACAATTTAAGGGTTTCGAGTTCATAAATCACCTCTCGGTCCATATTACGAACTTTGTGACATGCTAATATTTCAAGACTAAAAATTTTAAAATCAATAATCACAAAAGTAAAATTATCATTTCAAAGAACAACTGACAAAATAATAATTTAGTCATTTTAGAAATTAAAGGGGATTACTCCCTTTGTCCCAAAGAGGTTTTTACGCTATCATGATGGAAGAAACACAATAATAGTTCATCTCAAAAAAATCAAAATTCGAAAAGGGAAAAATAGAGTTTTTACTGATTTCATGTGGGTGTGAAAATATAAGTTCAAATTTCACAACCCCATGGTTTCTATGAAGAACAGAACCAAGCAGCTCGTCGGCACTATAGCAGCGGTCGATTTTTCTCAGATTTCTCCCTTGATTCGTCTGCTTTTGCTCTGAAACTTTCGGTGTATCTTCTCCTCCACCAGGCGCATGTTCCTTGAAATTTTGGTCATTGGAGGGATGGAACCTTAATGTGGCGGCGCCTCCCCCGATTTCTCTCTCTGTGGTTGATTAAAATTTGAGATACCCAACTTGAAATCTTCTCCTCCTCTTATAAAACACTTCCCTTCTTTCCGATTTTGAAATCGTGTTCTAAATCTCCTCAATTTAGCTTTGAAATTTTTGGCTACAGTACCGGCAGTGGAAGACTCGGGCGCAGGCGTCGGCTGTTTCCCTCTTTTATTATTTTCACACTCCTCTAAAAATTTTAGTTCATTTTTCACAGGGGTGTGAAATCAAAAAATTCTAAAATTGACACCTGAGCTTAAAGGTTCATGTTGATTGCATTTTCGGCCTCTGATTTCTTCAAATCCATTGAAATTAAGCCCTTTTTACCTAAAATGATAAAAAAAAATGAGAAGAGGTATAGATTATGAAATAATTGACTAATTAAGTTTAAAAGCAAGCAAAATAGCAAAAATATGACTCAAAAAGACTAAATGATCAATATAAAATTTATTATGAATTTTTTAGTCATTAGAACTCAACGATGGCAGCGCGTGTGGAACGGGCAGCGCTGATGAAGCCTTCAGAGCGAATGCCGAGAGAGCCGAAAGACATAGGCTATGCGAGCTCGGAGATGTTGGCGGACGCAGAGCGGCTTCGGCATCATCTTCAGCGGATGAATCAGGCGAGCACGCTCGATTTGGAAAGGAAGAGGCCGCGGACGACGCAGCCCATGTGAGCGATGCCTCTTCCCTATAAAGGTCTGACGAGTGGACGAAGGAGGAGGAGGTGAGATTCTGAGGAGAATCTACAAGAGAACAGCGAGTGGCGTCGCCATCCGCCTTCCCCGAGTAGCGGATGATGATGGCAAGAGTGTGAGGGAGCGAGAGATATGAGTGAATTGATCTTGTAATAGGATTTAGGTGCTGTTTTAAGTGGAATAAAACAAAGGGTTTCCCCTACTGTTCCAGCATCTTCTTCCCCTATTTCCAACAAGATCTTCTTCTCCTTCTTCACCTTCGTCGACGACAATATCAGCAGTGCTTCCAACGGCAACAAGGGCTGAGGGCGAGGCGCGAGTTCCTCTCCTGCCGCACACCCTTTTCTACCCGAGCTCCTCCGTCCCTCCCTTCTCCGGCAAAGGGAATCAAATGCAGGCGTGCATTCTCTGGCAAAGGGTACCCAGCTTAGGCCATTTCTTCGTGACAGCTATTCTTCTTCTGGCACGGCAACGTACTGAAATGCCATATTATTTTTTTCTTTTTTTCCTTCTTTGTTTATACATAAATATTATTCAATATTTCAATAGAATGTTACTCAGAATAAGTAAAGATCTTGAATTGGAAAGGTGGGAATCAATTACTACTAATTTAATTCAAAAAGGATATTATAATATTCACACAATTCAACTATATCTAATGTTTGTGGATGCGAAATTAAATTAAATTAATATTCACACAATTCAGCTATTCTTCTTCTGGCACGGCAACGTACCGTTTTTTGATTTCTAGAAATTTTTTTGATGAATCGAGAATTCTCAATTGGAACTAAACTAACATTTTTTTTTTTTTTTTTTTTTTTTTTTTTTTTTTTTTTTTTTTGCATATTTACACCAGGTTCACTGGTCAAATTGGACCCGGTCCGGTTTTACCAACTACACTTTTAATTGGTTCGGAAGGTGTGCGCGAGTCCGCATACAAGTATTGTAAGGTAAAAGAAAAGAAGGGTAATACTCTCTGGCCGATGACTCCGGGTCCGGGCTCCCAAGTCTTCCCCGTCTCCGCCGTTGCCCCATGCTGCCATTGAAGCCGATCAATTACCTCGCTCCCATGCTCGCCTCCTTCCTCTTCCTTCTCCTCCTCTTCTCTGGCTACATCGAGCTACCCTCCCTCTCCTCCCCCATCGCCGTCCCCATCACTGTTACCTCAGCCGCCGCCGCCGCCGCCGCCGCCCGACCCAAGGCCGCCTTCACCGATCTCGCGACCGCCTTAGAGCTCTGGGATGCCAACGTTGGATGCGACCGATTCCGGAAGAAGTACTCCCGATGGGCCGCCAACGCCTCCGCGATGCAGGCCGATGGCAATTGCGCTGCGGAGGGGATGAGCCATGTTAGCGTGCTTGTGAAAGGTTGGACTTGGATCCCCGACAACATGGATAATCTGTACTCGTGCAGATGCGGAATGACTTGCCTCTGGACCAAATCGGCCGTCCTTGCCGATAAACCTGACGCTGTGATGTTCGAGAGCGTAACGCCGCCGGCGACGGTAATTGTTCCTACCTATGAGTAATTCATGTGACTTCTCATTGTCTCCTTTTTTCTTCGATGCTGGTCTTGTAGCACTAAATTTAAAAATGGTGTGATCTTTGACAAAGTTGCAGCTGTAGAACCAATTCAACCTTTAGTGGAAGCACATTTACTCTTCTCATCTCTCGAGTTTTGCTATCTATTGTATATTTCCTATTTGGAACCTTAGATCATTTCGACCGGTTACAGAACATCTCTTGGTTTATTTTGACAGTCAATTAATTACGAAATTTAACTATAAAGCTTAGTTACAAATGTCAGGAGAATAACGATATGAAGCTGACAAAACTGAATAATAACACTAAGACTATGTTCGGTTGGGTGGAATCCACCGTGGAAAGGAAAGAAAAGCCTATCCAGATTTATTGCACTTTCCATCCTTTCCATAGTAGATTCCATCTAATCGAACATAGCCTAAAGGTTTAAAATCTGGAAATGTGAATGCATGAAAATCGCAATCATGCAACTACAGTCAGCTAGTCACAAGCTATTGTACTTAGCTGATGATCAGTTGTTTAGCGAGTTCAACTACCTTCGTGGATAATTCTGATTCTTATAGATTAGTTGCATTAGGAAGATCGATCTGCATTGTAATAGGGCACCTTGACATAAAAAATAGGGGGGCTTACCTTGAAGAGGTTTGTTAAATCTTACTTGTCATCCAAGTGGGCTTTATAACTTGCGTAAAATGTTCTTATTCCTAATTTTGTCGTTGGATGCATATATCAGATTATACTAATTAATACTAGCTGTCATAATGCTCTACGATTATACATAGTGTTTTGTATATTTACTTTAGGAAACACTAGTTAGAATTCCCACACATAGTACTTTGTTTATCTTGGTGGTTTCTAATCATTGGGAAAAGAAAATTTACTGTCTTTGCCTGCTGTTCACCTTGTTGATATGTGAAGATTCTTCTTCAATGATGAGAAGCCAAATTGTCAGCCGATGGAGGATTAGGAATAGGAGAAGAGGGAAAGGTGATAGAGCAGGGTAACAAAAGAGAGTAGATGGTTGAATGAACACTTCAAAATCAGTTGTCAACCAGTATAAGACTCATCTATTTGTAGAACTAAAGCTACATAAAAAAAGATAAGAACAATTAATACAACAGAACCTCCCTATATAGATTTGTTTACTCCCTAATTCATGTACAATCTTTAAAATTCTCATGAAGACATTTGAAAACCCCAATATATAAATAGAATTCAAATGCAATAGTTTGGTTGTGTCTACTTGGAAGGATAATCTCTATGAAAGGCTGAGAGAGTGTGAAATAGCGAAAAGATAACAGTGTATGTTTCTTCCTCAATCTTGTTCTGTCCAAACAGTTTAGAAAGTAGATTTCGTTACTTGCTTTAAATCTAAATGTGTGATTTTAATTGTTAGGGTTAATTATTTTTCATTTTTTCTCTCTTCTTAGTGAACACCAGAAGGAATAGTTGATGGGCATCAAACAGCAACTTAAAAACTCTAGTAACATAGCATATCTAATTGCAGCCCAATCTAAATCTACTTGCATTTGTAAGCACTTTATCTTTATTGTACAGATTAGGGGTATTTTGTTTATTTTGTATTTAGGGGGTGAGTGTATGGATATCATGTGTGTATGAATCATGGGTATTTAATAAGGGACTTTAGGATTTGTAATAAGGGAAATTGATGAATCACTATGTTTATAATAGAAATGGAAGTTACTTAGCTTTACTCCATCTCTCCTATTTCCTTGTGTAACAAGTATCCACCTCTTTATTATTATTTATTTTCCTTCTTCAGCTAGCTAATGGTGATAGTTGATTATCATCTCAACACAAAACTTGCATACTCTCCACCTTCTACCTTCGGCAGCCCTATCAATCCCCCTTGCTCATTGCCAACTTCTGAGAGTTGCAACTAGACTCGATCTACTCCCATAAACTTGTTGGCTGGTGGCCTAAACATATCCTCACTACCCTAGCTCCATAAACGTCAATTTCCACCTTTCGACCATGTTCATGATGACCATCTTAAGACTACACTCTTTGATGTAGCACGGGATGTGTGATCTTACAAGTTTCAGCACTATACTTGGGTATAAATTAGGAATTAAGAAAAAGTAAAAATAAAATAAAATTAATGACAAATAAATCATGCAAAATAACCTAATGAGTAATTAAGATAATTACAAACTATAATAAAACATAAAAGATTACTTATTTTAATTTAGGGGTGTAGGAGGTTAATTGCATGTTCAAATCACCTCTCACGAATACAAAAGGGTATATGATATACCTATTTCTCCAAAAACGTCTAAGTGACCCCTAGTGTTGCAAACATATGAAATGTATGTGATACAATTGTGAGTTTACCACTACAAATTTAAAATAGAAATGTTGTAAGACTATATCGAAAACATAAGGCTCAAATTAATTTAGTCCATAAACTACAATATATGCAATGATCTAGGCTCTAATTTGTGATCCAACAGTCATCAATATATGTTAGATTTGCCTCTAATAATTTAAAAATTATTTTTGACAAATTTAGAGTAAACTGAATATAAATATTTCTAATAAGTAATAATCATTAGTCGACTTGTAGTTATGTATTAACCATCAACTTCCACAAAATATAGTAAGAAATAAACTATACATCTCCAAATGTTCACATACAAACACGTATAAAAGAGAACAACAAATTGGTTAATCAAAAGTCAATACCGACTAATATAGTTGAAGTATTAAGGACCACCAACTATTGTGCAATGTCAACTCAGTCAACAAAAGTATCAAAATACAAGTCCAAGCATCAAGATATAAGTTTGTTGCAATCCTATAGATCTCTCTAATCCTATGATTCAGAACAACAACCTTACTGATCCATGATCTTGCAGTAGATCTGAATTGGTTAGACTAATCTAGGTCATAGGATTAGACAATCCTACAATCCAAAATGGATGTTTTTACAATAATTCTTGCATGATGTTATTGTAGCTTCACTTATTCTTATGATGCTTGATTGTTACATGTTCTATTGAAGTAGTAACTACATAATAGATTAAATGCTAATTATATAGATGTATGCATGCACTAATCATGATTAATCCTGTTATTATATTTGACTACTAAGATGGAATTAATTAATAATGCAGATTACACGTAACAAATTAGGAAATTTTGTTGGCATAATATGTTGGAAATTTACTTTCTGGCAATGGAATCTACTGTATAGGAGATGGAGAACTTGAAACTGGACATTTCCTTGAACACTAGTATTATACGGTTTTATTTCTCATACATTATCTGGGCTCCCATGGAATTAAACTTCCTAAAAGGTTTGATTTGTTTTGCTTACTCATACAGGTGTTTGTTAGTTAACAATTAGACATCTGATACAATGCATTGGGCTCTTATCTTTAGATGATGTTTTTTATTCTTCTCTTTGCTTGCTTATTTTGAGATGTTAAAAATAACAAGACACTTTGTACTTAGTTTTCTCTGTAAATGCACCTTTGCTTCATATATATTGCAGGATGCTAGCTGTGAGTAGTTGAACTGCAAAATTGTGATTAACGTTTTATATCTCTAGACTTCTAGTATCGTTATATCATCTATATTTCCTGATGTTATGTCCATTTTCCAGAGGAAGAAAGGTGATCCCCTTCGTGTTTATATGGATCTTGAGGCAAGTAGAAAATCCTCAGGATTTGAAGACATATTTATTGGTTATCATGCCAAGGATGATGTTCAATCCACATATGCTGGGACTCTGTTTCATAAGAATCGAAATTACCAAGTATCTTCGCAGAAAAGAAATGTAAGATATCATTTCATTTTTTAATATAATATTTATGCTCTGGAGCACTCAATTTTGATAGTCAAGCTGATATCCTTTATGTCATTGCTTATTTTAGTCATGGTTTGAAAATTATACAGTTCGCATCTTTTTTTCACTGAACATATCTATACTCGCACCCTCGACTCCATCGAGTAACAAACAGAAGCATGACTGTTGTCATGCCTGAACAATGACTTATATTCAATTATTGTGTATTTTGCACGTTGTTTCTTAAATTTGTGAATAATTCTTCACATTTCTATGTAAAATACAGCATATAATGGTTGCAATTGTTCTAACAATGGACTGTCATAGTATTCACTAGTCAAGTTGATTGTGAATTATGATGAAATCTCCATTTATTCTCTTGACTTTCACATATAACAGGACGTCTTGCTGTACTGGTCATCTTCGAGATGCCTCCCCCAGCGCAATCAACTTGCAAAAAGATTCCTTTCCCTCATCCCGTATCATTCTTTTGGTAAATGCTTGAACAATGTTGGAGGTCCTAATGTTGCACTCTCTCTCTACCCGGAGTGTTCCATCGTCGACAAGTCAGTTCCTCAGTGGTGGGATCACCTACATTGCGCTATGTCACACTACAAGTTTGTCCTCGCCATTGAGAACACAATGACTGAGAGCTACGTTACGGAGAAGCTCTACTATGCTCTTGATGCTGGTGTTGTGCCAATCTATTTCGGCGCACCAAACGTTTGGGATTTTGTGCCTCCAAACTCCATAATAGATGGGTCTAAGTTTAGCTCTCTGGAGGAACTGGCTTCATATGTAAAAGAACTAGCTGACGATCCGATTGCTTATGCAGAGTACCATGCCTGGAGGAGGTGTGGCGTGATGGGCAACTATGGAAAGACTCGTGCCACCAGCCTTGATACTTTACCATGCAGGTTGTGTGAGTTTGTCAGCAGGAAAGGTGGGAGGAGTGCAGCAGCCTTTTAGGTTTGTAACTGTAGGACTTCATTTATTATCTATAGAAATATACATGCTTTGTACTGATATAACCTTGAATACTAGCCATCACAGAATTAACTGAATCTCCTTCCACTAGCCACAGCACCTTCCTCATCCTCCTCCGTAAAAATCTCTTAAATTCACTCAAAGCACCACCCGGCGCACCAGAGCAAGATAGAGGCTGCTTGAGGCGGCAACAGACTGATGCCGCCTGTCTTTGAAGAATGCTTGCTTTGTTTCTTAGAACCCGTGATACTCTCTTTTTATTTTTAAAAAATTAATCGATTCTGCTAATTTTCCTTGTTGATTGATAATGTTTTCTGTTATTGCGGTATGTGAATCTTGAATATTACTCGACAACTTGTGTTCAATTAATGTTCATGAAGGCTTTTATTCTTTTTTTAGAATTATTCAGTCCTTGAATTTAGTGCTATTTTTTCTTGTTGATCGATGGTGTTTCATTTTTTGTGATGTATGAATCGTTCAAGCATCAAAGGGACTATCTTTCTATATATGCAAATGTAAATAGATCGGAGAGGAGGATTAAGTGCATGAGTGGAGTTTTGTAATGGTTATAAACTTTGCACTCAAGCATATACGACTAGCAAACGAACAAATAATAGTGAAATCTATGTCAAAGAAAAATATTCTATTTTTGGTAATGGATTTTTTGAAATAGAATGTTTTGACTATGACAATTGTCTAGCACTGTTAAAACACATTAATTGAAAATGGAATCAAAGTGCATGCTCAATGTGGGGCTAGGGAAGCTAAACATAATCCATGGTGATACTTAAATCAACCTTTGATATTAGCTCAATAAACTCAACAAGTTAAAATTATACTTCATAACTTTCTAAAAGAAAAGAAAGGTGAGATTGATGGACAGTTTGCAAAATAAAAGCAAAAAATCACTTGATATAATGACAACTAAGGTAGATGCAAACAGTGACGGATCTAGGACCCAAGGGTATATAGGGGCAATATAAAAAAATAATATAATAATATAAATATATAAATATAATAAAATAAAAATAATATAAAAATTAGAATAAGAAGGGGCATACAACACATTAAGAGGGGGCAAACAACATAATATTAATATTGAGTGGGGGCAAATATTAATATATATATATATATATATGTATATATGTATATATGTATATGTATATGTATATATGTATATGTATATATGTATATGTATATATGTATATATGTATATGTGTGTATATATATATATGTATATATATATGTATATAATATATTAAACATATGTATATATATATGTATATAATATATTAAACATATGTATATAAATAGAGAAGTTTCAATTGAGTGGGGGCATTTCCCCACACTGTGGTGAACGTGGCTACAAACGTGTTCACATTATTGTTAATGCGACTCAATATTTCGTTTTAAATTAAATTTATCGATTTAGCAAAACCGCAAACGGTTTCTAAAACAAAAAACCAATTAACCTTCTATTAATCATGTTTATTAATCGGTAATTTTATATATATATACTAGTCATAATATATCCATAATAGATACTATCAATTTATTTTTGGACACCAATAATGATCTGTATCCAGAGGCTCAGGTGAATGTCATTAGATCATTCACTTAGGAACTATCAGATGAATTAGACGAAGAAAACTTCATATTCTTTTTTTCAAAAAACAAAGTAGAAGAAAATTGATGAAGAAGATAATTAAATAGAATCAAAATAAGATAATGATTATTATAATTTTAGTATGTATTTATCATCCTTGAACAATTTTATCGTGTGTAACATTATACAAATGTAATAAATTATAACAAATATATTATTTAATTTGTGTTATGCTTTTATACATTTACTATTATTTTTTGTTGCAATTAATATATGCTCCATAGAAGTATAGTTTTAATGTTTCGGTGTAATTAAGATTAAATAACATAACTACTTACATCATTTTAAATATTTATTAACACATATATATAATACAATTAATTATTATATAAAATTAGTAATAATTATATATAATTATTACTGACCTAACAAAAGATAATCATAACAATAAAATGCCGTTAAGTTTGTATAAAACTAAACTATAAATAGAAATAGGATCAAATCACCTCAAGTAGTAATTCAATGATTCAATAAAAATATGGTGAAGCTAACATAATATTACTAGAGAGTTTTGTGTCTTTCACTTCGCAATTAGCTCTCTCAAAAATGTCTACCTCATTTACAATTATAAAAAATAGACTTTCCAATTCTTGGAATTTTTTTTTGTATTTTCCAAAATCCTACTTTATTGTTTATTCCTTCTTTAGAATTCTTTCTCTTCTTACCACTATCTTCAAACAACTCAAGATTTAACAACTAAAAGATATAAATATGTGCATAATTTAAAATAAGAGAAAGTTAAAAGAGCATACTAAATGAGGATTAACACATGATAGAACAAGAAAATCTCCCACTTTACTTGACCTTCGCTACATAAGTGACTGTCTACTATCTCTAATAAATTTGGTGCTCAACGTACATTCAACAAAGTAGATGGTAGGGGGTTTACAAGCTAAAATATTTCGGTGCTACCTTCTTTAAAGCATAATGGTGTGGCATTCGTAAGGAAACTTTCACACTTTCCTTGCCAATGAAAAAGTTATGAGATGAGGGATCCTTCACGTTATAACAAATTATTGAGTTGTGACAAAATTCTTCAACTTTCTAGTAGTTTATGCATTCATCTAAATCACCTCATTGCTCTCCTTTAGACACAATGAATTAGTTGCCTTTCATAATACTTCATTATACTAACTTTTCAAACTAGTTATCCTCAACTAATCCCTTAAAACAACAATATTATGGTGTCTAGAAAATTTGGACTCAACACCGTAAGTCACCAAAAGTCTTTAGCTTTGAACGATAAGAGCCTAAGGCTACGTTGTGTTTGATGGAATCCACAGTGGAAAGGATGGAAAATATAATGAATCTAGATAGAAAGCCATTTAGATTCATTATATTTTTCATCCTTTCTAGATGGAAAGTCATCTAGATTCATTATATTTTTCATCCTTTTCACTGTGGATTCCATCCAACATAACATAGCCTAAGAATTGTGACTACATTTAGCCTTCCTGTTTCTTTGGAGGGATCACAATGGAAATGATGAAAAATATAATGAATCTAGATGACTTTCCATCTAGATTCATTATATTTTTCATCTTTTCCACTGTGGATTCCATCCAACAGAACATAGCCTAAGAATTGTGACTACATTTAGCCTTCCTATTTCTTTGGAGGGAATCCACATGGGGGAGAAGAAAAAATATAATAAATATGGTAACTTTTACATTAAGATTCATTGTATTTTTTTTTTCTTCCCCATGTGAATTATCTCCAAAGAAACAGATAGTAAGGTTGTTGATGAATTATCACCTCACATTTTAAATCTATTATTATACTAATGCATTGTTCTTCTTACATAAGCACTAAAGTATCATAAACCCTTATTGCCTACCTTTTCTCTTATAACATACACGCGAAAATGAGTGTTGAGGACGTTATCATTTCCAGTTGGAATCATTGCGTAGTTGTTGAGGGACCACCACCCTTAGGGGAACTTATTTACCATCTTTTCATGACTCCCTTGAAAGCCAAGCTCGTTTTACACCATCCTTGGTAAAATGTACAGTGAACTACTCTATTCTTTGACTTAGAATCTTGTGATGATGTTGACTTTCATCGGCTTGGACGCCCAAATCCTTTCTAAATTCAATTGAATACCTCAATTGGTGATAAACTTATGAATACCAATCTATGTTAATGTATGCCCTTAGACCAATCGGATAATGGTCTTATTTACATTTTATTATATTCATTTATCCAATGCCTTATATTAATTTATTCAATAAAAGCATTGTCATTATTATGTAGATAGCTACTCTCTCATTAATGTGTACAATTACGTAATAATATCCCTAACAAAAATTAGATTTATCTAATCTTAATCATTATTCCTCAATCGAGGTACCTTTAGTAGATAAGAGATAGCTCTAGTACATATGAGACGGGTTTGTTGGCTAATTAGGTGCTTGACACCAATGTAAACACATAAATATATTAGTAATTGGTGAACTAGATCAACCCATCATGAATCTTTGAGTTGTGTGTCATAAGTCAAGATCATAACTGATAGAGGTGCATTGGTTCTCAAAGATGAGGTCATCGACACTTACATATGGTGAGTGATCTATCTTGATATAACCTCATACTTTACCATAGCTTGGAGGTCATAATAGATGTTATTAGGAATGTCATAATTCATATATGAAGTATGAGTAACAAATAGAGGATTAGCCTCTTCTATAAGGAAGTGTGATATCCAAGAGCCCCTTTCTGATAACATGACTAAAGTATACGACCATACCTAGGAGACTGTGTTCTTCAGTTGAAATCATGTGCACGTGATTTGAATAGCAAGTGTGGTACACTTACACAATCTTGTATCAAATGTCAAAGTTATCATATTGCATAAAGACTTCATTGATGGCTAGTAGATGTCGACTAATGATATTTTTCTTATAACTTGGGTAGCAGCAATATATTACTAGATACCCCTCACATTGTCAATGTCATATGAAACCTAAAATGTTGCACACGTAGACACTTGAGATCATTGTTTGATCAAATAGCCTTAGATCGAATTATATATTAATTTGGGTCCATTTGGGAGTTTTTAGGATCTAGATCACAGTAGGATCATAATCAATTGAACTAAGGCTTCACATCAATTGATCTACAACAAGAATGGGGCTAGACACATGTTCTAAGTCATCTAAATCACTATATTGGGCCTAAGACCCAATAAGGGCAAAGGTAGAGGCGAACAAGTGCTTAGCGTTTGGTCCGAGGTGCCAGCTTTGCTTGGGGAATTGATTTATGCAAGTAATGGTAGTCATCTAAATCACTATATTGTTTTAAGATTCATATTTTTAAAGCATATGATGGTAGTCAAGTGACCCTGCCTGGGATTCCAAGGCAAAGTCCTTGCCTAAAAAATTTTCTCGCGCTTAGGGCCTAGTCCAAGGTGCCAACCCTAGGCTGCTGTCAAGTCAAGGCAAAGGTACCAAAACTAGCACATGCCCAAGGCAGCATGCTTGGTAAGACGTGGCTAATAAGGCAGGGGCGCTTATATGAGGCATCAACTCTAGGAGTGGCAACGGGTTGGGTACCCTTGTTTTCACTCTAAACTCGAACCCGATCCGATTGCCAAACCTGCTACTCAAATCTGACCCAAACCCGAGTCGGGTATAAAATCAATTATTTATTAATTTTATTTTATAAAATATATTTTAAAAATTAAAATAAAAAATGAATATATTTATATAATATATTTATTATTATTATATTTTTTAATAGTAACAAATATTTATATAATAGTTATTTTATTATTATTTATATTCTAATAATAAAATTATATATTTCTATTTTTTTATTGCAATTGGGTACCGAGTATCGAGTACCCATATCCCTCAACCCGAACTCGTCCCATTTAGCTAATCGGGCACCTAAACCCGTGATAAATAGGCCGGGTACCCGTACTCGATGAGTAAAATTGCCACCCCTAGTCAACTCTAGAAGGCTTCTTCTCTATTTGGAATGGGCTAGCCCTATGTGCCAATCCTTGAGAGGTTGGATCATCGTACTAGGAGGCACATGGAAGTGCCTATACTGAACAAATTTTGGTTCATTATTTGTTATAAATAATTAGTTATGACTTTGACTAAAGAGTAACACAACACAACACAATAATTACACCCTAACAGCTCAAGCTCACCATCCTGCCATCGTGCACTCGCTCTTCTCTCTTGTAACTGCAACCTTCAAGGAGAGAAAAGTTCTTCCAAAGCTTGATCTATTCTCCCAAGGCTAACACCAGGCATGGTGAGGAGTGGTCCCAAGGAGATCGCCATATAGATATCTGCAGAGAACGGACACTTGTTCGTCTACTCCTTGTCAGTCGCCATCTCCAAGCTCGGTAGAAGAGTAACTCATCTAAACCTATCATTTTATTTATAATTCCTCTTGAAGAGGAAAATTAGTTTTGGGTAATTTTTCATTATAAAGTTTTCTTTTGCTTGCAATTTTCTCTAATAATCTATTGTGGAAATCATATAATACCCTTGAAATATAATTTTTATTATAATTTGAGAAATAATCACGTGTGAGAATAAAATTCATATTACTATGTCAAATTTTTATGAAATGTGTATCATTATTGTAGTACTTTAAATATTTGAGGAACTTAAATGATATATGGTGAAAATATAAAAGGAATTATGAAAATGTATTTACTAAATTATGTGAAAATAAAAAAATAATAATAACAAGAGATATGAAAATGAGGGTTGAAAAGTCAAGTCTACTATGGTTAACCATGTCAATCTCATGGTACTTGATTCACCACAACCTTACACTTTTATGGTTTACTTGAGATAAATAAATAAATAAAAGTGAATTTTGACATGCTTGCTCATGCCTAACCCAAGGGAAAAAAAACCTAAGGAAAGGGAAGAGGAAGAAGAGAGAAAAACACAAGTTGAGAGTGATTTTGGCTTCTTGGACAAGTACTCCTATATTTCTTTGTGATATTTTGCCTATTGCTCCAAATTTATGAGAAATTCTATTCTATGATATTTGGATATCAATTTGCTTCTGATTGTCTCAATTTTTATGGATCTGGTCCTTGAAAAACTGATTTATACTATGTAAACACATTATAAATGCTTATTTGAAGAAAATATGACTTTTTTACACTCAAGTTATCATAACTTATGATTTCTTAATCCAAATCATATGAAATTTAATTCATTGTAAAGATGACTCTAATAGCTTTCATTTGAGTTTGATGTTGTATATTTTTAAGATGGTTGTCTAATTTATTGATTTAATTTAATTTGACCCTATAAATCTATTTTCACTGTTTTGACCTTTATCTAGTTATTGATTCATATCCAAATTAAGTGAGCCTAAATATATAAAATGATTATTTTCATATCAAGTATACTTAATAAACTACAATTAGAGCCCTTGTTTTCATAATTTGGATCAAAAATGAATTTATAATTATATTTGCACATAACCCTATAAATATGAAAATCTCTGTTTCATGATCTTGACCATGATTCATATCTCAATGAACTCATTTTCTCATGAATGACAGTATGTTTCATTTATTAATGCAACAGAAGCTAATGCAAATAACTTTATATGCTCTTACGGAAAAAGAATATATGCCCGAAAGGAAAAAGACTATACGCCCAAAATGGGAAAAGGGAGATAGTTATAGTGCAAAGTGCTACATGGAACAAAGTATCATATTAAAAATAGTGGGAGCCACTTCTTGAATCTCACTATCTTATTTGAGAAACCATCATAGCTCAGCCGATATATGTTTGATTTCACCTTAATAAGGGTGGATTATATTTCTAGACGTGGAAGATCTATTTTCTATGTTACTTTTCACTATGCAATTTTAATGATATGTCTTCTGGTTTGATTCTTATCTATGTTTCTCATGCTTCTTGTTTAACTTTCATGTTGCTGTCTGATCTTACATATATAACTATTTTGGAGATTTAATGCTTCAAAAGATATATTATAATTTATTTGCATAAAAAATATGACATAAATTATAATAAATTGGTATGACCTTCTCATGATTTGGTATCATTTGATATCTAAATTACATGCTGAGCATTTTTGCTCAATCCTTACATTCTAACATTTTTATATGTTAGCTTTGGTCTACAAATTTTTTGAAAGATTAAAAGGATGCTAATGAGTTGAAGTTTTAAGTTTTGATCATGTAAAATTTTAAATACTAATGTATAAATTTATTTTGCGCTTGTAAGATAAAATTGAGCAATATCATGACTTGTATGTGATGATATGAAAGATACTATGGTTTTGTAATTTACTGTATGAGTTTTATGATATAAAAGAATTTTAATTATTATGATGAAATTTATAACTGTTAGTTAGTTGTTCCCTCTTATATGATATGTAAAGTAAAATGCATAATTCATGTTGAGCAGGTTATCGAGTATTGATCCTGGGTATATATAGCTATTTTTTTAATATATGGATTTTTATTTATCTATTATCATTAACTATGGGTGTGACAGATCAACTCTTAGATCATGAGTTATCGTTTGACTTCTTTAATGGCATCTCCATCACTAAGAATAGCAAGTGAATTTGACATAGTTGTGTACCTAACCTTACCCATTCATGCTGGGTTCAGCACCTAATTAGGTAAATGGGCCAAGTTTGGTTTTGGTAGGGTAGTTAGTGTCACACCCCAATTTTTCACGATGAAAAACTCAAGAAGTGATGGCGCGAGTCCTTGACCCGACAGCCTTCTAATTTATAGAATTGCGCACAGTGGAATATACAAATGTGCAAATCACACCGTTCCTTGAAAATGTGTAAATTCCAAATATGTAAGTGCACTCGACGCCCCACATCGACCCCCATGCATACCCTCGAAATGTGTAACTAAGTGCGCATTGTGTAACCCCGAGCGCCCTCAGTGATAAAACATTATACCCCGCTGAGTAAACTCTATGCCCCTCTGTGTAAGCTATGTAGTGCGCCCCACCTTACTGTGGACTGATGTTTTCCCCTTCCCCCAACACCTGAGGTACATAGAAACTCTGAATCACTTGCATGCAGCAACAATACAATATATCTTAAGTGGCGGATTGAGTTTGGTGTATGCCCTCAATCACTTTGCTCACCTGAGGTTGGCGCCCTATGCAAAGACAACCAATGCACTATACATATGCATGGCACACACAATCCTACACAATTCTAGGCGTAGTAGACTTAGACTTATGCACAAACCCTATAACAATGATGCACTAGACATATGCACCATACACACTAACGAGCACAAGACTGCAAGCCACAACAATGGCAGCACTTAAAGAAACATGCGCTATTACCAGAAAACACAACAACGGCGAAGAATCACATGTAGAGGAAAGCTATCAACTACTCAACAAATAAGGTGATAACACAAAACCTCTTGTTGGCCACACACCAACTTCTAGCATTCGTTTGTACAAACCCTAATACATTAGAGAAGTACCTAAGAGTTTAGGTATAAACTCTATGCTCACCGGAGATGATGACCGTCACCGAAGAAGGAGATGGTCATCGGTGAAGAACTTTGGACCCTCGCCAAAGTCAATGCTAGCCTCTTCAATGTTCGGCCAACCTCTAGCCGAACCCTCCTCACTTGTCCCTCAAAAGTGGTTCACCACCGGTGATGTAGAAGTCGCTGCCGATGATGGAGATGAAGGAGTTCTCCCTTGTCGCCAATGTCGGCCTCTCAAGGTTAGCACTCGCCAAAGAGAAAGAACAAGTCGTGTGAATGATCTTGCGCAACTTTCCTTCACACGCCAAGCCTCTTTTAGTTGTTTGCTATTTTTGGCCATCATGGGTATGCACCCATGACTTGGTTCTTGATGCACCAATGGATGAAGGAAGGAGCTTCATCAAATTCATCCCTCCACTAAATAACAGCAATACCCAAATGCTGATGTCACGTATTTATATAGTATTTTTACTATACTTTTCATGCATAAATTCTCCTATTCTTATCACATTTTCACTTCTTTCAGCTCATAATCATTTGATTGTTCAGAATCTTCACCTATTTTCACTTTTGGCATATTTAGGCAAAAACGACCAATTTTTGGTAGATTCCAGAGGATACAAGTGCACAAATGAATTCAACAAGTCAAGACAAAGCTGTCCATCAATTTTCGTGCCAATCGGAGTTTATTTGAAAAATACAGCACTACCGTATTTTTTATCACGATCGTATTTTTGGAAGGACACAAAAAGAAATACGGCACCGCCTGTGACATCCATCACAGCCGTATTTTTATCAGAACAAAAACACCAAAAATCCACAGAAAGAAATACGGCAGTACCGTGATAGAAATTACAGCCGTATTTTGTTAAAGAAAATCTACAGAAAGAAATATGGTAGGGCCATATTTATTTTTATGGCTGTATTTCTATCGGATGATATTCCAGAAGACACAGAAGAAAATACGTTAGGGTTGTATTATTTTCACAGCTGTATTTTCGTCCGCCCAATTTGCAATTGACTCGATTTTTCGCCGATTCGATTCCTTTTCACACCGAAATTTGGGGAAAACCTATTCTGAGGGTGGAGAACTATATAAGAAGTCCTTAACAGATTATTAGAACCTTTTGGTGGATTTTCAAGTGGAATTCGAGGAAGAGGCGAGAATTAGGGCGACAGGCGGCGAACAATGATTTTTCACTGGAAAAGCTTTGATCTACCGGATTGTTGGCATCAATCTTCATTAGGGAGCTTTGATCCTTGTCTTCCTTTGTCGATTTCATATTTATTTGCCAATTTGTAATCACAAACATAGATTTCTATAGCTTGAACGTCTTGAACATGTCAGCGTAAACCCTTTATTCAGGATTTAGGGTGTAACCCTCTATGTTTTCATGACTTAAACATTGATTTCTTCCTTATGAAGCAATTTACTTGTGTTAGATTTAATAATTGTTGTGTTTAATTACTGGCCATGATTTGCATGTTTTGAGACGTCGCAAGAAGTACTGAGAGGTGAATTACAACGTTGGATCTACAATTTTTGGACAAGTTAATTTGAACACAAAAGTAGTTTGAATCGGCTTGAGGGATGTCTAGATTTATCAATAGCCCATTGGGTTTATGTTAAGTTAATAACCATGATAAATGTGGATAGACACCGAAATGTACTGCTAAGATGGGGTAATTTGTACATGCGGATAAATCCCCTTCAACACAGTAAATCCTTCCTAAGATACATTTAATTATAAAAAGTCATGAAACATAGAGTGGTGAACCTGAAATCCTTCCCAACATTGAGGCGAATAATTTTGAAATCAAGCCATCTCTACTTTCTATGGTTCAGCATAACCAATTTGGAGGCTTGCCATCTGAGGATCCTAATATGCATCTTTCAATATTTCTTGAATATTGTGATACGTTAAAGATGAATGGTGTTTCTAATGATGCTCTAAGGCTTAGACTCTTTCCTTTTTCTCTCAAGGATAGAGCTCGTGCATGGCTTCACTCCCATCAGCCAGGTTCCATAACAACTTGGGAGGAGCTCTCCAATGCTTTCCTAGCAAAATATTTTTCACCAAGTAAGACTGCACAACTTAGGAACCAGATCACAAGCTTTGTTCAGTAAGAAGGAGAATCATTATACAAGGCATGAGATCAGTTTAAAGTGCTTCAGAGGATGTGCCCGCACCATGGGCTCGACAAGTGGGTAATCATTCATATTTTCTACAATGCATTAACTTATAATACTCGTATGATAGTTGATGCTGCCGCTGGAGGTGCTATCATGAACAAGAATGTGGATGATGCAATTAATTTGTTTGAAGAAATGACCTTGAATCATTGTCAATGGGTAGGTGAGAGAGGGCCATTTGCCAAGGCATCAAGTAGGTATGACTTAGATTCTATTTCTTCGCTTGCCGCCAAGGTTGACTCTTTAACCAATAAAATCAATTCCTTGAATCTTAATCCTACCACTGTTAATGCTATTTCGTGTGAGACTTGTGGTAATGCAGGGCACTATACAAAGGATTGTCAATTGGGAATTTCTACACAGGGCGAGTGCGATTCTGAACAAACGAATGCAATTGGGAATTATAATGGAAGACCTCAGAACGACCCATACTCAAGCACGTACAACCCTGGTTGGAGGAACCATCCCAATCTCTCTTGGAGGAGCAATCAAAATCATGTACCTTAAGGTAATAATTGACAACCCTCTAGATTTCAGCAAAGATAGTACAACCAGCCTCAGCCTTAAGCTCCTCAGAAGTCGAACTTGGAAGTGATGATGGAGACTTTTATTGCTACACAGACAAAGCAGAATGATGATTTCAAACATTGTTTCAATGATTTTACGGAAGAATTTAGACATCTAACTTCCGAGATGGAATCGATGAAGACCCATCAAAAGATGTTGGAAACTTAGATAGCTCAGCAGGCTAGTTCTTCAAGAAGGCCTACAGGTAGACTACCAGGGAAACCAGAGATAAACCCATGTGAGCATTGTAATGCTATTACCACACATAGTGGGAAATAGTTGGAAGAGCCACAGGCACCAGAATCAACACAAGATCAAGAGGTGTAGAATTCTGAGTCCACAAAAGAAGAGGGAAACAATGGTGAAACATCTTTGCAAGATAGGGAGCCGGAGCCAGTTTATGTACCACCACCTCCCTACAAACCGCCAATACCTTTCCCTCACAGATTGGCAAAGGCTAAACTTGACAAATAGTTTGGAAAATTTTTAGAGGTACTTAAAAAGCTTTATATTAATATACCTTTCACTGATACTTTGTCACAGATGCCTTCATATGCCAAGTTCTTGAAAGAGATATTATCCAAAAAGAGAAAGTTGGAGGAGCATGGAACGGTTTGATGCGTTGAATTTACACCACACTTTTGCCTATATTTTAGATCATATTTTGGACTTAATTGCATGATTTTGTGCTTATTTCAATGCTTTTACATCACTTGGTACGAAATCTTCACTTTTCCTGGTTTTTATGAAAATGTAGGTAAAATCACTCAAAAATGAAGGATTTCACGAGTTTTGAAGCCAAAGCATGATTCCCTAGGAGATCACGAGCTTACATGTAGATTTTGGAGTTGAAATAGTGAAGAACGCAAGAATTACGGCCTTGGTCGTAATTCTGGGTCGGCCGTAATTTCGAGTTCAAGCAATGGGCGAAAAATGGCTAAGTGTTGGAATGCACAGAAACTTTCATGGGCGAAGCCGTAAATCCATTACAGTCCGTGAATATTTTTGTGACATAGAGCCTGTACACACAGAAAGAATTACGACCGTGGTCGTGAACATGTTACGGACCGTGAAAATGTCCGCCCGATGAGTTTTTCACTTGATTCTCCACCGATTCGAACCGGATTTGAACCAGACTTTGCAAAAACGTTCGCTGATGGGTTCCAAACTGGTCTAACTATAAAAGATCAGATTTTTCAAGGAAAAAGGGGGCATTTTCGGACGAACACAAGCGGTGGCGGCCACAAGGGCGAAATTTGATTTTCAGGACATATTCTGGCGAGATTCCACGCAAAAGCGATGATTGACCGACTCTTTCTCATCTACAGATCGAGGAGAAGATGGTTTTATTGTTGTCTTAGTGATTTCTTTGCGAATTTTACAAGATTCTTACTTGTTCATCATAAACTCATGTTTTCCTTCAATAGAATGAGCGAGTAGATCTTTGTTTCGGGATTATTGGGTGTAGCCCACTGACATTTATGAATCAATCTATGTTTTATACTCTTTTCATATGAATTTATTACCATGATTTGGTTGAAGTTGCGTTTATTTCGTAATATACCTTGGCCACGTATAATTGCGTATTAGACGTTGCGAGAAGGACCGAGAGGTGAATCGCAACATCTGATCTATTTCAGTTGAACCTTTGAATCCAATCACGAGAGTAGGTTGGATTCTTTTGAAGGATTTAACAGCTTTTTATAGAACTTAATGGGTTTAGTTAGGTTAACTGTCATGAGAGTAGGAAGTTAACTTAATTAAACACCGCATTACACTCCGAGAGGAGGTGATATGTACATTAGGAAAAGTTCCTTTCATGATTTATATTTTCTATTGATTGAGTAATCTTTAAATGATTCATACATGTCAGTGTGGTGAACCCATAGCATCCCGAATCTTTTAGAATTTGAAAACCCCTTTTACGCTGCCTTTGAATTGTTCGTACTTAGAAGTTCAATACCACTGCATATTTGGTTTGCCTAGATTCAAATAAGTCAAGAAGTAGGTACTTAACTACGTAGTTCTCGTTGGGAACGATAATCTTTTTATTACTTCGATAATTCCGTGCACTTGTGGAAAGCTATCAAGTTTTTGGTGCCGTTGCCGAGGACTACGGCTAGTTAATATTGACTTATTAGATAAGTTTGGAGACTAGGCACTTTTTCTTTTTGTTTTAGCATTGGTTTTTACTTTTCTTTCTGTTTCCATTGTTACTTTACTTTCTATCTTAACTTACACTTTGTATGCCTAGAATTTCTCGAACACGTACTCTAGTTCCAGCAGACTCAGAAATTGAGCGTACATTCCGCCTTCGAAGGAGATTGCAGTTTCAGACTTAGAAGATTTCTGAAGAAGGTGCGATGGCGGCTAATAATCAATCTTTGAGGGACTTCGCTGTACCTAACATTCAAGGGTTCAATTCGAGCATAGTTCGACCTAACATAGAGGCGAACAATTTTGAGCTTAAACTAGCGTTGATGACGATGGTCTAGTAAAATCAATTTGGGGGATACCCAAATTAGGACCCTAATCTACATCTAGCTGTCTTTTTAGAATATTGCGATATTGTTAAAGTTAATGGAGTTTCATCTGACACTATAAGACTAAGATTGTTCCCTTTTTCTCTCAGGGACCGTGCGAGAGCTTGACTTTATTCGCTACCAGTAGGATCTATTACTACCTGGGATAAGATTTCCAAAGCCTTTCTAAACAAATACTTCCCACCTAGCAAGACTATTCAACCGTGCAACAGGATTACATGTTTTGCACAACAAGAGGGAGAATCACTGTATGATGCCTGGGATCGATTCAAGGAGCTCCAGCGTATGTGTCCACACCATGGACTCCAAGCATGGGTTTTGATCCACATCTTTTATAATGGATTGGATTATAACACCAAGTTGATGGTGGACGCTGCGGCTGGAGGAACAATCATGAGCAAAGGCATAGAAGAGGCGACAACTCTACTTGAGGATATGGTCATGAACCAAAACCACTGGTCGAGTGAGCGAGGTACTACTTCCACGGGATTTGGTAAGTACCATAACGATTCCTTGACATCTCTAGCGGCAAAGGTAGATTCATTAGCACAGAAAGTAGATTCTTTTTTCTTTCCCTCAGTTGCCGTTAATGCAGTTTCCTGTGAAGTGTGTGGTGTAACAGGGCATGATTCATCTGACTATCAGTTTATTACTTCATCTCAAGAAAATCTTAATCAGGAGCAAGTTAATGTCTTAGGGAATTTCAATCAGAGACCAGTGAATGACCCATATTCTGCAACCTACAATCCAGGATGGAGGAATCACCCCAACTTGTTCTACAAGAACAATCAAGGGCAAGCTCCTCCTCAGTATCCTCAGCAGAATAATAGGCCACCACCGAGCTTTCAATCAAGACAGTATGGACAGCCCCAGAAGTCGAACTTGGAGACCATGCTAGAAGGATTTCTCATGAAATAGCAGAAGAGCACTGATGACCTTGCTGATGTGGTCAAGCAGCTGACATCTCGTGTGGATGCTTTGGAAACCCACAACAAGATGTTAGAGAATCAGATTGCTCAGCAAGCGAGCTCTACTAGTAGGCCCACAGGGAGACTATAGGGACAACCTGAGATGAATCCCAGGGAGCATTGTAATTGATGTAGGGACATCTTCAAGGTTTAATTATGCGTGACATCATTTTGAAAACTTGTTTAAGACTTGTTATTTTGTTACACTGTAATATGCTATAAACTCTAGTTTATGTTATGTTGTATCTAGGACTAACCTAGGTTTATTTTGAAGCCTTTGTTTTATTTTGTAGTGGTTGTAGTAGGGTGTTCTAGCCTAGGTATTTTGCACACATGTATTGCACATACAAACACCTAGCTCCTCCCTAACATCAATGTGACCGTGGCATGATGAAGACCAATATTAGTCGATGAAGATCAATACCAGCCAGCATTTGAAGACCCACTCAATATCAGCCGAGGGAAGTCAAAACCGCACCCAAGTTCAACCATGTCTAAGATGGACCATCAATCAGCCCTAATTAATGCGCCATCAGAATCAAAGCCAATTCCGAATCCAGTCCAACTTCACATCAAGCAAGACAAGACCAGCTCAAGCCTATACAAGCTGACCACCTTTGCCAAGTGGATAAATACAGCCAACGGTAACAAAAGCTTCTTTCAGCATGCGCAAATGGAGACATCATAGCAAACCAGCAAACAGCCAGTCATCACCAATGGACGCTCACACAAGGAATGCCAAGGGTCACCGAGAAATGTAATCGTTGGGAGAGATAGGTTTTAAGCCTGCGTTGTACACTTTGCACTCTTTAGTCTGAAAACTTTGAATCTGAAAACTTGTGTTTGTGTTTGAGAGTTGAGCTTGCTCCTCTTTGGGTTGAGCTTGCACCCCTCCGGTTACCAGTACCTCTATCCATCACCACCATCTCCACTGCCGATCATCCCCATTCACTCACTCCTAGTCGCACTACTGTTCCATTGCCGATCACTCCAACCATCCCTTGCCGTGTACTGTTCATTGCTGAGCTCAAGCGCTAGGGTACTGATTCTGGATGTGAAGTTGAACCACGTTGGAACATCATCATTAACTATGGAAGCTTGCTGCCACAAACCTTGCCTTGGAAGACAAAAGGAGTTCGGCCCCCTTCCCTTATGGGGCCTAGGTGCATCCATTCCTAACCTCCCTTTAATCTAGTGTTCATTTGTATGTTAGAGCTCCATACCTAAGGTGATTCTTGGGCTAGTAAAATCAGTTCTTCATCAGTGATATCAGAGCAAACCTTAGGTGCTCTTGTGTTAATCTGAAATTTGGATTTTTGAACTGCCCGCATTTAGTTTTCTGAACTCGTTTGCTGAGAAGATTTTCTACTGTTTGTGCTCTCTGTCTCCTGAAATTTGTAGAAGTTTTTCTAAACTTTTTCTACTGAAAGCACTGGAGTTCTGTCGTTCACATTCTTTGCAGTTTCTGAGATTGCAGCGTGGCAACCCTGCAGTCATTGTGTTTGTAGAAGTGCTGCTGAAATTTCTGAGTATGCTATGCTTTGAAATTTTCCTGCTAAACTGCAAATTTCTGGATTTGTTCTGCACTACTGTCTGATTCCTCTGAGTTGTTGATATTTCCTGAGTTTTATTGTGCTTCCTCGCTGATCTCTGGTAGAAATTCTGTTTGAAAGATCTTGACAAAATTGCTGAATCTACTGATCTCTGGTTCTCCTGTCTTGAAACTGTTCTTTGTTTCTGCGCATTTAACTGACTTTACAAACCTGCAATACTTTCTGCACCTGATCTCTGTAGTGGTGATTTGCTTGTCTTTCTGAATCTGCACTAAACCTGTTTGTTGAAATTCTTTACTTCTGAAAATCTGAAAACCTACTGCGTTTGGGTCTGAACTTCTTCTGCTGAATCTCGCTACATCCTGATTTTTGAGTTGCTGAGTTATATCGCACGACCTGCTTGTGAACACTGAACACCTTCCTATATCTGCTGCCACATTCTGTCACATACCTTCTTAGATTAGTCTGCTGAGGCTAGAGATCTACCTAATTGATAAGTTGCAATTTTTACCTCAATTTCTCTACATTCCAGTCTGCATTTCTAGTTAAACTATTGTTACTGGTACTATAGCTTACCAGATTTCTGACTTAAGGTGGCAACCTTCCCTGTCGAGCTTGTGACTCCTAATCTGATAGGAGTCCATAAGTTCCAGGGGCAACGCGTGTAAGGTTTTATCTTAGCATTAGGTAAAACACAACCTGCTGTTGTCAAATTCGCATGAGTTCTGCATTCAGCTGATACACTATTGCTTACCAGTTTGAAATTGTTGATCTTTTTTGTGTCTTGTCTACTGATTTATTGCTGTTACGGTATTCTAGTATTAGGTCTTTATTAACATCTCTGTCGCTGCAGCTGGTTTCCTGAAACTCTGAATTTCTTTACTACCATTGCTTACTTACGGATGAACCTGCACCTGTTAATTTGCCTGCTATTGAATGAACTTAGTCATGTGCTGTCGTATATTGCTGCACTTTAATGTTTAACTGCACACACTAATCTACATTGCTGCAAAAAAGAAACTGATTTAAGCATCTACTGAATTCCAGCTCGTTATTGCTTGATAGTATCCTGTTCAGATATTGCTGCAGTTCCAGTTTAATCTGTACTGCGGCTGAACTTCTCATTATCCTTATCCATAGCCCTTGTGGCATTCTATACTTGCAACTGCTGCTGCCTTTACACATACCATTGAAATTAAATCTGATATTGCATGTGTAGAATTGCCGAGACTTGGATCTGCTATTGGCTGCAATTTAACTCCATGCTGAAAACTGTGTTTCACTTATGCTGAAACTCTGCATGCTAAGCTGAAAAAACCTGCATAACTCGCTGTCACATTGTATACATGTACTGCATTGCTGACTATTGCTATAAATTGGTTTATATGCTGAAAATTGATTTCACACCTACTGCTACATTGACGCATGTTATTAAGCTGAACCTGCTGTTGCTGCATCTATGCGTCTTCACTGCTGCTTTAGATTAAATTCATATGCTGCACCTTGCTGAACATTTGCTAAACCTGATATCTACATAGTCCACACTTGTGTTATATATATACATTGTTGTGACATTGAGTTAACAGCATGTCTAAAGGAACAAATGACTATCATGCTCAAAACTATACCCACTCATATGCACAACACCATTGGGACCAAGGTTATAAAAGTCAAGACACACATCATATAGTTACCCCTTCAACTAGAGACACCAATGGTAGATACTTTAGAAGTCTACCTTACTTTGACTGAAACTTAGACTCCCATCAGTTCCTAGATTGGCTACAACGTGTCGAACAATATTTTGAAAGGAGTGTTACACCCAAAGATAGGAAGGTACCTTGTGCTGAACTCCTCTTATGTGGCTCGGCTAGAATATCTTGGCATTGTTTGAAAGGGATGTTAGCAAATTAGGGATGTCACAACATAACATGGAGGCATATGAGATGGAGATTGAGAGAACAATATGTAACCTCACACTATAGGAAATACATAAATGACCAATTTTCCACATTGGCCCAAGGAGAAGACTCTATAACTGAATACAAAGAACGGTTTGCTAACTTACTTTTTAGAAGTGGCATAGAGGAAGATCCAAGGATAACCCTTGACCGGTTTGAGAGGGGACTTAGGAACGATATAAGGAACGTTATCATGCTTTACCCTATTAAGACCTTAGAAGAATCCTACCATCATGCCCTCAAAATTGAGTATGAGATCAAGTTAGCTAAGAAGAGGCAAGCTGTGCATGTGAGGACTTTACCAAAAGTTAAGGATAAGTCATCTGCCTTCCTAAGTCCAAAGGTTCAAGCCAATAACTCAGCCACTATGAATACCATGATTACCATGCTCATCCATCAACTATACTTGCCAGTATTTTTCAGCCATTCCCTCAATAAAAAAAGAAACTAAAAAGGAAAACATACCATTCACTCTTGAGCTATCAAAACCTTTAGGGACTGAAACTAATAGACAATTACTTAACACCTCCAAGGAATCAATCAACTGCCATGATGATTTTAAAGTTGACTCTTGCTTTGATAAAACCATGACCATACATATGCTCCACATGGAGTCTTTTTTTGCTTTAAATGAAGAGCCGCATGGTAAAGTTTATCATGAACCTGATATTGGCTTGATTTTCCCTTATTACACTTTACAAAAAAAAATTAGGACTCCATGGCCGCTCTTTTCATGTTCCCCTAAAATAGATAGCAATTATTGGATAATTTTGTGGCAGCTATTGGAGATTACTCTTGATACTCCTCTTGGACATCCACCACGAAAAGAGACATGCTTATTGTGTTTGCCATTGTCTTTTGAAGCTCTTGAATGTATGCTCACATTTTCTTACCATGCTTACAAGTTACCTTCCCACAACAAAACTGTGGTCCCACACTCTCTTGGGAATTCTTATGACACTAGAATTGTTTACTTTATTATCTTGCAACATATTTACATTGATTTCATCATAAACATGGACTCCTCCCATGCGTGCAATGCCTATCTATCTAGCTCCACATTTACTTATCATGTTTTCAAGTCGTATATTGATAAGACACAAGAAAATATGTACTTTCAAATATTTGCCTTTTATTTGCAGGCATGAGGATGCTACAAGCGCTGAGAACAATTTGCATACATTGGGAAGGCCACCTGAACCACAATGGAGCCTCAACTTTAATTCTCCGGAAGAGAATTCTGCAACCCCCGGAAAAGCTGATGTAGGGGCAGCGAACTGAGATGATCTCTACACCCTTGGCTTACCACCGGAATCTCTACAAGCTTCAATTTTAATTCTCCAGAGGAGAATTCTTCGCCCCCAGAGATAGCTGATGTAGGGACATCTTCAAGGTTTAATTATGTGTGACATCATCTTGAAAACTTGTTTAAGACTTGTTATTTTGTTACACTGTAATATGCTATAAACTCTAGTTTATGTTATGTTGTAGCTAGGACTAGCCTAGGTTTATTTTGAAGCCTTTGTTTTATTTTGTAGTGGTTGTAGTAGGGTGTTCTAGCCTAGGTATTTTGCACACATGTATTGCACATGCAAGCACCTAGCTCCTCCCTAACATCAATGTGACCGTGGCATAATGAAGACCAATATTAGTCGATGAAGATCAATACCAGCCAGCATTTGAAGACCCACTCAATATCAGAAGACCCACTCAATATCAGCCGAGGGAAGTCAAAACTGCACCCAAGTTCAACCATGTCTAAGATGGACCATCAATCAGCCCTAATTAATGTGCCATCAGGATCAAAGCCAATTCCGAATCTAGTCCAACTTCACATCAAGCAAGACAAGACCAGCTCAAGCCTATACAAGCTGACCACCTTTGCCAAGTGGACAAATACAGCCAATAGTAACAAAAGCTTCTTTCAGCATGTGCAAATGGAGACATCATAGCAAACCAGCAAACAACCAGTCATCACCAATGGACTCTCACACAAGGAATGCCAAGGGTCACCGAGAAATGTAATCATTGGGAGAGATAGGTTTTAAGTCTGTGTTGTACACTTTGCACTCTTTAGTCTGAAAACTTTGAAGCTGAAAACTTGTGTTTGCGTTTGAGAGTTGAGCTTGCTCCTCTTTGGGTTGAGCTTGCTCCCCTTCGGTTACCAGTTCCTCTATCCATCACCACCATCTCCACTGCCGATCATCCCCATTCACTCACTCCTAGTCACACTACTGTTCCATTGCCGATCACTCCAACCATCCCTTGCCGCGTACTATTCATTGCTGAGCTCAAGCACTAGGGTACTGATTCTGGATGTGAAGTTGAACCACGTTGGAACATCATCATCAACTTTGGAAGCTTGCTGCCACAAACCTTGCCTTGGAAGACAAAAGTAGTTCGGCCCCCTTCCCTTAGGGGGCCTAGGTGCGTCCATTCCTAACCTCCCTTTAATCTAGTGTTCATTTGTATGTTAGAGCTCCATACCTAAGGTGATTCTTGGGCTAGGAAAATCAGTTCTTCATTAGTAATGCGGTCACTATTGTGAATGGCAAGAACAATGATGCACCTGGAGAGTCTATCGAGGGTTCTATGGATAAACGGGAGGACATTACTCTTGAGTTGGAGAGCTGTGAGGAGAAAGGGGAGCAGCCGAAATATGTAGGTCCGCCTGCATATTTTCCTCCAATCCCTTTTCCCCAGAGGCTAGTTAGAGTAGATCAAGGAAAATTTGGTATCAGGAAGCCTGAGGTGAAGAGCGACCAGGTAAGTATGAACATAGAAATAACAAAACTAAGAGATCCTGGAGACATTTCAATTCCCTGCCAAGTTGGTAAGCTTATTGTTGAGAATGCTTTATGTGACTTAGGATCGAGTGTTAGTTTGATGCCTTTCATATATGATTGAGAAAGTAGGTAGTGGAGAATTTAAACCTACTGGAACTTGCCTTCAATTTGCTAATGGATATGTTCAGCAACCTCTAGGAATATTAGAAAATGTGTCTATTAAAATTGATAAATTTTCTATCTTGACTGATTTCATGATTGTTAAAATGGAATAAGACGTTAAATCACCCATTATCCTAGGTAGACCATTTTTGGCAAGTACAGGAGCTATAATTGATATGCTGCATGAGAAGTTAACATTGAATTTAAATGATAGCAAATTGGTTTATGACTTTTCTTTAATGGGTAAGAAGCTTTATTTTGCAGGTTCCTGTTGACCCCCTGAAGTGAAGGAGGATGAATTTGATGAAGGAAATATTTTTGAAATCGATAGGCATTCCTTAGAATATCGGGCAAAGCATGAGAGGGACAAGAAGAAGAAAGATAGAACATGAGAGTTATTTTAAGATTTAAAGTTAAACCCATGTAACGATCTGGAAAGGTGTGAAGAACAAATACTGCATATTATTCACTGCGCCTCCTATCCACCTGAAGAATGATAAACACTGTTTTGGTCAAGCTAAGGACCTTAAATAAGTACTACCTGGGAGGCAACCCAGAGGCTCTGAATTTTGTGAATTTCAGCAATTTATTTTTCATTAAGTTTTTAGATTTTTCGTCATTAGTTACTTAGCTTTGAATTTTTGTAATTAATTTTGTCTGCATGTTATGATGAACTTGTCTATAAGAAAAACACTCTAAATTTGTTGTTTTGCTGCAGGAATTTTTTGGAGATTTTTTAATGATTTTTCTGGCGAAAAGCGAAGTCAAAACGCAAGATTCACAGCTGGAGCCGTAATTATCGCGCAGCCGTGATTCCAAATATAGCTGGCACTGTACACTAAGGCAGGTTTACGGTTGAAGCCGTGATGCATTTACGGACCGTAAGTTCTTACAGTTTAAACTTCACTAGCAACTTAGGGTTTTACGCCCGCGCTCGTAATTTGCCGATTTTCGACGATTTCTTCCACGAGCGGCGACGAAACCCTTCCACCCGCCTTCCCCTACTTCTAGCGAGTGACTTCCGACGATCTTCCGTCGGATTTCCGCCGGATTTTGTGGAGAATCGCCGTGCGTCCGCCGACCCACCGTTGATAATTTTTCGACCGATTTGGCGCCGATTTTCGCACAGATCAGTGAGTTTCTCCTACTCAGACTAGCGATTCATTGTCGGTACTTAGATTTTATACGTATAACACTGGTTTGGAGCCGTTTGGTCGGATTTTGGGGTGATTTATTACTCGATTTTCACGGCCAATTTTCAAAGTTACTGTAGCTTATGGTTTTTGAGATATCTTTGCATATTTTGGATTGATTTGATTGAGGTCATGGCATCGAGGAGTTCAGTTAGGACCAGACCCTATGGGGCGGTGAGGAAGGAGAGTGTATGAGGACCGTACCATCCTATATATCCTAGGTATAGGATGGTCCATGGACTACTCCTAGAGAGATTTGAGCTTTCACAGATGTCGGCAATGGAGTTTCCGATACCGTTCGACCTATATCCTCCCTCTAGGGTTTTACACAATGCTCGATAAAACGGGAGAGGGTCATGAGACGAGGGAAGAGAAAACGCATCGGAAAGGTGCAGGGAAGCCGGTAGAAAACATGACGAAGATAGCGACGAGTTCGATTAGGGCAACACGAATGCGAATGAAGAGAACGGCACCCAAATAAATAATACAGCGCACTAACCTCGTAGCAAATTTAGCGAATTCCTGCAGCTCTCTTAGCGCGTTTTAAGCTTAGCCGGCATTGGGGGATTGCGGTTGTGCGGGGTTCAGCTCGCGCGCCTATGCAGCTGAAACAAACCAAGACAAGAGATGCCACACCTCTGATGGACGGACAGTCGTGGGTGAAGGAGAGAGGAGAAAAATCGCAGCAAAGAAACGTGCAAGAGAATGACAAAACAGGCGAACCTGACCCACCGGAAAGGTGGGATTTACTTCAAACTGAAAGCGGGACAACTTGGAATCGAAGAGACGTCTTCGACCCAAACACGACGAAGGCAAGACTCCGACTTGTCTTCACAACTGCTGGCGACTCTCAGCTCACCAGGAGATCTCTCAAACACCAAAGAGAACTACTTAACACTTAGCCCTACCTCCTCTTTTATAGAATAAGAGGGGAGGGAACAAACAAAATACACAAGAGACACTCAACTCTAACCACCTACCAACTCTTGCAGGCCACAAAAGTGGTCAAGCTGCAACTACAAGACAAGGAATAACAACTACCTAATATTCTCCGAAGCTGGTCACGTGACTCTGCGTCCTTGTACGGGGGCGGTTTAGATGCGCTCCGAGCATACGGCAACAAAACAGCAGAACTTCGATGTTGTGGGCTGGGTCACCACCGTCGCGGCTTGTTCTTGGGCCATGTTGCTAATCAGATTACGCGGCCCACCTGGGGTTGGATCTTCAGGGGGTCGGCTCGTAATACCCTTGGGCTGCGCCACTTCGGTATAGATGGAAAGAGGGGTAATGACACCCAAGAAACGGTCCGGGGGCTTACTTTGGCGTTGGGATCGCCGGATTTCTGCCTTGTTGGGCTCCTTTGGGTCGTCATGGGGTGGAGCAACATGGTAGGGGGGGCGGTGCACATCGAAGTGGGGTCGCTGCAGAGTGTCTTCAGGGTCTAACACGGCCTGGCCATGATAGTGATCATGGCCGTGTTCAAAGTCGACGCGATCCACAGAATCGAGCATGGCCTGCCTGTGCTTGGGATCACACCTGTGCTTGGCGTTGTCGAAATCCACAGAGTCGAGCACGGCCTGCCCGTGCTTGGCGTTCCCGAAATCCACAGAATCGAGCACGGCCTGCCCGTGCTTGGAATCACACCCGTGCTTGGCATTGCCGAAATCCACAGAATCGAGCACGGCCTGCCCATGCTTGGAAACACGCCCGTGCTTGGCGTTGCCGAAATCCACAGAACTGGGCACGACTTGCCCATGATCAGGAGTACAGCCATGTTCGGCGCTCGCGCCTTCGGGTGATCGTGTCACGGCCGTGACGGGGCGCATGGCCTGGCCGTGTCAGGGCCTGGGAGCTCTGACTAAGGTGAAAATTCCGTGAAAAATTCCTGGGGTCCTGGGGAGTCTCCCCAAGTGTCTTTTGGAGGGATTAGGCCGCTCTCAAGTGTGTTCATGGGCCCGTTTGTGCCTACATCACCCAGTGTCTCTGACGAGATTGGTATTGAGAGGACGTCCCCAGCTCTTAGCACATCCTCGGTACCTAGTGTATCACAAATGGCAGTGCCTGAGCCAGTCAGCTCCCCTGAGTTAAAGATTATATCAGAGAGACTTGCTGATAGGCCAGAGAGCCGCAATAAGAGGATTGCTAGATGGTACGCTAGGAAGCGTACCGCACGAGGCATGACTACACGGGGGAGGAGAGTTACCAGATCATTATCACCAGTTGTAGAGACAGCTGAGATATCTGCTGCACCCCCTGAGCCAGCACCGACAGTTGTTGAGACTACTCCGATGGATGTTGAGGAATCTGCCACACGCATGCCTCCTACTGATCTGCCAGAGTCTGCAATCCCATCCGATACTCAGACCATGGAGGTAGACACTCCACACGACTCTGCCCAGACCCTGGATATTCCATCACCCTCCTCAACCTAGGGGGATCTGCCTGTCCCTAAGGGCTGTACACCTGTATTGCCAAATCAGGAGGAGGGATCTCCTAAGATATTTGCTGATTTACCTGAGATATCTGTAGACATACCCGAGCTCCACACTTCTTCCCTGTTGATTGCACATGAGCCGTTTGCAGATGCTGAGCCAACGCCACTATCAGTACCAGCATCAGCATCACCAGTACCATCACCTGAGATTCATTTGCCCTCACCAGAGCCATTCTCACAGCATTCACCAGCTGCATCCCCTGAGCCATCTTCTTCCGAACCGTCTCCAGCTTTGCCAGAGCCAGAGATACCAGAGAGGAGACGTGCACGATCACCACCCCTTGCACTCACTACTTACCCACGACAGATCAGACACAGGGGTAGGGAGCAGGAGAGGAGATATCATGCCATGTCCACTCGAGGAGTACTTAGCTTGAGATATTAGGACGACCAGACACTGCAGTCCCTAGGATTGTTCAATGACGTCCAATGGATGTTCACGAACATAGGGTTGTAGGATTTTTATCACCAGAGGCATCCCACATACGTTCAGCTCACTTTGGAGTTTTTCAGTTCTGTCCAGATTACACTGAGGAACCATGAGGACAGAGATCCAGGGAGGATGTCGTTCCGGTTGGGGAACCGGGAGCATGTACTCACATTGGACCAGGTTGGTCATATTTTTGGTTTTCCTTATGACGTGACTAGACACCGCCCTCGTGAGTTTTCTGAGGGGATGTTTTGGCGGGAGATATCTGGTGAGGAGGGATTTGACCCTAGGACTACCAGAGCCATGCGTCTATCCAGCCCTGTTTTCATATATATCCATCGAGTACTTGTGCATACCATCTTTGGGCAAGCAGAGAGTGACGACATGGTCAGGTCTTCAGAGTTATTTTATTTATGGGCCATGTTGAGAGGATTCCGTGTCAGCACCTCATTTTATATGATGAAGCAGATTCAGAAGGCTGCTTGGGCATGGAGAGGAGTCCTAGTGATGGGAGGTATGATCACTATGATTGCCCTTGCCCTCGGTATCGATCTCTTAGAGTTGAACGAGGCAAAGGGTAATCTCAGACTAGATATGGACGCCTGTGTTGCCATTAAGATGATTACGAGGCTTGGTAGCTCGTACCATATCATGTTCAGGCACACTGATATTACGATGAGGCTGCCGAACATGAACCGCACTACGGTTTGTGTTCAATGATGACTCCAAATTTCATAGTGTTTTTGATACTTATTTGGTAGTCTTTTGAGCCATAGTCTTACTCTTTTACTTTGCTTTTATACCCTTTTTTACCAAATACTTCGGAATCTACACGATCTTTGATTTTTGATCAATTTCAGGTAAAAAGGCATTATTATCACTGGTTTTCAAGCAATATCAATGCATGCATGAGTTCTTATCATCAAGAGGAGTCTACACAACAAATTTCAAGCCAAAATACACCATCTAGCTAAAATACGGCACTACTGTATTTTCCAAATGAATGCTCACGGTACCGTATTTCTCAGCGGACATTCCTGGGAGAAATACGGCATTACCGTATTTGCTAGAGAATCTTTCATGGTACCGTATTTTGCAACGTTTTTGACCAGAAGGTTTCAATGGAAATACGGCACTGCCGTGGTCGTTCACATGGTGCTGTATATTCCGACGTTTTTGACCAAAAACTTTTGGAAGAATTACGGCAGTACCGTGAGGTTTTCCACGGTACCGTATTTGTTGCCCAGAACTCACAGAATGAAATATGGTACTACCGTATTTTGGAGAAAAACTCTCACGGCACCGTAATTTTTGTCCGGAACTCACAGAATGAAATACGGCACTGCCGTAGGAATCGTCACGGTGCCGTATTTTGGAACTCAGAATTCTAATTTTTTCGCTCGATTCTTGCAAAGACCATATCTTTTGATCCAGAGCTCCAAATTGAGATCCGAAAGCGGCGGTGGACTCATCTTTAAGAGGAGAAAACACAGAAAGTGAAAGGAATGAATTTTATCACGAATCCACGGAGAAATTGAGCGAGAGGCAGAATTGCTAGGGTTCGTCGGTTCTCTATCTACAGACCACCTCCGACCACAATTTTTGATAGAGAGCTTTTTCTGGTGAAGGAGAACACTCACCTCAAGTTTCAGAGCATTTGGAGTTGAATCAAAGGAGAAATCAACAAAACAGCAGTGATAGTGCTGATTCCAAGCAAATACGGTGCTGTAATTTCATTACAACACTGTTTTGTAATCTTTCTTCCTTCTTTTCGATTCCTATTCACTCTGAGAACATGTTTTATTATAATCCTTTCATCATGGTAGCTTAATCTTTTTATGGGACATGGGGGTGTAATCTCTTTGTTTCTTAATGTCTAGAAAACCCTAATTTTGTCAAACTAATTTTATTATGATAATTTTGCTCTTGTGATTGATAGTTCTTTGATTCTCCTTTGTGTCTTAAATATCAGCATGTTTTAGAGTTTTGCAAAATAGACCGAGAGGTTGATTATTTGAAATTCAGAACCCTAGGAATTGTTGAGTTTGGAACTATCGTAAGAGATTAGATAGTTCTTCGAATTCTGATTTTTAGTGATTTTATTGCCATGTTGAATTTCTGATACTTCGGATTGAGTTAATGTGTAGACTTGATTTGATATTGCAAGAGATTGAGTATCGAGTCGTTGGAAACCCTTGAGTAAAACTAGTGTTGAGACTCGGATGCACGAGAGTGATCTTTGAGTTTCCACTTGAGGTGATCATCTTAGAATTCGGATGCACGAGAGTGATCCTCGAGTTCTTAGTTGATGATTTACTTATTCTCAACATTGAATAGATCTTGCACGAGAGTGGGGATAGGTTCTTTCTATGGCTGTCTGCGCGAGAGCGAGATAATTTATTTCTGAAGTAAATTATACCTTTATCATGATAGAATTAGATTGACAGACACTTATCTTAATCTAGCCATTAGAAGTTTAAAGTAGATGAACCCCTAGTCCCAGTTTCTTCTCTGATATTCTCTCCGTGCTCTTTTCGATAGCTTGATTCACTATTTTCCGATTGCCTAGCTAGCAAGAAATTGATTATTCAGTACTTGGCAACAAGGTCTCTGTGATTCGATATCTATTTTATTACTTCGAGTATCCGTGCACTTGCGGACACAACAAGTTTCTGGCGCCGTTGCCAGGGACCTTGGTTTTGTCGATATTGAAGATATCGAGATTATTACTAGACTAGGTTTTATTTACTGTTTTTTTCTATTTATTTTCTATTTTCTTGAAATCACTTGATCTATCTGCTTTGTATGCATAGGAATCATAGGTCAGGACCACTTGTACCTTTTGATCATGAGATAAACAAGACTCTGAGACTGCGAAAGAGATTGAGATTTGAGGAGACATAAGTTGTAAAAGAAAGAGAAGAAGAATCCATCATGGCTGAAAGAAGGACATTGCGCGACTATGCAGCCCCAAATACACAAGGAATTCTTTCCAGCATCACTAGGCCTGCTATAGATGTGAACAACTTTGAGATCAAGCCAGCGTTCTTATCAATAATTCAACAGAATCAGTTTGGAGGATCTCCTTTGGAAGATCCAAACCAACACTTATCCTTTTTCCTTGAATTCTGTGACACCATAAAGATTAATGGTGTATCTGACGATGCCCTCAGACTAAGACTGTTTCCTTTTTCTCTCAGGGACAGAGCAAAAGCCTGGCTTCATGCACATCCAACTGGAACGTTCACTACTTGGGAGCGCTTGTCAAATGCCTTCTTGCAGAAGAACTTTCCTCCCAGTAAAATGATCCAGTTGAGGAACCAAATCACAAGCTTTGCCTAGAGAGACGGAGAATCGATGAGTGAAGCATGGGAGCGCTTTAATGAGCTCCAACAGAAGTGCCCCCACCATGGAGTGGAAGACTGCGTTTTAATTCAGACTTTCTATAATGGTTTGCTTTACAACACACGCTTAACGGTTGATGCTGCTGCAGGGGGAGCTTTGATGAACAAGACTGTTGATGCAGCCCATGCCTTGATTGAGGAGATGGCGTTAAACCACAACCAGTGGGCTTCCGAGAGAGGAGTGCTTTATCGGCCTCCTCAGGGTAAGAACGATGGTGATGGTTGGCGCTCTCTTGCAGAAAAGGTAGACTCGTTATGTAACTGTTTTGATTCTTTTCAAATGCAAACCGCTGCTATATCTTCTGTTGTTTGTGAGGTTTGTGGGAACAATAGGCACCATGCTAGAGAGTGTAAAATCATTATTGATAAGGGTGAGGAACAAGTGAATGAAGTATGAGATTATAATCAAGGTAGATCTAATGACCCTTACTCCAATACCTACAACCCTGGTTGGCGCAACCATCCTAACCTATCTTGGAAAAGTAATAATCAAACTAGTGGGCAAAATGATAATAGGGGGTATAACCAGAGACAGTCAAACCAGAGTCAACCGCAAAAATCTAGTTTAGAAGAGATGTTTGAGAGATTCATGGTGTTGTTGCTCATAACAAGATCTTAGAAACTCAGATAGCACAACAGGCTAATACACCATATAGACCCCCAGGGAAATTATCTGTAAAACCTGAACCTAACCCTAGGGAATATTGCAATGCTATCACAACAAGGAGTGGAAAACAATTGGATGATCCTAGGGAGTCTCTTGATGATGATGAGGTAGAGCCCAGACTTGAACTTAGGAGTGAACCAGTTTTGGAATCACAACCTGCCCATAAGCAGTCCCAAACCAGTTTGTCACCTCACAAGGGTGATGAACCTAGAGGTGATTTGCCATGTAAGGTTGATGATTCTAAAACTAGTTCACCACCACCATATAGCCCACCTATTCCTTTTCCCCAAAGGATTGTGCAAGCTAAGTTAGATAGGCAGTTTGGGAAATTTTTGGAGGTTTTGAAAAAGTTGTATATTAATATTCCTCTCACTGATGCTACTTCTCAAATGCCTACATATGCAAAATTTTTAAAAGAAATTTTATCTAACAAGAGAAAAATAGAAGATTATGGCACTGTTGCTTTAACTGAAGAATGTAGTGCCATCATTCAAAACAAGCTGCCACCCAAATTGAAAGATCTAGGTAGCTTTTCTGTCCCCTGTTCTATTGGGAGTGTTACTTTCGACCGAGCCTTATGTGATCTCGGTGCTAGTGTTAGTCTAATACCTCTGTCTGTGTGTAGGAAACTAAACATTGGAGAGCTCAAACCAACCTCAATGTCTTTGCAACTTGCTGATTCATCAGTAAAGCATCCGGTTGGTATTTTAGAAAATGTTCCTGTTCAAATTGGTAAGTTTTTCATACCTGCTGATTTTATAGTGCTGGATATGGAGGAAAATTCAAAAAACCCTATTATACTTGGTAGACCATTTTTGGCCACAGCTGGAGCTCGCATTGATGTGAAAAAAGGAAAATTGATATTTGATATTTGTGGTGATTTAATTGAATTTGACTTAACTAATTCTTTAAAAAGGGCATCACACTCAGGGACATGTTGTAGCATAGAAACAGTTTATGAGGAGGTTATTTGTGACATGCATATTTTATTTGAAGAACCTTCTAAATTTGATACATTTTCTGGGTGTGCTAATCAAGAATTTCAGGAAAGGGTAGCAAAGAAGAAGAAGAGACGAAGGAGGAAAGGAATATCAAAATTGACTGAAGAAGTAAAAAGGCTCATAAATAAATTTGGATACTGTTTCAAGTTTGAGCCTTATGTTCTTGAAAGCCACGAACAAAACGCTGAGCAATCATTATGGCGACTGAAGACGCGGTCACGATCAATTCCAAGTGTTCAATGGTCAAGCTAATGACCGTTAAATTAGCGCTTCTTGGGAGGCAACCCAAGCACTTTTACTCTAGCTTATTTTTTTACTTTATTTTTGTTTTTGTTTTTTTACTTAGCACTAATTCTTCTTTTCTTTTTGTAGGTGAAAATTAATTTTTGTCAAAAAAAAAAATTAAAGGCTCTGGTGATTCAAACCCGAAGACACAGAAGATAATTAGATCTGACCCGAACTAGTAGAGCTCTGTGAGTATTTTCCTTCCTACTCATCCGCATTCCATCTTTTATATTTTTCTAATAATCCATGTGTTCAAATGGAAGATGAATACTTCAAACTTCTTGTGCTCACATGCCACGGATCCTCGCCTTTTGATTTTATTGATAGATATTTCGATTTGGTTGTGTTGACACAATATGATGATGATGTGTAGAAGGATTTTTCTGAAAATACTACAAACACCATGCCAAAATTTTTAACGAATCATCATGCATATCAATTTTTGGAAATTAGAAATAGATTTTATATGTTGAATTTATTTCTCTGATATAATCTATTTGTTGGAAATTTTTCATTAATTAATGCATGAAATTCTAGGTAAATGCTTTGTTTAGTGAATGCAATCTTGAAGTGAAATAATTCTTTTGAATAAAATTAGCATACTTGTGCATGTTATTGTTGGTGTATATGCCCTAGGACCTAGTTTTGGTCCACTTATGTACTACTTGACTTTGATATTTATATATATCATTCTGGCATTGTCATTGTCAATGTTTGTTTACATCTGCGCACATGTACTAACATGATAATGTCCCTGGAGACAGATTGGATCTGTGCTCAAACTATTGTCCCCAGTCGATGTACCTTAGTGGATATGGGACAGCTATGGTACTTGAGAGACTGGTATGTGAGCTGGTTAGGTACGTGGTGCTAACGCAGACACATGGGTATATCATTGGAGGATATACTGGAAAGACCCGCTGTGAGGCTATGACTTGGTGTCATAAGTTATCCTCACAAGTGACAGGAGATGCATTGATCCCTTGACTTGAGGTCATTGATCGTTCTATATGGTTAGCGACTTGCTTTGATACAACCTAACACCTCGCCGTAGTTGAGAGGTCATAACGGTTGTCATTGAGCATATCACGACCCATATGAGAAGGTCAATGGACAGACATAGGATTTGCCCCTTCCTTAGGAAAGTATGATATCCATGGAGCTCCTCTATGGTTCTATGACTGAGAGTGTATGGCCATACCTAGGTAAGAACCTGTTTTAGTCATAGCCATGTGATTGGGTGAAAACAAGTGGTGACACACTTGTCCAATCGGATATCAGTCCGGCAAAGAGACTGTAATGCATCTGTACCTAGTTGCGATGATGGGGATGTCGATGTCGATATCCATTCCAATGACCTGGGTAGCAGCGATGCACTGCTAGGTGCCACTCACTGCTTGTGGTGACCTTTGGTCAGCACTGCCAGCGTCAGAAGAACCTATAGGGTCGCACACCTTGATACTTGAGTTCTCGTATTGATCGAGAAGCCTTATGATCAAGTTATTGGATAACTCGGATCTAATTGGGAGATTTCATCAGCACCAATGGGCCTGATGAGATGGAAGAATGTTATTGGAGCCAAACTTCATTTTTGGCAGGTTGACCCGTATTTGACCATGGTTGGTCACACTTGGATTAGGGTTGCATTGGATTGGATCCAAATGCTTAAATCAACCCATAGGATGAAGTTTGGGCTAGCTCATTATCCAAGGAAGCCCAATAACAAGTTCTCATGAAGAGAAAAGAGGCTAAAAGGGTATAATGGGGAGAAACCCAACCCCATTGGCGCCTAAGGGGCATAATGGGGTTAGGGTGGCAAAATTGCTTCATTAAGGAAGCAATTTGCGCCTAGCCCTTCTCCCTTGATGGTATGAATGCCTTTAAGGCATGTCTTGGGCTGATATGGTACTTGGGCAATTATGGAAAGGTTGAATGAAGTTTATGGTAAAGTCTTGGAGACTTTCCTTGCATCAAACCTCCTCATCCTAGCCCTACACTTGTCATGATCCTAGCCCTTGCCCTAATCGCCTCTTGCCCTATATATGTGACCCTAGCCGCCCCATCTTATATGATTCATCCTTGGAGGCGTGAACATAAGAAGGGAGCGAGAGCAAGGAGCAAGGGCGCAATCTCTTCCTCTTCCATCAAGTGGCCGCAAGCTTCTCCTTCCTTACCACTTGGCGCATCTTTCTCTCTTGGTGGCGCAAGGTGGTTGGAGCATCTCCCTAAGGCTTGGATCTTCTTCCCGAGGCTAGCACCGGGCGTGGAAAAAGAGGACTCGAGGCATCCGTGTGTGTGAGACTGCAGAGGGCGCACAGTTGGGCGCCTATCACGACATCGACCTCATCTTGCTCTGAGGTATTTTCTAACTCATCGTGTCGACCCCCTTGCATGCGATCTTCACTGGGTTTTTGGGACCGACCTGTTTCGGGGACATTCTTCCGCTGTGCAATGTATGTATGTGTCTCTGAAAAATTGTAAAATGTCCCCGGGGTTTCCCAACAGTGGTATCAGAGCGACTTGCAAGACTCGAACGAAGTTTTATGCTTTTCTTTCATGCTCACATGCCATATCTCTATTTTCGAAAATAGCATGATGCATGGCAAACGATTTTTTCTAAGTAGGAAAAAATTAGGGTTTCTTGTTTCTATCATCCTCTCAATCTCTTTTGGATTTTTGGACTATTTTTCTTGTCTGATTTAAAGATCAAAGGCGCACGTAGTTTTGTCAAGTAGGACGGGCATTGTGTCTTCGGACTGGCCAAGTCTCTTGATCTGACAAAATTGCCAGCCGAAAGGATCTCTGAAATCACCTTGAAAAAATAAATCGCAATTAACCAAAAGATTTGTGAGAAGAAGAGGAGAAAAAAGAGACTAGTTTTAATGAAAAAGTAAAATTTCAGATTTTATGTTTTTCATGAGCATGTAGAATTGCATGAGTAAATACCTTGATTGTGCATAATGTTGTGATCATTAGTCAAGCCCCCCTTTGCATGCCTGTGATGTATCCTCGTGAGGCCTGCGTGCCGCTTTTCCTTTTGCTTTTAAAAGACTAGGGAAGCACATGTACTTGGAGCTTGGCGCATGCATGAAGTTGGCGCACCTTGCATGGTGGCGCAACAAGCATCAAGGAAAAGGCGCAAGCTTGCTTGATGGCACAAGTTAGGCATGGCCGAACCCTTTGGTTTGAGAGCTAGCTAACTTGGCATCTTTCATTATGGCGCATTCTCCTTGGAGGAAGATCATGGCATTGGCCGAACCTTTGAGGTCTACCCTTAAGGTTTGAGAGCTAAGCCATGAAGGAAGGACCTTGGAGCCAACCATGAAGACCAAGATAGAGGGCGGCTAGGATAGGTCTTTCTTAGGGGCTTGAGTCCTATGTCAAGAGTTGAACCTCCTTTGGCATGGGTTGGTTCAATATCTTGAAAGGGCTTTGATCACATCATCTTTTACTGCTTTCCTTATCTGCTAAAAGCATGCCTGTGATGTTTTATCATTATGTTATCACTATAGGATTGCATGCCTGTATTGTTAGACATAAGATAAAACTGATGAGACCTTAAAAACCCTCATAAAATATCAAGTCTAGAAGCCTTCTAACGCGTAGCCCTCACTAAGCTATCGATCAGTGGAGTTGTGAACTGGTTCCCACCCTCGTGGGACACACCCACTTATCTTTAGAAAGTGTGTGGTGACAATGGTTTCCCCAGTCCAGTTTTAACCTGGGCGTGCCTTCGCAAGGAAACTCATTGGCCCTGGGCATAAACGGTTAGGAATGGACTTGACTAGAAATTCACATGTACTGGGCACATAGTGAAAGTCTAGAGGCATCGTTGAGAGGTTAGGGTTTCATGTTATATCCAGCCCTCGCTGGACATGAAATGCCCAAGACTGTCTCAACAAGGGGAGTTGCTTGGAGCAACCGGCCGGCGCGCCCACCTTAGGAAACATGGGTTACTTTGTGCATCTCATCCCACCCTCGTGGGACGCAAAGCCTCATGTGAAATAAGGATCCCATCTCACTAGGAAGTCTTAAACTTCCCGATTGACTTTGTGGGTTGTCAATTCGAATTTAAAATAGTGGGAGCAGTAATCATTTAAAACAAGTCCAGTTTAAATGATTCAAAGTAGTAATAATCTGTTTTTCTTGGGTGTTGTAGAATAATGGCTATGAACACTGGCGGATTATCACTGCGATCACTCCTTGATAAGGATAAGTTAGTTGGAACTAACTTTATGGACTGGCATCGGAACTTGAGGATAGTCCTCAAGCTCGAGAAGAAGCTGTATGTCCTTGAACAGGCTCTTCCTGCGGCTCCTGCGCCTAATGCCCGAACGGCAGATAGAGATGCTTATAGAAAGCATCAGGATGACTCTTTGGAGGTTGCATGTCTTATGCTAGCCAGCATGGCACCTGAACTGCAGGTGCAATATGAGGAGCAGAACGCTTTTCAGATGATCACTCACCTGAAACAGATGTTCGAGGCTCAGGCTAGAACTGAAAAATTTGACACCGCCAAAGCAGTTTTTCGGTGTAAGTTGTCTGAGGGTGCACCAGTGAGACCCCATGTTCTCAAGCTCATTGGGAATGTGGATCATCTCAGAAGACTGGGTCATGCCATAGACAATGAGCTGGTTGTGGATCTTATTCTGCATTCCCTGCCCCCTAGCTTCAGTCCGTTTATTATTAACTTCAACATGAACCGGATTGAGTGCACACGGGAGGAATTGATGAATATGCTCCAAACAGCCGAGCGTGAAATGGGTAAGACCAAACCAAATTCTGTTCTTTTGGTCCCTGCGACCAAGAAGATAAAGAAGAAGGTAAGGCACGTGCTAAGGGCAGTGCCAAAGGTCCTACCAAGGCACTGAAGAAAAAGGCAAAGAAGTCAAAGGACCAGAGGTGTTTTCACTGTGGCGAGCAGGGTCACTGGAGAAGGGACTGCAAGCAGCTTCAGAATGAGGAGAAGAAGGGCTTGGCCTTAACTTCTAGCTCAGGTATCTATGTTACAGAAGTCAATCTTTCTACTTCTATGTCATGGGTATTGGATACCGCATGTGGAGCTCATATTTGTACAAATATGCAGGGGCTCAAGAAAAGTAGATCGGTGCGACCTGGAGAGATTGACCTACGCGTTGGAAATGGGGCACATGTTGCTGCTGTTGCTGTAGGCGTCTTGACTCTCTCCTTGCCTTCTGGACTTCTATTAGAACTAGATAATTGCTTTTGTGTACCTTCACTTACTAAGAACATTGTATCCATTCCTTGCTTAGCAAAGAAGGGATTTAAGTTTGAAATAAATAAGAACTCTTGTTCTTTTTCATTTGCAAATATGTTCTATGGGAAGGGTACTTTGTGCAATGGTCTGTATATCTTGGATATGGAAAGTTCTATCTGTAACATAAGTAATAAAAGGACCAAACTGAGTGGTTCAGTTGGTACTTTCTTATGGCACTGTCGATTAGCCCATATAAACAAAAATCGCATCCAACAACTCCATGCAAATGGATTGTTAGATTCAAGTTCCTTGGAGGAATTTGATACCTGTGAACCTTGTTTATTAGGGAAAATGACAAAGGCACCCTTCACCAAGATTGGTGAGAGGGCAGGAGGTTTATTGGATCTCATACATACTGATGTGTGTGGGCCTTTCAATAAACAAGCCAGAGGAGGGTACAACTACTTCATTACCTTCACTGATGACTTCAGTAGGTATGGATATGTCTACCTAATGAGACATAAATCTGAGTCCTTTGAGAAATTCAAAGAGTTCAAGAATGAAGTAGAGAACCAGCTTGGAAGATCCATTAAAGCTCTTCGATCAGATCGAGGTGGAGAATACCTGAGTGGAGAGTTCTTTGACTATCTGAGAGAGTCTGGGATCATATCCCAACTCACTCCTCCTGGAACACCTCAATGGAATGGTGTGTCTGAAAGGAGAAATCGAACTTTATTGGATATGGTTTGATCTATGATGAGTCATGCAACTCTACCTCCCTCATTCTGGGGGCATGCACTTGAGACAGCTTCTCTGATACTGAATAATGTTCCATCTAAGAGTGTCTCCAAAATACCATACGAGGTATGGAGTGGGAGACGCCCTAATCTCACGTTTATCAGGATCTGGGGATGTGAGGCTTATGTTAAACGTCAGGATTCTAGCAAGCTAGAACCTAGATCTGATAAGTGTGTATTTGTGGGGTATCCGAAGGAAACTAAAGGATACTACTTCTATGTCCCAACCGAGAACAAAGTTTTTGTTGCTCGGGGTGCTGTCTTTCTAGAGAAAGAATTTCTTATGAAAGAAGTTAGTGGGAGGGAGTTTGACTTGGATGAGGTCCAAGTGCAACCACAAGACAAAGAGATGGAATCTGAGCCATCTGCACCAGTTGTTGTACAACCTGAGGCTCAAACACAGGTCCCACGTAGGTCTGGGAGGATTCGTCGTGCACCTGAGAGGTACGGGTCGCTGCCAACTCAACACGATGGAATTTTCATCATTGAGGATGAACCCAGAACCTATGATGAGGCGGTCAGTGGACCGGACTCCGAGAGATGGCTTGACGCCATGCAATCCGAGATGGATTCCATGTCGGCTAACCAAGTCTGGGATTTGGTTGAGCTGCCTGATGGGGTAAAACCCATAGGGTGTAAATGGGTCTTCAAGAAGAAGACAGACATGGATGGCAATATAGTTACCTATAAGGGTAGACTAGTGGCTAAAGGTTTTAAACAAGTCCACGGGGTGGACTATGATGAAACCTTCTCGCCAGTTGCCATGATCAAGTCCATTCGGATTCTGCTTGCTATAGCTGCATATCATGACTATGAGATATGGCAGATGGATGTGAAGACAGCGTTCCTTAACGGGAAGCTAACTGAGGATGTGTACATGACACAACCTGATGGCTTCATCCATCCTGCAGAGGCTAGTAAGGTCTGCAGGCTAAAGAGATCCATTTATGGATTAAAGCAAGCATCTTGAAGTTGGAATCTTCGATTTGATGAAGCTGTGAGAGATTATGGCTTTATCAAAAGCGAAGATGACGCCTGTGTATATAGAAAATTCAGTGGGAGCTTGGTGATTTTTCTGGTCTTGTATGTCGATGACATACTGCTCATCGGAAACGACATCCCTAGTCTTCAAGCTGTGAAGACATGGTTGGGGAAGTGTTTTGAGATGAAAGACTTAGGGGAGGCCGCCTATATTCTAGGCGTGAGGATCTACCGAGAAAGATCCAAGAGGCTCCTGGCCCTTAGTCAGAGTACCTACATTGATAAGGTCCTGGAGAGGTTTAACTTGGAGCAATCCAAGAAAGGATACCTTCCAGTAAGACATGGCCTTACTCTCTCAAAGAGCCAGTGTCCTACAACACAGGCTGAGAGGGATAACATGAGTCGAATTCCTTATGCTTCGGCAGTAGGATCGATCATGTATGCAATGTTGTGTACTAGACCAGACGTGGCATATGCTGTAAGCATAACCAGCCGATACCAATCCAATCCAGGTCTGCAGCACTGGGTGGCTGTAAAGAACATCCTAAAGTATCTGAGGAGAACTAAGGATTTGTTCTTGGTCTATGGGGGACAGGAAGAGCTCAGTGTGCAGGGCTATACTGATGCATCATTCCAGTCTGACCCTGACGACTTTAGATCGCAGGCCGGCTATGTGTTCAAGATAAATGGAGGCGCTGTATGCTGGAAGAGCTTCAAGCAATCCACCATAGCAGATTCTACAACCGAGGCAGAGTATGTGGCCGCTTCTGAGGCAGCCAAGGAAGCCGTTTGGATGAGGAAGTTCATATCTGATCTTCAGGTGGTCCCTAGTGCAATGGATCCCATTGAACTCTACTGTGACAACAATGGAGCAATTGCACAAGCCAAGGAACCACGGTCTCATCAAAGATCCAAACACATACTCAGAAGATTTCACCTGATCAGAGAGATCATTGAAAGAGGTGATGTCAAGATTAGCAGAGTTGACACAGAGAACAATCTGGCAGACCCATTGACCAAGGCTTTGGCGCAGCAGAAGCAAGATGGTCACGCTAGAGATATGGGGTTAAGATTCCTCAACCTCTAGGTCTTAGTGCAAGTGGGAGATTGTTGGTGTATATGCCCTAGGACCTAGTTTTGGTCCACTTATGTACTACTTGACTTTGATATTTATATATATCATTCTGGCATTGTCATTGTCAATGTTTGTTTACATCTGCGCACATGTACTAACATGATAATGTCCCTGGAGACAGATTGGATCTGTGCTCAAACTATTGTCCCCAGTCGATGTACCTTAGTGGATATGGGACAGCTATGGTACTTGAGAGACTGGTATGTGAGCTGGTTAGGTACGTGGTGCTAACGCAGACACATGGGTATATCATTGGAGGATATACTGGAAAGACCCGCTGTGAGGCTATGACTTGGTGTCATAAGTTATCCTCACAAGTGACAGGAGATGCATTGATCCCTTGACTTGAGGTCATTGATCGTTCTATATGGTTAGCGACTTGCTTTGATACAACCTAACACCTCGCCGTAGTTGAGAGGTCATAACGGTTGTCATTGAGCATATCACGACCCATATGAGAAGGTCAATGGACAGACATAGGATTTGCCCCTTCCTTAGGGAAGTATGATATCCATGGAGCTCCTCTATGGTTCTATGACTGAGAGTGTATGGCCATACCTAGGTAAGAACCTGTTTTAGTCATAGCCATGTGATTGGGTGAAAACAAGTGGTGACACACTTGTCCAATCGGATATCAGTCCGGCAAAGAGACTGTAATGCATCTGTACCTAGTTGCGATGATGGGGATGTCGATGTCGATATCCATTCCAATGACCTGGGTAGCAGCGATGCACTGCTAGGTGCCACTCACTGCTTGTGGTGACCTTTGGTCAGCACTGCCAGCGTCAGAAGAACCTACAGGGTCGCACACCTTGATACTTGAGTTCTCGTATTGATCGAGAAGCCTTATGATCAAGTTATTGGATAACTCGGATCTAATTGGGAGATTTCATCAGCACCAATGGGCCTGATGAGATGGAAGAATGTTATTGGAGCCAAACTTCATTTTTGGCAGGTTGACCCGTATTTGACCATGGTTGGTCACACTTGGATTAGGGTTGCATTGGATTGGATCCAAATGCTTAAATCAACCCATAGGATGAAGTTTGGGCTAGCTCATTATCCAAGGAAGCCCAATAACAAGTTCTCATGAAGAGAAGAGAGGCTAAAAGGGTATAATGGGGAGAAACCCAACCCCATTGGCGCCTAAGGGGCATAATGGGGTTAGGGTGGCAAAATTGCTTCATTAAGGAAGCAATTTGCGCCTAGCCCTTCTCCCTTGATGGTATGAATGCCTTTAAGGCATGTCTTGGGCTGATATGGTACTTGGGCAATTATGGAAAGGTTGAATGAAGTTTATGGTAAAGTCTTGGAGACTTTCCTTGCATCAAACCTCCTCATCCTAGCCCTACACTTGTCATGATCCTAGCCCTTGCCCTAATCGCCTCTTGCCCTATATATGTGACCCTAGCCGCCCCATCTTATATGATTCATCCTTGGAGGCGTGAACATAAGAAGGGAGCGAGAGCAAGGAGCAAGGGCGCAATCTCTTCCTCTTCCATCAAGTGGCCGCAAGCTTCTCCTTCCTTACCACTTGGCGCATCTTTCTCTCTTGGTGGCGCAAGGTGGTTGGAGCATCTCCCTAAGGCTTGGATCTTCTTCCCGAGGCTAGCACGGGGCGTGGAAGAAGATGACTCGAGGCATCCGTGTGTGTGAGACTGTAGAGGCCGCACAGTTGGGCGCCTATCACGACATCGACCTCATCTTGCTCTGAGGTATTTTCTAACTCATCGTGTCGACCCCCTTGCATGCGATCTTCACTGGGTTTTTGGGACCGACCTGTTTCGGGGACATTCTTCCGCTGTGCAATGTATGTATGTGTCTCTGAAAAATTGTAAAATGTCCCCGGGGTTTCCCAACAGTTATTGAGTTGACATCAAGTGATTAATCTAGTTAATCTTTATAATCTTTTATGTTATTTATTGGGAAAAAGAGATCCAAATCCATGAGAAAGGATGACTCCCCTACTTGGCACTATATAAAATTAACAGTGGGACCTAAAGACATGGGTTGAAGTCCACAAAAAGAAAAAGAATAACTCCTCTTCTTGGCATTGTGTTCACAATGGTACCTAAGACAAGAGTTGAAGTTCATTGCAAAAGTGTGTATCTATGTAGATGCATGCCAAGAGAGAGCTCCTTTGACATTGACTCCTCTGTCTCAAGAAAATTCTTTCTACCTATGAGATACGAGTTCTATTATGTATGGTTATGTGACCAACATACTCTAAATTCGTCATCGGAAAAAGGGTGGTAATCGATTTAGAGAATGTCAAGGACAAATAAAAAAAAATGAGTGGAAAAAAAATTTGGAGATCCTATTCCTGTAAACAAAAACATATTGGATGAAAATCTCAAAAACAAGATTAATTCACGAAGTTGAAATTCTATTACCATGCATGTTGCGAACTTTTATTTAATTGAATTATTGAGTCTTAAAGATTAATTTTAGAAGACGATGTATTTACTTGAAAAATTTGTGTGAAATTGATAAAATTCTCTATGGATGATTATATTTTAGAAATTTATTCGTCATATGGAAATTTATGTTTCAATACTTAGTATTGATTTCTTTATTTGCTTGAGGACAAGCAAAGTTTGAGCCTTATGTGTTTGATGACTCCAAATATCATAGTGTTTTTGATACTTATTTGGTAGTCTTTTGAGCCATAGTTTTACTCTTTTACTTTGCTTTTATACCCTTTTTTACCAAATACTTCGGAATCTACACGATCTTTGGTTTTTGATCAATTTCAGGTAAAAAGGCATTATTATCACTAGTTTTCGAGCAATATCAATGCATGAATGAGTTCTTATCATCAAGAGGAGTCTACACAACAAATTTCAAGCCAAAATACACCATCTAGCTAAAATATGGCACTACCATATTTTCCAGATGAATGCTCACGGTACCGTATTTCTCAGCGGACATTCCTGGGCGAAATACGACATTACCGTATTTGCTAGAGAATCTTTCACGGTACCATATTTTGCAATGTTTCTGACCAGAAGGTTTCAATGGAAATACGGACTGCCGTGGTCGTTTACACGGTGCCGTATATTTCGACGTTTTTGACCAGAAACTTTTGGAAGAATTACGGCAGTACCGTGAGGTTTTCCACGATACCGTATTTGTTGCCCAGAACGCACAGAATGAAATACGGTACTACTGTATTTTGGAGAAAAACTCTCACGGCACCGTAATTTTTGTCTAGAACTCACAGAATGAAATACGGCACTGCCGTATGAATCGTCACGATGCCGTATTTTGGAGCTCAGAATTTTGATTTTTCTGCCCGATTCTTGCAAAGACCATATCTTTTGATTCAGACCTCCAAATTGAGATCTGAAAGAGGCGGTGGACTCGTCTTTAAGACGAGAAAACACAGAAAGTGTAAGGAACAAATTTTATCACGAATCCACGGAGAAATAGAGGGAGAGGCGGAATTGCTAGTGTTCATCGGTTCTCTACCTACAGACAACCTCCGACCACGATTTTTTCTAGAGAGCTTCGTCTGGTGAAGGATAATACGCATCTCAAGTTTCAGAGCGTTTGGAGTTGAATCGAAGGAGAAATCAACGAAACAGCGGTGACAGTGCTGATTCCAGGCAAATACGGTGCTGTAATTTCATTACAACACTGTTTTGTAATCTTTCTTCCTTCTTTTCGATTCCTATTCACTCTGAGAACATGTTTTATTGTAATCCTTTCATCATGGTAGCTTAATCTTTTTATGGGACATGGGGGTGTAATCTCTTTGTTTCTTAATGTCTAGAAAACCCTGATTTTGTCAAACTAATTTTATTATGATAATTTTGCTCTTGTGATTGATAGTTCTTTGATTCTCCTTTGTGTCTTAAATATCAGCATGTTTTAGAGTTTTGCAAAATAGACCGAGAGGTTGATTGTTTGAAATTCAGAACCCTAGGAATTGTTGAGTTTGGAACTATCATAAGAGATTATATAGTTCTTTGAATTCTGATTTTTAGTGATTTTATTGCCATGTTGAATTTCTGATACTTCGGATTGAGTTAATGTGTAGACTTGATTTGATATTGCAAGAGATTGAGTATCGAATCGTTGGAAACCCTTGAGTAAAACTAGTGTTGAGACTCGGATGCACGAGAGTGATCTTTGAGTTTCCACTTGAGGTGATCAACTTAGAATTCGGATGCACGAGAGTGATCCTCGAGTTCTTAGTTGATAATTTACTTATTCTCAACATTGAATAGATCTTGCACGAGAGTGGGGATCGGTTCTTTCTATGGTTGTCTACGCGAGAGCGAGATAATTTATTTCTGAAGTAAATTATACCTTTATCATGATAGAATTAGATTGACAGACACTTATCTTAATCTAGCCATTAGAAATTTAAAGTAGATGAACCCCTAGTCCCAGTTTCTTCTCTGATATTCTCTCCGTGCTCTTTTCGATAGCTTGATTCACTATTTTCCGATTGCCTAGCTAGCAAGAAATTGATTATTCAGTACTTGGCAACAAGGTCTCTGTGGTTCGATATCTATTTTATTACTTCGAGTATCCGTGCACTTGCGGACACAACAAGTTTCTGGCGCCGTTGCCGGGGACCTTGGTTTTATCGATATTGAAGATATCGAGATTATTACTAGACTAGGTTTTATTTACTGTTTTTTTCTGTTTATTTTCTATTTTCTTGAAATCACTTGATCTATCTGCTTTGTATGCACAGGAATCATAGGTCAGGACTACACGGGGCATGACTAGGAAGCGTACCGCACTAGGCATGACTACACGGGGGAGGAGAGTTACCAGATCATTATCACCAGTTGTAGAGACAGCTGAGATATCTGCAGCACCCCCTGAGCCAGCACCGACAGTAGTTGAGACTACTCCGATGGATGTTGAGGAATCTGCCACACGCATGCCTCCTACTGATCTGCCATGGTCTGCAATCCGATCCGATACTCAGACCATGGAGGTAGACACTCCACATGACTCTGCCCAGACCCCGGATATTCCATCACCCTCCTCAGCCTAGGGGGATCTACCTGTCCCTGAGGGCTGTACACCTGTATTGCCAAATCAGGAGGAGGGATCTCCGGAGATATTTGCTGATTTACCTGAGATATCTGTAGACATACCCGAGCTCCACACTTCTTCCCTGTTGATTGCACATGAGCCGTTTGCAGAAGCTGAGCCAACGCCACTATCATTACCAGCATCAACATCACCAGTACCATCACCTGAGATTCATTTGCCCTCACCAGAGCCATTCTCACAGCATTCACCAGCTGCATCCCCTGAGCCATCTTCTTCCCAGCCGTCTCCAGCTTTGCCAGAGCCAAAGATACCAGAGAGGAGACGTGCACGATCACCACCCCTTGCACTCACTACTTACCCACGACAGTTCAGACACAGGGGTAGGGAGCAGGAGAGGAGATATCATGCCATGTCCACTCGGGGAGTACTTAGCTTGAGATATTAGGACGACCAGACACTGCAGTCCCTAGGATTGTTCAATGACGTCCAATGGATATTCACGAACATAGGGTTGTAGGATTTTTATCACCAGAGGCATCCCACATACGTTCAGCTCACTTTGGAGTTTTTCAGTTCTGTCCAGATTACACTGAGGAACCATGAGGACAGAGATCCAGGGAGGATGTCGTTCCAGTTGGGGAACCGGGAGCACGTACTCACATTGGACCAGGTTGGTCATATTTTTGGTTTTCCTTGTGACGTGACTAGACACCGCCCCCGTGAGTTTTCTGAGGGGATGTTTTGGCGGGAGATATCTGGTGAGGAGGGATTTGACCCTAGGACTGCCAGAGCCATGCGTCTATCCAGCCCTGTTTTCAGATATATCCATCGAGTACTTGTGCATACCATCTTTGGGCGAGCAGAGAGTGACGACATGGTCAGGTCTTCAGAGTTATTTTATTTATGGGCCATGTTGAGAGGATTCCGTGTCAGCACCTCATTTTATATGATGAAGCAGATTCAGAAGGCTCCTCGGGCATGGAGAGGAGTCCTAGTGATGGGAGGTATGATCACTACGATTGCCCTTGCCCTCGGTATCGATCCCTTAGAGTTGAATGAGGCAAAGGGTAATCCCAGACTAGATATGGACGCCTGTGTTGCCATTAAGATGATTACGAGGCTTGGTAGCTCGTACCATATCATGTTCAGGCACACTGATATTACGATGAGGCTGCCGAACATGAACCGCACTACGGTTTGTGTTCAATGATGACTCCAAATTTCATAGTGTTTTTGATACTTATTTGGTAGTCTTTTGAGCCATAGTCTTACTCTTTTACTTTGCTTTTATACCCTTTTTTTACCAAATACTTCGGAATCTACACGATCTTTGATTTTTGATCAATTTCAGGTAAAAAGGCATTATTATCACTGGTTTTCAAGCAATATCAATGCATGCATGAGTTCTTATCATCAAGAGGAGTCTACACAACAAATTTCAAGCCAAAATACACCATCTAGCTAAAATACGGCACTACTGTATTTTCCAGATGAATGCTCACGGTACCGTATTTCTCAGCGGACATTCCTGGGAGAAATACGGCATTACCGTATTTGCTAGAGAATCTTTCACGGTACCGTATTTTGCAACGTTTTTGACCAGAAGGTTTCAATGGAAATACGGCACTGCCGTGGTCGTTCACACGGTGCTGTATATTCCGACGTTTTTGACCAAAAACTTTTGGAAGAATTATGGCAGTACCGTGAGGTTTCCCACGGTACCGTATTTGTTGCCCAGAACTCACAGAATGAAATATGGTACTACCGTATTTTGGAGAAAAACTCTCACGGCACCGTAATTTTTGTCCGGAACTCACAGAATGAAATACGGCACTGCCGTATGAATCGTCACAATGCCGTATTTTGGAACTCAGAATTCTGATTTTTCCGCCCGATTCTTGCAAAGACCATATCTTTTGATCCAGACTTCCAAATTGAGATCCGAAAGCGGCGGTGGACTCATCTTTAAGAGGAGAAAACACAAAAAGTGAAAGGAACGAATTTTATCACGAATCCACGGAGAAATTGAGGGAGAGGCAGAATTGCTAGGGTTCGTCGGTTCTCTATCTACAGACCACCTCCGACCACAATTTTTGATAGAGAGCTTTTTCTGGTGAAGGAGAACACTCACCTCAAGTTTCAGAGCATTTGGAGTTGAATCAAAGGAGAAATCAACGAAACAACGGTGAAAGTGCTGATTCCAAGCAAATACGGTGCTGTAATTTCATTACAACACTGTTTTGTAATCTTTCTTCCTTCTTTTCGATTCCTATTCACTCTGAGAATATGTTTTATTGTAATCCTTTCATCATGGTAGCTTAATCTTTTTATGGGACATGGGGGTATAATCTCTTTGTTTCTTAATGTCTAGAAAACCCTGATTTTGTCAAACTAATTTTATTATGATAATTTTGCTCTTGTGATTGATAGTTCTTTGATTCTCCTTTGTGTCTTAAATATCAGCATATTTTAGAGTTTTGCAAAATAGACCGAGAGGTTGATTGTTTGAAATTCAGAACCCTAGGAATTGTTGAGTTTGGAACTATCGTAAGAGATTAGATAGTTCTTCGAATTCTGATTTTTAGTGATTTTATTGCCATGTTGAATTTCTGATACTTCGGATTGAGTTAATGTGTAGACTTGATTTGATATTGCAAGAGATTGAGTATCGAGTCGTTGGAAACCCTTGAGTAAAACTAGTGTTGAGACTCGGATGCACGAGAGTGATCTTTGAGTTTCCACTTGAGGTGATCAACTTAGAATTCGGATGCACGAGAGTGATCCTCGAGTTCTTAGTTGATGATTTACTTATTCTCAACATTGAATAGATCTTGCACGAGAGTGGGGATCGGTTCTTTCTATGGTTGTCTGCGCGAGAGCGAGATTTTATTTCTGAAGTAAATTATACCTTTATCATGATAGAATTAGATTGACAGACACTTATCTTAATCTAGCCATTAGAAATTTAAAGTAGATGAACCCCTAGTCCCAGTTTCTTCTCTGATATTCTCTCCGTGCTCTTTTCGATAGCTTGATTCACTATTTTCCCATTGCCTAGCTAGCAAGAAATTGATTATTCAGTACTTGGCAACAAGGTCTCTATGGTTCGATATCTATTTTATTACTTCGAGTATCCGTGCACTTGCAGACACAACATTCAACAGAACTGGATCGTGGATCCCACACGTGGGGGAGGTCCTAGAGAGGCAGCTTCACCTCCACCACCGCCGAGGATTTCAGAGCATATCCCTCCATTCGAGCCATTAGCCGCTGACAGACCATCCACATTTGCCGGGCCATCTACTTCAGCATGACCAGACCCTTCTCTAGAGCAGATGCGTGCTGAGCAGAGGAGGATGCGCGACGACATATCGCGGTTGGAGCAGGGACAGTTGAGGACACTCTACTCTTTACGCGCGATAGAGGAGTTATTGCAGCGTCGTCTCCCATCTTCATCGACACGACATACTAGAGACGAGGAGGAGGACTCAGAGCATACCGAGACAGATTGACAGGCTTTGTGAGTGTCTTTATTTTGTTTTGATGTATTTATTGTTATTCTTTGATATTATATAGGAGAGCTCACATTTATCTTATCTGTGCATAGGACTTAGTAGATTGGATGCCGATACGACCACACACAGCATTTTTATGTTTCTTTGTGTGTGTGCGTTGTATCCGGATATTGTGTGGTTCATTTTGGCATTTGACATTAGGACTGATATTGTACATTCATGACGGTATTAGACTTAGGATGCTGAAGTTGGTACAGATAGGATGGTTCTGTATATATTTGGTATTCATTGTGTGTTTGGGATAGTATATGATGATCGTTGATGCTGTGTTGATGAGTTTGTGCATTCTAGATTGATTTTGATACATATTCTTTGATATTTAGAGTGAATAGTAACTCTACATGGTAAACTATGATTTGGATGATAAAACATGACGGTATTTGATGTTTGAAAGTTGATTGCCATGTAAAACTTGAATATCTTTGATATGGTATATTTTTCAGATTTTTTTGAGATGTATTTCACAGTTTTGATATAACTATACAGGGTTTCGCTAATAATATAGAGGGAACTCTTGCAAAATTTTTTCTGAATTCTTTCATTGATTTAATGTTTATACATATGCATCAAATTAAGTTTAGGGTGTTCTTTTTCATGTTTTGCTAATCCTTCAAAGTTTTATAGATATGAATTTTGAATGTTTAAGATTGTTAAGGATTAATCAGATTCATTTTATCCTTAATTTTGAACTTAGGAAGCATTTTGGGCAATTAATTTGATGACTTAGAGAATTTTTGAGATTTTATGAAAACTTAAATTCTTGAGTAAGATCGATTCTGGTATTGATAAAGTTTATATAGGAATTGTTGTATGTTTAAACAACATGTGCATAGTGATCCTTGTACTTTAAGTTTAATTTATTTTTCTTTGATTTAATAGTGATTTTTATGGATAGAAATTTGGTGATTTATATATTTAACTTGAGATTTGCTCCAACTCCTTTGGTAGCATAATATGAGGTTATGGGTTGACACTGCGAAAAATTAGCAGTGGTACCAAAGACATGAGTTGAAGTCTAAAAAAAAATTAGAAAAAGAAAAAGTTGTGGGCTTAGTGGAAAATTTCTCTGACTTATGATTGAGACCATGAGTTAAATTATACTATTATGCAGTATACCTTAAACAACGTTATGAAGAATAACAGTTTAAGGACCAAATTGCACTAAAAATCTCTTATCTATAGTTTCACCAAATGACTTGAAATAGATCTTTATCTATTGATCAAGGCAGATTTATTAAACCAAAAAGTATTTGATTTTTGATATGTGTTAAATGAACATTATAGCATGACTTGTGAATTTTATCTTTCTTGGATTGTAAATTCTTGACAGTTTATTTCTACTGTGATTTCTCTTAAATTATCTAAGTTCTAAAAAAGTTGCATGCTTGAAATGTAGACTAAGGGCATTATTGATGGTAAAACTGATGAGTATTCCTTATCTTTACATTCTTTATTCATATTGATGTATTGCTTGAGGACAAGCAAAATTCTAAGTCTAGGGTATTTTGATGCGTTGTATTTACACCATACTTTGCATATATTTTAGATCATATTTTCAACTTAATTGCATGATTTTGTGCTTATTTCGATGCTTTTACTTCACTTGGCACGGAATCTTCACTTTTCCTGGATTTTATGAAAATGTAGGTAAAATCACCAAAAAATGAAAGATTTCACGAGTTTTGAAGCTAAAGCATGATTCTCGAGGAGATCACGAGCTTACACGATGAATTTGGAGTTGAAATAGTGAAGAACGCGAGGCCGTAATTCTGGGTCGGCCGTAATTTTGAGTTCGAGCAATGGGCGAAAAATGGCTAAGTGTTGGAATGAACAGAAACTTTCACAGGCGAAGCCATAAATCCATTACGGTCCGTGAATATTTCTGTGACATAGAGCCTGTACACACAGAAAGAATTACGGCCGTGGCCGTGAACATGTTACGGATCGTGAAAATGTTCACCCGACGAGTTTTTCACTCGATTCTCCACCGATTCGAATCGGATTTGAACCAGACTTTGCAGAAACGTTCGCTGATGGGTTCCAAACCAGTATAACTATAAAAGATCAGATTTTTCAAGGAAAAAGGGGGCTTTTTCGGATGAACACAAGCGGCGGCGGTGACAAGGGCGAAATTCAATTTTCAGGGCATATTCCTGCGAGATTCCATGCAAAAGCGACGATTGATCGACTCTTTCTCATCTACAGATTGAGGAGAAGACGGTTTTATTATTGTCTTAGTGATTTCTTTGCGAATTTTACAAGATTCTTACTTGTTCATCATAAACTCATGTTTTCCTTCAATAGAATGAGCGAGTAGATCTTTGTTTTGGGATTATTGGGCGTAGCCCATTGACATTTATGAATCGATCTATGTTTTATACTCTTTTCATATGAATTTATTATCATGATTTGATTGAAGTTGCGTTTATTTCGTAATATACCTTGGCCACGTACAATTGCATATTAGACGTTGCGAGAAGGACCGAGAGATGAATCGCAACGTCTAATCTATTTTAGTTGAACCTTTGAATCCAATGACGAGAGTAGGTTGGATTCATCTGAAGGATTTAATAGCTTTTCATAGAACTTAATAGGTTTAGTTAGGTTAACTATCACGAGAGTAGGGAGTTAACTTAATTAAACACTGTATTACACTCCGAGAGGAGGTGATATTTACATTAGAAAAAGTTCCTTTCATGATTTATATTTTCTATTGATTGAGTAATCTTTAAATGATTCATACATGTCAGTGTGGTGAACCCATAGCATCTCGAATCTTTTAGAATTTGAAAACCCCTTTTACGCTGTCTTTGAATTATTCATACTTAGAAATTCAATACCACCGCATATTTGGTTTGCCTAGATTCAAATAAGTCAAGAAGTCGGTACTTAGCTATGTAGTCCTCGTTGGGAATGATAATTTTTTTATTACTTCGATAATTCCGTGTACTTGCGGAAAGCTATCACGGTTGCATGATGTGTGCTGTACTATCGCACTACTAACCTCAAGCATGACGATTTTGTCATGATAGTATGAAAGTGTCGATCCCACAGAGATAGTGATCAATTACTAAGTGATTATGAATTAATAGCTAGACAATCAGATCAAGTGGTTTGAGATTATAGAAAAGTAAAGCAAATATAACTCAAAGCAATACCGAATTTGGCAAGAGAAAGCTTCGAGGAGAAAACAAGGGTTAGAGATATCGGAACATCGGGTTCGTCTCGTTGATGGATTTCAAATTCAAACGAGTTAAAATTATAGCAATGCAACTTTAAAAAGTGCCCAAGGAAATATCAAAAGGTACAGATCACCCTCTTTCAACGGCATAATCTGGTATCAATCTAGATCGGTGTCCTACTTTCGTGGCTAACTGGACCTAGATTGATCAATTGGGTTCAGAGATACTATAAAATTACTCATACGAATCCTGCCCTATTTCTTGACAGCTTAGAGTATGTTCGATCTAGCAGATCTAGCGTCGCAATTCACCTTTCGGTCCTTCTTACGGTGCCTAAGAAAAGTAATTACGTGATCAAGGTAATACTAGCAGTTAAACAGGATAGAACGAATAAACACAAAGTAAAATTTGCATTTACTTAGAAATAACAAGTTTAAAAACAAGATACAATCAACGAGACTACACCCTTAGTTCCAACAAAGAAATTACGCTATCATAGCGTTGTTTGAGTACAAAACTCTAGAAGAAGAAAGAAACACAAGGAAGAATTGAAGATAGAAAAGAAAAAACTCTTCAAAGAAGGGTTAAAATCTTCTTCCTCCAAGCCTTTTGGAAGGTACGCACAAGAGGTCTTCTTCTCCCAAGTTTTCACCAAGAACTTCACAATAAGCCAAGACTCGTCACCCCTTCTAAGAGATTTTTCACCCATTTTATAGATTTGAATATAACTCCTGAACACACGAATTGATAGCTCTCTTTATTGTCTACGTTTTGACACCAAAAACGTCCAAAACTGAGCTACAATGAGGGAGTTATGGCTATTTTAAATCTAGGCTGCACAGAGGAGATTATGGGTGTAATGAAGATTACTGGCATGCCTGTAATGCCAACAGTGATGCTCTTCAACTCTCGAAACATTCATACACTATGGACCATTAAATGCTCATCATTTTGGTACCAAAAACGTCCGAAACGGACTTGTAACGGAAAAGTTATGGCCATTTTAATGCAGCCCGTTAATACACTTAATGCTCTTAATGCCATTACGGGTGTAATGCGATTATGGGCATGCCCGTAATTTCTATGGCAAACTCCATTTTGTCTAAAATTTTGTGGGTGAGTTGACCTTTAACTTGACTTCAATTCCGGCCATAGTATGATATCAAAGGTTGCCGATGTGAAGATTACAATCAAGCTGAAATTACGGCCATATCTGTAATGTCTTCTATCGAAGTTTTTGTCTTCCGAAAGGCTTCTGATGAGAAAGTTATGGGCACGTCTTTGGAATATGATTATGCTTGCATAAAAATGGCCTCCTTGGGAAGTCAAACTGGGAATTATAGCCATAATGCAGATTAGGGCCTTGGCCGTAATTTTTGAGATTAGTCTCGTTTGAAGCCAAACTTCTTGTCAAGGTTCTTGATTCACTCGAGAACATAAATATACTTCCAAATAGCTCCAAAAGTGAGTGAATTGTCCTGTATTCATCAAACATGACAAGTAGTGAAGCTTCTGAAGAAAGTCAATAAAATAAGCTGGAAAGGGAAGTAAAAATATGAAAATAAGTCTCGATTCCCTAGTAAATATAGGCCTAAAAGACTATAAAAATACGAGACATCAAAATCTCCTAGACTTAAATCATTGCTTATCCTCAAGCATATAAAGATAAGAGTGGTAATCAGAAAAAGATGAAATTAGGTCAAGCTTGTAAAATATTGTGTCCGAGGGAAAACATCATTATGAACAAATCCTAATATCGTCAGGAGTAAAGGTGTGAAGATCCTAAAATCGAAGTCAGATAAGACTTACCTCCTTGAAATGTAGTAATCTTCTATTTGGAGTACGCACTATGTTCAAACCTGATTCAACCAAAGATACAAGTTGAAAAAAAAACCAATGCACTCTTATTTGTGTTATTTTCATCTTCATTATTTTCTTTTAACTTCAACTCATTTCTTTGGTACCATGCTAATTTTACGCAGTGCCAAGTAGAGGAGTCTTCTTTTTTTTTTTTTTTTAAATAGACTTCAACTCATATCTTCGGTGCCAAGTATAGGAGTCTTAATTTTTTATGATATTTTTTTTGTTTTCAGATGATGTAACAACCATTAGATAAGTGCATTGATCAGAACCAACAAGTAGTAAGGTGAATCAAATAGATAGAGGTACGTACTTCCATAAAGAGATCATAAGCATTACTTTGAAAGTAAAAAACCTCAATCGAATATCAAATAGGTCACTCCACAATCCTTTTTTTTCATCAAATAAGATAATCAAATGAATTTCCTGACTTTAAACTAAGATTCTTAACATAATAATAATATCCCATGGAGTCAATATAAAATATCAAGCTATCATGATTTTCATTTGGAACCAAAATAATGTTATCAGCAAATCAGTAGTATTTTAAAAATCAGATAGTATAATCCAATTTCAGAACCAGGGGTGTAACAAACATCAGAATAAGAAGAAACCAAAAAGTGCTATCAAAATATACCAACATCAAAACAAGTTTAAAGTCACTACATAAAAAGTTTTAAAAAGAGCCCACAATCTCCCAGACTTGGATTATGTATAGCATGTAAAGATCTCAAAATTTGAAGAAATGAGTTATAACACTCACAAGATCCATCGGAGTCATCATCGGTGCTCATCTCAGCACCTTCCTCTTGAGCATCATCCTTGTTGTTCAGCTAACTTGCAATCATTCCTGAAATGGATAGCAATCATCAAATAAGCTAAGCATTTAACTAAAACAAAAATAAAGCATTAAAGAAAAGACAACAAAACACTTGGGTTGCCTCCCAAGAAGCGCTTGTTTAGGGTTATTAGCTCGACCGCTGTGTTATTCAAAGTTAGCATTCTGGGTGTTAGTATGATGTTTTTTAGCCAAGCCCATTAGTTTCACATATGCTTGGGCTTCTTCATTCTCTTCAGCATCTGGACTCTCCAAGAGATAGACCTCTAGTAGATCCATATCATCCCATCAGCCATGGGATTTTCATCTTTAACAGCCTCATCAATAACATCGAAGCTATAACATGAATTTGCAATAGAAGAGTGTTTTAGGCTTCGTGCCAAATCAAATTCCATAGTCTCCTCACCGATGTTTAAGGCTAGTTTCCCATTCTTAACGTCAATGACCGCTCCAGCAGTTGCAAGAAATGGTCTCCCCAAAATTATCGATAACTTTTTGTCCTCCTCCATCTCTAGCACGACGAAGTCGATTGGAATAAAGAAATCTCCAACCTTGATTGAGATGTCTTCCAGGATTCCTATCGGCTTTTACACTGAGCGATTAGCAAGTTGCAATGAAATTGGTGTTGGTTTCACTTGGCCAATGTCTAGTCTCTTGTATATAGAAAAAGGCATTAAACTGACACTGGCGCCTAATCACAAAGTGTGTGATCAAAAGTCAAATCCCCTATTTTGCATGGTATTGAAAAGCTGCCCGGATCTTTTAATTTTTCTGGAAGCTTATTCTGAATAATGGCATTACACTCTTCAGTAAGCGCCATTGTGCCTGGTTCCTCTAGCTTCCGTCGATTTGAAAGAATGTCCTTTAAAAAGTTTGCATATGTGAGCATCTGCGTTAAAGCTTCAGTGAAGGGGATGTTAATATATAATTTTTTAAAAAAATTTCCAAAAATTTTCTGAATTATTTATCCAGCTTCGCCCTTACTAGTCTTTGAGGGAATGTAATTGGTGGCTTGTAAGGCGGTGGCGGGACATAAGTTGGTTCACTCACATGTTCTTCTTTCTCCTCACTTGGTCTCTCGAGTTCAGGTACATTACTAGTAGATGCATCAAGACTCAGGTTAGAGTTAGGTACTCTAGGTTCTTCCAAATTTCTTACCACTACGTTGCACTGCAATTCTCTCGAGGGTTTTGTTCAGGTTGGGAAGGTAACCTACTAGTATGTCTTGCTAAACTGGTGGCAAGATTTGCCAACTGTATATCTACTTGTTTGTTATGGGCTTCTATGGCATCCAGTCTAGTTGTCACATGACACAGCATATCATTTACTCTCTCGTTGGTTTTGGTTTGAGAGGAGATAAAATTTGATGTCTAGGAGATAAAATTTTTCATGATAGTTTCAAGTGAGGTCTTTTGAGGTTGTGGTACATATGGTCAAGGTTAAAATCCAGGTGGTGGTCTATAATTTAATTGTGGAGCAGGGTTGGGGTTGTTCCTATAAGAGAAATTAGGATGGTTTCTCTAACTAGGATTGTATGTAGTGGAGTAGGGATCATTTTGTGGTCTAGGATTTTGGTTCCCTACATCATTAACATATTTTCGATGTTGTTCAGAGGGTTGGGAAATTCCTAACTGACAATTAGCATGGCTGTGACCAAAAATTCCACATATCTCACATACAGAAGTATTATAACTTGAATCAACAGAATTGACATGCATTGAATCCAGTTTACGAGATAATGAGTCAACCTTGGCAGCAAAAGAACTTAAGGCATCTAATTCATACTTACCTGGCGCAATGGCCCTAGATGATGTACCTCGTTGTTATCCAGCCCATTGGTTGTGATTCAATGCCATGTCCTCCAATAGATTCATTGCGTCACCGACGTTTTTGTTCATGATTGCTCCACCAGCGGCTGCATCTACAGTGAGACGTGTATTATAGTTAAGACCATGGTAAAATGTATGGACAATTACCCATCTTTCTAGGCCATGGTGTGGGTATCGACGTAGAAGTTCCTTGAATCGATCCCAAGCTTCATACAGTGATTCCCCTTCTTTTTGGGTGAAACCAGTGATCTAGTTTCGCTGTTGGACAGTTGATGCATTGTATTTACACCACATTTTTACTTGTATTTTATACTATATTTTAGGCTTAATTGCATGATTTTATGCTAATTTTGGTATTTTTACTTCACTTGGCACAGAATCTTTACTTTTCTTAGTTTTATTGAAAATGCAAGTAAAAAGACACAAAAATGATTGTTTTGTCAGTTTTAAGGCCATAGCATGATTCTCGAGGAGATCATGAGCTTATATGTCAAATTTGGAGCGAAAACGGTGAAGATCGCGATTTTCACGGCTGTGGCCGTAATTATTGGGTTGGCTATAAACTTGGCGTTCGAACGGGCGAAATGCGGCTAAGTATGGAAGTTCACAGAAACTTTCACGGGTGAGGCCGTGAATCCTTCACGGTCCGTGAAACATTCTATGTACAAAGGGCTGTAGGCACAGAAAAATTTACGGCCTCGGCCGTAAACACATTACAGGTCGTGAAAACGTCCACCCCTTCGATTTTTTCACTCGATTCTACTTCAAATCAAACCGGATTTGACCCAAACTCTCCAGAAACGTTCCTTGAAGGGTTCTAGACCGGTCAAAGTATAAAAGATTGGATTTTTGGAGGGTTTAGGAGGACTTTTCGGACAAAGACGATCAGCGGTGGCGACTGAGGCGAAATTCCAATTCCCGAGCAGATTCCGGTGAGATTTCATGCAAAAGAGAAGTTTGATCGGCTCTTCTTCATCTTCAGATCGAGGGGAATCCAATTTAACTATTTTCTTAGTGAAGTTCATATGATTTCAAGAAGATTTTATGCTTGTTCATCGTATAAACATGTTGTTTCTTCAGAACATGAGCGAGTAACTTTTATTTCGGGATTAAGGGTATAGCCCACTGACAATTATGAGTTAAACTATATTCTTTACTCCTTTGATATGATTATTTTATCATGATTTGATTGAAATTGTGCTTAATATGTAGTTTACGCTGGCTACGTACAATTGCGTTTTAGACGTTGCGAGAAGTGCCGAGAGGTGAATCGCAACGTCAGATCTATTTTAATCAAACATGCGAATCCAATCACGAGAGTAGTTTGGATTCGTTTGTAGGATTTATTAGGCTTTTCACATAACTTAATGGGTTTAGGTACGTTAACTATCACGAGAGTTGGGAGTTAACGTAGTTAGACACCGAGTTACGCTTCGGGAGGAAGTAATCCGTATATTAGGAAAAGTTTCTATCATGATCATAATTTTCTGTTCAAAGAGTTATTTCTATATGATTCATAATTCTCAGTGTGGTGAAACCCTAAGTCCCGATCTTCCAGAATTTGAATCTCCCTAAACGCTGTTTCCGTTATTTCTCGTACTTAGAGTTCAAAACAAACCATTACTTGCATTTTGCCTAGATTGAAACAAGTTGAAAAGTTGGTACTTAAGAGCCTAATCCTCGAGGGAACGATTTTATTTTATTACTTCGATAAATCCGTACACTTGCAAATGTATCAACAGTTTTGCTTGAGGGAAAGTATTTCAAAAGAAATGCCTGAGAAAGTTGTTCCCTAGTTGTAAGCGATTCCGGTTGTTGCAAATATAGCCAGTTCCGAGCTCTATCCCGTAGAGAGAATGGGAAGAGTCATTGACACGTCCCGCAAGAGTTCGGTTATGTCGAAGTAATATAAAAGGTTATCGAACCCATAGGGAACAAGGTTAAGTACTAGAAAGTCTAAGTGTCAATAGCTAAGCGGATCAGAATAGTGTTATGATGTCAATTAACGAAAATAAGAAATGGAAGCAACTACCAGAAGATGTATGTATGAGTGAGATAAGGGCTTTAGTATCCACCACACTGATGAATCTAATTGCGTTAAAGATGATCTATTACTAGGATTCACAATTTTGTATAAGGAACTTTCCCTAAGGTACAGGATGCCCCCTCTCAGTGGTACACCCCGGTTCTTATTTAGAACGGTCTCCTACTCTCGTAGTGGATCATTCTAAATAAACCCAATGCATTCGATGGAAAGTTATGATGCCCTCGAGTGAAAAACCGAGCACTCTCGTGTAACGGATTCACAAGTCTTACCAAGGGATTCCACTAATACGATCCTCCTCTCGGTATGAATCGCGTCGGCTAAAATGCAATATTATGTGGCCAAAGTAACATTACAAAATAAGCGCAACAAGGTAAAGATATGCTCATATAAATGATCAAATAACAGAATTAAATTAAGTTTAGCAAATAGAAGGCGTCAGCGGGCTTCAACCAATCCCCGAAATAGGTTTTAAGCTACAAAATTCACGAAAGCTCACATAGATCTCTCTAAAATGATCAGAAAATTGCTACACACGTTTTTGAGAGGAAGGAGAGGATGAACCGAATAAGATCTCCGAAAATCGTGAAGATCTGACACTCTAATCTCTTGAAATCGCCCCGAAAATGAGTTGTTGCCGCTTCCGTCTGCCCTAGCCGCTTCGTCTGCCGATTTCTCGATGATTAGGAAGTTTCGGAATGGGCTTTTATATCCTTTGGATTCGGCTCTGAGTTAGCTTTCCAAAACGTGTCCACTTGCCTTATTTGGATATCTCCAGGGCTCAAAATCGAAAGAATTTGAGCAAAGGTCGGACTGCCCACTTGCAATCACGGGTGAACCTCGCCGAGTTCACCATGTGGTGAAGTCTACTGTGTAGTTTCTGTCGATTAAGAATCACCGGTGAACCCCGCCGGGTTCACCAGGTGGTGAAGTGTATTGTAGACATCTGCTCAAAGTCTCTTCGAAACAATCACAGGTGAACCCCGCTAGGTTCACCTGCCAGTGAAGTGTTCTGTGAGTTTCGGTCATTAACGAATGCACCGGTGAACCCCGACGGGTTCACTTGGCTGTATTTCTCAAGGTAACTCCGATTGAGCCTAAATTTGATGGGCAGCTTCGTCTTCTCGTAAGGAATCCACCTATGGCCTTAGAATCTCCAAAAGACTTTAAATTTGGGCGATTTTACCTAAAGTTTCACAAAAACAAGAAAATGTGAAGATTCCGAAGCTTTTAAGTAAATAAGTCTTAATGGAGCATAAAAACATTAAAATAGGCCTAAATTTATCATGGGATAATACAAAATATTACTACTAAAATGCGAGGCATCAAACACTCCCAGACTTAAATCTTTGCTTGTCCTCAAGCAATAAAATAAGATGAAATACATGATAGGTATTAGAGTAATCATTCATGTTGAAGCATGCATCCAAATTAGAAAAACATATACTAGTAATGCAAATCTAATCAGAAGAAACCAAGTGATTGGGCATTTCGAATGTTCAGCAGTTTGATCCCATAATTCCTAGAAGTCAAAGAACTCAGCCAGTAATAAACATAGAATTAAATTAAGCTTACACAATACTCATGCTATTCCAATTCATCCAGATCAAATCGTTGGGATTAACTCAAATGCGTTATTTAGGATACGATATGCTAATTATAACTTCAGACTTCAACTCATATCCTTAGGTACCACTGCCAATTTTTTGTAGTGCCAAGTAGAAGAGTCTCTCTTTAGATTTCAACTCATGTTCTTAGGTACCACTTCCAATTTTTCGCAGTGCCAAGTAGCAGAATCTAAGAGTTTTTTTTTAATCAAATAACATATCCTTTCATCTCTTAACAAATGTAGTGTCTTCCCAACAATAGACAAGGACTAAAGGAATGAATAAGTATATGAAAATCTTAATATGAATCATATGTAAACTACAAGCATAAGTTAATTGAACAATCATAGAAATATTTGACCCACTAATGAATGGTCTGAAACAATCCAAATCAGAAGATTTCAAAATCATAGAACATATGAATATGATCATAGAATATTTCTAACAAAGTGATGCATTCAATAGGTCCTGATTCTTCTTAACCAAGCATGCATTCAACTTTAGGAATTTTGCCTAGCTATCATAGGATCAAGAATATCTTACTCAAACATGATAGACCAATGACCAAACTCTCTACCATAATATCACAACATCTTAGAATGACCATATGCACAACAATATGAGGATCATAGCAGAGTACCTAGATAATCTGTAAAACAAGTCCAAACACGTCATACACAAATGTCAAGGGACCTGAAGATGTAGACCAGGCCCTCAAATAGTGTCATATAGATACAATGCCAAATGAATAATATCCAGTCAGAGTAAAGTAGCAAACCAACCATACCAACAGCAAGTCATAAAGTAAGCAGAGCAGCAAAAGATAGAAAGTTGTTGTAGTATAGTGGTGAGTATACCTACCTGTCATGTGGGTGACCTGGGTTCAATCCCCGGCAACAGCACCAAAAATTTGACACGTCCCACAAACTAAGCCCCGAAATAGGTTTTACTCTACAAAATTCATAAAAGCTTGCATAGATCTCTCTAAAATGATCAAAAAATTGCTACAAAATGTTTTTGAGAGGAAGGAGAGGATGAACCGAACAAGATCCCCGAAAATCATGAAGATCTGATGCTCCAATCTCCAGAAATCGCCCCGAAAATGAGTTATTGCCGCTTCCATCCACCCTAGCTGCTTCATCAACCGATTTCTCAATGATTAGGAAGTTTCTGAAGGGGCTTTTATATCCTTTGGATTCGCCTCTAAGTTAGCTTTCCAAAACGTGTCCACTTGCCTTATTTGGACATCTCTAGGGCTCGAAATCGAAAGAAATCTGAGCAAAGGTCGGACTGCCCGGTTGCAATCAGGGTGAACCCTGCCGGGTTCACTAGGTAGTGAAGTCTACTGTGTAGTTTCTATCGATTAAGAATCACCGGTGAACCCACCGGGTTCACCAGGTGGTGAAGTGTAACTGTAGACATCTGCTCAAAATCTCTTCCAAAGAATCATGGGTGAACCCTATCGGGTTCACCTGCCAGTGAAGTGTTCTGTGAGTTTCGGTTATCAATGAAAGCACCGGTGAACCCCGCCGGGTTCACCTGGCTGTATTTCTCAATGTAACTCTGATTGAGTCCAAATTTGACGGGCAGCTTCGTCTTCTCGTAAGGAATCGCCCTATGGCCTTAGAATCTACAAAAGACTTCAAATTTGGGCGATTTTACCTAAAGTTTCACAAAAATAAGAAAAAGTGAAGATTCAGAAGCTTTTAAGTAAATAAGTTTTAATGGAGCATAAAAACATTAAAATAGGCCTAAATTTATCATGGGATAATACTAAAAATTACTACTAAAAATGTGAGGTATCAGTCATAATCATAGATCTAAATATAACTCCTGAACACACGAATTGATAACTCTCTTTATTGTCTACATTTTGACACCAAAAACGTCCAAAATGGAGCTATAATGAGGGAGTTATGACTGTTTTAAATTAGGGCTGTGCGGAGGAGATTATGAGCATGCCTGTAATGCCAACATTGATGCTTTTTAACTCCTGAAATATTCATACACTTATGGCCCATTAAATGCTCGTCATTTTGGTACCAAAAACGTCTATAACGGACTTGTAACGGAAAAGTTATGGCCATGTTAATGCAGCCCTTTAATGCTCTTAATGCTCTTAATGCTCTTAATACCATTACGGGTTTAATGAAATTATGGGCATGCTTGTAATTTCTGTGGCAAACTCTGTTTCATCTGACATTTTGTGGGTGAGTTGACCTTTGACTTGACTTGAATTCTTTCCATAGTATGATGTGAAAAGTTGTTGGTGTGAAGATTACGGTCAATCTGAAATTACGGCCATATCTGTAATGTCTTATATCAAAGTTTTTGTCTTCCGAAAGGCTTTTGATGACAAAGTTAAGGGCACGTCTTCGGAATATGATTATGCTTACATAAAAATGGCCTCTTTGGGAAGTCAAACTGGGAATTATGGCCATAATGCAGATTAGGGCCTCGGCCGTAATTTTGGAGATTAGTCCCGTTTGAAGCCAAACCTCTTGTCAAGGTTCTTGATTCACTCGGGGACATAAATATACTTCCAAATAGCTCCAAAAGCGAGTGAATTGTCCTGTATTCATCAAACATGACAATTAGTGAAGCTTCTGAAGAAAGTCAATAAAATAAGCCGGAAAGGGAAGTAAAAATATGAAAATAAGTCTCGATTCACTAGTAAATATAGGCCTAAAAGACTATAAAAATACGAGACATCATTGCACTCACTGAAGAGTGCAATGCAATAATTTAGAATAAATTACCATCAAAACTTAAGGATCTAGAGAGTTTTTCTATTCCTTGTTTGATTGACAATATGTCTATTGACTGTGCTTTGTGTGATCTAGAGGCAAGTGTCAGCTTGATGCCACACTCTATTTGTAAGAAGCTGGACATTGGAGATCTTAAGCCCACTTCTATTTCTTTATAACTAGCGGACCACTCTGTACGTCATCCGGTAGGTATTTTAAAGGATGTGCCTATTAAGATCTGTAAGTTCTTTATACCTGCTGATTTTCTTGTCCTTGAGATGGAGGAGGATTCTAGACTTCCCATTATTTTAGGTTGTCACTTTTTGGTGACAGCTGGAGCTATGATAGATGTTAAGAATGGGAAGCTCACTTTTAATATAGGTGAGGATTCTGTAGATTTTGATCTGACTGAAAATTTAAAGAAGCCTTCTTTTGTAGGATCTTGGTGCAGTGTTGAAGTCTTGGAAGACACTTCACCCATGACCATTAATTCCTAGATGGGAAGGGATCCACTTGAAGTGTGTCTTATCAAAGGTGATGACAGTGATAAAGAGGAGGAAGTAAGTTCATATTTTGCATTATTAAATTCTGCATCACCACTTGAGCCCAAAAAGTTGAAAGAAGAACACTTAAGCATGCAAGAAGGTAACTTGATGAAGAAAAGAGGTATGATTTTAAAACTCTCCCAAGTAACCTCAAGTATGAATTTCTTGGAGAGAACTCTACTTTTCCTGTAATTATTAATGCTTGATGCTTCTCATACTACTAGACTTTTGAATGAACTTCGGCAACATAAGAGAGTGATTAGCTATACCCTTGATGACATAAAGGAATTAATCCTTCTGTTTGTATGCACGAGATATATTTAGAAGAAGGGAGTAAGCCATCAATTGAATATCAGAGGAAGCTCAACCCGAACATAAAGGAGGTAGTGAAGAAAGTGATTCTTAAACTCCTAGATGCTGGAGTCATCTATCTCATCTCTGACAGCCAGTGGATGAGCCCAGTGCATGTTGTGCCGAAGAAAGAAGAGATTACTATGATGAAGAATGAAAGGAACACTCTTATTCCAACGAGAACGGTAACAGGGTGGCGGATGTGCATTGACTATCGGAAGTTGAATGTCGTCACCCGAAAAGAACATTTTCCCCTTTCTTTTATTAACCAGATGTTAGAACGTTTAGCATGTAATTATTATTTCTATTGTCTTGATGGATATTCTGGTTTCTTTCAGATTCCATTCATCCTAAAGACCAGGAGAAGACGACATTCACTTACCCATATGACACTTTTGCTTATCGCCGCATACCATTTGGACTTTGCAATGCACCTGCTACTTTTCAGCGTTGCATGATGGCTATTTTTTCTGACTTTATTGAGGACATTATGGATGTGTTTATGGACGATTTTTTCGTATATGGTTTTGTATTTGATATTTGTCTATCTAATTTATCGCGAGTGTTACAATGTTGTGAAGAGTTTAATTCTGTTTTGAATTTGGAAGAGTAGCATTTTATGGTGAATGAAGTATCATTTTAGGGCACTTAATTTCTAATCGTTGTATTAAAGTTGATAAGGCAAAGGTAGAGGTGATTAAGAAATTGCCACCACCATCTTCTGTTAAGGGAATTAGAAGTTTTCTTGGTCATGCTAGTTTTTATAGATGTTTTGTTAAAGATTTTTCAAAGATTGCTAGGCCTCTTACTTTATTACTTGGTAAAGATGTGCCTTTTATTTTTAATGTGGATTGTATGATTGCTTTTCATAAACTAAAAAGAGCTCTTACCACAGCACCAATAATCCAACCGCCTGACTGGTCACTTCCTTTTGAGCTTATGTGTGATGCTAGTGATCATGCCATAGGTTCTGTTCTTGGACAACGCAAGGAGAAGAGGTTGCATGCTATATATTATGCGAGCCGGACATTGGACGATGCGCAAATCAATTATGCAACAACAGAGAAGGAGTGTCTAGTTATTATTTTTGCATTTAATAAATTTATATCTTATCTTATTGACTCTAAAGTAGTTGTTTACATAGATCATGCAACAATCAGATATCTTATGAGTAAGAAGGATTCGAAGCCAACGTTTATTAGATGGATCCTTCTACTACATGATAGGGCCTAAACTTGATAGGCTGCTACCGCAAGTGCACGGTCTATCGCAGAATAAAAAGTATCGATCCCACGAGGACTAGGGGTCAAGTACTAACTGATCAGTTAATCAATAGCAAGGTTAACGATTAATGGAGAAATATCTAATTTCCTAATGCAACTAAGTAAACTAAACCAAACTAAAAACAAGCAGAGTAGAAAACAAGCAATCGGGGTTTGAGATCTTTAAGAGAAGATCGAGGTTTCGGGTTTCACCGCACTGAAGCATGCATGAAAGTTAATGTTGATATTTTAGATAGGTTTTTACCTATGTTCTTAAGGTAATCCTTCCTAAGGTACAAACACGCTCCCTCTCAGGACATGGTCTGGTGTCTAACTTAACCCAAGTCTCCTACTCTCGTGGCTTACCAGGTTAAGTCGACCCAATGAGTTCTATGAAGGATTAGGGTTCCTCGGGTGATTTGGACAACCCTCGTGGCCGAAATCACCAGTCCAGTCTAAGGGGGTCCGACGATTGTGGTTCACCTCTCAGTCCTTCCCACAATGTCTAAAGCATGAACATGTATGACCAGTACATAAACATGAATGAAAACTTCCTAGACATGAATAAGAACAAAGACAAAAATAAGAAATATATAAATCAAACATTAAAGATCAACATTCTTAAAGTGGGCTACGCCCAAACCCCGAAAAGAGAGTTTACGCTACAAGATTCATCACAAAATACATGAAATCTCTCATACAAATTGATTCAAACTAGAGGGAGGAGTAGATCCTTGATGGAAGAAGGTTCAGCATGATGATCTTCGTTGGAACGAAGAAGAAATCACGCCGGAACAGTGTCGCCATCAATAAATCACCCCAAAACCCTAGTTGTCACCGTTTTGCCTCGTTCTCCTCAACCCCTTGATCAAATCCGATGATTCCACTCCCAAAACGTGTGTATCCAAGTTATGAAGGTCTCCACAAAATTTCAGCGAAATCCGCTTCCAAAATAGTAAGTTATGGACAAAAAATGGGACGCTTGTCGAACTATGCGGGACGACACACGGCCGTGCATGGATGCACGGCCATGCCCGTGTATGGCTCGGCGATGTTTAATCTTTAGAAAAGTTTCTCTTCATGGCCGTGCACGGGTGTGCCCGTGAATGTCTCGTCAAAAATCTGAAAGTGCAGGTTCATACACGGCCGTGCATGGATACACGGCCATGCCCGTGAAGAGCACAGATAACTCCGTTTGAGCTGAAATTCGACGTGTAGCTTCGTCTCATCACGAGGAATCGTTCAATATCTTCAGATCTTCCAAATTTCATCGATTTTGGGGGCGAAATCCCTATATTTCAATAAAACAAAGGAAAAGTGAAGACTCTGAAGAATATAAAGCATTTAAACAAATAAATGAGATAAAACATGCATTTTACTTCTAAATAATAATAAAATTAAGCCACGATATATCATATATTTGCATGTCATCAAAATACATCGAACTTAAAGTTTTGCTTGTCCTCAAGCAATTGAATTGTCTAAAATACAGTGATGAAATGAAATGGGGGATCTTAAATGGTTTAATTAAGTCTAACAAAGTTATAATTTGTTCACAATAGGCCTCAGGTTACAATGAAGTATTAAAAGCAAATTAAATCAAGTATTACTAATACAATCCATTGAGATATGCGATGTTGACAACACCAAAAACCTTTATCATGCATCTCATTCAAATGAAACCTTTGATCAAGCATTCACAAATCATGTGATTGTACATCAAGTCATGGGAAAATAGCATCAGTGCCACAAAGTCCCTATGTGGTGCCTTTTTTTTTTAGAACAATGCCAAGCCCAAGGAATAATTATGATGAACATCTCGGCATCAGTACCACTGCTATTATTGTGAACTCTTAGGGGTAGTGCCAAGTATGATGAACAATGAACTTAGGTACCACTATCCCTTTTGCTTTTGTGATGCTATGAATAGTGCCAAGTGGAAGTACTATGTGCAATGTACAAGTACACTTCGGTACCACTATTATTATTTCTAATCCCATGACAAGGTGTACAAATAAGTATGAAATTATGAAGCAAAATTCAAAGAATCATTATATATGTGATGCACTTTAGGGTTAAGAGGAAGACAACAATCATACTCATCAGGATCATACAAATAACTAACTGAGCTAATTAGATCATTCAATTGCCTGTAACCAAAAAGCCATATGTGTAAACTATAACAAATATAGAGTTCTAAAAATAGATAAGAGTCTCATCCCAAACCAATAAAGTACTCTCAGGACAATGCAATACCATAAGACAAAGAAATAGCATAAAGAAGGGGTGAGGGCAAGACACTTAAGATGTTGAAACCACTAGAAAATGAAAGTGTGCAAACAATCTAACGACTAAAGTAAACTAACAACTAAAGTAAATACTGAAAAAACATAAAGCTGACCGAGTGATGGGTGAAACCAATGATGCTCATCCCCAGCGCCGACGCAGTCTCGCTTGAAGGTCATGAACAGACTCTAAGAAAGAAGACTGTACACGTCCCTGGCAGTTTACCTCAGTCTCCAGATTGTGAATTCGATCGAGCCCTTCATTGACGGCGAGGTGAGTCTCTTGTTGGGTGTCCCGGACAAATCAAATCATGGTCTCCATGCGGTCAAGCTGAGTAGTGGGCACTGCGAAGGGGGTGGAGGAGCAGTGTCAAGTGGGACATCATGTTCTTCAACTACCTCCATTTTCTAGTTTCGCTGCTCACGGACTGTAGTGCGTGCAGGATTTGGCAGCGGCAACTTTACATCACTCCCGGGGAAGAGCAAGCTGTAGAGTTCTCCTTCCTTGACTATCATCTGCATCGAGATGCAGGAGTCGAGGTCGAGGATAGGATTGCTGCGGGCTTGCTCCATCTGGTAAGGTCGGACTCCAACCGCTAAAGCAAGTGGAGTAAAAAGTCCCCCGAGAGCAATGGCACCCTTCGGCGCCCTAGAGACTTTCTAGAGTTGCTTGGCGAAATGGAAAGCGGTGTTGAGTCGGACCTCATGCAGCATAGCCCAAAGAAATAGGAGCTCAGATGCTCGAATAAGACCATCAGACTCTCCTCAACCAAAGATAGTATGTGCCATGACACGGTGCACATACTTCAAGACAGGGTTGCCGAGAGAGGTGGCTCTAGCAGTTCTGGTATCAAAAGGTGGGTAACCAGTCAGTTGTTCCCAGAAGGCGCTAGCATTGAATGCTCTGGGTGTTAGCCATGTCCCATCAGTGGGAAAGCCATAGATCAGGTTCAGCTCTCACAAAGTAAGTACGAACTCGGTATTGTTGAGCCGGAAGGATAAACTACTATCGTCTTCATCGGTATGGATGTTGGCATGAAACTCCATTGAAGACAAAAACTCCAGCACGATGGGGATATATGTGGGGTAGGAGATCGTGAATAACTACTCCCACCCTATACGCTGAAAAAGCAACTGTACATCTTCATGGAAACCTAGTGTATTTAGTGTGGAATCATCAAGGAACCTGGTAGTAACCACCGGGCGGCATGTGAGGGCGGTGAGCTTGGCAAGCTGCTTAGGATCTCGGCAAATAATCCCATAAGGTGTTGGCGGCGCTATAGGCGGCGGCTGTTGTGCTGCGGCGGCGCTGGAAGAGGAAGCTCGGTGCTTGGAGGTGACTTGCTTACGTCGAGACTTGTTGGTGGTATAGGAAGGTTACGGTAAGGTAATAGCAGGTGGCGAAGAGGCATCGGAAGCGTCGGAGGAGGAGAAGGAAGGTCGGCAGCGGCGAGACAGCGGGCGGCAATAGAACTCGGAGCGGCGAAGATCGGTGATGGGAGGCGTGGATCGGGTGCAAAAACTTGGGGGAAAGACGCGCCGGAGGATGGAGAGGACGGTGGAGGGTCGCCGGTGGTCGATCGGGTACCGGAGGTGGCGGATCAGAGCGGCGGCAGCAGCACTAAGGTTTCGTACACGGGTGTGTACGCAGGTGTGCAGGCGACACCCTTTATAACAAAATCATGCACGGCCATGCACGCATACACGGCCTGGCCCGTGCAAGTCTCTGCGCAAAAAAATGAGTCCGGCTTCACTTATGTTGCACGGCCGTGCATGGATGCACGGGTGCACCCATGCATGTCTCGGCGAAGACTGTCAAATCTATTCACAGGCGTGCATGTCTTCACGCCCCTGCCCGTGAACGTCTCGACGCTGTTTGCAGAAAAATCTGCGAGGCATTGACGGCCATGCATGGATACACAAGTGCCTAAAAAATCTAGAAAAATTACCATCAATAGGGTACAGCCTAGAAAGCATAAATATGAAAGAAAAACTGAAAAACAATAAATACTAAATTATGAAAATAAATAAGAAAAAAGATAAACAAGAGGTTGGGTTGCCTCCCAACAAGTGCTTCTTTAGGGTCACTAGCTTGACCAGCATGATGCTCATGGTGGGTCTGGTGTAGCAGAGGCAGAGTAGGTGGCGTGGAGCCTCTGCTTTCATCGTCGCTCATGAATTGCACCTATTAAAATAAGCACAAGATATAAAAGTTCCTTTACAACAGTTTCGACAGAACATGGAGCAACAAATTGATAAAACTTGTCAGTCTTCTTAGTAGTCGTGAAAGTATCATCCACAAGCATTCCTGATGTTCTCTCCTTCAATTTGGCTTCAGTGGCTTCTTCAGTTTGAATCATCATAGCCACCATCTTGTCTTTTCTTGAGTCAATTGAGACGTCGGGCCTATCTTCAAAATGTTCAGGAAAAGTTTCCGGGAGGAGTTCCAGCTTGCTCTTTGACTGTGCAGTACTTCCCTTCATCACTGTTCTGTTCTCCATGGAACCTGAAAAACATAATTCTTTATTATTAGCAAGAAGATTGAATGACATATTATTCCCATTAATACAAAAAGTCATTATCCTGTGTGGGACATCGATTGCAGCTCTGATCGCAACAAGGAATGACCTGCCCAATATAAGAGGAAAAGTAGAATTCTCAGCCATATCTAGAATCACAAAGTCTACCGGGACAGAGAATCTTTTAATTTGCAGTGGCACATTCTCAGCAATCCCGAGCGGGCGAAGCTTTAGAGCTATTGCAAACTGGAGAACCTGAGATGTTGATTTGAGATTTCCCAAGTCCAACTTCTTGAAAGTGACGAATGACATGATGCTGACTCCAGATCCTAAATCCAAGAGTGCTCTATCGAACACAATATTGCCAATCATGCATGGTATATCAAAACTACTAGGGTCTTCGAATTTGAGAGGTGGTTGTTTAGTCATGCAATCTGTAGAGTTTTCAGTAATAGCCATTTTCTTCTCGACGTCTGGTGTTTCAGGAATTTCTGAATGAGGCATCACATTCTGGCTGTCAAACTCTTCTTTTTCTTTCTCGATATGCTCAGCTTCAGAGTCCTTTAATTCCTCATCACCACTTGTCATGATGACATTGCATTGGTCTCTCGGATTTGCTTTAGGTAGAGCTGGAAGCATTCCTGGGGATCTGGATAATGAACTAGTTCGCTGGTCCAGTTGTGTGATTTGGTTCTCCATCATTTTTGAGTGTGTGGAAACTGAGTCCACTTTCATGTTCAGCTGGCGAATCTGCTCACATATATAGTCGTTGTGCTTCGTTTGACTTGCCATGAAATTCTCTAGTATCGACTCTAACCTAGATTTTTGAGGAGAATCTGGTTGTCTTTGGTTGACAGATGGATGTTGTATTCCAGGAGGAGGCCTGAAATTAGAAGAAGAATTCGGATTAGAAAAATTTGCAAGAGGGATCTGTCCTTGGTTCAACCTGTAGGAGAAATTTGGATGATTTCTCCATTCTGGATTATATGTGTTCGAGTAAGGGTCGTTCTGATTCATGAAATTCCCAATAGCGTTGACTTGTTAAGAGGGAGCGTTCAAGATGTGGCAATCATCAGAGGAATGTTCTATCACTCCACAAACATCACAAGTGATAGAGTTAGAAGTAGAAACATTAATAGAATCAAGCTTAGAAGAAAGTGAATCTACTTTTGCTACTAGGGAATTAATCATATTCATATCAAACTTCCCTAAACTTCGAATTGCCTGGCTCCTCTCTCCTTACCACTGATAATGGTTGAGGCCCATGTCCTCAATCAACTCTATTGCCTCATCATAATTTTTGTTCATAAGTGCCCCACTAGCAGCAACATCCACATAAAGTCTAGTCTGAAATAATAATCCACTGTAAAAAGTGTGAATGATCACCCATTTCTGTAGACCATGGTGCGAGCACATCCTCAGTAATTCCTTGAACTGGTCCCATGCTTCATAGAGGGACTCTCCTTCTCGTTGGGCGAAATTGGTGATTTAATTTTTGAGCTGGGGTGTTTTGCTCGGTGGGAAATACTTTGATAGAAAAACCTAAGATAATTGTTCCCACGTTGTGATAGAGCCCTGCGGTAAAGATTGCAACCACGCCCTGGCTCGGTCCCTGAGAGAAAAAGGGAAAAGCCTTAGTTTAATAGCGTCAGGGTGAGCACTATTAATTTTTAGAGTGTCGCAGCATTCTAGAAAAATTGACAAGTGAAGGTTAGGATCTTCAGTGGCTGCTCTACTAAATTGGTTCTGTTGCGCCATTTGTACAAGGGATGGCTTGATCTCGAAGTTGTTAGCTTCGATAGCCGGTCACGATATGCTCGAGTGTACACCAGAAATGGTGGGTGCTGCAAAGTCTTTCAAAGAGCGATTAGCATCCATTGTTTGGTTGTTAGAAAATTGCCCTTCAAGCTTCAACCTTTTTAGATTTCTTCTGACAAAACGGAAAGTACGCTCTATCTCCGGGTCTCCAGGTACAAGTTTCCCTATTCAAACAGTATTCCTGGGCATAAACAAGTACCTTGACAAAAGAGATTAGTAGCACCAGCACCAAGTAAAATCTACAACTAAAAAATAAAAAGCAAATAAACAGAATAAAAGGCAAATAAAATCTAACTAAACCTAGCCTATTAATTTTTTGATCGTGTTAATATTGGCAACCTAGTCCCTGACAACAGTGCCAAAAACTTGATAGGGCCTAAATTTGATAGGCTGTTACCGCAAGTGCACCGCCTATCGCGTAATAAAAAGTATCGGTCCTACGAGGACTAGGGGTCAAGTACTAACTGATCAATTAATCAATAGCTAGGTTAACGAGAGAAATATCTAATTTCCTAGTGCAACTAAATAAACTAAAACAAACTAAAAACAAGCAGAGTAGAAAACAAGCAATCGTGGTTTGAGATCTTTGAGAGAAGATCGGGGTTTCGAGTTTCACCGCACTGAAGCATGCATGAAAGTTAATGTTGATATTTTAGATAGGTTTTTACCAATGTTCTTAAGGTAATCCTTCCTAAGGTGCCGACACGCTCTCTCTCAGGACACGGTCTAGTGTCTAACTTAACCCAAGTCTCCTACTCTCGTGGCTTACCGGGTTAAGCCGACCCAATGGGTTCTATGAAGGATTAGGGTTCCTTGGGTGATTTCGACAACTCTCATGGCCGAAATCACCAGTCCAGTCTAAGGGGGTCCGACAATTGTGGTTCACCTCTCAGTCCTTCCCACAATGTCTAAAGCATGAACATATATGGCCAGTACATAAACATGAATGAAAACCTCCTACACATGAATAAGAACAAAGACAAATATGAAAAATATATAAATCAAATATTAAAGATCAACATTCTTACAGTGGACTAGGCCCAAACTCCGAAAAGAGAGTTTACGCTACAAGATTCATCATGAAATACATGAAATCTCTCATACAAATTGATTCAAACTAAAGGGAGGAGTAGATCCTTGAAGGAAGAAGGTTCAGTGAGATGATCTTCATCGGAACGAAGAAGAAATCACGCCGAAATAGTGTCACCGTCAAGAAATCACCCCAAAACCCTAGTTGTCGTCGTTTTGCCTCGTTCTCCTCAACCCCTTGATCAAATCCGATGATTCCACTCCCAAAATGTGTGTATCCAAGTTAGGAAGGTCTCCACAAATTTTTAGCGAAATCCTCTTCCAAAATAGTATGTTATGGGCGAAAAACCGAACGCCTGTCAAACTGGGCGGGACGATACACGGCCATGCATGGATACACGGCCTTGCCCGTGTATGGCTCAACGACATTTAATCTTTGGAAAAGTTGCTCTTCACGGCCATGCATGGATTCACGGGTGTGCCCGTGAATGTCTCGTCAAAAATCTGAAAGTGCAGGTTCATACACGATCGTGCATAGATACACAGTCATGCCCGTGAAGAGCACAGATAACTCCGTTTGAGCTGAAATTCGATATGTAGCTTCGTCTCATCATGAGGAATCGTTCCATATCTTCAGATCTTCCAAATTCTATCAATTTTGGGGCATAATCCCTACATTTCAATAAAATAAAAGAAAAGTGAAGACTATGAAAAATATGAAGCATTTAAGCAAATAAATGAGACAAAACATGAATTTTACTTCTAAATAATAATAAAATTAAGCTACGATATATCATATATTTGCATGTCATCACTACAAGAGTTCGACTTGGAGATCAAGGATAAGAAGGGCGTGAAAAACTATGTTGCTGATCATTTGTCACGCCTCGTCAAGGAAGATGGAGTGCAGAAAGTTACTGAGCATGAGATTGATGACGCCTTTCCTGATGAGCATCTCTTTGCTATTGTAAGGATTGATGCTCCGTGGTATGCTGATTCCTTAAATTATTTGGTGTCTGATATCTTACCTACTAACTTGACTTATCAGGGTAGAAAGAGATTTTTGTCAGAAGTAAGACATTATTTCTGGGAATATCATTTTCTATTCAAGAGATGTGCAGCTTGGCTATACAGGAGATGTTTGTCAGAAGAAGAGGTCAGGGATGTACTCTTTCATTGCCATAGTCCTTCTTGTGGAGGACTTACCAGTTCGTCTAAGATAGCTTTTAAAGTACTCCAGTCAAGTTTCTTCTGGCCACCCTTTTTAAGGATGCTAGGAATTTTGTTCTTTCCTGTGAAGAATGCCAGTGGACAAGAAACATATCTAAACATGATGAAATGCCACATAGTAGTATTTTGGATATTGATATATTTAATGTATGGGGAGTTGATTACATGGGACCCATTCCAACCTTATGTGGGAACAAGTATATTTTTGTAGCAATTGATTATGCGTCAAAGTGGGTGGAAGCTATAGTGGCTCCAACCAATGATTCTTGAGTAGTTATCAAACTATTTAGAAGGATAATATTTTCAAGGTTTGGAGTTCCAAGAGTTGTTATAAGTGATGGAGGATCCCATTTTATAGAATAGAAATTTTCTGCATTGTTGAGTAAATATGGGGTGAAACATAAGGTATCTACTCCCTATCACCCGTAGAGTGGCCAAGTAGAAGTTTCAAATAGAGAGTTGAAAAGAATTCTTGAAAAAACTGTCTCTAGATCAAGGAAAGATTGGTCCATGAAGCTTGATAATACCTTATAGGCATACAGAACTGCATTCAAAACTCCAATTGGTATGTCACCTTATCAGCTTGTTTATGGTAAATCATGTCATCTCCCAGTTGAGTTAGAACATAAAGCTTATTGGGCAATAAAAACTTTGAATTATGATTTGAAAGCCGCTGGGAGAAAAGGAGATTGCAAATTGATGAACTAGAGGAAATAAGGATGAATGCATATATATGAAAGTGCAAGGATTTATAAGGAAAGAACCAAGAAGTGACATGACTGTCATATCATTAGAAAAGAATTTCAAGAAGGTGATCTTGTTTTACTTTTTAATTCTAGATTGAGGTTATTTCCTAGAATATTGGTCGGGCCCTTTCAAGGTTGTAAAAGTTTATCCTCATGGTGCTATTGAGATTTGGAGCGAAAGATCAGGAAATTTCACTGTTAATGGCTAGCGATTGAAACATTATTATATGTCAGAACCTATTGAAGAAGGTGTTAACCAAAAGCTCTCATATCTTCCACAACCAGCATAATGATGATGATCTTTGGTCGAGCTAGCGACGTTAAACTTAGCGCTTCTTGGCAGGCAATCCAAGCACTCTTACTCTTGTTTTTCCTATTTGTTTTTACTTATTTTTGAGTTTTTCTAGTATTAATTCCTATTTTTCTATATTGTAGGAGTATTCTAAGATGATTTCACGTTGATACGATGACTTTGGAAATTTATGAAAAAAATACGGCACTGCCGTGTTTCTTTTCACGGGCCATATTTTTGTGCTCTAAGTAACTAGAAGCTTTCACGGTAGGGGTGTATTTTCTGTCACGCATGTATTTTTGAAGTGTCAAAGGAATATAATGTTTTACGGGTGGGGTGTATTTAATTTTCACACCCCGTATTTTCTATGAAGCAAAAAAAAATTACGACAGTACCATAATTATTTTCACAGCCCATATTTTCATTAATCTTCGGCACATAATGTTTCACGGGAGTGCCATATTTATTTTTACGGCTGTATTGTTGTTAGCTTCCTTTACAAAATGTTATATGGCACTACCGTATTCTTTTTCACGGGCTGTATTTTCATTTGCATATATATATATATATATATATATATATACTCAGCCATATTTTCTAGGGTTTTTCCCCATTTTCTTCTCGCATTTGCACCGCTTATTCGAATCAAGCTTTTTCCGACCTTCCAAATTGTCCGGCGATCTCCGAGCCGCATTCTGGCGAGTTGAAGTCTCCATTTGATCCAGAAGTTGATTTCCATCCATTTCCACTGGGCTTAATTTCTAGCCGTTCAAGCTTCGTCGAAGCTGCCATTTCTCTTCTAAGGTGTCGATTGAATAAGAGGATCTCTTCCCTGAAGGTTCCCAAGTCCGATTTTGATACATTCGAAAGTGTATGAATTTATCAAAGTAATAAAATAAGATATCGTTCCCAACGAGGATCAGGCAGTCAAGTACCGACTACATGGTCAATCTATATCTAGACAAATCAAAGTGTGGTTTTTTTTTTGGAAACTTCAAAGTATAAATAAAAAGAAACAGATATAGTGTTTTGGGTAAAAATCAATTCGGATAAATTCAGGACTCGAGGTTTCACCACATTGACAAATATGAATTTAGTAAAAATAAATCATTAAATAGAATATTACAGCATTAAAAGGGATTTTTCCTAAGGTACATATTACCTCCTCCCTAAGCGTAATCCGGTATCTAACTACGCTAACTCCCTACTCTCGTGATAGTTAACATAACTAGACCCATTAAATTCTATGAAAAACCATGTAAATCCTTCAAATGAATCTGAACTACTCCCGTGATCGGATTCGTAGGTTTGAATAGAATAGTTCCAACGTTGTGATTCACCTCCCGGTACTTCTCGCAACGTTTAAGACGTAAACTTACTTTATCAGAGTAAATTACGGAATAACACAATTCCAATCAAATCAATTCAATAAAAATCATGATAAAGATTTAAAATAATAGATTTAATCAATAAATCGTCAATGGGCTACACCCCTAATCCCAAAAATAAGTTTACATACTCATGTTCAAAGCAAACAGCATGTTCATCAATAAAATTTGTATGAAAACTCAATAAGATTACAAGAAAATACTAGAAAGGTAATTGGAAATCCTTATCCTCGTTCTGGAGATGAAGATAAAGTGTCAAAATCCTCCTTTGCGTGATCTTCCTACTCGAATTTTGCTTAGAAAGTTGATTTTCACCCTAGCCGCCGCCTCTGTTCGTGTTCGTGCGTAGAAGCCCCGAAAACCTTCCAAAATCCTTTCTTTTATTGTTTAATCAATATAGAACCCATCTAGGAAAGTTTCTGCAAAGTTTTCTTCAGTTTCAACTCGATTCGAGTTTGAATCAAGAGAAAAACCGAAAGGGCAAAAACTTTCACGGCCCGCAATGTGTTTACAGCTGCGGCCGTACAACTCTTGTATACAAAAAGTTTCATGGACTGTGAAGGATTCACGGCCTCACCCGAACGCCAGAATTACGGCCAACCCCAGAATTACGGCCAAGGCTATGAAAATCAAAATCTTCACCATTTTCGCTCCAAATTTGACGTGTAAGCTCGTGATCTCCTCGAGAATCATGCTTTAGCTTTAAAACTCATGAAATCCATCATTTTCATGCCTTTTTACCTGTATTTTCAATAAAACTAAGGCAAGTGAAGATTCTATGCCAAGTGAAGTAAAAATACCTAATTTAGCATAAAATTATGCAATTAAGCCTAAAATATAGTATAAAATTCAGGTAAAAATATGGTATAAATACGACGCATCAAAAAAATCCTAGACTTAGAATTTTGCTTATCCTCAAACAATACATCGATATGCATAGAGAATGTAAAGATAAGGAACACACTTTGTTTACTCTTTAATAGAACTTTTAGTCTACAGTTCAAGCAATCAATTTTCAGAACCTAAGAAATTTAAGAAAAATCATTAAAGAGATAAATTGTCAAGAGTTTACAATCCAAGAAAGATAAAATTCACAATTCATGCCATAATATTCATCCTTCATACACTAAATATCGAATATTTTCAATTTAATAAATCCATCTTACTCAATAGACAAAAATTTATTTCAAGAATCTCGGTGATGTTAAAGATAACAGATTTTTAAAGCAATTTAGTCTTTAAACTATTATATGCTCTTTACTGTTAGTATCATAACATTGTTTAAAGTATACCACATAACAGTATAATTTAATTCATAGTCTCAATCATAGGGTCAGTGGAGTTGTCCACTTAACCTAAAGTTTTATCTTTTTCTCCAATTTTTATTCTCCCTTTTTCTTTCTCTCTTTTCTTTCTCTCTTTTTTTTATAGACTTCAACTCATGTCTTCGATACCACTACCAATTTTTCGCAGTGCCAAGTAGATGAGTCTTTTCTCTTTTCACTCTTTTTTTTTTAATTTTATTTTTGGAGAAAGCCGGTCAGTGGCATAGTATTTAAATCGTTATCGATACTCGATCGCAACAGATTTAAAGTATACCAACTTGTGGTATAATATAACTCATGACTTTAGATTATCCAACTAGAGGAGTTGGAGCAAATCTCAAATTAAAGATAAATCACCAAATTTCCTATCCATAAAAATTTTCTTTCAAGTAAAGATAGATAAATTAAACTTCAAGTACAAAAATACTATACACATGTCGTTTGAACATATAACAATCTATATATAAATTTTATCAATACCATAATCGAATTTACTCAACAATTTAAGTCTACGTGAAATCTCAAAAATTTCCTAAGTCGTCAAATTAAATGCCCAAAATGCTTTCTAAGTTCAAAATTAAGGATAAACATAATTTGTGTATTCTTAAAAATCATAAACATTCAAAATTTATATCTATAAAGCTTTGAAGGAAAAAGCAAATCATGAAGGGACACCCTACACTTAAATTGTTGCATATACTATATTATTTAATCCACAATTATTAATGAAAACCAAGTATGCATCATCCCACAAAGAAAAAGTATGCATCGTACTCAATGTATATAAAATAATAATATAAAAATAATAAAATACTCACAAGAATATCAATCGATCTTGGTGTAGTAACTCGAATACCTTGGAGGAAAGGGTCTTTCAATTGTTTTCTAAAGGCCCCATATGCTTCAGTTCTCATCATTCTTTTTGGAGCCATGATTTTGTAGAATACACAAATTTATAAAATTTTCACTCAAAAACTTGAATGAACAGTAGTAGCAGGAAGAAACTCGTCCAAGAGTCAGAAGAAATCCTTGTAAATCAATGAAAACTAGTTTCAAAATTGAAACAAAAGCTTGATAATCTGATAGAGAAGTAAAAAGACTAAAGCAGAGCAAAGATTTGTCAAAAATCATGAAGAAATCGGGTTGGAATTGAGCGTCGGTGGTGAAGTCGTGTTCCTGAGGTCATCCGGCGATTTCCGAGAAATTCCTACTGAAATCTCATCGGAGGATCAACAGAAAGGGTCGCCGGTGATGAAGGAAGGTTGGGAATGAAGATTCGTTGCCTGAGTGGAGAGAATCGACGGGAAATCAGGTTTTCATGGTCCGTGATCCGTTTACGGGTGTGGCCATGAATATTGCTGTGACTTAGATTCCTTTTGCAAAATAAAACTTCAAGGTCCGTGATGGATTCATGGTCGTGACCGTGAAAGTTTCTGTAAACTTTGGCCTTCTCACATTTCCTTTAGCCGTAGAATTCACGGCCCGTGAGTGACTCACGACCACACCTGTAAAACTCTCGTAGACCCTCTATTCTTCATGAAATAATTTCCAAAAAATTTCTTAAAAATTCTTGCAAGTATAACAACATATTTAGAAGATTTTTCATATATAAAAGGTCATCAAATCATGCTGTTAAAGACCTCTAAAATTCTAAGAAAACGAAAAACTAAAACTAAAAATACTAAAGTGAATAAAACTCAAAAACTTTTGGGCTGTCTACCAAAAAGTGCTTGTTTAAGGTCTTCAGCTTGACCATAGCTTCATGTCATGGCGGAGCTGGTGAATCAGTGCCATAATAGAAAGCATATAATCTTCTACCTTTTTTTTGTCTCAAGAGTGTGCCCACCAAAGTATACATCCAGTTAAACAGGTGGATCCATGTCGCAGTGATCAGTACATGCATACAAAAATAAAAGTTAAAGTTATGCAAAGAATATCCAATAATTTTTTTGTATTTATCTAAGAGTAATATCATACGTTCTTCCTTTAGATTTATATCAGCAATTGGAAGAAAACTAGAATTAAGATCAAAAAATTCATACCTTGGATTGATCAAGAAGCTTTCAAATTTTATTTCGGGTTTTTCATTTACCTCAATGTCAATGTGATCAAGAATCTCATGCATCATTTTTTTTTGGGTGCCTGTGGCTGGATTTGAATCAAATAATAATTCAGCTACCTCATCATCATTATCCTTAAAATCATCACTTTCATCATCTGTCATGCAAATTTCTAATGGATTTTCTGGAGAAAAGGAATTGATGGTTTACATGGTAGTGGTGGTCTAATATGCTCAGGATTCTCTTCCATATTTTTTTTTCTCAATTTCTTTTTTTTCAATGGGTACTCCATCCTAACACTATCAAATTCACCCATATCTATCTCGCTAGATCTTACTTGAGGATCCTTAAATTCATCATCTTTCTTTTCATAAGACTCCAAAAGTTTAAATTTTTCTTCAAATATGTCCCAAGTATTTGTGTTGCAAGGCACTACATTATGTGAGAGGGGACTAGATGGCTGGTAAAGTGTTGAGGAAGTGTTTAGAAATTTCAAAATCATCAAAATTTAAAGAAGTTAAATCATAATCTGTGATGAAGATTATGACTACAAGAAAACACTAGAAAGGTAATTGGAAATCCTTATCCTCGATCTGGAGATGAAGATGAAGTGTCCAAATCCTCCTTTGCGTGATCTTCCTATTCGAATTTTGCTCAGAAAGTTGATTTTCGCCCTAGCCACCGCCTCTATTCGTGTTCGTACATAGAAGCCCCCGAAAAACCTCCAAAATCCTTCCTTTTATAGTTTAATCAGTATAGAACCCATCTACGAAGGTTTTTGCAAAGTTTGGTTCAATTTCAACTCGATTCGGGTTCGAATTGAGTGAAAAACCGAAAGGGCGAAAACTTTCACAGCCCGTAATGTGTTTACGACTGTGGCCATAAATGTATCTGTGTCTACAGCTCTTTGTATACAAAAAGTTTCATGGACCACGAAGGATTCACGGCCTCACCCATGAAAGTTTCTATGGACTTCTATACTTAGCTGTTTTTTCATGCCTGTTCGAACGCCAAAATTATGACCAACCCCAGAATTATGGCCAAGGCCGTGAAAATCAAAATCTTCACCATTTGCACTCTAAATTTGACGTGTAAGCTCGTGATCTCCTTGGGAATCGTGCTTTGCTTTAAAACTCGTGAAATCCATCATTTTTGTGCCTTTTTATCTGCATTTTTAATAAAACCAAGGAAAGTGAAGATTTTATGCCAAGTGAAGTAAAAATACCCAATTTAGCATAAAATTATGTAATTAAGCCTAAAATATAGTATAAAATTCAAGTAAAAATATGGTATAAATACGACGCATCAGATTTCATTCTAGAAGACTGAATTTAAGTACTACATTTTGAGATTGTTCTGTTTCTAGTGCCCTGTTCATGAGTTTGGGGTAACACCTCTGTTTTCATCCTCTAAAGTTCAATTTCTTACATCTTTATTATTTGAAATGGCACCAAAGACCAAATGAGTTGTAAGCAAGGGGAAGAGTAAAGCAGCAGCTTCTGTAGCATCGCCACCACCTCCAAATCTTTTCAACATTATTTTTAGGAATGCTGCAAAAGAAGCCAGATATAACCACCCTCTTACAATGCGGATCGCGAACACTAAATATCTAGATAAGAGAACTTTGGAAATCCTTAGACTAGATGAAGATGTTAACTGGATGTTCGAGCAAATTTTATGCTCAAGGTTTTTCCAAAGTTAGCCACAAACGTTTATCCCCTTGGTTTTAGAGTTTCTTAGCAGTCTGGAGGTCGAGCTCATTGATTACCACCATGAAGTAGGGAAGGGTCGCCTCACTTTTAGACTTGCAAATATTGAGAGGAGCCTCATGCTCAAGAATGTTAGGACTATTTTTCACTTGGCAGAATGAGGAGGTGTTCATCCACTGTGGGCATATATTGAAAATGCTTTCTAGAATCAAATTACTTCGGGGTACACTTTCTCAACAAAGTTAGCACGGGCAACGAGTATTTCCAACCCATGTCTCCCATACGTACACAGGGTTCTCTCACATACTGTCTTTGGGCGGGGTGAGAGTGATGGTATGGTCTGACAAACCGAACTCTATTTCTTATGGTGCATGCTTCATGGATACCCTGTAGATGTGGCATACTATCTTATTAAGCAGTTTGATAAAGTTGCTCATGCTAAGAAGGGTGCGATAGTGTTAGGAGGGTTCGTCACTACTTTAGCTATTGCTTTGGATGTGGACCCATTTGGAATAAAGACTATAAAGGGATTAGTAGGATCGACCTAGAATCATGTATTGCGATGAGGATGATTGTTCGTGAGGGAGATATCTTCTCGCTTATCCTTGGACCGAACTTCCCAGCCTTGCCTTTGCCAAACAAAGAACGGATTATGGTTCGTAATCAATTAAATTGGAAGATTCCTCCTAATGCAAGCGTCTCAGATACTCCTACACCAATTGATTCAGTACCACCACCGCCCACTTAGGTGGCAGTAGCGACCCCTTTGGCATGAGTATGGATGATTCTCTACCACATAGAGCTGGTTCTTCTTCCCAAGGTGCAGTGCAGCCTTAGAGGAGTTGGTCTTCTGCCTAGGACGCAGGCTTCTAGGCCCTGTCTGTAGAGGTATTCCGTCAGGAACGTCTTTTGGAGAGAGCGCTTGATTTTATTTAGGATGTATGTGATGACGTCTATGATATTAAGAGCTTTCTAGGGGATCACTTCTACTCCGAGGAAGAGAGGGACCAGGATGAGAATATGGAGGAGGTTGCTTTTGGCGAGGAGGATGACAAGGGGACAGACACTGATGATTAGCACTCTGTGAGTATCTCTTTTACTACTCTCTCTTATTCTATGCTTAATGCATCGGGGACGATGCATTCTTCTAGTAGGGGAAGAGATATATGCTTCTATATTTCTATATCTATCTACTTTGTGCTATTCATTTCAGTGGATTGTATAACATTTTACTATGGTTTGCATTGTGATGACTTGCTTTCTATTTGGCGCCATGTGTAGGCGCATGATTTTATTGGGATTAGTTTGTATTCTGATTATACCGTCATGTGTGGATGCTACACTTAAATGTTCTGGCGTTCTGGCATTGTACTTAAATATTGTGTTGATAATATTATGTGATATGTTTTCTATTTGTTGTGGATGTCTAATGATATTGATGAATGATTTGTTTGGGATTGATGAATGATGTGTGTTGGATTCAAAAAAAATTTCAAAATTTTCAAAATTGATATTCATAAAGCAGTTCTTATGGACAGAAATATGCCTCTTGTGTTGAGTTTATTTCTTTAATGTATATCCTCTCATTTTTAATTTTTTTTTAACAATTGATGCATAAGGTTCTAGTAGATATGTTGTTTGATGAATGCAATTTCAGAGGGAAGCAATTTTTTTAAAATAAAATAAGAATATGAATATGATTTACTGAATTAACATTGATTGATTAGCCTAAGTTAATGTTTGACCTATTAAGCTATTTGTTGGGAAGAAAGAATCCAAAATCCAGAAATAAAAAAAAAAAAAAAGAGAGAGAATGACTCCTCTACTTGGCACTGCAAAAAATTGGCAATGGTACCGAAGACAAGAGTTGAAGTCCAAAATAAAAGTATGTATCTATGTGGGTACATGCCAAGAAAAGTTATTTGACATTAACTCCTCTATCTAAGGCCATGAATCTCAATTATGCTAGCCAATAAGATATGAGTTCAAATATATTGGCTAAGTGGTCAATGTACTCTAAATTCGTCACCAGAAAAAATGTGGTATTCAATTTAGAGAATGTCAAAAATAAAATAAAAAAATAAAAAAAATGTATGGCGAAAAAGATTTTGGATATCATATTCCTGTAAATAAAAGTATTGTATATTTAAATTGAGATGAAGGTGAACTCATGAGATTGAGATTCTATTTATTATACATGTTGCGAAGTTTATTTGATTAAGATTGTGGACCTTAAGGATTAAATTCTGAGAATGCTGTATTTATCTGAATTTTATGTAGCATGAGTTGGAAATTTTTTATCAGTGATTATGTTTTAGAAATTTATTTTTCATAAGAAAGTTATATTTTCTATACTCAGCATTGTTCTTTGATCTATTGATTTGCTTGAGGACAAGCAAAAGTTTAAGTCTAGGAAGATTTGATGTTACATATTTATATAGTATTTTTACTATACTTTTTATGCATAAATTCTCCTATTCTTATCACATTTTCACTTGTTTTGGTTCATAATCTTTTGATTGTTCGAAATCTTCACCTATTTTCACTTTTGGCATATTTTAGGCAAAAACAACCAATTTTTAGTAGATTTCGGAGGATACAAGTGCACAGATGAATTCAACAAGTCAAGACGAAGTTATCCATCAATTTTCGTGCCAATCGAAACTTATTTGAAAAATATAGCACTGCCGTATTTTTTATCACGATCGTATTTTTGGAAGGACGCAGAAAGAAATATGGCACTGCCTGTGATATCCATCACAGCTGTATTTTTATCAGAACAAAAACACTAGAAATCTAAAGAAAGAAATACGGCAGTACCATGATAGAAATTACAGCCGTATTTTATTGAAGAAAATCTACAAAAAGAAATACGGCAGGGCCATATTTATTTTCACGACCGTATTTCTATCAGGTGATAATTCTAGAAGACACAGAAGAAAATACGGCAGGGCTGTATTTATTTTCACGGCCGTATTTTTGTCCGCCCAATACGCGATTCATTCGATTCCTTTTCACCTAAAATTTGAGGGAAAACCTATTCTGAGGGTGGAGAACTATATAAAGAGGTTTTGGACCGATTATTAAGACCTTTTGGCGGATTTTCAAGTGGAATTCGAGGAAGAGGTGAGAACTAGGGCGACAGGCGATGAACGACGATTTTTCACTGGAAAAGCTTCGATCTTCCGAATTGTTGGCATCGATCTTCATCAGGGAGCCTTGATCGTTGTCTTCCTTTGTCGATTTCATATTTATTTGCCAATTTGTAATCACAAACATGGATTTCTATAGCTTGAACGTCTTGAACATGTCAACGTAAACCCCTTATTCAGGATTTAGGGTGTAACCGTCTACGTTTTCATGACTTAATCATTGATTTCTTCCTTATGAAGTAATTTACTTATGTTAGATTCAATTATTATTTTGTTTAATTATATGTTGATTGCTGGCCATATTTGCATGTCTTGAGACATCGCAAGAAGTACTGAGAGATGAATTGCGACGTCGGATCTATAATTTTTAGACAAGTTAATTTGAATACGAGAGTAGTTCGAATCGGCTTGAGGAATCTCTAGATTTATCAAGAACTCATTGGGTTTATCTTGAATTAATAACCACGAGAGTATGGGGTTAATTCAGATAGACACTGGACAGTACTACTGAGAGGGGGCAATCTGTACATGCGGATAAATCCCCTTCAACATAGTAAATCTTTCTTAAGATATATTTAATTATAAAAAATTATGAAACATAGAGTGGTGAACCTGAAATCCTGAATTTCTATATATTTGATTACAACCCAGTTGTGTTTTTATTCTTTCTACAACTTAGTTAAAATTAAATTCAACCTGTTCTTGATTCGTCTAGCTAACAATCTTAAGTAGAGTCAATACTTAGCCATTGGTCCCTGTGGGATCGATATTTTTATTACTTCAATTTGTCCGTGCACTTGCTGAACACATCAATATGTTACCTTAACCAATTACAGTATCCTTTGTTGCGGCATCACAATGCCACAAAACCACTAAAGATCAAAGAAGACGAATAGCTTGGCACAAGCAAATCACATAAACATGCACTCCTGAAACTGGGTTGTTGGGAACATCACCCCTCTATTTTTCAACTTTAATACTCGAGCTTGTTGGGAATCCCCGGGCTATTTTAGAATTTAGAAAACAGTGAAAGCGAGCCTGAAACGAGATTCATAATTCAATAGGACTGTCTTACAAAGAATACACCGGATATGATAGGGTATATACCTTGTTTTGCAAACTCAAGAGTTCTTGATGACGAAGTTTGAGACGCACTAGTGGCTAGTCCTCTATGCTCGTGCACACATGAACTCCTTCAAGATTCCTCTTTCTCCACACATGTGCTAGCTTCGGGAGAAGAGATCTACGGCAAGGGAGTGATCCACCTTGCTTCCACCAACCTTCTAAAAGTTGCACCAAGGTGCTGATCTCAATTTCAAGTTGTGCCACTTATAAGGGAAGCGCTAACTAGAAGGAGGTTCCTTCTTCAAGCGCCAACCTTCAAGGAAGAAGTGCCAAGTAGGAATGTTGCCCTCTCCCTCTTCAACTTACGCCAATAGGGGGACTGATCACTGAGGGCAACAACCTTAAGGGGCGGCAAGGAAGAAGAGGGTGGCAGCTAGGTTAGAGAGGGGAGAAGAGGACCTAGGCGGCTAAGGTTTTTCAAAATGAGAACACACACACACCCTATGCGCCCATCCTAGCTTCTCTTATATAGAGTTTAGTTGTAGCCCCTACAACTTAAGTTATGAATTAATTAATTCAATATATCTGAATATAATATTTAGATAGGCGACTAAAGCTTGTGGGCCCAACTAGATCAAGTTATCAAGCCACCGAATCATTTCGGTGCTAACCCGAGTTTTAACCCGTCGACTAAGACTTAGTCAACTGGAGTCAAAAGTGGTCACTTGATCACTAAAGTCTATAAGACTCCTCTCAACTCATAACATGCATCCATGATGCATAATACTCCCAAACAGATCCGAACCATCCATAGATTCAATCTAAGGCTATCCAATCAATACGAAATTTTGAGTATCTAAGTGTGTGACCCTATAGATTCCTTAGACATTGGCAGTGATGACCTAATCATCACAAGTAGTGAGTGACACTTAGAAATGCATCGTTGCTACCCAAGTCCTCGGAATTAATGTCGTCATCGATAACCCCTAAATTGTGATAAAGTACTTGTGTATATTAGTCCCTTTGGCAAGCTGACATCTAGATTGGACAAGCGTGTCACACTTGTTTATCCCAATCATAATGGTCATGACTAAATCAGGCTAAACTTGGGTGTGGCTACACACTTTTAATAATGCAACCATGTAGAGGCCCATGGACATCAAGCTTCCTCGCAAGGAAGGGGCAAATCCTCTATTGGCCAGATGCATCTCTCATACAGCTCAAGATACATCCAATGATAACTGTTATGACCTCCCTTTTACGGCAAGACATTAGGCTATATCAAAACATACCTCTTACTATACATAGACACATTCTCCCTCAAGTCAAAGGATAGATACATCTCTATCACTGTGAATTTTAACTTGAGACACCAAGTTAAAACTTCATGATGGGTCGGCTCAGTATATCTACCTTTACATACCCATATCGTGCTAACAAGTGCATAAACTAGTTTTACCTGCACCATAGTTGTCCCATATTCACTATGGTACTCGACTAGGGACATAACATTTGAGATAGAAATATCTCAAGGGACATCATCATGTAAACATATATATGCACAGATATATAATAAATCATGACAATGACAATGTTAGGATATCTATATAAATATCAATAATATAGTACAAAAATTAAGACCAAAACATATCTCAGGGCATAACACTAACAAAGCTAACTTGGCCTAATTGTGCTTTAGCGAGCCAATCAAATGATGAACATAATTAAATGAAGCTCAATTTAACCAAGTTACTAGTTTCTTGTATTTGAGAATCAAACGAAACCAACTTTTTTTTTTGACACTGAGATTTTCAAAAAGGCACTTTGAAAAAAGTTCAAGGCAAACTATCTTTGAGCCCTATGGTAGATCCAATAATATGATAGAGCACCTAATTTCATTCTAAATATGAATGGCTTAGTTTTGGATTACAAGTGCCATCATGTGCAAAGCTTTTCTACTTATCTTATGTGACATGACAAAAATATTTCAAATGGCTACTGAGGCTATTATGAACCTTTTGGACTAATGATGAAGACTTTAATTAAAGAAAGATAAACAATTGGTGTAGTATGTGTCCCATTTCACATGGGAGACTCAACAAGTCTAGGACAGTCATAATTCAATACTCATTGATACTTCCATAAGTGGGACTATGCTCTAGACAACTATCATGGTCATGATAAAAAGCTTGTGATGTGCTATATTTACCTTCTTAAGAAGATTGGAAGACATATCGCATTAGAAGCCCCTCATGAAAGGGAAAGATATAATTTCTCATGGCTAAAAATGTTAAGAGGACATTTAATGAGCGCACAACAATTTGATTAGACTAAAAGGTGCTCAAGTCAAATACTCTAATGTAAATCTAACTTAGAGACCTTTGATATCTTCTAGCTACACCTCAAGCATAGACCATTTCATGTCCAAGCCAACGTAGGTTCAACAAACTTAGGCTCAAGATTAGTCAATTAAGCCAATTTTGTCATCAAGCCCTATTTGTGGCCTAACTCTTATTCATTGCATCAAAAAAGTAATAAAGCATAATGATACCGAAGTGTGTAAAGTTAGTCATGACAATTGGAGGCCACAATGTGGATGAAAACTTTCTGCATAAGGAAGAAAGCCCTTGAAATAAATTTTTTAAAGAAAAGTGTCAAATTAAACTAAGGACTCACTCATTGGAAAAGAAGACTAGCACAAGATCTTAGACTATTAATTTAAGTTAACCAAATCTAGACCACTCTATATATCCCAATAAAACATGTTCTCAAAGCATAAAAGAAAAAAAAAACATGATTCAGTTCACAATATGCTTGAATAGGTTCTGACAAGGACTTGCAGACTTACATTTGCTACGGTCAGTGCAATAAATGTTCTTGTGGCATTATATGCTTAGAGTTCCACCGGAGTAGAGGAAAAAGAAGCTACCTAGCAAGAAAATTTGAAGTTGGGAAAAAAGATTAGGTTTGGCATGCATGGCATGGCGGCGGCGGCGGCCACTGGAGTCAACAAAAGTGTGGTCTCAGTTTCTGAAGCATAGAACAGAATGATTCAATGAATGGATGAATGAATTGCTTGATTGAGAGATTGAAGAATTGATATCAGTGATAGCTATAAGTTGAAGCTTCTGGTGGTTCAGATTTGATTAAGTTAAGCCATCCCAATTATCAATACCTAACTTTCAAGATCATACAGCTAGAGCTTGTCAATGGTGGGACCTCAATTCAACAAACATCAACTTTATTAAAGAAGAGAAAGGAAAAAAAGGAGGACTTTTGGATTGGTGAGGGGGAAAGTTGAAGAACAAGATGAATAAGAACAACTGATGAAATTTTAATCAGCAAGTGGGGGCAGCCTGGAAGATGACTGGCAGATGCGTGGCTTTTCTCGTGCGAACTTATTGATTTGATTAAACTTGCTGTTTCTACTGATCAGTAACTGGATCGAGATCGTGAGGAAAAGCGAGTAAATTTTCTTGATAAAAAAAAAAAAAGGAGAAGAGAAGAGATCGATCTGTGCGTGATGAGCTGTCATGAGCATTAGATGCTTCAGCTGACGCCCACCTGCTGCTGTGTCTGCCCATGTTACCTCTCCTCCTCCTCCTTGCTCCTTCAGGAACTGGATTTTTGTGTTTACTGCTCTGATCATGGCCGGATTGATGTGGTAGTTCTTCTACTGTGTGTTTACGTTTTTCCCTTTATTTTTACTGCATCTTCCTTAATTATCCAGCGGTGGCCTGAATTCATCATTCTCCCCGAGGTCCCACGAGAGCCTGCTGCCTCTTTCCCAGGCCCCCTACCTGTGTCAAAGAATCAAGAAATAGAGAGAAAGAGACAAGAAAGAGAGAGAGAGAGAGAGAGAGAGAGAGAGAGAGAGAGGAGCTGAGGGATTTAGGGTTTATGCTGGTGTTGTTGTCAATCAATTTCCGGTTTTTCTTTTCTTTATTTATTGGGTTTCAGAGTAGATCCGCTTCTCTCTTTTGTGATCTGCGATTTAGGGTTTACACTGCTTTCGATCGATCCTCGCCATTTTCTGTCTCAGTGTTTCTTGCTTTGGTTCGCGCCAGCGCGCACGGAGGGACGAAAGTCAACGAGGAGAAGCAGAGCCCCACGCAGAGTCGAGCCGGCCCCCTGCATGCGTTTGTTCTCCCTTGAACCCTAGCTTGCTCCTCCGCTTAATTATTCTAGAGGAATGTTTTGTGGGAAAATATAATTAAGATTTGGGAATATTATAGTAAAGAGAGAAAAAAAAGTTGTTTACGCAGTTCAAGGAAGGGTGAAACGAAAGTCAATTTGCCTGGAATTGTCCAAAGAGATCGGATAATTAAGCAGGAGAGAGATGGAGCAGATCAGTGATCATAGTCGAGGCGGTGGCGGTGGTGCTGGCGGCGGAGGACCAGGAGGCCCAGGAGGAGTTTCAACAAACAGCAACAGTAGCAGTGGCACCAACAGTAGCAAGAGCGCTTCACAGCAGCAGGAGAACGCTAGAGGTGGAGCGGCGCCTTTCATGGGTTCTGTGATCCACCGGGGCCTCGTCGACGCCTCCCTCGCCATCTCCCCCGCGGTGGCCAAGCCTGACGGCTCCGCTACCCTCGCTGACGTCGCGTCCAAGAAGGCCGTCACCGCTAAGCGATCTTCCAAGGACCGGCACACCAAGGTCGACGGCCGCGGCCGCCGGATCCGCATGCCGGCCATCTGCGCCGCGCGGGTGTTCCAGCTGACCCGCGAGCTCGGGCACAAGACGGACGGGGAGACCATCGAGTGGTTGCTGCAGCAGGCCGAGCCGGCCATCGTGGCCGCCACCGGCACCGGCACCATCCCGGCCAACTTCTCAACACTCAACGTATCTATCCGGAGCGGCGGTTCTTCGCTCTCCGCCTCGGCTTCCAAGTCCGCCCCGCCTTCCTTCCACGCCCTCGCACTCGCCGCCCGCCACCGCCCAGAGTTCGAACAGCCGGCCAATGCTGGTGTCACTGCACTGCAAGGGTACCGCCAGCTCTACCCCCAGATCCTCTCCGCCGATCTCATCGGAGAGGGCTTGCAGCAGCAACAGCATGGCGATTCGACCGACAGCTATTTGAGGAAACGCTTCAGAGAAGACCTCTTCAAAGACGAGCCAGCGGAGAGCCCTCCACAGCCGCAGCAAGGAAGCAGAGGAGACGATCCGACCTCCCCCTCGCCTGTCTCCAAGTCCACGAGGCCCCTCGCCGGACTATTGCAGCACCAGCGGCAGGAGCAGGAAGCCCGGCCCCCAAACGTCCTCCCGGCTGCCGCAATGTGGGCCGTCGCCCCAAACAATGGAGCCGGCGCCGCCGGCGCTTTCTGGATGCTCCCTGTTCCTGCAGGCTCAGCTGTAAGCGCAGTCAACGGACCATCAGATCCATCCATCTGGCAGTACCGCGCAGGCAGCGGCATCCAAGCGCCACTTCAGTTCGCGCCGCGAGTAAACTTGCCAGCCGAGTTCCAAGGCGGACGCGGCGTCGTGGCGCAGCATCTCGAGCTGGGCACATCGGAGACTAATTTGGGCATGCTCGCCGCACTCAATGCTTATAACAGAGGAGGAGGGGGAGGTGGCGGCAGCGGCGGCGGCGGCGGCGGCGGCGGCGGCGGCGGCTTGAGCATGAATTCTGCAGATCACCACCATCACCAAGCCCATGCCCAAGGTGAAAACAACAGAGAAGATCACCGAAGCAGTTCACCTTAATTACTCCTTCAATTTGCAGAGAAGAAGAAGAAATTGCAGCAATTTGTTGAGGAAAAACCGCATTCGATCATGTCTTCCTCTTATCTTCTAGTTTAATTTTGATTGAGCTTGATGCGTGTGAGAAGCTTCGATTGCAGGTCCAAATGGACCTTCAGAGACGGGGCCAGAGTTTAATTTGTACAGGATCAATTCCTATTGGTTTGCGCGTTTCCTAGTAATTAATTCTTTGTTTGTTCAAGGAGAAACTAGTTTTGACTTTTCATCATGACCAAGAACCATTTTTTTTCTTTGACTTAATTTCTTCTGATCGAATTGAATCCGATTTTAGAGGAATTATCCACTTGTGCTGTAGCTTTCCATTTTGACGCTGCTTTTCTTTTCCCTTTCAAGTTCATCTCTGCAGTCATTTTTATGGCGCTGCTTTTGGCCTGTGCCCGTTATGCATCACAGACTTCAATGCCGAAGGACGAGGCAGAAAAAAGTTCATAAAAGTCTGACCGTCCGATCTGTCAACATTCATTTCTGACCGTATCTGGGCTTTAGATCTACCAGTAGTAATCTTAAAGCAGAACTTTTAGTATATATAGATTTAGTAATATAATATATGAGTTCAATAATATTGTAGATTGGCTCAAAAATGCATACTATATTTATAATTTTTTAAATATTAAAGGCAGAATTTAATTTTAAAATCTTAATATCAATAACTATTTCAATATTACTACTAATTGCAATAAAGAACATATCACTGTGCCGAGGAATCTGTGATTACATCTCGTAGTGCGTCACCCATTCACTTTAGCAAAGTTCAACTTCATCTTGGTCAACGTGAATTGTCAAAATATATCACAGGCTCCTACTAAGTTGACCTAATTGTACTCTTCTTTTCACAAAGGCTAGAGCCTATGCAGGGACCAACCCCCAGCTAGGGTTTCAAGAATGTAGCTCATGAAGTTTGAAGACAAGAAGGAATCACATTGACTTAAAAGAGCATGAACCCAAAAAAAAAATCAGATTAAAAGTAAACTTATTTAAAAAATTAATGCTGATACATTAGTAAAAATAAAGCATATAAAGAAAATTCAATGAGTGAAGAAGCATGTTGCGTTGCCATACATCCTTGTTCTTCACCGTGCACTCACTACCAAATCATTTGTAGAATGGGATACATCATTCATTCATTTTATCAAAGTCAAACTCATCTTGGTCAACCTAAATTGTCAAAAAAATATCAGAGATCTACTGAAAAGTTGACCAAATTGTACTTTTTTTTTTCTTCTCTGAAAGGCTAAAGCCTAAGACCTGTTCATTTGGGAGAAAAATAAGAAGAAGAGAAAGAAATAATACTTTTCTCCTAATTTATGGGAGAGACTGATTTAGAGGGAAAAAGAAATACTTTTCTCCCCTCGTTCCTCTTGGCCAGCTCGCCTCCAAGCTCGAAGCCTCGCCGCTCGCCCACTTCCCTCGCCGTCGCAGCCCACTTCCCTCTCCCCCTCGCTGTCCATTTCCCTCTCCATCTCTCTCCCTCCTGCCTCCCCGAAGTCCCCACTTCCCTCTCTCTCTCTTGAAGCTTGATAGGGTTCCTGCAAGCGCACGGGTCTATCGAAGTAGTAAAAATATCGATCTCATAGGGACTAATGGGCAAGTACCGATAGATCTCAAAATTGCCAGCTAGACGACGTCGAAGTTGGTGAAGTTTAAGTGTAGAACTAACTTAATAAACAAGAACGTAAATAGAAGAATTGCACGAAAGAAATTTGATGAAGAAATGTATAAAGATATAGGTTCACCGCTTTGACTTCTTACAGCTGAATAATCAAACTCTACTGTCGTAATCCTATCTAGTTCATGGGATTCAACTACTCGACGTGCGGGTGGCTCCCTCCAATAGCCTCGTCCATTCCCACGGACTAGGCTACCGGTCTAATCCGTATAGTTCTGACGTTCAGTCGGACTTGTGGTCTCCCTAACATGTCTAAGGCCCTGGTATCTTCAAGGCGAGTACAGGTTAACAAAAGGGATCCTCCCTGAGAATTCCTGATTTACAAACCTCCCCCACAGAGTACCTAGCTCAAGCGCGCCCTTTCGAGCAGTGCAGGCAAGGAGCACCGAAATAATCCAACATGCTGGCGTACTTTTGGTTTGCCAAACTCGTCTAAGATCCAAATACTCACGCTAAGGGAGTACAGTTCGGCAAGGGGATTTCCCCGAGCCCTCATTTACAAACCACGCTCAAGAAAATAAAAGGCTCAAACGTTCCTTTTCGAGCAACATAGGCAAGGTGTACAAACGGAATAGATAAATCCTCAACCAAATACTTCCAATGCGCGGTCGAACTTTTGGTCACTCCGACACGTCTAGGACCCTCATAATCCCCTTGAGTGAGTACAGTTCCGTAAGCGGGTTTTTCCCCTAGGATTACTGATTTACAAACCTCACTTCGGCGAATAATGGCTCAAGCATCCCCTTTCAGGTAATGCAGGCGAAGAGCACACATACGGTTAAGTAAGGAACTATGGCATTTAGGGTAAGATTATTACAACTAGTAAATCATTAAAGGGTTACCCCAAATCCTGATTCAAGAGTTAGCCTACAATGTTCATGACAATAACGTAAACAATATTCTCAAACATAAACATCACACACAACAGTAGATTTTGTGCAGGAGTTGGAAAAGAAGGGTAGATCATGCAATATCCTACGAAGATTATACAATTAACGTAGCAGATTGAATGAAGCTTAAAGATCTTTCCTTACAAGCTTGATCCAGAGGTGTTCTACGCAAGAAGATTTTCAGTATTTGCAGGTGCGCAGCCCTCTTTCCTGGTATGGCTTCCTTCTCCAAGGAGCAACACTTCTCCCCCGTGCGAACTCTCTTCTCCCCTTGGAATGAGAGGTTTTTTATCTCCCTCTCCACTTGGTTTTTCTCCTCTTCCCTATGCTCTGCCAAAGCTGTTGTAGCCGCTACCATTTTTCCAGCAAGAAAAGTCTTCGCCAGCCTCCTCCCATCTTCTGCAAAACTTCAGCCGCCCTTATCTCTACAAAATCATGATTTCGTGGCAGATTTCTCCTCCTAAAGGCTGCTCCATGCCCCTTTGTCAACGGGGGAGAAAGGTCCTAGTTGCCCCCTTGCATTACCTTAGGTTAAGTTGAAGAAACCAAGGTTGAAATCGCGGTTTCGAAACAGGCGGGTCCATGATCACGGGCATGAATTTGGTCGTGACCCGGTCGTGATTTCCAATTACAGCTTCAAATGTAGAGATGAGTCACGGGCATGATTCTGATCGTGACCCAGTCGTGATTTCCAACAAAGGCTCTAATGGATCTAAAAATTTCCAGTTAGGATCATCTTGAATTAGGAAGAGTCACTCTGCTCCCAAAAGTCCCAAAATTCATCCTCTTTATGGTCGTTTGATCCTGAAAATATGAAAAATACCAAAAGAGGTATAAATTCCATATATGTATAACATTTAAGGCAATAATGGGACAAAAAACCCAGAAATAGAGATGATTCTGATGGTAAAATCATACTTGAAATGCTATATAAATTTGTGTCAACAGAATACCCATGACTTAAATGTTTGCTTGTCCTCAAGCAAAATGAAATGAAATTCCATGAGGGTGCTAGTTGTTCGACAAAAATTATACTCTGCAATGATCTATAAATGCTAAGACAAAATCTAATCACAGGATGCACAAATCACTGTAGACTTTAAAGATATCAAGATGAAAAGCAAAGTATCTAGGTCAGATCTATGGACAACAGATGTACGATAATTTGGATAATAATAGTCCCTTACCACATGAAGCATTAATCCACTATAGCACCCAAAAGGTAAACCCTAAGGTAATAGTAAGGTCTTGCTCATAACCTTGGTACCACCGCTTTCTTTCCCTTCTGCAGTGCCAAGCCGTAGTTTCGATACCACTCCTTCTTTTCTTTTATTTTGATTTGCAGTCCCAAGTCACAACTTCGGTACCACTGCCCCTTCTTTTCTTTCACTTTCTTTTACCTTTAGCGGCAGTGCCAAGTTGTAACTTCGGTACCACTTCTCTTTTTCTTTTCCTCTTTTCTTTCTCTTTTTTTTGTTTGGCAATGCCAAGTTGTGACTTCGATACCACTGCCTTTTGTTTTCCTCTTTTCTTTTTCTCTATTTCTTGTATGATACCAAGTTAGAGGAGCTTGAACCAAAACCAATACCGAGAGTTACCAAGAGTGGTAAGTGTGTCAAGTGGTTTGGTCTATAATCATCCAAACAAATAGTACTCAAGTTGGGACACAAATGCTTTCTAGATGCAAAGCTTATCAAAGTTCAATCCTTAAGTGTCCTGTGCATAAGGAATCAAGTGACTAGATGAGTTGATTAGCATAAAAGATGCTCTTAAGGTAGTGTGGGAGTATAAATCAATCATAGATTAAATGAATCAATCATGAATAGTATAAATCAATCAAGAATGAGATATCTTTAGGTCATGAAAAATTTCAGCTAGAATTTCATGGGTTTGGAAAAATCCACAAGCAGCACATCATAAAAGTGACTAGGCCTGTCAGCAAAGTGTGAAGACATAATAGAAACACATCATGAAAGTGTCCTTGCAAAGTTTTGAAATATCATGAAAGTATCACATCATAAAAAGAAGTCATGAAGTGCAACATGTTTAAAACGTTCATCATGTTTAGCATGTAAAGTTCTCATAGGGTTGGTACACAACCATATATCAGCAACACACATCCGTGGCAGAATAGCTTATCACAATAGTACATACAGCAACACGTCATAAAAGCATAAAAGTATCAAATGACCCTACCAAAATTTGTAAATTTCCCCCAAAGCAAAAGGTTGCATCGTCCTCGATGCATATAGCATAGATAAGTATCAAAAAGGATGGGGAAGACTTCCTAAAGTGTAGCTCCACTCGCTGCACTCCGTCGGGTCATCATCGTCATCATCAACCGCATCGGAGGAGTCGGAGACATGAATGGTATCGTCGACGTCTTCATCTTCATCCCGTGGTGGTGGTGGTGCCATATTGCAGTGTAGGAAGATCTCAATTGATTTTACCATCTCCACTAGAGTCGCAAGCTGCTTTCCCTGGTTTATCTACTCCTGACGAAGAAGATGGAGCATGTCATCTGTAGAGGGTCTAGCTGTAGTTCGGGGCTGTCCGCTAATGGAAAAACTGGGGTCGACATCAAGTGGCACGGTGTGGTCCTCTGGTGCTATGGGTTAAGGGTGAATGTGCTAGTTGGCGCTATCACGAATATCAGTCCGCGAAGAGTTTGGGAGGGGCATGGTAACAATGGTAGCTGCGAAGGTGAGGTGGTAGATGTTGCCGTGCCGAATAATCATCTTCATCGAAAGAAGAAGCTCCAGGTCCAAGCGTCGGCTGCCCACTACTTCCGACTAGCCATAGGGATTATGCCCCAATGATAATGTAATCGTAGTGATCATCCCACCAATACAGATATTGCCCTTTGATGCATGGGCGACACGGAGAAACTGACAGGCAAGGTGATACCCGGTGTTGATCTGGAAGTGATGCAAAAGTCCCCACAAATAGAGTAGTTCTGGCTGGCGAACAATTCCATCGCCATCCCTCCAAAGATCGAGTGCGCTAGCAAAAGATGTGCATACCTAATGCATGGGTTCGAAATAGTGGAAGCTCTTGCATTTCGCGGCGAGTAAGTAGCCATAGATGAAATACAACGCCAAAAGATGCCTTCATTGAAGTTAGGCGGACCGAGTCTAGACGCGTATGCTGGGAAGCCGAATGTATCATTCAAATCGGCGATAGTAAGTCGATATTCATTGTTGGCAAGTCAGAAGGTGATTAAGCCGGAATCTGTTTCCAGGGCTAAGACCTTGACTTCTACTGAGCTAAGAAATTCCATGGTTAAGGGTATGTAGGTTGGATGAGCGTACTGGAGAAAGCGACCCCTACCAAACTATCTGAACATCCAAAGAAGATTATTGAAGATTCCCAGTGTAGCCAGAGAGGGTGGGTCGATGTACCGTGTATTGATGATGCGCCGGTTAGAGAGCACCTGATATCGTGCCACCTGGTGATTGTCTCTCATCTGAATCTCTGGCGGCGTAGCTTGTTGTTGCTGTGGCTCTGGTCATGGACTAGTAGCTCCTACCGGACGCTTGCCAGTGTTCTTCCTTCGTGGCGGCATGGCTACTTGAGCAGCGAGTCAAAGATGCCAAAGAACAGTCGTTGAAGAAAACGGGATGCGCAGCGAGAAAAGGAATGAAAACTTGGAGGTGAGAGCTCGCCGAAGTCAATCGGAGTAGTCACTGGAGAGTCGGTGGTCGGCGGCGAAGCAAGCTGTAGTGACAGGTGGGGTACACAGTGGGGTTGGTGTGATGTACGGAAAGAAAATCGGGAACCCTAGCTAAAGAGAATCGGGCGAAGCTTAAGTGTTTAAGCTTAACGGGTTGGTTGGCTAGCGGACCCGTTAAGCTTGTCTAGACCCGCTTAAGAAGTTCCTTGCCAAAAGCGTCTTCTGGGAAATCACAGTCAAGATTTTTGTCAGGACCCAGTCGTGATCTTCTCGTAGATTTTTGGCACTAGTTTCCATGACTGTGACTTGAATCATTGGGCAACCGTGGTGTTCTCATCAAATTTGTGCACATTCTATCTTCTGGGAATTCTGCCCATGATTTTCATCATGACCTGCCTGTGATTGCTTCTGTAAGGTTGCACGCAAATTTTACGACCGTGCCCATAGTTACGGCTCTACTGTAATTTTCTCTGCGAATAAGTCTTTATTTTGCCTCTTCAAAAAATCTCGGTCACGACTTTCAGCATACCCCGGTCATGATTTCCTCATGTAATTTCTTTGTTGCTAATTACGGCCGTGGCTTCAGTCGTCTCCCTACTGTAATCCTCTCAGCAAAATTTCTGATGATGGATTGAGTGATAATCACGGCTGAGATTTTTGTTAGGACCCGCCCGTGATTTTAGGAAAATAAGCAAAAAAAACGTCTGCCTTTACTGCATCAGTTTGCGATACTCCTATGTCAATCAAAATCAAGAAAAAGCATCAATAATCATAGCTAAATAGATAGGAACATACCAAAGCTAATACAACCAACAGTACAAGTAATGAAAGGGGCACAACAAGGCCCTTATATCACTTCCAACTATTAAGAATTGAGTGCCAACGCTGGAGATAAACAAGTAAACAGCATATGAGTGCGTATAGGCCCCCAATAGAATGGATTAAACCCAATTAATGCTGGTATAGTTTGCATCATTCTCGTTGAGTGCCCCATTGTCAAGGACTTCCACACCAACCTCAATATCAGTATCTGGCGCTAGTATTTGGAGTTCGGTGTTCAGCATCAACATAGTGTACGTGTATTATCTGCAAGATTACCATCAACGTCAATCATCAAAGTCATGAGGTAGAGTAGAATAGGAATAGTTATGAGGGGGAAAATCAAACTTATAGTAGAAAAAACTAGAATGCTCTAAAATAGGTTTCATATTTCCTAGTGTCATTTTGATATATAATAGAAGTATGGGATCACTAAGGATTTAGCCCAATCATCAACAAAAATCCTCAAAATATGTAAACTAAACTAAGCTACATAAACATGAAAGCAAGAAAGAAATGTGCTAAAAGTAAATTTAACTAGAGTAAGATGCTTGTGTTGTCTCCCAAGAAGCGCTGATTTAATGGTCCATCAGGTTGACCATAGTCGGTGTCATTCCGGTGAAAGAGGATCAGCAAGGAGCAGTACAGGCTCCTCTGGTATTGGTTCATGGGGAACATAGTGCTTAAGTCGCTGTCCATTTACTTTGAATGTGCCGATTGAATCACCGAACATGTCCATAGCATCGTAAGGGTAGACCTTGTGTACTACATATGGTCCCGTCCATTTAGTTCACAATTTACCAGGGAAGAGCCTAATTCTAGAGTTGAACAAGAGTACCATATCTCCTTCGTGAAATTCCCTTCTTATGATTCTTCGATCGTGCCACCTTTTAGTTCATTCCTTATAAATCTCGGCGTTCTCATAGGCGTCTTGTCAAAACTTATTGAGTTCATTGAGTTGAAGTTTTCTGGCTTTACCAGCTTGTTTCTCTTCAAAATTCAATTGTCGTATTGCCCAAAAGGCTTTGTGTTCAATCTCTATGGGTAAGTGGCATGATTTACCATATATCAACTGGTATGGAGACATACTGATTGGAGTTTTGAATACTGTATGGTATGCCCATAGAGTATCGTCTAGTTTGAGTGACCAGTCCGTACGAGTACGCGATACGGTTTTCTCAAGAATGTGTTTTATCTCCCGGTTTGATATCTCCACTTGGCCACTAATTTAAGGGTGATAAGAAGTGGCCACTTTATGTGTTACTCTATATCTTCTGAGAAGTGATTCAAAGCTTCGCTCGATGAAGTGAGATCCTCCATCGCTTATTACAATGTGGGGTGTTCCAAATCACGGAAATATCAATTTCTTGAAAAATCTAGTAACTACCTTGGAGTCATTCGTTAGTGCAACCAAGGCTTCGACCCATTTGGAGACATAATCAACTCCGACCAAAATGAATATGTTACCACAGGAGGGTGGAAATGGTCCCATAAAGTCGATACCCTATACGTCAAAAATCTTGATCTCAAGGATGTTATTAAGAGGCATCTCATTTCTTCGCGATATTCCTCTCATCCTTTGGCAGCGATCACAAGATTGTACGTAGTTCCTTGCGTCCTTGAATAGGGTTGGCCAAAGGAATCCACACTAGAGAACCTTATATGAGGTTTTCGCTCCATTACAATGCCCTCCATAAGAAGAAGAATGATATTGGAACAAGACATCCAAAATTTCTTCTTCTAGTAAGCATCTCCGAATGATACAGTCGGCACAACGCTTGAACAAGAGTGGCTTGTCCCAATAATAGTATTTTGCATCCGACATAAACTTCTTCTGTTGTTGGTATGTGAGATTCAGAGGCATAATACTGGCTGCCAAAAAATTTACCAGATCGGCAAACCAACGTGTCTTTATTGTGGTGATGGCTAGCAGATCTTCGTCCAGGAATGCATCGTATATCTCTTCTTCCAAACTGCTCTCGGAAGTGAATGTCAGCAGGGATAGATGGTCTGCTACTAAATTGTCTGCTCCCTTCTTATCCTTGATCTGAATATCGAATTCTCGAAACAGCAGTATCCACCTGATCAGTCATGCATCCTTCTTTGTCATAAGATACTGAATCTCCGCATGATTTGTATAAACAATAACACACGAGTCAATTAAATACGATTGAAACTTGTCAAATGCAAAAACTATAGCTAAGAGTTCTTTTTTCGTCGTGGTGTAATTGCTTTGTGCTCCATTAAGCGTTCGACTGGCGTAATAAATAGCATGTGTTCGGTTGTCTTTTCGTTGCCCTAATACGGCTCCTACCGCATAGTCGCTGGCATCGCACATAACCTCGAAGGGTAGCGACCAATCCAGAAGTTGCATTATGGGGGCTGAAATCAACATGCGCTTTAGCGGCTGAAACGCATCCATGCAATTCTGGTCAAAAATAAATGGGACATCTTTAGGAAGTAAAGATGTTAAAGGTCTGGCAATTTTAGAAAAATTCTCCATGAATCGTCTATAAAAGCCTGCATGTCCTAAGAAACTTCTTATTCCTTTGACAGAGTTTGGAGGCGGCATTCTCTCCATCACATCGATTTTTGCTTTGTCGACTTCAATACCGCGCTCCGATATCAAATGACCAAGAACGATCTCTTCTTCGACCATAAAGTGACCTTTCTCCCAATTTAGCACCAGGTTTGTTTCTTCACAACGCTGTAAAACATGGGTTAGATTAGATAAACAAGAATCAAAACTAGATGCGTATATCGAAAAGTCATTCATAAAGACGTCCATGATGTCTTCAATAAAATCTGAGAATATCGCCATCATGCACCGCTGGACGGTAGCTGGCGCATTACATAAACCAAATGGCATACGCCAATAAGCGAAAGTGCCGAAGGGACATGTGAATGTGGTTTTCTCTTGGTTGTCGGGATGTATCGGTATTTGGAAAAATCCTGAGTAACCATCCAAGAAACAAAAATAAGAGTTAGTGGCTAATCTCTCAAGCATTTGATTAATAAAAGGGAGAGGAAAATGGTCCTTGCGGGTGGCTTTGTTCAGTTTCCGATAGTCGATACACATCGCCACCCGGTAATGGTTCTTTGCGGTATCAATTCATTGTCTTTGTTCCTTACTACCGTTATTCCTCCTTTCTTCGGTACCACGTGTACTGGACTTACCCATTGGCTATCCGAAATAGGGTAGATAACCTCTGCATCCAATAATTTCAGAATCTTCTTTTTAACTACCTTTTTCAGGTTCGGATTCAATCGTCTCTCATATTCAATAGTTGGTTTGCTGCCCTCTTCAAGGTATATCCTATGCATGCAAAAAGAAGGGTTAATTCCTTTTATATCTTCCAAAGTATAGCCAAGTACCTTCTTATGTTTCCGAAGTCTATCAAGAAGAAGGCTCGTTTGTTCTGAATCGAGGTGGGCAACTATAATAACAGGGTAAGTAGAATTCTCACCTAAAAATTCATACCTGAGGTTGCTCAGTAAAGATTTGAGCTCTAAGCCAGCTCGCTCGCTAACCTCAGATTTCGGTGCTGGTAATTTCTCAAGTTTTTTCTATAGCCGGCTCAACTTCAGTGTTCAAGTCGAGAATCTGGGCATAAGCATGAACTTCTTCCCCCTGCTCTTCGTCATAGTCGTCCATCAGGCACACCTCGAGGGGGTCGACGTTTGTCCAAGGGATGTGGGTCAATTCCTACTCATCGTCAAGGATTCTAATATTATGGCAAGAGTCTGCAAAAAGAGGTTTCTTCAGACTTTCGATTATATCAAATTCAATCGTTTCCTCACCTATGTGCAGTGTCAACTTCTCATTCTTAACATCAATTATAGCCCTAGCAGTTGCCAAGAATGGTCTGCTCAGTATTATAGGAAGCTTGGAATCTTCCTCTATCTTAAGTACAATGAAATCAGCTAGAATAAAAAATTTACCGACCTTTATTGGCACGTCTTCTAGAATTCCTACCGGATGTCGTACGGAACGATTGGCCAATTGCAAAGAGATATTTGTCGGCTTTAAGTCTCCAATATCCAGTATCTTGCAAAGAGAGAGTAGCATCAAACTTACACTGGCACCATGATCGCACAAAGCACGGTCGAAGGGCATGTTTTCGATTAGACATTGGATGGTAAAGCTGCCTGAGTCCTTCAACTTTGGCGGCAACTTATTTTGGATGATTACGCTGCATTCCTCAGTTAACGCCACTATGCCGTGTTCTTCCATTTTTATTTTATTAGATAAGATTTCTTTAAAAAATTTAACATAGGATGGCATTTGTGATAAAGCATCAATAAATGGTATATTAATATACAGTTTCTTTAAAACCTCCAAAAATTTACTGAATTGCCGATCAAGTTTTGCTTGTGCCAACCTTTGGGGGAATGGGATGGGTGGTTTGTAAGGTGGTGGTGGAACATAAACTGGTTCACTTTCCTTCACTTGTGGTTCACTCTCAACAATGGGTTCCTCAGATTCTAGAGTTTTAGTCCCACTCTCACAATGGTCATCCTTAGGCATTTCTGGTTCTTCAAGCTGTTTACCACTGTGCGTGGTAATGGCATTACAGTGCTCTCTAGGGTTTGTTTCTGGTTGTCCAAGCAATTTGCCCGGTGGTCTAGTAGATGTGCTGGCCTGCTGGGCAATCTAGCTTTCTAGTATCTTTTGGTGTGTGGTTAAGCCCTTGATTGCGTCCAGGATACTTTCTATTGCCATTGTTTGTGTTGACACAAAGTTGTCAAAGTGTGACTCTAAGGTTTGCTCTTGCGGTATCGTGTTGGTATTCAGTTGGGGCGACTGGTTGAATTGCTTAGGCTGATATCCGACATTGGGTGGGTGAAATCCAGGAGGTTGCCTATAGTTTCATGGTTGGGCTACGTTGTTATTTCTATAGGAAAAGTTGGGGTGATTCTTCCACCCAAGGTTGTAGGTGTTTGAAAAAGGATTGTTTTGGACTCTCGAGTTAAAGTTACCTATAGCATTCATTAAAGCGGGTGGGGGGTCTTGGGATACCATATTCCCTAATTGACAGGTGTTAGAAAGATGACCTTCAACTCCACAAACTTCACACATAGAGGAATTAAAAGCATTAGGATACATGTTCATAGAGTTAAGTTTATGAGATAATGAATCTACTTTTTGCAGCAAGAGAACTAAGAGTGTCGAGTTCATACTTACTGGCTTGCCATGATGAAGTACCTCTCTCATCCGACCATTGGTAATGATTGAGCACCATCTCTTCAATCAGATTGTAGGCGTCATCAATTGCTTTGTTCATCAAAGCTCCTCTAGCGGCTGCATTAACAGTAAGATGAGTGTTATAAAGTACACCATTATAAAAGGTGTGCACCAGTACCCATTTCTCGAAGCCATGGTGAGGACACATTCGTTGCAATTCCTTGAAGCGGTCTCATGCCTCGTATAATGATTCATCTTCTTTTTGAGAGAAATTGGTAATCTGGTTTCTCAGTTGTGCGATTTTGCTCGGAGGAAAATACTTTGCAAAGAAAGCATGTGAGAGTTGTTCCCATGTGGTAATAGATCCAGATGGTAAATAATGTAACCAAGCTCGTGCCCTGTCTCTAAGTAAGAATGGAAAAAGTTGAAGTCTCAAAGTGTCAGTAGTCACACCATTCATTTTAAGAGTGTCACAATATTCAAGAAAAACAGATAAATGCATATTCGGATCTTCAGTTGAGGATCCGCCAAATTAGTTTTGCTATAACATTGATAGAAGCAACAGTTTTATCTCAAAATTGTTCACCTCTATCGGTGGATGTGCAATGCTGGAATGAAATCCTTGGACATTGGGTGCGGCGAAGTCTCGGAATGACTTGTTACCGTCCATGATTAATGTTTGCAAAGCCTTTTCGAGCTGAAGTTTTTGAAGTTTTATGCGACGCCGGAACGTTCTTTCAATTTCCGAATCAAGCGGTATTGCGGGTTCCGGTCAATGAGTTCTATGGATAAACTAAAGTCTAACAAGACGAGTAACTCGTTAAATCAAGAAAGGTGTAAAATGAAATAAAAGAAAGTATACTAATATAGAATTAAGCTAAAAGTGTCTAGTCTAGTAACTTCTAAATCTTATCAATATTGCCGAAATTAGTCCCCGGCAATGGCACCAAAACCTTAATAGGGGTTCCCACAAGCGCACGGGTCTATCGAAGTAGTAAAAATATCGATCCCATAAAGACTAATGGGCAAGTACCGACAGATCTCAAAATTACCAGCTAGACGACGTCGAAGTTGGTGAAGTTTAAATGTTGAACTAACATAATGAACATGAACGTAAACAGAGGAATTGCACAAGAGAAATTTGATGGAGAAATGTATTAGGATATGGGTTCACCGCTTTGACTCCTTACAACTGAATAATCAAACTCCACTGCTGTAATCCTATCTAGTTCGAGGGATTCAGCCACCCGACGTGCGGGTGGCACCCTCCAATAGCCTCATCCATTCCCACGGATTGGGCTACTGGTATAATCCATAGGGTTCTGGCGTTCAGTCGGACTTGTGGTCTCCCTAACACGTCTAAGGCCCTGGTATCTTCAAGGTGAGTACAGGTTAACAAAAGGGGTCCTCCCTAAGAATTCCTGATTTACAAACCTCCCCCATGGAGTACCTGGCTCAAGTGCGCCCTTTCGAGCAGTGCAGGCAAGGAGCACTGAAATAATCCAACATGCTGGCACACTTTTGGTTTGCCAAACTCATCTAAGATCCAAATACTCATGTCAAGGGAGTACAGTTCGGCAAGGGGATTTCCCCGAGCCCCTGATTTACAAACCATGCTCAAGAAAATAAAAGGCTCAAACGTTCCCTTTTGGGCAACATAGGCAAGGTGTACAAATGGACTAGATAAACCCTCAACCGAATGCTTCCGATGCGCGGTCGGACTTTTGGTCTCTCCGATGCGTCTAGGGCCCTCATAATCCCCTTGAGTGAGTACAGTTTCGCAAGCGAGTTTTCCCCCTAGGATTACTGATTTACAAACCTCACTTCGGCGATTAAAGGCTCAAGCATCCCTTTTCAGGTAATGTAGGCGAAGAACACACATACGATTAAGTAAGGAACTAAGGCATTTGGGGTAAGATTATTACAACTAGTAAGTCATCAAAGGGTTACCCCAAATCATGATTCAAGAGTTAGCCTACAATGTTCATGACAATAACGTAGACAATATTCTCAAGTATAAACGTCACACACAACAGTAGATTTTGTGCAGGAGTTGGAAAAGAAGGGTAGATCATGCAATATCCTGCAAAGATTATACAATTAACGTAGCAGAGTGAATGAAGCTTAAAGATCTTTCCTTACAAGCTTGATCCTCAGGTGTTCTACGCAAGAAGATTTTCAGTATTTGCAGGTGCGCAACCCTCTTTCCTGGTGTGGCTTCCTCCTCCAAGGTGTAGCACTTCTCCCACGTGTGAACTATTTTCTCCCCTTGGAATGAGAGGTTTTTTATCTCCCTCGCCACTTGGTTTTTCTCCTCTTCCCTATGCTCTGCCAAAGCTGTTACAGCCGCTGCCATTTTTCCAGCAAGAAAAGTCTTCGCCAGCCTCCTCCCATGTCCTGCAAAACTCCAGCCGCCCTTATCTCCACGAAATCATGATTTCATGGCAGATTTCTCCTTCTAAAGGCTGCTCCACGCCCCTTTGTTAATGGGGAAAAAGGTCCTAGTTGCCCCCTTGCATTACCTTAGGTTAAGCTGAAGAAACTAGAGTTGAAATCGCGGTTTCGAAACAGGCAGGTCCGCGATCACAGGCGTGAATTTGGTCGTGACCTGGTCGTGATTTCTAGTTGCAGCTTCAAACGCAGAGATGAGTCACAGACATGATTCTGATCATGACTCGGTCGTGATTTCCAATAAAGGCTCCAATGGATTTAAAAACTTCCAGTTATGATCATCTTGAATTAGGAAGAGTCCCTCTGGTCCCAAAAGTCCCAAAATTCATCCTCTTTGTGGTCGTTTTGTCCTGAATATGTGAAAAATACCAAAAGAGATGTAGATTCCATAGATGTATAACATTTATGGAAATAATGGGACAGAAAACCCAGAAATAGAGATGATTCTAGTGGAAAATCAACAAAGCTGCGAGCCTCCCTTCGTCGTGAGTGCGAGCGCCTTCGTGGCGAGTGCAACGAGTGTGAGCGCCGGCTAGGAGGGCCGCCCCATCCCATCCTCCTGCCTCCCCGCACCTCGTTGCCCTCCTCTTGCCTCCTTGAGTAGTTGCAAGCACCAGCAGCTGCCTTCACTGCGAGTGCCTCACACCACCCAAAGCCTGGCTTGAGGGAGCCCATCACGCAGCCCAAAGCCTAGCTTCGCGCTTGTGAGCCTTCGCCCCTGCCTTCGCGCTGCCCCGCTGTTGCTTGTCGCGAGCTCGTCAGTCTTCGCTGTTGCCCCATTGTTGCCTACCGCCAGCTGCCACGAGCCCCCTACCTTCGCCGCTGCCCTGCGAGCCCTCCCCATGAGCTCGCCCAGCCTTAGCGAAGGTCGTCTCCCTCAGCGAAGCTGCCTCGTCGTCGTTGCGGGTCCATCTCCCTTAGCGTGCCCACTAGCCACCGCTCTCCATCTCCCATGCATTGTCGCCCTCCTCTCACCTCCCCGAGCTCACCTCTCTCTCGTCGTGTGCACGAGCGCGAGCGTGAGCGCCTCGTTGCCTGATGCCCTTGCTGCCCTGCCCAACCTGTTTGATGCTGCTCCCAGTCCCATCTCACTTGGCAACCTCACCTTGCTAAAGAACCTCTACCTGGCAAACAGTAACCTCAAGGGGGAGATCCCGACGTCGCTCGGTCGGCTCTCACCGCTCATCAACCTCGACCTTCGTCGTGAGCATGAGCATCGACCGCCACCTTCGCCTTCGCCTTCGTGAGCACCGGTGGCCACCTTCATTGCAAGCGCCGGAGGCTGCCTTCACTGCAAGCGCCGGCGGTTGCCTTCGCCCAAGCGCCTCTGTTGCTGCAAACACTTATTGATCTCTTCTAATCGTGGTCACGTGAGTTTAATTTCTTCTCCCCTAATTTTCTTCCTTCCCTCATTTCTCTTCTCTTGTTTTTTTTCCCTTCTAATAAAACACAGCCTAAACAAAACTAATTATTCAGACTGAAAGAAAACTTTGACTCTTTGAGAACATATGAGGAAACAAAAACTGATTAATCTGACTAGTCTGACAAAGAGTTTGCTGAAAGTTTACAAGAACTTTAACTTCAAGAACATGAACAAACAAAAAGTACTGATTAATCAAAAGTAAAACAAAGAAGCCAGAAAAGACATCCCTTGCTAAAGAGATGACAGCTAGGAATGAGCTAATAAGAACAATCTACCACCACCTACCATATCAAATGCTTACCCCCCACAATCCCAATCTAAAAGTAGTGAATAAATTCTCTCCTTCCATTCATCATCATCCTCTCTCAATCCATTGCCGGTGGCAGCCATGAACGCCTGCTCAAAGAAACTGCTCTCATGCCTCCTCCTCGTTCTCTTCCTTCTCCTTCATGTACATACTTCAAAAGCTCTCATTTAGTCTACTGCCAAGTAAATTCTGATCAGTCATCTTTTTCTTTGCTCCAAATGCAGGTTGTAGCAGAAGCATCCATGGATAAGGCTCTCACAAAAGTAAGCTTTCTTTCTTTTTCTTTTGACATTCAATTGTATATATAGAAGCTGGGAACCGCTGACTTGTTTCATGTCACCTACTTAGGGAGGATACGTTCGTGGCAAATCCAAGATCAGTAAGTAAATCTTTGCTTAGATTTTGTTTATTCTAAAGGTCAACGCTGACACATGCACACAATAACACACCTGCATCTGAGGAGCCGCCATTCCTGCAGTAGTTGACTTGAGCTAACTTGTGAACTAATCTTGGCAGATTGTAACTTTGCATGCACCATGAGGTGCAAGAAAGCTTCAAGAAAGAACGTTTGCAGTCGAGCTTGCAGCTCATGCTGTCTCCGGTGCCAGTGCGTTCCTCCGGGCACCTACGGCAACAAGGATCTGTGCCCTTGCTATGCCAGCCTCAGAACTCATGGGCATAAACCTAAATGCCCATGAAGTCGTCTATGCCTATGCACAATAAAAAATATCTTGTTCGATTTCGATCGATCATCGTATGTGATTTTGTATCTTCTATTTTAATCGAATGATCGGAATAAATTTCTACTAGATTTGATGGCTCAAGCTTGGACTTTTGTATCGAACTTATGTACCTTGAGTAGAGAAGATTTTTTGTATGATTATTGAACTTATGTATTTGATAGTCAATTCCATGTACACAGTTCACTTAGGGGGAAAAATTTTTGCAGCGGGGCACGCTAAAACTTGTGGAAGAGTGCGCCAATCTTTCTACACTAATCTTGGCGTAGGTGTAAAAATTTTCCTAAGGCATTTTCGTATAACAAATCTTAAATATCGTATAACATCAATATAATATCGTATAACAGATTATAAATATTGTATAACATCAACATAATATCGTATCTATTTTCATATAACACCTTTATAATACCTAAATATCGTATAAGTATACTGTTAAGATAAAGTTATATTGAAATTTGATACGTTATACGAAAATATTAAGGTTTTATATGATATTATATTGATATTATACGATATTCAAGATCTGTTATACGATATTATGTTAACATTATACGATATTTAGGATCTGTTATACGATATTATATTGATGTTATACGATATTTAGAATCTGTTATACGAAAATGCCTTTGGAAAAATTCTTGTACCTACATCAAGATTTGTGCAATACAGATTAGGGCACTCCGCTATAAAAACTTGCAGAAGGGTGCCCCACTGCAAAAACGTAGCCCACTTAGGGTGTGAGAGTGGTAAAAGTTCGAGATATAGTATGAAACTTATTGTCTTGATATCATTGTTTGAAATGTCCATGAAATATAGTGATGATTACACAAATTAATTAAATTTTGACTTAAATAAGTGAAAAAAAACCCTATAATGTGATCACTTGGTCCATCAATTTCTAATATCAATTCTATGACCAGATATAGAAGATTATGTTAAATAAAAAATAATATTTATGCAATCAATTACTAATTTACTTGGAGGAAAAAGGGAAGGAAAGAAAAAAAAATCATGCATTTCCTTTGTTTCCTTCAAGGGAAAGAAAGCAAAATGAGAAAAAAAAAAATAGGTCACTTTTTCCTTGAAATTGATTCCGCCCAAATTAGGTAGAAAAGAGAAAGGGAAAGTAACAACATGGAAAAGCAGCATTTGCGGCGTCTGACCTCATTTTCGCTCTAATTTTGACATGCGACTTCATAATTTTCTCGGGAACTATGCTATAGCTTTAAAACTTGCAAAATTCATCATTTTATACTATTTTATCTATATTTTCATAAAAACCAAGAAAAGTAAAGATTTCATACCAAAAAAAGTAAAAAAATTAAAAATTAATATAAAATCATAAAATTAAGCCTAAATATCATATAAAATACAGGCAAACATATAATGTAAAAACACTCATCAAAGTGCTCGTCATGTTCACCTGCTTAATGCAAAAGCCCTCATGATGTTTAGTCGACAGTTATCAACAACAATTAGGGCAAACTTCTTTAAAGTGTCTGACTCAATGTGACCAAATAGGGTATAAGACATAACTTGCATTTTGCCATTCAACCAACATCTCATGTATACATATAGGGGAATAATATATATAGAGGAAAAATTTTACCATACATGTCCAATTGATAGGATACTTGTCTACATAGAGGGGAAATCTTTTTCTTAAAAAAAATGCCATTTTAAAATGCCCTATTAATTAGTTGAAAGAAGAACATGTCTTAGAGACAATAACATCTATAGAATATTATTTTTATTTTGTCTCATCATAAAATAGAAATAATTAAGTCTCTATAACAAAATTAAAAGATCCCATATAGTTTGAGATATTTCAGCCATTAATTTATTTCTTATTTGATTGTTTTAATTAGGCTAAATTTATGTTTGTGTGTATATATAGGCCCGGCCCATAATAATTGTATTACAACAGTTAGGAATCCCATAAGCATAATGATGGGTCCAACCCCATCATAGAATCCATGTTCAATGATCTCCCTTTTGAGATTGTTGTCCTACTTCCCACTACCTTGTAGGCTAGCTTATAATCATCTGTGCTCAACTATAATGGCCATCACTCTATGTAAAAACTACTTGCTAGACAACACCCACATGAAGCTTGTAGTTGGGCCTTGAATTCGTCACAATTCATGCATGTCTCAGAGATGCACTATCATTTAGATGTTAGGCATGTGCTTGCATCTAACTTTGACCCTTGTGACATGCTGGTCTATAGTCGAGTTAAGTTGTATGTCACTCCTTTGGTCTATCCCATTGATTGTTGTGTTGTAGAGTCAGGTAAATAGGATTGCTCAACCAATTGAATCCTACTGAATCGATTAAATCTGAACTCATCCCAATACAGGTTCGATCCACCTAGTTGACTAACAAAACTCAACTAAATTCACTACGACTATCTAGCTGGGCCACCAAAATTTGACAGTGTGCACTGTTGGATCAAGTAGTTAAAATTTCAATTGATTTTATTAAATTGTTTTTATTTTTTCATGTGTTGTTCGAACACCTTTTCGTCTACTCTCATTGTTGGGTATGATTGTGGGCAAGCTCGTTGTTTATCATTCCTCTAATTTCATCTTATTGCACGTGGATTGACTTCCAAATCCTCATTTACCCCATGCATGCATATTTGGTGAGATCAACATAGTAGCTCAAGTAGGAATAATCTAAGAGGGCATAAGTCATCACTCAGCGATTGACAATTGCGATTGATAATTGTTGGCCGCTCCATGGTTGGTCCCTGATTTTAACATAAAGCTCATATTTTGGGATAAAATGAAAATTGGGATGATAACATATTTGATAGACAATGATTAACCAAAACAATAATTGAAAACTCAAATCACAAGGCCTACTATTGTAGATAATATGATAAATCTTGAAAATGGAAAAAGAGATTCTAAGCAAAAAAAATCAAAAATGTGCTAAAAATTTATAAATAAAAACCAAAAAATTGACATTGAGTTGCATGCATATGATTATGCTGAATATTATTGTATTTTGTTCATCAAACTTATTTATTCTTCTTTTCTTTGTTAAGATAGTTCTCAAATAACTTATGAGTTCTAAGCATACAAGTAAATGAGTGATATTAAAGTTTATCACTCAAAAGTGTTAAGGTCCCAAATCAGCACAAACACTAGGTTTTGGAATTTACTAAGCAAACTACTTATATTTTTTGGTAAGATAAAATGTAAAGACAATTAATTGCTAAGTTAAGAGGCAACGTTTTTATAGTGTTTCATTAACAATAATCAAATTGTTGAATATGAAATAACCATACATAGAAATAAGATACATTTTTAATACCAGTAGACATACCAGTGGGACGAGGACTAAGCTAGTGCTATAGTAGTATTAATGTATATGTATGTATATACACATATATAAATATATACATACACATTAATGCACTAATATGGTTAGTACCAAGGTTTAAAAAACTAGTACAAGATATTGAACTAGTCCATGCTCAGATCAATATTGAACTAGTCTAGGTTTTCGGGAATTATAATTTTGGTACAATGTGCTAGATTGACACTAATAATCCAATAGAGCAATTAGCATTAGCCTACGATTTGTGAGTTCCAAATCATCATTATTATTATTATTATTATTATTATTATTATTATTCTCATTCCTCTAATTTCATCTTATTGCATGTGGATTGACTTCCAAATCCTCATTTACCCATGCATACATATTTGGTGAAAGATCAACATAGTAGCTCAAGTAGGAATGATCTAAGAGGGCATAAGTCATCACTCAGCGATTGGCAATTGCAATTGATAGTTGTTGGCAGCTCCATGGTTGGTCCTGGATTTTTACAAAGCCCAATTCGGAGTCACTCCGAATAGAAAAACAGTTATTTGCATTTCAACTCGGTGCACTCTAGTAGGCTAGCCCAATAGATCCGATCCAGTTGAACAATTCTAGCCCAATAAACTAGCTTGCTTCAGCCCAACCCAATAATCTAACCTATCATTTCAACCACATTAGTGTTTTAGATTTAGCCCAACCCAAATTTAATTTGGCAATCCTTGTATGATTATTATTATAATATGATCCTACTTAGAAATTACAAATTTCGTACACTTATAGATATCTCATTTATCTCCACAAGTGTGGGGAATTATAAGCTTGAACTTTAATGCTTTTAGATGAGCATGTAAAATTTTAGAATGGTGAATAATTATATAAAATGTTATGAATAATTATTGAATATGACACATTATTTATCACAAAAAACACAAACACAAACGATATAAAAAAAAAATTTCAAGTATAATTCACGCCACAACTCAATTGTATTCAAATCATTGTAATGGAAAAAAGTAAAAGAAAAAAAATAAGAGAAATTAACATATTCCGGAGCAAAATTCATTGGCATTAAGGCCACTGATTTAGTCCAATAACCAATAAAAAAAAGCAGACGAGAAAACAACATATTATGAACCAGTAACTGTTTTCTCATTCATGTACTAAAATCCATTCATTAGTTCCCTTCCCAGACCTTGCCAAAAACCCAATCGACCATAAATCACTTTCACCACAACCATTGATGCACACATTGTGTTTTAGAACACGAATTACATATCATTACACAAATATTAACCAAAATAAGTTCACAGGCATCATGGTCATACAAGGCACTTCAAACCTATAAACAATAGCTAGAAGAAAGCAACACTACAAGTATTGTTTCCCAACTGTTGGATGAGAAACGACGTCCAACACAAGCATTCTGAATCACCATTCTCTCTCTAGGTTTCCCAACTGTTGGATGAGAAACTGAGATGGCTTATAGGGAATTTGCCATTTGAGCAGCTTCAGAAGATGGAGGCATTCCATCACTAGATTGGGATCAAGAGGGGGCCCAAACACCTCGATCAGGTCTGCCTTTATTCCTAGTTCTCTTTTCATGTTTTTCATTAACTGTATTGTTTACAACAACCTTATCATTTGTGTTTTTTTTTATCGTCACCATCTGAAACTGATGCAAATGAGGAGTTACGAGGGATGCGATCTTTAACATGCAAGCTTGCATTGGGATGGGATGCACTTATATATGACTGACGCTACGGACTTCTTTTGAGAGTATGCTTTTGATATATCTTTCACTTGATTGGCTCTGTTTAGATGTAACAGTTGAAGATTTCGTTGAATGATCCAACAATATGCTGCTGTGACAAACCTCTAAAAGCCTGGCAGAAGGGTGTTAAAGGAAGTTATCATGGAAACAAGGAACATAATTTTAGAAGAAAGTTGCACCAATATAAATTACTAACATCAGGAACTTCTTTTTCCTACCCTTTCAAAAGCACAATTTTGCTCTTTCCAGATTCAACAACTCTAGAATTTTGGAAATCCAATAAATGTTAGCGATAGGAAAAAGCAAACAATTCACTCGGAATGGAATAAAAAAGGTTGAGGTTGTGATCATGGAACAATCTAAGGATGATAAAGAATTTGGACTCTGAAGTCTGAAGGCCTAAAATTATTATGGAAGCTGAAAACAGGGCAGATACGAGTGCGTATTGAATCTGAAACAATTTAGAAGATGAGTAACTAGTGCAGTGGTACATGCACAAACTAAATTATACGCAATTATGCATACACATTGAAACTCAAGCAACCATAATTATTGGTTGGTTCTCGAATGCCAAAGCAAAAAGAAAAATATGACAACTAGCAAGAAAAATTGAAAAATAAGCAAATTTAAGTATGAAAAATAAGCACGTCACTGTGGAGCTTTCCAACATCTCAGACAAGGATATGGGTGCAATTATTAATTTTCTATATATCATGTGAGAACATGGATTGGCATATCTTCCCTTTTAGAATATAATACGCTCAGTAAAAATTGAAATTCATACTAAACAGATTCTTCCACTTCAGTTCATCTTTTTGGTTGACTACTATTAATTGTCAGCTGAAATGAAGGCGTAAATTGCACTAGTCTTCACAGAGTAAACTTGAGTTAGAAGTTTTAACTTTCTTGATTGTGAAATCACTAACTTGATGTTTCCAGTAGTGGGGGACAATATGAGAGTTGCATGAAAGGTGACAAAAAAATAACAGATTACTCAATGATGCCATTGCAATATCATTATGATTTTTACCATGACTTTACCTTATAATTCGTATCTACTATCATATATGTAACCACAATATTAGGTATTTATATATTATATATTATCCCGGAGCACTACGTTTCACACTAATCAGGCAATGAAGTTGCCATTTTCAGTCACGTTGAAAGCAACAACATCCACCACCTCTCCCACTCTCAGCAATACCCAGATACATCTATCTCCCACTCTCTTCCTTTGGTATCTGCCTCCTAAAACTTGCAACTAGCTGGTTCTATAACTCAATTGCAGATCCCTACAACTTATTCTTGGTGCATTCTTTTCATGTTGCCAGGTTGCTTCACTCCTTGTTTATCTCCATCTTGTTAGCACATGATGAGTATATATCCTGCATGCAGCTCCAATTTCAAAATTTCCAACGTCTATAAATTTCTCTCTTAGACGCGTTAGTCTACCAAATAACACTTCTTATTTGTATACCCCTCTTTTCATTCAAATAATACTCCTACTATCGCACACATCGTTAGTGCATGGAAATACAAATAAATTTCAATTACTTGTATGTCTCTCCTCTGGCACGAACAACCATTAGTCCTCTGCTGCACGAAGACTAACACAGAGTTTATGCATGCATGGACAAATGCCTCTAATCATTTATGCGTCTGCCTTGTTTCTCTCATGCATGCATGGATAAAATTTGTCTCAGTGTAGAGGCACCATTCTTTTGCAACTTATACATTAATCTCAAGGTGGCAAAGATGGTAAACATGAAAGACTTCCCCTGTGACAATGTCACCAAAAAAAATAAATAGAAAATGGTCACTTTGTACTTTTAAGGTATTCAAAGTTAGATAAAAAAAAATGGGAAAAGGAAAGGAGAAAAGATATACTAACTAGTTCTATATTCCACATACACATAATATTGTTTATTGACCAAGTCAACCAAACCAAATTAAAGTTCCATAACCTTTGCAACAAAGCAATATCTTAGAACTTGAACTACCAATAGAAACTACTGAAGCTCATTTGCTAACTTTACCACTACCAAATAACCTTTGCAGCAAAGCAATATCTTCAAATGTAGCATGCTTTATTTCAAACATTAGCAATGCAGACAAGCAGAGAAAGGAAGAAAGGTGCACAGAGTAACATAATATTCACTAGAGGCTTAACACTCTTATTAGCAAGCAACTAATTTCATCATCTATTAAAAAACATCTTAAACTTGAAGAAAATCAAAATAATAAAATTGAATAAATAGGAATGTCATTTTGAATGTCAATGGGGCCTGTCACCCTACGACTACAGTTTGAATGGCATAAGTTTATAAGGAATCTAAGTACTTCTCACTCAGTGAGAAAACATTGTCTCAAAGTTCCCTTGTTAATGTTAAAATAGAACAATGAGTAACAATCATCTTAACTACCATAATCTTGAACAAAGAACTGTAACCTATAAAATGTGATACCTGGGCACCACTCTTAGCTGCTCTTTTACTCCAAACATAATCCATCAAGGGTGTTATGATGGGTGTCTCCTTTGCAGCACCTATAAAAGAAATTAACAGTATAGATATTATCTCTTTCAATATCTCTGTTGATGTATATATCAATTAGACAACTAGCACTATTGAGGATGAAGTTGATGTGTAACTAAATACTACAACTAACCAGCTCTTTCAGCTTCTTTCCCCAAATCTCAGCACTACAAAGATGCTCCACCGGCTTGGATATAAGCACTAGAGACTCCACATGCTCAGGGTCTACTAATTCATAAAGTAACTGCTTACCAGCATGGAATAACATTTATATGTTCAGAAATGACAACTAAAACAAATAGAAAGATATACCCTTAGTCCTTAGCTGTAGTCCCTTCACAACCCTCTTTCTTTGATGCTAGCTTTGGAACTTGGTGAGGAGTATACTCTACAAGAACCTTAAATTGACCACCTGTATATTGTTATGCAAGAATCCATCATATAAATGCATATTATTGGAATATACAAAATAAAATCGTAGTGGTTCTTCCAATGGATCACAACTGACACATAAGATACCTAGTTAATTGTTCATGCTTAATTGTTCAAGCATGAAGTATAATTTCAAAACTTACCTAACTAGAAATGTGCAGCTATGTCCATGCATTGCATGAGCAAGCAGAAGTACCTTGCATGTGGAAAAACATGTCAAACAAAATGTTGCTCTAAACTTGTTGAGTTACAACCTAACAGTGGGAGGCAACAAAAACTAATGTTTAGCAAAAAACGAATGTAAATTACCCTTCTCGTTGACAAATATGTGCCCATCAAATAACTTCACAAAGCCGACCACATCTTCTACGGTCTTAAAGTTAAGGTATACTTGAGAATTTCTCGTCTTTAAGGGTGCACAAGTTAAAGATAGATAATAACTATTGTAGTATGTCAGACAAAAAAAAAAGAAACCAAAACTCATAAAATATAATTGCACAATGGCATTTCTCATCAAAAAATTGATTAGACAGGTAAAATTAGCATTAAGCAACAACTACTCCGGCATCAATACATGGATCTTTTCAAGTAAACACATATTTGCTTATACTAACTTCATCTATATCTTTTAGTATTTCAAGTAAACTCTAAGGTTTTAATGTATCCCTGTATAACATCCTTTGGTCTCCTATGAAAATGTCTATACCATCTTACTTATTTTATCTCAATATATCTTATTGTAGTGGTAACATTTAATTGTATATGAAGCCTGTCATTTATATTCCATCAGCTTGCACATTAAATTTTTATATCCTTTCTAAGCTACAATATGCTTATGTAAACCAACTTTACGAACTGGTCAATAATTAATTTTTCAAGCATACAACTCAAAAATATTTTGATTCACAAACCATAATCTTAGAACTATTTTTTTTACGCAACCCATTCAGCTTTATTCAAATAATTTCTTGTTCAAACTCCACTTCCTAATGAATAATTGGCTTTAAGTCCATGTTGTGTAGGCAAGTGAAGAAATTTTATTTTGGGATAAAATGAAAATTGGGATGATAACATATTTGATAGACAATGATTAACCAAAACAATAATTGAAAACTCAAATCACAAGGCCTACTATTTTAGATAATATGATAAATCTTGAAAATGGAAAAAGAGATTCTAAGCAAAAAATCAAAAATGTGCTAAAAATTTATAAATAAAAACCAAAAAATTGACATTGCAGTTGCATGCTTATGATTATGCTGAATATTATTGTATTTTGTTCATCAAACTTATTTATTCTTCTGTACTTTGTTAAGATAATTCTCAAATAACTTATGAGTTCTAAGCATACAAGTAAAGGAGTGATATTAAAGTTTATCACTCAAAAGTGTAAGGTCCCAAATCAGCACAAACACTAGGTTTTGGAATTTACTAAGCAAAGTACTTATTTTTTTGGTAAGATAAAATGTAAAGACAATTAATTGCTAGGTTAAGAGGCAACATTTTTATAGTGTGTCATTAACAACAATCAAATTGTTGAATATGAAATAACCATACATAGAAATAAGATACATTTTTAATACCAGTACACATACCAGCGGGACAAGGACTAAGCTAGTGCTATAGTAGTATTAATGTATATGTATGTATATATACATACACATTAATGCACTAATATGGTCAGTACCAAGGTTTAAAAAACTAGTACAAGATATTGAACTAGTCCATGCTCAGATCAGTATTGAACTAGTCTAGGTTTTCGTGAATTATAATTTTGGTACAATGTGCTAGGTTGACACTAATAGTCCAATAGAGCCACTAGCACTAGCCTTACGACTTTGTGATTTCTTGGACAAATAGAACATGGATAATAAGTAGCAATAACTAGTACTAGATTCTTCGGTTTGTACTATAGGTTTACAATTGTCCTTGTCCAAATCAATTGTATTATCACGTTAGTGACTATGAATTTTAAAATAGTTTTACTTTTGACAATTTTATAATATTATTTGAACTATTTTATATTTTATTTTTAGTAATGTGATATACTTGATAGTCACTTAGGTGATAATGCTTTAAAGCACTCATGTTATATTGGTTTAATATATCATTCACTTGTTAGATTTTTTTTGGCATGCTAATTCTTTGTCACTAAGTATGACTTAATATTTCACATATGTAATCGTTACCTACATACTACAAAACAAAAAAAAAAGAGGCAAAATCCATAGACATGTGCACCAAGTTCATTAAACTTGGCACTTGCCATTTTGAAGAAATCAACAAACATCCAACCAATTCACCAATTTCCAATACGTCAAAATATGATTTGTTTTGAGTTTTAGCTGATATTGGTAGATTTTAGGGGATAAAAGCTGAAATCATAGGTCCTAATGAGGCCTAATCTACTCCAAATGATTTCCAGTTAATCAATTAATTGATCTTACCAATGGAACACAATCATGCTTAGTTATTATTGACCTGTCTAACCAATTAGCTATGCAGCAAGTTGTGCTTGATGCCTATAAAAGTTTACGGAACACCTTGGCACCTAGCTTAACTAGGTTATGTAGTCAGCCAATTTAACACCTACTAATAACATAGCACTACTATCAATCTCAAAACGTATGTTTATGCACAAATGTATGAGACTTGTTCCCAAATAATGAATTGATTAGAAATCTACAACTTGTGCTTCAAACAATTAATAAAAGTGGTTGAGAGTGATGATAATAGAAATAGAAGTATAGATTTAATTTCTTTGCCAATATATTTGAGATAGTCTTGAGTATAAAATGCACGGTAGTGAAAGTATAAAGTGAGGCACATTCTTTCGTAGAAATGAGATAGATATGATTCATTGAATTGATGATGTCCAAATAACTCTCATGGAGCTTTTCTTATGTAATTTAGAAGATCATTTTTGGAATGTCCTAATGTTTTATGGTATAATTCATATATGAGCATCAAGGATGGGAGTTATTCTCAAATTTGAGTGGAGATATTTTAAAGGCAATTCATAATTGTGTTTTCATCGGAGAATATAGAAGTTAGATGGTAATGTGTAGAGACAGTGTAATTGGAAATTCATTTTTCATGATAGAAAATTTTTCGATTGAATTATAAATTTCATTACAATATGTTTATCCAGTTCTATTGGTGGGTGGTTTTATGAGCTATGTATCTCTCCCTTTCCAAAACACTAATGGTATCTTGAACCATATATCTTCTACCCAGGTTAAAGGGAGATCAAGTTCTGAAACCAAAATCATATATTTTCTATTTAGTAGGGCACTAGTTTTTAAATTATGATGAAAAAGATAGACGATTCATATAGACATAGAATTAAAAAAAAAAATAGCTAAGGGAAGAGTTTACTCAAGTTAAGCAATTTTTTTAATCAAATCTAGCCATGATTATATGGATGCAGAAATTTCTCTATGTAAATGTCCACCACAAAGGGTGGGATGTCATCAGGGGCAAGTGATTGACAAGGATCAAAGGGAAGTGCATCTCCAAAGTAGCTTAAGCAACACAAGTCACTTTATACAACATATTTATTATTTCTATTAGTAATAGGATTAGAAGTAGTATTAGCATTATTATTATTATTATTATTATTATTATTGATATTTGAGTATTTTCTTATATGAAGATCAATTAGAAAATTTTATTTAAAAATTTTTTAATTGATTTTCTTTTTTTTTTTAGTCACCAAGATACCTTTTCTTTTATTACCTCATTATTAGGTACGATAGTGGGCAAACTCGGTCCTCATCATTCCTCTAATTTCATCATGTTGCATCTGTGAATCGACCTCTAAATTCTCATTTAACCATGCAGGCATGCTTGCCCAAAATTCAAAATAGCAGCTCAAATAGGGATGATCCAAGAGGGCATCACTCATGCTGATTCTCTTCGAAGGAGTAAATACAAGCATTTTATGTAGTAGATCTATAGCCCAAGGATCGGCAGTCGGGTAAAGCCGTGCAAATGGAATGGGAGGAGTGGGAGGGAAGTAAGTCTTAATGTACTCCCTGGTGTTAGGGTCATCAATTAAGTCCAAATCAGCTTGGCTTAAGCTGCCAATCACTCGAAAAATATGCTTGAGCTGATCCTGAACGCTCGATCCTTGAAAGATGGGCTTGCGCCCAAGTAGCTCAGCCAAAATACAACCGACGGACCAGACATCAACGGCGGTGCCGTAAGAATTAGAATTAAGCAATAATTCTGGAGCCAAGTAGCAGGGCGTACCAACATAACGTGCACTCATGGTTTGTGCAAGACGACGAGCCATACCCAAGTCACAGATTTTTAGCTGGCTATTGGCATTAACCAAAAGATTTCCGGGCTTCAGATCCCTGTGGATGACGTTGGCGGAGTGCATGTATTTGACGCCAAGAACCAACTGCAACACCAAACGAGAAGCAAATCAGAATGTAATTCTTTAGAGATGACTTAATAATAAAAATTGCTGCAAGCAATAATACCTGAAAGAAAAGATAGTGGATTTTGTGAGCCGTAAGAGGCTGAGACGAGTTGATAATTGCACATAAGTCGGTGTCCATGAGTTCAAAAACGAGGTAGACTTCGTTGAATGATGTGTGAGAGGGCAGCATGATATCCTTGAGGACAATAATGTTCTTATGAGACAGAATACGGAGCAGCTTCATCTCGCGCAAGGTCCTGATTGCGACCATTTGGCTTGAGAAGACATTGCTTATCTTTTTTATGGCCACCATTTCGTTGGATTCTCGATTGGAGGCCGAGCAGACGGCGCCGTAACCCCCTCTCCCCAGGCCCCTGATGATCTGGTATTTTGTGTCAATCTCGAATACAGTGTTCCAAATTGTGTAGCAATGCGTTTCTGTCTTTTTCTCTGTCTCTTTCTCAGGATCTGTCTTCTTGTGTAGCCATCTCGTGAAATCAAATTGTGTAGCCATCTCGTGAAATCAAAAAAACACACAGCAGAGAAAAGAAGAACGAATGAAAGAAAAGAGGAGATGAAGAGGATTCTTACGTTGCGGCCGTCTACAATATGCTCCGCCGCAGATTATCAGGAGCGTTCTTGCCGGAGCGAGCGAGCGGGGGTTTGAGAAAACAAAAGACGAACGTTGTTAAAAGACGCGCTGCCGGCGTCGTGCGGCGTTTTAGGGCAGGGCGTGAGCGAGCGGGTCTGCTGCTCGCGGGTGAAGGCGCGAGCGGGTCGGGCAGACGTGCGATTTTTTCCGGGTTTGCGGGCGCACATTTGAAGCGGATCCGATTTTGGATCCGTTATTATCAGTTTCGGATTCATTTCTTTAGCGGATCTGGTTTTGATAGATCCTGATTTTGGCTCTAGTTGTTGGGTTGGATTTGGGCCAAATTTGGGCTTGGGTCTGGGTCTAGCGCCTAGGCCTGGCTTGCTAGGTTTGGGCCGAGGTTATTCCCTCTACTTTGTTATGTACAAAAGTAATGCTACTGTGTACAGAAATATGCTATTGTGCTATTTTTTTGCTGTTTGGGTCTGGTTTGGGCCTAACCAGCTTTTAATTCCATTTATGTTGTTTTAGTGTTTGATTTATTATCACAAATATTTGATAGAATTTTTTTTGAAAGTTACAAAATTGTTCATAACATTTCTTGGAAGCAATTCTAATATAAGGTGTTCGGCATAAGTTGTTTATTTTGTATTATGTTAAATATCGCTATATTTGTACATAAATGCCTTTAGAATTATGGAACCTTTTGCATTGTTAATTGTGTTGGTATTGCTATTGAAAAATAAACTTCACCCATAATTCTTGAAAAATGTTTTACAACAATATATATTCATTTTGAATTATATGTATGTCATAAATATATGTCTTACCATAATTATTAAAACAAAAAAAACACATAGCAATTAGTTGTCACATTTTTTAGAGAGAAGAGAAGAATGAAAGAAAGAAAGAGGAGATGAAGGGGATTCTTATTGGGCCCTAACCTCAAACACATAGCAATTAGTTGTCACATTTTTTGGAGAGAAGAGAATAATGAAAGAAAGAAAGAAAGAGGAAATGAAGGGGATTCTTATTGGGCCCTAGACAAAGGGAGAAAAACAAAGGAAGAAGAAGAGGACGACTTACGTTGCTCAACGTCGCTACAATATGTTCCGTCCTGTTCTGTTCATCGAATGATTTGAATGCCGTAGATTCTCTGGAGGGTTTCGCCGCCGGGCGCTAGAAAATGGCGTCCATAAGAAAATAATGGGAAGAAAATCAATTTTAAAGACTTGTACATAATATCAGGAAGCAACAAATAACCTAATAAAAGAATTGCTACCTACAACCAATTCGACAAGCAGCCCTGAAGGTTGCCTTCGCATAACTCCTAGAAACCACTATTCAAAGCAAACAAAAGCCACACAAGAACATGGTGGAAAGAAACCTACAGCTACAGTTACCTCTGGCGGCAACAACACCAAGATTGACAAGATCAATGGAAGAAATAAAAACCAAGAGGAAAATGAACGAAAAACTTCACCCTTGATATAAAGAGAAATATACGAAAGCTCACCAAGATTCCAACTGATATAAAGAGATCGTAAACCTAAACGACACCTCCACCACGTCGGAGTGGCATACTGGCGGCGCAGTGAGGCGAGCATTGTGCGGCGGTAGACGGGAGATGAAAAGGGCAGGAAATGGACAAAGCTAGGGGAGTTTGTGGCAGAGAGTCGAGGGCACCAAACAGGAAAACCGTCATGTTTCTGTTGTTCAAGCCCGTCGAGACTTCGAGTTCGCTACAGCAGGTGAACCAGACTGAGTCGACACAAACCGGAAAAAACCATCTTGTACCGGATCATATTGTTCAAATTAGGCGCTAAGAAAACCAACTACAATTACATAGCTACCTCCATATTCTTCCCTTTGTAGAGTCGGATTGCCATCATCGTTTAGGATCCATTTACCTTTATCAATGAGACACAATTAACAAGGAACAAGTACAATGGCTTCTAAGATAGAGTATGCACCAATGGTGAAAATTTTAGGATTTCTCAAATTTAATTTTACGTGTTAATATGCAGACGTGCAATCAGTGGTAAATTCATAAGTTATAACTATACATGTTAATATATGACTATTATGAGTCATATACATTAATATAATACTATTATGAGTTATATGCAGACGTGCAATCAGTGGTGAATTCATGTCAATCTATGCTTCTACATATTTTCCTTTTATCTTGACAAATTAGGTGACAAATTTTCCCAATTTCTTAAGCTAATAAGGACCCAAATAATATATTTCTTCATAAATTAGGTTTATGATCTAATAATTCCCTACTTATGCTTAATTGATCCATGGGCTTAGAACCCTTCATAAAGGTGGGTCAGTAAAGAAAAGATACAAAGAAAAAAAAATAGTAAATAAATAATTGAGTTGAGTTGCTCTAGTATGGACTACCTCTCTTCCTCATAATCAGCCAATGAGTCTCTAAGGGCCTATTTGGCCCCGCAGAAATAACTTTCATAGCTGTGCTGAACTATACTGTACTGAACTTTGCTATGTTGTGATATTGTATAAACTGTTTGGTAAATAATTTTTTAACTACTGTTATTTGCTGTCATAATTTAAAGCTGTTTGGTAAACTTTTTACTATTGTTGCTGTCAAATAGCAAAATGACCAAGCAGTATATATATATATATATTATTTAAAAATTTACTAAATTTATTTTAGAATAATATTATAAATAAATAATATTTCTAATAATTGTATTAAGAGAATTCTATAATCATATCAAAGTTTTAAATATACACTAGATACTAGAATACACCCACAAACAAAAAAAAGTCACAATGTCTCTTTGACCCCTCATCTCTTATGCTATTACATGTATCATTCATTCCTCCTTTCCATCAAAGCATGAGCTATTTCATTTCGTAGATCATCCATCTCCCTTGAACCACTTCTTGATGGCCCCTCATCTGTCTGATAGTTTGCTCTATCATTTAAAACATCAGCAGGAAAATAATTATGATTGTCTTGTAACAAGGCAAATGCAGGATTGGTCTCAGATTTTCTAAGAAAATTATGCAAAACAATAGTCAAAATAACAATATCCCTTTGCTTTCCAAATGAGAATGATGGCATGTTCCACAAGATTTTAGATCTTACTTTTCAAATACCAATACTATGCTCAATACAACCTCGAAGCAATGAATGAGCTCGGTTAAAGTGTTCTTGCATCCCTACCGGTGGTCCACCACGCTGAAAATCAGGAAGATGATATCGTGCTCCTCCCTTATATGGCGTGAGATATCCTTTCACTTGAGCATAACCAGCATCGACTAAATAATATATGCCTATAAGAATGTATTGTAACTAATATGTTAATCACATATTTATGACCAAAAGAATTATATTAAATTCAAAATATGTAAGAGACAAATACAATTACCAGGTGGTGGTTTCAGAAAATTCATATTTGGATGAGTGATGACATAAATCAAAATATGTAAGAGACAAATACAATTACCTGTGTTTATTAGAGAATTTTGATGATGGGGTAAGAAAAAAATTTCCAATCAGGAAAATCATTTGTAGATCTAAGATGGTGCTTACAAGGTCCAAAGCAAGTGCCCAGGTTGAAAGGGCTAATGTTGCGGCCCACATGCTTGAATATGAAAATACTAAAAGCTAAGGCTGGAGATGGAAGCTGCTAAACTGCGTGCTTCAGAATCAGCAGTAAATTGCCGAGAAGCTTCAAGAAGGGAGATAATGAATATGAAAATGTTTCAATCATGGGAGAAACAACAAGTCCTGTTTCAAGATGAGCTTGCAATAGAAAAGCATTTGATGTGTCATCTGCAACAACTACATGAATCTAATTATTTTCTAGATCTATAAAGATACAAAAGTGGAGAAATTTTAAGACAAAAAAAACAATGATCTATGATTAATAGCTGGTGAATAAATGTTGTTCAACACATTTATCAAATCTTGACTCATCCATCTGTAGATAGTTTCAGCTGGTTTATTGCTATACAATTTTCTTACTACCCATAAGAAATTTTTCTTGGAAGGATGATTTCCAAGAATTAATACTGATAATCATGGTTTTAGGTATGAATCCTTAATAGGCAGTATGATAAAATCATATCAGTTTAGTATGCGCTGCCCTGTGCTAGTACATTTATATGCTAGTAGTTGATAAAAAGAAAATTTGCGTAAGATGGTATTAGCTCCACGAGTCATCCAAGAAGCAAGAGGTTGCTGAAACTGTCAAGAAAGCATAGATTTTAGAGATACATAAGTTGATAAAGAGAAATGTCCACTGGAAGGTTTAACATCGGCATTGCATGAAATGTCCACTTAAGCCAGAGAAAACCAAGAGAGGCTTTTAGCAAAGCAATCTGAAGATGCTAAGACACAGATTGAGCAACTCAATTCAGAACTAAAGTACACCAAAGAGAGATATAGGATCTTGCTTAACGAAACAAGATATGAAATTGCATGCCTCAAGAAAACTGCTGAGATGTGTAGATGTGTAAAGTGCTATGAAATTACTTATTATCATGCCTTAGGGTTTGTACCGGGTAGTGAAATGGGGAGAAAATTTGTACCAGGCCTTGATGAAAGAGAAGATGAAGCTTCCACAGAGAAGATGAAGAAGCTTGCACAGAGAAGATGAAGCTGTTGTCCAAACTGCAATGAAGAAGAAGACTTTCGGGGAAGAAGACTGCCGCTGCAAATGCGCCCCCACTACCACCACCACTATCTGCTATGCCACCATCCGTAGGTTCCCAAAGCTTCTCGAGAGGGACAAGAAGGTTGATCTCTAGATGAAAACACAGTGAAGAATTCTTCGGGGAAGAAGACTTTCGTGGAAGAAGCTGAAAAAGTAGCTGCGAAGCTAGAATATACGAAGCTAAAAAAGCTTCATTTTGCTGCTTCTGCAGCTTTTAACTTTTTTCAGCTTTTTTTACTATAGCTTCACATTACCAAACACTTCATTGTTCAGCTTTCTACACCAAAGCTGCTGTGAAGCAGTGCTAAAAAGGCCCTAAGATTACTTAGAAGCTTTGTGGTGCCTTGATCTATCCCTGAACTTGGCACATCATCGGTAGGAGTTTTTTGGTTGCTTTTATCAGGTTCATAGGCAAGTTCATCTCTTTCATTAGACTCATAAGAGAGGTCATCACTGTCTTCAACACTTGAAGAAGATGCTTCAATGCTACCATTGTATGTATGCTTTGTCATGCTGCTCTCCTTGGCTTGGTAACAAATAATTTTTTTTCTGTACTTCTGAAGTTCTTTCTTCATCTCTTGTCTCTCCTTCTCCTTCTTCATCATCAATTCATTCATAAGATGCAAGGCTTCCTGGTCATACTCTGATTGTTCTTCCATCATCAGGTGGTAGTGCAGTAGGCGTGGCCAAGGCGTCTAGGTCGGCTCAATGGTCAAGTCGTGTGGGAGCTCCGACCAATTGGGCAATGCCGCGTGGTGCGAGATGAGCCGGTGATGCTTCGACTCTCAGAGGCATGCAGCTAGTCATGACAAGCAAGGTCGGCGGCATCTTTGGACAGAGGGACGATGCCCCAGGCTGCAACGGCAGTAGGTGAAGCCAGCACGCGGATGCTGATGCTCGACGCCACCTATCCACTGGGGGGGGGGGGGGGGGGGGGGAGCATACATGGCTGTGCCCTATCCACTGTCGTATGCCGCACTCCCTTCACTCACATCTCTAGCGATGTCTAGGGCCCTCCGATGAACTTCAACGGTGAAGTTCGGCATATTCTAATGGTGTGTGGTGGGTGGTTCAAAGCGTTGAAATGTCTCCCTTCTTTATCTAATTTTTTGGCAATCAGTGACGCCTAGACAAGATCAAAGTAAAAAAAGGAAGAGAGGCTGGCTTACGTTTTGCCAGACGCTACAAAATGTGCCTTCCTATTTTCTTCATACATCGGACATTTTTAGCACTCGTCGGGTTTCTTCCTTCTTGCCTTCATGGTATGAGCCACTTAGCGATCAGCGATTGACGAATGGTGGTGCTCGAAAGGTCCCTGATTTTCATAGAGCCCAATTTGGAATCGAAATAGGAAAAATAAAATAGTTATTTGCATTTGATCCTGGCCTAGTTTAGTGGGCCGACACAGCTGATCCAACCTAGTTGATCAATTCTGCCCATTAACTCTACTTTCTTTGTTTAATCTATTTGCAAACCTGGACCTAGAGCTAGCACTAGAGGTGTGCAAAAAAACCTTGAAAGTGCTAAGGCTCAAATCAGCACAAACACTAGGCTTTAGAATTTACTAAGCAAAGTACTTATTTCTTTTGAAAAAAAAATGTAAAGATAATTAATTGTTAGGCTAAGAGACATCATTTTTATAGTGTTTCATTAACAACAATCAAATTGTTGAAGATGAAATAACCATACATAAAAATAAGATACATTTTTAATACCAGTACACATACTAGTGGGACATGGACCAAGCTAGTGCTAGAGTAGTATTAATGTATGTATGTACTCATATATAAATAAATACATACACATTAATGCACTAATATGGTCAATACCAATATTTAAAAAACTAGTCCAAGATATTGAACTAATCCATGCTCAGATCAACATGATACTGATGGCGATGGTACTGACATGCAGTACCAGTTGGTATTGGTCAGTATCAATTATATATTGAGGATTAATCATATAACTAATACAAATTATTGGATAGAGATTACAAATCTAACACTGATAGGAATGCAATGCAAGCTACTAGTCTAGGTTTTCGTGAATTATCATTTTGGTATAATATGCTAGGTTGACACTAATAGTCTAATAGAGCCTCTAGCACTAGCCTATGACTTTGTGATTTCCTAGACAAGTAGAACATGGATAATAAATAGCAATAACTAGTACTAGATTCTTCAGTTTCTTTTATAGGTTGACAATTGTCCTAGATATGTGCACCAAGTTCATTAAACTTGGCACTCTCCATTATTTGAAATCAATGTGGTGAAACCTTAGAATTTTATATAAAATCAAATTGCTTTCTTTTTGATATTTGAGTAATATTTCCTAAAAAAAATTGCTTTCTTTTTTTATATATTTGAGTAATATTTCCTAAAACTATTTAAGGCTTGCATGCTTATAATTTTTTAAGATAAACTATAATTTCAGTTGATTCAACCTATCTAGCAAATAAGATCTTATTTTGTAAGTACTTAACATCTAATCCTCATGAAATGTTATTTATTGTTTTCTTTATATTAATTGTGCAGCCGCATCATCACCTACAAGCCCGTTAGCTTGCATTCCCGTTATCCCACACGTTGTATGCAAGCCTACTCACACACTACAAGAACTGCTTGCTTAGCTTGACTGCAAGCCACACGTGCACTCTCAAGGTTCACCCATAGCCACCACTCATTGCATAGCTGCAAGCCTCACATCGGGAACTACCTACAAAGAATAGATGTTTCAATAGTGACTTGCCTACATTGTGCATGCCTACAAACCCCTAACATAGTTGTTGCTTGTAAGTGCTCTCTTGTAGCTGCACGCGAGCCTCAATGGCACACTAGCACCTACCAAATCCAAACTGTAGGGGCGACGTTATCTGGCTATGCTGAAATAGTGGGGTCGGGCAACGACTCACCATCACCTGCCTAGAGTGGCGGTTCTCAATGATGAAATTAGGGCACAAGCCCTCTTTGTTTTGCTAGAGCCAATTATGGCAGAAACCCTTTCCTCACCTTTAGCCGATGCCTAGGGCATAAGCCCTAGTTGTGTTCCACTAATTTGGGCTAAAGTGCTCATCACGTTCACCTGATTAATGCAAAAGCCCTCATGATGTTTAGTCGACAGCTGCCAACAATAATTAGTGCAGACTTCCTTTAAAGTGTCTGACTCAATGTGACCAAATAGGTCATAAGACATAACCTGCATTCTGCCATTCAACCAACATTTCATGTATACATATAGGGGAATAATATATATAGAGGAAAAATTTTCCCATACATGTCCAATTGAACAATTCTAGCCCAATAAACTAGCTTGCTTCAACCCAACCCAATAATCTAGCCTATCATTTCAGCCACATTAGTGTTTTAGATTTAGCCCAACCCAAATTTAATTTGGCAATCCCTGTGTCACACCCAATCCACATGGCCCGTCCACATCACCAATTCTTGCCTTGCACTGTGCGCAAAATTTGAAATCAAAATCGATTTTGATTTCAGCCGCTTCATCGAATTGGTATTGACTAGGTCAACACCTCATTTCAAATGCCGAGAGCGTTCGAACAACGCCTCAACGCCTTCGGCCGAAAGCAGGGAACGCAGGCATGTTTGCCTGACGCCGGAGAAGGGAGAGTGGGTGGACAGAAGGGGCGTGCAGCAGGTTCGTCGTCGGTGAACCTCAGCCTTGTCATCGTTGCCGTCATAAGTCGTTGCCGGCGAAGAAGAAGGTGATGCGGAGCTCGCGGAACAAAAGAAGTCGCTGGAAAGATCAGAGGAGCACACCGTCGCCAGAGAAGATAGGGATATAGGGAAAATTTATCCAATTAACTCTCTTAATCAGTTAGATAAAACCCTATACAGATCTACCCTCTCAGATCTTTCCTCTCTCGCTCACGTCAATGGCAATGCTCGCCATCGCCTCATGATGTGATCCGCAAGTGCACAGATAAATCAAAGTAATAAAATATCGATCCCACAAAACCAATGGCTAAGTACTGATTCTTACTTAAAATCATTAGCTAGACTAATCTGAGAGAAAATGATCCTTACTTTTACTAAAACAGAAGAAGCAGTAAAGCAGACCTTGGTTGTAATCAATTTATGGAAAATCAAGATTTAGGGTTCACCACTCTATGTCTCATGACTTATTAAAATTAAGTTTATCTCAAGAAGGATTTGCTATGTTGAAGGGAATTCATCCGTATGTACAGATTGCCCCTTCTCAGTAGTACAATCTGGTGTTTGTCTGAATTAATCCCCTACTCTCGTGGTTATTAACTCAAGACAAACCCAATGAACTCTTGACAAATCAATAAAGTCCCTCAAGTTAATTCGAACTACTCTCGTGTTCAAATCAACTTGTTCAAATATTGTAGATCTAATGTCTCAATTCACTTCTTAGTACTTCTTGAGACATCTAAGACATGAGAATCATGACCAGTAATTATCATATGATTAATACAACAATAATTGAATCTAACAAGAGTAAATAACTTCATAAGATGGTATAAAACAAACAAGTCATGAAAACAAGAGGGCTACGCCCTTAATCCTAAATAAAAGTTTACGCTGACATGTTACACATGTTCACGTTTAAGAATTCTATGTTCCTGATTAAAAATTGGCTAAATAATACGAAAAAGACAAAGGAAGACAAGGATCAATGTTTCCTGATGAAGATCGTCGTAAACAATCCTTGAAATCGAAGCTTTTTCAATGTATAATCGCTGGTCGCCGCTCTATGCCCTGGGTCTCACCTCTTCTTCGATTTCACCTTGAAAATTTGCCAAAAAGTCCTCAAACTCAGCCCAAAGCTTCCTTAAATAGTTCCCTATCCTTGTATTAGGGTTTCCCCAAAATTTGGCTCGAAAACAGATCGAATCAGATGAGAAACGAAGTCAAATCTGAAACTAGCGGATGAAATTACGACCATAAAAATTTTCACGGGTGGCTGTGAAACACTCTATTCAATTCTGGATTTTAGAATTACGGCCATGAAATATTTCATGGCCGTGAAATATTTCACACCCTAGGCCGTGAAACTCTCTGTTGGATATCAGATATGGCCTTGATAAAAATTACGGGTATGGTCATAATTTCTTATGTATGTTCAGAAAATACGGCCGTAAAATATTTCATGGGGGGGGGCATATTTTTCTAAACATGCTCCGATTTGCTTAAAATTTTATTGGCAACTTCGTCTTGACTTGTAGAATTCATCCATGTGTTTGGATTCATCAAAATCTATCGATTTGTAGTCGTTTTCACCTGAAGTATGACAAAAACAAAGAAAGGTGAAGATTCCGAACAAACAAAAGATTGTAAGCCAAAATGAGTAAAAACATGATAGAATAGAGAGATAATTGATAGTAAAAGTATGCTAAAAATACTATATAAATGCATGTCATCAAAATCCCCAAGACTTAAACTTTTGCTTATCCTCAAGCAAATAGATAAATTAAAGAATAATGCTGAGTATGGAAAAAAAGATTTCCAAACTCATGACACAAAAGATTCTAGAGAAATAAATTGTCTTGAGAATTTAATCCTTAAGATTCACAATCCAAAACAAATAAAATTTGTAACTTGCATAATAATCAGAATCTCAATTTGATGAGTTCACGTTGTATTCAATTCAACACTATAATGTTTTTGTTTACAGGAATAGGACCTCCAAAATCTTTTTCTGTATTTATTTTTGATATTCTCTAAATTGATTACCACCTTGTTTCTGGTGACGAATTTAGAATACATCGACCACATAGTCGATGTAAAAGAACTCATATCTTTAAGCTAGCAGAGTTGTGACTGATAGCCAAAGATAGTGGAGTTAATGTCAAAATCTTTTCTTGGCATCTACCCACATAGATACATACTTTATTTCCTCTCTTTTTTTTTCTTTCTTTTTTTTTAAGACTTCAACTCACGTCTTCGGTACCACTGCCAATTTTTTGTAGTGCCAAGTAGAGGAGTCTTTTTTTTCTGGATTTTGGATTCTTTCTTCCCAACAAATAACACAATAGACCAAACATATATAAGGTTAATCAATCAATATCAATTCAGGAAAATTATACTCATCTACTCACCTTATTTGAAAAGGATGTTTCACTCTTGAATCTCATTCCTCAAACACTCTATTTACCATAATCTTATGAACAATAAGCAGAAGATCAAATATGAGGATATATATCAAGGAAATAAATTCAACACATAGAGTAATTAATCCATTCAAGCATTGGTATAAGACCATCTACAGCATAAACCATCCATATAAAATCACACATTATCATCAAAAACATTGTGCATCAGAAAGTACATATAATCTGAGTATAATCCAAAATGACAATAGCGTCCACATATGATGCTAATCAAAATACATCCAAACATGCACATGACATCATATCATAAATCAAAGAGTCAAGTCAAATACAATATCCATGAAATAAAATATCAAATAAAATATCCTCCCCTACATGAAGAATGCATCATCCTCGATACAATAAACAAGTGATAAGAGAGTAGGAGAAAAGATACTCACAACGCACTAGTTGTCCATACTATCGCCCAAACTGCTCTCCTCGCCAGAGCTGTTGTCCTCCTGGTAAATGTATCACAAAGCTCCTACACAAAATATAGATAATGATCAAAGGGGAAACTATTCTAAAAGTAACATATAAGATTCATAGCGTAACTTTCAAAAGCAAATAACTAACATATACGACTAAGAAGTGAAATAACACAAAAATAAAAACTGAGAATGTAAATGAGAGATAGTGGTTGGGTTGCCTCCCAAGAATCGCTAATTTTAACGTCGCTAGCTTGACAAAAATCAACCCTGATCAAGTAATGGCTCCTCGAATCATATCTGTATGCTTTCCTTGTTTTGTTCTTTGATCTCAGAATATACAAGGCTTATCCCAAAAATAGTGTTTTACTTTAGCTAAGAATTTCTTTCTTCCCTTATCTTCGTCAAATAATTTCAACCCTTCTTTTCTTTTTCGTCTCTTCCTCTGAATTTTCTTTATAAATAGAATTCACATTACAATCCACAAAAGTATAACCTTCAGAGTCAGAATGTTCAGCAAATAATTTATGTATATCAGTCAAAATATCATTCACAGTACTAATATTACAGCAAGATCCATTATATGATGGGTTTTTTGTAGTTTGAGAAGCCTCAAGATTTGCATTAATAATTACAAGAAAAGTAGAGTTCTCTCCAAGAAATTCATACCTGAGGTTACTTGGGAGAGTTTTAAATTCATACCTCTTTCCTCCATCATTGTCATCACCTTTGATAAAACATACTTCAAGCGGATCTTTCTCTAGCTTGGAATTAATAGTCATCGGTGAAGTGTCTTCCAAGGTTTCGACACTACAACAAGATCCTGCAAAAGAAGGCTCCTTTAGATTTTCTGTCAGATCAAAATCTATAGAATCCTCACCTATCTTAAAAGTTAGATTCCCATTTTTGACATCAATATTTGCGCCAGCAGTCGCCAAAAAGGGGCGACCTAAGATTATGGGGAGCCTAGAGTCTTCCTCCATCTCGAGGACAACAAAATCAACAGGAATAAAAAACTTACCGACTTTAATGGGCACATCCTCTAAAATACCTATCAGATGTCGTATAGAGCGGTCGGCTAACTAAAGTGAAACAGAAGTGGGGTTCAAATCTCCTATGTCCAGTTTTTTGCACACAGAGTGCGGCATCAAGCTAACACTGGCCCCTAAATCACACAAAGCACGGTCAATAGTCATGTCACCAATCAAACAAGGGATAGAAAAACTCCCTGGATCCTTAAGCTTAGGTGGCAGCTTGTTCTGGATTATAGCACTGCACTCCTCTGTAAGTGCAACCGTTCCATGTCTTCCAACTTTCTCTTGTTGGACAAAATCTCTTTCAAAAACTTGGTATATGAAGGCATCTGGGACAAAGCATCTGTGAAGGGTATGTTAATGTAAAGCTTTTTAAGTACTTCCAAAAATTTTCCAAACTGCTTATCAATTTTATCCTTTGCCAATCTCTAAGGGAAAGGTATTGGTGGTTTGTAGGGAGGTGGTGGTACATAAACTAGCTCTGGCTACCTTTCTTGCAAAGTTGTTTCTCCTTCTTTTCCCTCTTCCTCTGCAGGCTCAGAATTCTGCACCTCTGGTTCTTGCATAAAATCTGGTGCTCTAGGTTCCTCCAACTGTTTCCCACTGCGTGTAATAATGGCATTGCAGTATTCACATGGGTTTATCTCTGGTTTCCCTAGTAGTCTTCCTATGGGTCTGCTTGAAGAACTAGCCTGCTGAGTTATCTGAGTTTCCAACATCCTCTGATGAGTCTTTATAGACTCTACCTCAGAGCTGAGATTTTTGATAGACTCATTGAGATTTTCGTTCTGCTTTGTCTGCGCAGCAATAAAGTTCTCCATCATAACCTCCAAGTTTGACTTCTGGGTGCCGGAGGTTGATTATACTGTCTCGCTTGAAAATTAGGGGATTGTCGATTGTTGTTCTGGGATGCTTGGTTTTGATTCTGATTGCTCTTCCAAGAAAGGTTGGGATGGTTCCTCCAACTAGGGTTGTATGTATTCGAATATGGGTCATTTTGAGGTCTCCCATCATAGTTGCCAATCGCATTCACTTGTTTAGAGTTGCAATCCCCTTGTGTTGAGATCCCTAACTGACAATCCTCTGCACCATGTCCTGCATTTCCACAAATCTCACACGAAATAGCATTAACAGTGACAGAGTTAACATTCAAAGAGCTGATTTTATGAGTTAACAAATTAACCTTGGCGGTAAGTGAAGCGATAGCATCTAATTCATACTTACCTAACGCCTTAGCATGTGGTCCTCTCTCACTTACCCATTGACAGTGGTTCAAAGCCATGTCTTCGAATATATTAATTGCTTCTTCCGTGGTCTTTTTCATGATTGCGCCACTGGCGGCAGCGTCAATTGTCATACGAGTGTTATAGTTAAGAGCATTATAGAAGGTATGAACTAATACCCACTTCTCAAGGCCGTGATGCGGACACATCCTTTGAAGCTCCTTAAATCGTTCCCATGGCTCGTACAATGATTCTCCTTCCCTCTGAATAAAGTTCGTGATCTGGTTCCTTAGATGTGCAGTCTTACTTGGGGGAAAATATCTTGCTAGAAAAGCATTGGAAAGCTCCTCCCAAGTTGTTATGGAACCTGGCGGGTTTGAATGTAGCCATGCACGAGCCCTATCCCTAAGAGAAAAAGGAAATAGCCTGAGTCTCAAAGCATCACTAGAAACACCATTCATTTTTAAGGTATCACAGTATTCAAGAAATATTGAAAGGTGCATATTGGGGTCTTCGGAAGGTAGTCCTCCAAATTGGTTCTACTGAACCATGGATAGCAGAGAAGGCTTGATTTCGAAGTTATTCGCCTCAATGTTGGGGCAAGCGATACTAGAGTGAACCCCTTGATAGTTTGGATTTGCAGAGTCCTTAAGATTTCTCGGTTGCGGGTTTGCGTCACCCATCTTTGATTCTCTGGTCTCCTTTGCTATTTGTTTTCTCCGCAAGCAAAAAGTTCGTTCAGGTACCGGATCTTCTTCAAATAGCTTTCTAGAACACCTGGGCATAAACAATCAACCAAAGGTTATGAAGAAAATAGAAAGTATTTACTAAATACAGAACAGAAAGGAATTATAAAGAAAACAAAAGTCTAGTCTATCAATTCTTAGACTGAATCAATATTAGCGAAATTGGTCCCCGGCAACGGCGCCAAAAACATGATGTGATCCGCAAGTGCACAAATAAATTGAAGTAATAAAATATCGATCCCACAGAGACCAATGGCTAAGTACTGATTCTTACTTAAAATCGTTAGCTAGACTAATCTGAGAGAAAATGATCCTTACTTTTACTAAAACAGAAGAAGCAGTAAAGCAGACCTTGGTTGTAATCAATTTATGGAAAATCAGGATTTAGGGTTCACCACTCTATGTCTCATGACTTATTAAAATTAAGTTTATCTCAAGAAGGATTTACTATGTTGAAGGGGATTTATCCGCATGTACAGATTGCCCCTTCTCAGTAGTACAATCTAGTGTTTGTCTGAATTAATTTCCTACTCTCATGGTTATTAACTCAAGATAAACCCAATGAACTCTTGACAAATCAATAAAGTCTCTCAAGTTAATTCGAACTACTCTCGTGTTCAAATCAACTTGTTCAAATATTGTAAATCCGATGTCTCAATTCACTTCTCAGTACTTCTTGAGACATCTAAGACACGAGAATCATGGCCAGTAATTATCATGTGATTAATACAACAATAATTGAATCTAACAAGAGTAAATAACTTCATACGATGGTATAAAACAATTAAGTCATGAAAACAAGAGGGCTACACCCTTAATCCTGAATAAAAGTTTACGCTGACATGTTATGCACGTTCACGTTTAAGAATTCCATGTTCGTGATTACAAATTGGCTAAATAATACGAAAAAGACAAAGGAAGACAAGGATCAATGTTTCCTGATGAAGATCGTCACAAACAATCCTTGAAATCGAAGCTTTTTCAATGTATAATTGCCAGTCGCCACTCTATGCCCTAGATCTCGCCTCTTCTTCGATTTCGCCTTGAAAATTTGCCAAAAAGTCCTCAAACTCGACCCAAAGCTTCCTTAAATAGTTCCCCATCCTTGTATTAGAGTTTTCCCAAAATTTGGCTCGAAAATGGATCGAATCGAATGAGAAACAAAGTCAAATCTGAAACTGGCGGACGAAATTACGATCATAAAAATTTTCACGGGTGGCTGTGAAACACTCTGTTCAATTCTGGATTTTAGAATTGCGGTCGTGAAATATTTCATGGGCGGCCATGAAATATTTCATGGCCGTGAAATATTTCACACCCTAGGTCGTGAAACTCTCTGTTGGATATCTGATATGGCCTTGATGAAAATTACGAGTAGGGTCGTAATTTCTTCTGTACGTTCAAAAAAGTATGGCCGTAAAATATTTCATGAGGAGGGGGGGGCTATATTTTTCTAAATATGCTCCGATTTGCATGAAAATTTATGGGCAGCTTTGTCTTGACTTGTAGAATTCATCCATGTGCTTGGATTCATCAAAATCCATCGATTTGTAGTCGTTTTCACCTGAAATATGACAAAAGCAAAGAAAGGTGAAGATTCCGAACAAATAAAAGATTTTAAGCCAAAATGAGTAAAAACATGATAGAAAAGAGAGATAATTGATAGTAAAAGTATGCTAAAAATACTATATAAATGCATGTTATCACCTCACAGTCGCACCTCTCAACTGCTTATGCCACTTGCCGGAAGGAGACGTTCTCTGCGAGCTCTCCTCTCTACCCTTCTCCTTGGAAAGCCAGCCAACGCCAGCCTTCTTCCCATCTTTGTTGTCGCCGGATCTCACTGCGCCTTCTTTGCCGGAGTCAAAGCCGACGCCGCCGCTGAAGATCGCGTCTGCCAACCCCCCAATTGTTGATGCCGCCTGCATTGCGTGAGTTGTCAACCTCCTCACGTGTTCCGCGTCGCAAGCGTTGGGCTGAGGCATTGGATTGGGCCACCGCCCAATCCATTTCTCCTTCAGCTCAGCCCGTGAGGAAAGAGGTGTCACATTTCTCCCCCGCCGAACTTGGACGTCACCCTCGTTGTCCTCCAAGGGATCCTCCATTGCAGCCACCGTTGCGATGTATACCACCTCGTCTGACGAGGTGGTGACGGAGTTAACTCGCATCTGTGTGGAGTCCGCTGCTCTTCGCACCCCTCGCATTCTAAAAGTTGAGGCTGACAAGCAGCCTCGCTGGATGCTGGGAATCCAACAGGCTGCGTCTTCGTGGAACACTTGGACTCCTCCCATGTGTGGCATCACGCCCGGCTTAGCTTGCCGAAGTAACTCGTAGCCGAGGATGATGTCGAAGTCATCTATCCTTGCCACCCGGACGTGGTGTCGTCTGCTCCAATGACCTAGCTCCACTGGCGCGTCGTAGGAGATTCCGACCATCCGCTGCTCCGCGGTATTGGCGGTCTTCACCCGCTCCTCTGTCAGTGAAGTGAGCAGATCCAGTCATGCTGCCATCTGCTCTGACACGAATAGGTGAGTCATGCTGGTGTCAACCATCGCCTCCACCTCTACTCCACGTATCCGTATCGGAACGAAGATCAACCTCGCTCCACTCGAGATTGCCGTGGTGATCCCGCCGATCGTCATAGATCCGAGTATCAACGGATCGTTGTCTTCAACTAACTCTCGTGTCATGATTGCTGCGAGTCGCTCCCTAGTTGGGCAGTCTCTCATCATGTCGGGCCCCCTGCAAAGGAAGCAGTCAAAGACCCGGCGTCGGGGAGGTTCCTGCCATGGCTCCTCCCGCGGTTGGGGATGTAGGGGTCTCCTCTGCCTTTCTAGGGAGAGGGTCTCCGTCCGTCTGGGGCTCTCGATCTCGCCGGAGAGTTGCACTTTCAAGGGGATTTCGATTCCCTCAGTGTCGTCGTCCGCGCATCCACCAAGGCTTCGACCACCGCTGCGGCCTCTCTCTAACCTTGGGGCGCGTGCTGTCGGACCTCCGCCTCGGCCCACGGCTGAAGATGTCAGAGGAAGGTGTGGCATCGGTCCGCCTCTAACATGTCGGGGATCTGTAGCATAAGCGTCGAGTAGGCCCGGATATAATCCTAGATTGGTCCAGTATGTCGGAGCTTATCGACCTCGTCGCGTGCTTGATCCACCGAGTTCCCGGGGAGGAACTGCCACCGCAGTTCGTCTTGGAATACCTCCCAAGTCCAATGCGCAGCTTCTTGCGACGAATCAACTTTGGTGTGCCACCAAAGCTTTGCGTCGTCGGTGAGATATGTGGTGCACACCTGTACTTGATCGCCGTCTGAGACATGATTGGCGACAAAGTATTGTTCTATGTCCCAAATAAAGTTGCCTAACTCCTTAGACATACGGGCACCTCCATACGCCTCTAGTCTAGGGATCTGAACTTTGGTCCTTGGTGCTGCCTGCTCCGTTGAAGTCCCAGCCCCAGAAGATCCACCTTGTGCTTGCACCAGCGCTATGTGCAGCACAGCGAGGTCCTCCAGCATTTGTTGGTGCGCTGCCTGCGCACTTACTACTTGCCCCTCCAATGTTCGTTGGAGTGAGGCAATTTGTAACCGTTGCTCCTCAACGGTCCGATGTAGGTTCTACAAAGTTGGAACAACACCTTGTTCCCCGATTCCGGTTAAGCCGAGTACCTCCTCGACTCGGTTCAAGCGATCTCCTTGCACCATATCCTCAGGATTAAGGCTCTGATACCACTGTCACGCCCAATCGACACGCCCCATCCATGTCATCAATTCCTACCTCGCACTGTGTGCAAAATTTGAAATCAAAATCGATTTCGATTTCAGCCGCTTCGTCAAATTGGTGTTGATTGGATCAACACCTCGTTTTGAATGCCGAGAGCGTTCGAACAACGCCTCAACGCCTTCGGCCGAAAGCAGTGAACGCCGCCTGCATTCGCTGATGTTTGCCCGGCGTCGGAGAAGGGAGAGTGGGTGGACGGAAGGGGTGTGCGGCAGGTTCATCATCGGTGAACCTCAGCCTTGTCGTCATCGCCATCATAAGTCGTTGCCGGCGAAGAAGAAGGTGACGCAGAGCTCGCGGAATAGAAGAAGTCACCGGAAAGATCAAAGGAGCACACCATCGCCAGAGAAGACAAGGATATAGGGAAAATTTATCTGATTAACCCTCTTAATCAGTTACATAAAACCCTATACAGATCTACCCTCTCAGATCTTTCCTCTCTCGCTCACATCAACGGCGATGCTCACCGTTGCCTCACAATCGCACCTCTCGACTGATACTCGTCGTCGCTTTACAGTCGCACCGCTCGACTGCTTACGCCACTTGCCGGAAGGAGACGTTCTCTGCGAGCTCTCCTCTCTGCCCTTTCCTCGTCACTCGGTCTAGCCTTTAAATATGGAGGAGACGTCCTTCTCCTTGGAAAGCCAGCCGACGCCAGCCTTCTACCCATCTTTGTCGTCACCAGATCTCGCTGCGCCTTCTTCGCTGGAGTCGAAGCCGATGACGCCGCTGAAGATCTCGCAGCTATAGCCGAAGATCGCGTCCGCCAACCCTCCAATTGCTGATGCTGCCTGCGTTGCATGAGTTGTCCACCTCCTCACGTGTTCCACGTCGCAAGCGTTGGGCTAAGGCATTGGATTGGACCGCCGCCCAATCCATTTCTCCTTCAGCTCGGTCCATGAGGAAAGAGGTATCACACCTTGTATGATTATTATTATAATATGATCCTGCTTACAAATTACAAGTTTTGTACACTTATAGATGTCTCATTTATCTCCACAAGTGTGGGGAATTATAAGCTTAAACTTTAATGCTTTTAGATGAGCATGGAAAATTTTAGAATGGTGAATAATTATATGAAAAATTATGAATAATTATTCAATATGACACATTATTTATCACAAAAGAGCACAAACACAAACGATATAAAAAAATATTTTTCAAGTATAATTCATGCCACAACTCAATTGTATTCAAATCATTGTAATGGAAAAAAGAAAAAGAAAAAAAAATAAGAGAAATTAACATATTTCAGGGCAAAATTCATTGGCATTAAGGCCACTGATGTAGCCTCATAACCAAAATTCGTTAGCAATTAGTTGTTAGATTTTTTGGAGAGAAGAGAAGAATGAATGAAAGAAAGAGGAGATGAAGAGGATTTTTATTGGGAGAAGAACAAAGGAAGAAGAAGAGGACTTACGTTGTGGCCGTCGCTACAATATGTTATGTCCTATTCTATTCATTGAATGATTTGAACGCCGTAGATTCTCAGGAGGGTTTCGCCGCCGAGCGTTAGAAAATGGCTCATCCATAAGAAAATAATAGGAAGCAAAATCAATTTTAAAGACTTGTACATAATATCAGGAGGTAACAAATAACCTAATAATAGAATTGCTACCTACAACCAAATCGACAAGCAGCCCTAAAGGTTGCCTTCGCATAACTCCTAGAAACCACTATTCAAAGCATACAAAAGCCACACAAGAACATGATGGAAAGAAACCTATAGCTACAGTTACCTCCAGTGGCAACAACACTGATAGCCGTTCCGCAAGTATACGGACTATCGAAGTAATATAAATGTATCGATCCCACAGGGACCAAATACCAAGTACCGACTGATTAGATTATCACAAGCTAGACGATCCTTTGATGGTTGTGAAATGGTTGCTAAGATCTAAAATTAGGCTAGACAATAATACAGCAAGGTAAATAAAGTCAAAAGCAAGTAATTGCACGACGCAAGGTCTAAGGATGAATAGGATCAGGGCTAGGGTCCACCACCTTGACGTGTTATGCATGGGTGAGATAACAATATGAAGGTCCCTTTTTAGTCCTAGGGTAATCCAAAGATGTGCAAGTTGTCCTCTCTCGAGCGATGCAACTTGCAGCTAGGTGCTTACCCGATTAAACGTCTACCATCATAGTACGCTCAACCGAATAAGCCCAGTGAGTGCCGGATTGTGCATACCATCTCATTATTTATACATGTTGTCCCCTCTCGAGGATGCAACAAGGTGCTTATACGATTAAACGCCTACCGTCGTAGTACGCTCAACCGAATAAACCCAAAGGGTGCAAAACGGTATACACTACCCGTATTCAATCAACCACTCTCATGCGATGATTGAGATACTCGTACCTAGGGTTTACAACATCCGGACGTGCCTCTCGGCCTTACTAGATGTCTAAAAGCATGAAGATAACAAAGTGAAATACTCCATTCAATTCACGAGGTGCAACTAGGCAAGATAGGAAAATCTAGGGTTCGTGCAATAAAGTTATCATCCACACATAGAAACGTTTAAGGGGCTTTCCCCAGCCCTAAAACAAAGTTTAAGTTACAATGCTCATGTTCCAAAGCAAAGAACAAACAAATCCTAACATAACATCCATAGAGAAACAAGGAGAACAAAATAGATGGGAAGATGAGAATAGGACTCCCCCAAGGAGGAAGGAGCCGCTTGCCCCTTTCGCGCTCTTGCTGCAGAAGAGGTCTCCCTTCCCGTTCGTTCGATCTCAGGTTGTTCTTCCCTTGCTCAGCCACCGCCTCCTCACGTTCGTGCGTGCAAGATTGTCCGCCCAATCCTCCTATGCCCTTATGTGAATAGGGCTTTTTGTTTTTGTCTCCTCCCTTGGTCAAATTCCTCTTCTGCCCTTTTAGAGCCCTCTATCTGACGTGGATAAGACGGGGGTCGAAGTCTGGAAAAATCGGCATCAGGCGACACAAAAGTCACAGGGTGTGATTCCGGTCGCTGGGCGGACCATGGTTCTAGCCGAGAACATAGGTTTAGCTGAAAATAGTCGCATTCCCTCGCTTTTCACCTGAAATGAAGCAAAAACACCCAAGAGTGTAGATTCCGAAGATAATGCAATAATTCCATGTAAATCAGGTGTAAATGCTAGAATAATGAAGATATAACAGTGGAAATAACATATAAATTCCTATATAAAAACTACTTAACAAACACTAAGAATGACAAGATCAATGGAAGAAATCAAAACCAAGAGGAAAATGAGCGAAAAACTTCACCACTGATATAAAGAGAAATATACGAAAGCTCACCAAGATTCCAACTGATATAAAGAGATCATGAACCTAAACGACACCTCCACCACGTCGGAGCGGCATACTAGCGACGTAGAGAAGCGGGCATTGTGCGGTGGTAGACAGGAGATGAAAAGGGTAGGAAATGGACCGAGCTACAGGGAGTTTGTGGCAGAGAGTCGAGGGCGCCAAATAGGAAAACCGTCGTGTTTTTGTTGTTCAAGCCCATCGAGACATTGAGTTCACTAAAGTGGGTGAACCAGACCGAGTCGACACAAACCGAAAAGATCCATCTTGGACCGGATTATTGGGAAACCCTGGGGATATTTAAAATTTTTCAAACATTACATAGACACAGTGGAAGCATATCCCCGAAATAGGCCAGTCCCAAAAACCCAATGGATCGATGCTTGTGAGGGGGTCGACACAATGTGGAGAGAAAGTACCTAAGAGCAAGATGCGATGTGATGTCGAGGTAGGCGCCCAAGTGTGCACCCTCTGCAGTCTCACACACATGGATCCTCAAGTCCTCTTCTTCCATGCCTAGTTCTAGCCTCGGGAAGAAGATTCAAGACTTTGGTGTCCTTCTTCTATGCTTGTGCCACCTTCAAGGAAGAAGCGCCAAGGAGAAGAAGGAGGAAGATGAAGCCGCCAAGCTTTCCAACTAGTTGCGCAAAGAGGAGGAAGGGAAGAGAAAGCTTGCGGCTAGGAGAGGAAGAGATGCACCAATAGAAGACCTTGCACTTGCCTTTGCTTGCTCACACCAACTACTTGGAGTGCTCTCGCATATTAATATATTGTATAGCAAGGGGTGGCAACTCAAGTCATATAGATGCATTCAACAAAGAGATGTGCAGTTAGGGTTAAAGGGGGAGGGCGATTAGGGTTAGGGTTATGGTAAGACTCCAAGCCCTTTCCATAAACCCCTTCTAATCATCCATATGCGCCTAGGACTTACCAAAGAAGTCCATCAAGCCATATGCACCCCAAACCTTGCCTAAGAGGAAAAGTTTCCATCCAAGGAACAAGGGGGGAGGCACCAATAGCTTCCTAATGAAGCACTATGCACCAACATCATCCCATTATGCCCCTAGGCGCCAACGGGGATGATTTTCTCCCCATTATACCCTTATGCTTTCTAATCTCTTTATGACAACTTATTATTGGGTCTCATTGGGTAATGAGCTAGCCTAACTTCTTTACAAAGGTTGATTAAGCCATTGGATCCAATCCAATGCAACCCTAACTCAAATGTGACCAACCATGGTCAATTTTGGGTCAACCTACCAAAAATGAAGTTTGGCTCTAATAAGTCTCTTCTATCTCATCAGGCCTATTGGCGCTAATGAAATCTCCCAAATAGATCTGAGCTATCCAATAACTAGATCAAAAGGCAACCCGATCAATACGAGAACTCGAGTATCAAGGTGTGCGACCCTATAGATTCCTCTGACGTTGGCAGTGATGAACTAAGGTCATCACAAGCAATGAGTGACATCTAGCAGTGCATTGCTACTACCCAAGTCATCGAAATGGATATCGACATCGACATCCCCATCATCGCAACAAGGTACCAATGCATTATAGTCTTTTTGCCAAACTGATATCCGATTGGACAAGTGTGTCACCACTTGTTTTCACCCAATCTCATGGTCATGACTAAATTAGGCTTTCACCTCGGTATGGTCATACACTTTCAGTCATGGAACCATAGGGTGGCCCGTGGATATTAAGCTTCCCTCAAGAAGGGGCAAATCCTCTGTCTGTCCATTCACCTTCTCATATGGGTCGTGACATACTCAATGACAACCGTTATGACCTTCCTACTACAATGAGGTGTTAGGTTGCATCAAAGCATGTCCCTAACCATATAGAAGAGTCAATGACCTCAAGTCAAGGGATCAATGCATCTCTTGTCACTTGTGAGGATAACTCATGACACCAAGTCATAGCCTCATAGTGGGTCGGTCCAATATATCCACCACTAATATACTCATATGTTTGCATTAGCACCCCGTGCCTAACCAGACCATATACCAATCTCACATGTACCAGAGTTGTCCCATATCTACTAAGATACATTGACTAGGGATAAGAGTTTGAGCATAGATCCAATCTGTCTCCAGGGACATTATCATGCAAGTACGCAATCGTAGATGTAAACAAAGCATAATAATGACAATGCCAAAATAATATATAATAAATATCAATGTCATGTAGTACAAAAGATAGACCAAAAATAGGTCTTAGGGTATAAATACCAACACGTATCATATTGTTCAAATTAGGCGCTAAGAAAACCAACTACAATTACATAGCTACCTCCATATTCTTCCCTTTATAGAGTCGGATTGCCATCATCGTTTAGGATCCATTTACCTTTATCAATGAGACACAATTAAAAAGGAACAAGTACAATGGCTTCTAAGATAGAGTATGCACTATTGGTGAAAATTTTAGAATTTCTCAAATTTAATTTTACGTGTTAATATGCAGCCGTGCAATCAGTGGTAAGTTCATTAAGTTATAACTATACATGTTAATATATGACTATTATGAGTCATATACATTAATATAATACTATTATGAGTTATATGCAGACGTGCAATTAGTGGTGAATTCGTGTCAATCTATGCTTCTACATATTTTTCCTTTTATCTTGACAATTTAGGTGACAAATTTTCCCAATTTCTTAAGCTAATAAGGACCCAAATAATATATTTCTTCATAAATTAGGTTTATGATCTAATAATTCCCTACTTGTGCTTACTTGATCCATGGGCTTAGAACCATTCACAAAGGTGGGTCAGCAAAGAAAAGATACATATAAAATAATAGTAAATAAATAATTGAGTTGAGTTGCTTGAGCATGGACTACCTCTCTTCCTCAAAATCAGCCAATGAGTCTCTGATAAGCATTATTTCTAATGGACTTAAAGTCTTATTTATGTGCTCTTCGCAGGCTTAAGTCTTGCTTTTATGCTATTATTTTGAATCTTTTCCCATTAAGTACAGAATCTTCACTATTTTTCGATTGTTTGTGAAATGTAGGTTATTTCCCTATATTTTTGAAAATATTTTGAAGATTTGAAGTTATGGAAAGGTTCAACACATTACAAGCATCACATAGGAAAATTTTGGGATTTTTTTGGAGTTATCTATGCTGATCACGGCCTGGCTGTGCTTGCCATCACAGCCGTGATCAGATCGGCATCCCAGTCTCTTGTTCAGCGAAGCCGACACGGCATGGCCGTGATGATCATCACGGCCGTGACCAAAAGAATTCAGAAATTCCAAGAAGTCGACACGGCCTAGAGAACGGGTGTGTTCAGCCTCTTACGAACTCATCACGGCATGGCCGTGACGGCCATCACGGCCGTGAAGAGTTCCGACACAAAAATCAGCTGAAGTCATCACCGGTATGCACATGGGCGTGTCAAGCATTCCAGGATTTTACGCACTAAACACGGCCAACCCGTGTCCATCATCACGGCCATGCTTATATTGTCACAGATCCCAGAATTCATCACGGCCAGGCCGTGATGGTCATCACGCCCATCACAGCGTCCATAGATCTTGACCATCGACCAGTTTTTCGCCAAATCCAACGATCCAAGAGCCTAGAACTTGGGGAAAACTCCCAATAATCCTTTCTAACTGCCCAAGGCTTCGATTGAGGTATAAAAGTAGCAATTTTTGGGTGGTTACGAGGTTTGAATCCTTGGAGAACTTGACTAGGGCGAAAACAGGGTGAAAACCAGCGTTCAAGGGCTTGTTTGAACGGATTTCTTTGGGATTTTCAAGAGAAGACCAAAGATTTGTCGTCTCCTACCCTTAATCTGTAATTTCCCTAACTTTTGGTTATATTTTCTTGGGTTTTTATGAGTAAAATGATGTATTTCTTAGCGTAAAACCCTAGTTCGGGACTTGGGGCGTAGCCCGTTGAACAAATTTTCACATGTAAACATCTTTATGAATCTCAGTGTTATCTTTTAGTAAATTTATTTATTCAAATGTGGTGTGCTTATTGTGTATTTGTGTTTTGGCCAAGCATTGATATGTGTTAAGTGTTACGAGAAGAGCCGTGAGGTGAATCGTAACACTCGACTGCCCATTTGAACTTGTGACTTGAATTACTAGAGTCATTCAAAGTCACTCGAGAGCTAACGATTGTCATAGAGCTCATTGGGTCTTTCCTAAGCTAATAAGTCATGAGAGTAGGAGATTAGCTTAGGTAAACACCGGTTTACGCTTCGAGAGACGGTAAGCTGTACAATAGGACTAATCGCCTTAAATGATTTACTATCGGATTATGCTTCGAGAGAAGGTAATCCATTTCTAAATTTGACTCATTACTTGTTTTATATTTAAGCATTCGACGTGGTGAAACCTAAAGTCCTGAAGCTTCTTCAAAACTGTAAATCTCATCTAGTCGTTGACTCTTAGATTCGATATTTTAGAGTTAGATTAGTTCATTTTCTTAATTCTATTTTTGATTATCTAGCTATCAATGACACTTAAAGTCGGTACTTGACACCTTGCTCCCTTGGGACGATCTTTTATTATTGCGATAGTAACCATACACTTACGGGGCCTATCGAGTTTTGGCGCCGTTGCCGAGGAGCAAGGCGTAGTCAATATCAACTAAACAGTTGAGTTGATAGATTAGATCACTTTTTGATTGTGTTTGCTTTTTGTTTTTATTTCAGTTCATTTGTTAATACTTCTTGTCTTTTTCCTTTCTTCAAGCTTATATTATTCTCTGGTCTGCTAACCCTGTGCATGCCAAGAACAATTAGAATAAGAACGCTAGTGCTAGAAGATCCAGATGTTAAAAGGACCTTTCGAGCTCAACAGAAAGTCCAGGATCAACAGCTTGAGGAACCTCATCCAAACACTACTGCAATGGACAAGAACCGTTCACTGAAAGATTTTGCTGCACCAAACGTGTAAGGCCTGCACTCTAGCATTGCTCGACCGATGGTCGAAGCAAATAACTTTGAGATAAAGCTGGCCCTTATGCATATGGTTCAGCAAAACCAATTCAGTGGTTCATCACAGGATGACCCCAATTTACATTTGTCAATTTTTCTTGAATACTATGATACCCTCAAAATTAATGGGGTAACTTCTAATGCTATTCGCTTATGTCTCTTTCCTTTTTCCCTTAGGGACCGCATGCGGGCATGGCTACAGTCTCTTCCTCAAGGCTCCATCATAACATGGGATCAGCTTTCCCATGCGTTCCTCTCCAAATACTTCCCACCGAGCAAGATTGCTCAATTGAGGAACCAAATAATGAATTTTAGCCAGAGGGAAGGCGAGTCGCTCTACGAGGCCTGGGACCATTTCAATAAGTTGCTACGAATGTGCCCGCACCACGGACTGGAAAAATGGGTGCTAGTGCATACTTTTTATAATGGTCTCATATATAATACTCGTCTATTTGTAGATGCAGTCACGGGCGGAGCGCTTATGAACAAGAACATCGACGATGCCATGAATTTGATCGAGGACATGGCTCTAAATCATTGCCAATGGACGAGTGAGAGAAACATCCAGGTAAGAGGAGGTAAGCATGATCTTGACATGCTCAGTTCGTTGGCGGCAAAGGTTGACTCCTTGTCTCACTAACTTACTTCAATGAATTTTAATACATCGTCTGTTAATTTGATTACATGTGAAGTTTGTGGTAACTTGAGACATGGTGCTACTAACTACTAGATTATGGCCCCTTCTTCTTCTGATTTGTCTTTAGACTAGGTTAATGCTATACAACAAGATCAGAGGAACCTGAATTACCCATTTTCATGCACATACAACCCTAGGTGGAGGAATCATCCGAACTTCCCCTATCGGAACACTCAGAACCAAGCCAACCCACTGAACTTCAACAATCAGGCTCCCTAAGGAAATTCTAGCAATCAGTTCTCTCATCCTCAATTCAGGCAACCACCCGGATTTCAACAAAGGCAGTTTAATCAGCCTCAAAAATCCAGTTTAGAGTTACTGCTGAAGAATTTTATCAATACGAAGTCAAAGCGAAATGAGAGTGTTGATGAGTCTATTCGGTAGTTAAATTCCAAGGTGGACTCCCTGATTTGTCATTCGAAAACACTTGAGAACTAGATTGCTCAAGAAGCTAGTTCATCTTCTAGGCCATTAGGGAAGCTTCCTTCTCAACCCGAGGCAAATCCAAGAGAACACTGCAACGCAATTCTGACATGCAGTGGAACTCAATTGGAAGCTCCCCATGTATCACCTAGAGAATTGATTGTTGGAGAGTCTAAGGAGAATAGCACAGATGTCCAGTATTCAAGAAACCTACCCATAGAGTCAGAGGTAAAACAAGAAAAGGTCTTCATTCCTTCACCACCGCACAACCCATTTGTCTCTTGTCCTCGGATGTTGGCCACATCATTGACAGGATAGTACGGCTCACTTATGCCTGCAAAGCTCCAAGATCCTGGTAGTTTTTCTATCTCTTGTAGTATCAGCAATTTTTCCATCGAGAGAGCACTCTGTGATTTGGAGGCGAGTGTAATGAGTTGCATTTACATCATGATTTTGCCTGTATTTTATATGATATTTTGTGCTTATTTTATGATTTTATACCAATTTTTAGTGATTTTACTTCACTTTGTATGGAATCTTCACTTTTCTTAGTTTTAATAAAAATATAGGTAAAAAGGCACAAAAATGATGGATTTTATAAGTTTTAAAGTCATAGCATGATTCCCGAGGAGATCACGAGCTTACACATCAAATTTGGAGTCAAAATAGTGAAGAACGCAACTTTCACGGCCTTGGCCGTAATTATTTGGCCGGTCGTAATTTTGGCGTTTGAACGGGCGAAGAACGGCTAAGTATAGAAGTCTATAGAAACTTTCAAACTTTCTGTGTACAAAAGGGCTTATTCACAAATAGAATTACGGCCTCAGCCGTAAAGACATTACGGGCCGTGAATATTTTCGCCCCTTTGTATTTCTCACTCGATTCGACTCCAAATCGAACCAGAATTGAACCAAACTTTGCAGAAACCTTCTTAGATGGGTTCTACACTGATTAGACTATAAAAAGAAGGATTTTAGAAGGATTTCAGGGGCTTCTATGCATAAACATGAACAGAGGCGGTGGCTAGGGTGAAAATCACTTCTAGGGCAGAATTCGAGCAAGAAGATCATGCAAAGGAGGATTTGGACATTCGATCTTCATCTCTAGATCAAGGATAAGGATTTCAATTACCTTTCTAGTGTTTTCTTGTAATTTTATTGAGTTTTCATATAATTTTCATCGATAACATGTTGTTTGCTTTGAACATGAACGTGTAAACTCTTATTCGGGATTTGTGAAGTAGCCTGTTGATAGATTTATGAATTACATCTATTGTTTTAAATCTTTATCATGATTTTTATAGAATTGATTTGATTAGAATTGTGTTTATTCCATAATTTACTCTAATCAAGTAATTTTGCATCTAAGACGTTGCAAGAAGGACCGGGAGGTGAATCGCAACATCAGAACTATTCTATTCAAATCTACAAATCCGATCACGGGACTAGTTCGGATTCGTTTGAAGGATTTATATGGTTTTTTATAGAACTTAATGGGTCTAGTTATGTTAACTGTCATTAGAGTAGGGAGTTAGAGTAGTTAGTTACTAGATTACACTTCGGGAGGAGATAATCTGTACCTTAGGAAAAATCCCTTTCAATGCTATAATTTTCTGTTTAAAGATTTATTTTTACTAAATTCATATTTGTCAATGTAGTGAAACCCCGAGTCCTGAATTTATTTGAACTGATTTTTATCCAAAACACTATATTTGTTTCTTTTTATTTGTACTTAGAAGTTTCCAAAGCAAAAACCACAAATTTGATTCGTCTAGATATAAATCGACCGTGTAGTCGGTACTTGACCGTCTGATCCTCGTTGGGAATGATATCTTATTTTATTACTTCGATAAATCTGTACACTTGCAGGCGCATTAAGTTTTTGGCGCCGTTGCCGAGGATCAGTCTAACCAATATCGATTAATCATGAGATTTATAGACTAGATATTTTTTTGTTTTTGTTTTTATTTTTATCTTTCTGAATTTTATTAAAAATATAATGTTTAACCAATGTCAATGGTTAAATCAGAGGCATGTGCCACCGATAATGACAAGAGAATATGACACGGATGCATCAGAATCACTTGCAGTAAAGGTAAATTCCTTTATTCAACAAACTGATTATTTAAGCATGCAATATTCAAAGTTGAAATCTATTACTTGCGATATTTGTGGATATCATGGGCATCATTATACTGAATGTCAATTAGGGATTCCTTCATACTTTAACTCATGCTCTCGTACCTATAATCAGAGTTGGGAAAACCATCAAAACTTGTTTTATCAAAACAACCCAACATTTATTCCACAATCACACTTTAGTCATCCTCAAACATCCAACTTAGAATCCCTACTTGAAAACTCTATAGTTGCTATGAACAAACACAGTGAGGATCTTCATAGTATAATTTATGGCACTGATAAAAATGACATAGAGGAAGGAATCCAGGATGAATCTGAGAATTTTGCAGAGTTAGAACAATCATTAGTCATGACTCCAGTCATAGATTATGATTTAACTTCTTCAAATTTTGATGATTTTAAAAATTTTAAATACCCCATTAACCCTTCCTCAACACTTTACTAGCCATCCAGTCCCCTCTCATTCGCCTTCGCCTTCGTGAGCACCGGTGGCCACCTTCATTGCAAGCGCCGGAGGCTGCCTTCACTGCAAGCGCCGGCGGTTGCCTTCGCCCAAGCGCCTCTGTTGCTGCAAACACTTATTGATCTCTTCTAATCGTGGTCACGTGAGTTTAATTTCTTCTCCCCTAATTTTCTTCCTTCCCTCATTTCTCTTCTCTTGTTTTTTTTCCCTTCTAATAAAACACAGCCTAAACAAAACTAATTATTCAGACTGAAAGAAAACTTTGACTCTTTGAGAACATATGAGGAAACAAAAACTGATTAATCTGACTAGTCTGACAAAGAGTTTGCTGAAAGTTTACAAGAACTTTAACTTCAAGAACATGAACAAACAAAAAGTACTGATTAATCAAAAGTAAAACAAAGAAGCCAGAAAAGACATCCCTTGCTAAAGAGATGACAGCTAGGAATGAGCTAATAAGAACAATCTACCACCACCTACCATATCAAATGCTTACCCCCCACAATCCCAATCTAAAAGTAGTGAATAAATTCTCTCCTTCCATTCATCATCATCCTCTCTCAATCCATTGCCGGTGGCAGCCATGAACGCCTGCTCAAAGAAACTGCTCTCATGCCTCCTCCTCGTTCTCTTCCTTCTCCTTCATGTACATACTTCAAAAGCTCTCATTTAGTCTACTGCCAAGTAAATTCTGATCAGTCATCTTTTTCTTTGCTCCAAATGCAGGTTGTAGCAGAAGCATCCATGGATAAGGCTCTCACAAAAGTAAGCTTTCTTTCTTTTTCTTTTGACATTCAATTGTATATATAGAAGCTGGGAACCGCTGACTTGTTTCATGTCACCTACTTAGGGAGGATACGTTCGTGGCAAATCCAAGATCAGTAAGTAAATCTTTGCTTAGATTTTGTTTATTCTAAAGGTCAACGCTGACACATGCACACAATAACACACCTGCATCTGAGGAGCCGCCATTCCTGCAGTAGTTGACTTGAGCTAACTTGTGAACTAATCTTGGCAGATTGTAACTTTGCATGCACCATGAGGTGCAAGAAAGCTTCAAGAAAGAACGTTTGCAGTCGAGCTTGCAGCTCATGCTGTCTCCGGTGCCAGTGCGTTCCTCCGGGCACCTACGGCAACAAGGATCTGTGCCCTTGCTATGCCAGCCTCAGAACTCATGGGCATAAACCTAAATGCCCATGAAGTCGTCTATGCACAATAAAAAATATCTTGTTCGATTTCGATCGATCATCGTATGTGATTTTGTATCTTCTATTTTAATCGAATGATCGGAATAAATTTCTACTAGATTTGATGGCTCAAGCTTGGACTTTTGTATCGAACTTATGTACCTTGAGTAGAGAAGATTTTTTGTATGATTATTGAACTTATGTATTTGATAGTCAATTCCATGTACACAGTTCACTTAGGGGGAAAAATTTTTGCAGCGGGGCACGCTAAAACTTGTGGAAGAGTGCGCCAATCTTTCTACACTAATCTTGGCGTAGGTGTAAAAATTTTCCTAAGGCATTTTCGTATAACAAATCTTAAATATCGTATAACATCAATATAATATCGTATAACAGATTATAAATATTGTATAACATCAACATAATATCGTATCTATTTTCATATAACACCTTTATAATACCTAAATATCGTATAAGTATACTGTTAAGATAAAGTTATATTGAAATTTGATACGTTATACGAAAATATTAAGGTTTTATATGATATTATATTGATATTATACGATATTCAAGATCTGTTATACGATATTATGTTAACATTATACGATATTTAGGATCTGTTATACGATATTATATTGATGTTATACGATATTTAGAATCTGTTATACGAAAATGCCTTTGGAAAAATTCTTGTACCTACATCAAGATTTGTGCAATACAGATTAGGGCACTCCGCTATAAAAACTTGCAGAAGGGTGCCCCACTGCAAAAACGTAGCCCACTTAGGGTGTGAGAGTGGTAAAAGTTCGAGATATAGTATGAAACTTATTGTCTTGATATCATTGTTTGAAATGTCCATGAAATATAGTGATGATTACACAAATTAATTAAATTTTGACTTAAATAAGTGAAAAAAAACCCTATAATGTGATCACTTGGTCCATCAATTTCTAATATCAATTCTATGACCAGATATAGAAGATTATGTTAAATAAAAAATAATATTTATGCAATCAATTACTAATTTACTTGGAGGAAAAAGGGAAGGAAAGAAAAAAAAATCATGCATTTCCTTTGTTTCCTTCAAGGGAAAGAAAGCAAAATGAGAAAAAAAAAAATAGGTCACTTTTTCCTTGAAATTGATTCCGCCCAAATTAGGTAGAAAAGAGAAAGGGAAAGTAACAACATGGAAAAGCAGCATTTGCGGCGTCTGACCTCATTTTCGCTCTAATTTTGACATGCGACTTCATAATTTTCTCGGGAACTATGCTATAGCTTTAAAACTTGCAAAATTCATCATTTTATACTATTTTATCTATATTTTCATAAAAACCAAGAAAAGTAAAGATTTCATACCAAAAAAAGTAAAAAAATTAAAAATTAATATAAAATCATAAAATTAAGCCTAAATATCATATAAAATACAGGCAAACATATAATGTAAAAACACTCATCAAAGTGCTCGTCATGTTCACCTGCTTAATGCAAAAGCCCTCATGATGTTTAGTCGACAGTTATCAACAACAATTAGGGCAAACTTCTTTAAAGTGTCTGACTCAATGTGACCAAATAGGGTATAAGACATAACTTGCATTTTGCCATTCAACCAACATCTCATGTATACATATAGGGGAATAATATATATAGAGGAAAAATTTTACCATACATGTCCAATTGATAGGATACTTGTCTACATAGAGGGGAAATCTTTTTCTTAAAAAAAATGCCATTTTAAAATGCCCTATTAATTAGTTGAAAGAAGAACATGTCTTAGAGACAATAACATCTATAGAATATTATTTTTATTTTGTCTCATCATAAAATAGAAATAATTAAGTCTCTATAACAAAATTAAAAGATCCCATATAGTTTGAGATATTTCAGCCATTAATTTATTTCTTATTTGATTGTTTTAATTAGGCTAAATTTATGTTTGTGTGTATATATAGGCCCGGCCCATAATAATTGTATTACAACAGTTAGGAATCCCATAAGCATAATGATGGGTCCAACCCCATCATAGAATCCATGTTCAATGATCTCCCTTTTGAGATTGTTGTCCTACTTCCCACTACCTTGTAGGCTAGCTTATAATCATCTGTGCTCAACTATAATGGCCATCACTCTATGTAAAAACTACTTGCTAGACAACACCCACATGAAGCTTGTAGTTGGGCCTTGAATTCGTCACAATTCATGCATGTCTCAGAGATGCACTATCATTTAGATGTTAGGCATGTGCTTGCATCTAACTTTGACCCTTGTGACATGCTGGTCTATAGTCGAGTTAAGTTGTATGTCACTCCTTTGGTCTATCCCATTGATTGTTGTGTTGTAGAGTCAGGTAAATAGGATTGCTCAACCAATTGAATCCTACTGAATCGATTAAATCTGAACTCATCCCAATACAGGTTCGATCCACCTAGTTGACTAACAAAACTCAACTAAATTCACTACGACTATCTAGCTGGGCCACCAAAATTTGACAGTGTGCACTGTTGGATCAAGTAGTTAAAATTTCAATTGATTTTATTAAATTGTTTTTATTTTTTCATGTGTTGTTCGAACACCTTTTCGTCTACTCTCATTGTTGGGTATGATTGTGGGCAAGCTCGTTGTTTATCATTCCTCTAATTTCATCTTATTGCACGTGGATTGACTTCCAAATCCTCATTTACCCCATGCATGCATATTTGGTGAGATCAACATAGTAGCTCAAGTAGGAATAATCTAAGAGGGCATAAGTCATCACTCAGCGATTGACAATTGCGATTGATAATTGTTGGCCGCTCCATGGTTGGTCCCTGATTTTAACATAAAGCTCATATTTTGGGATAAAATGAAAATTGGGATGATAACATATTTGATAGACAATGATTAACCAAAACAATAATTGAAAACTCAAATCACAAGGCCTACTATTGTAGATAATATGATAAATCTTGAAAATGGAAAAAGAGATTCTAAGCAAAAAAAATCAAAAATGTGCTAAAAATTTATAAATAAAAACCAAAAAATTGACATTGAGTTGCATGCATATGATTATGCTGAATATTATTGTATTTTGTTCATCAAACTTATTTATTCTTCTTTTCTTTGTTAAGATAGTTCTCAAATAACTTATGAGTTCTAAGCATACAAGTAAATGAGTGATATTAAAGTTTATCACTCAAAAGTGTTAAGGTCCCAAATCAGCACAAACACTAGGTTTTGGAATTTACTAAGCAAACTACTTATATTTTTTGGTAAGATAAAATGTAAAGACAATTAATTGCTAAGTTAAGATTCAACGTTTTTATAGTGTTTCATTAACAATAATCAAATTGTTGAATATGAAATAACCATACATAGAAATAAGATACATTTTTAATACCAGTAGACATACCAGTGGGACGAGGACTAAGCTAGTGCTATAGTAGTATTAATGTATATGTATGTATATACACATATATAAATATATACATACACATTAATGCACTAATATGGTTAGTACCAAGGTTTAAAAAACTAGTACAAGATATTGAACTAGTCCATGCTCAGATCAATATTGAACTAGTCTAGGTTTTCGGGAATTATAATTTTGGTACAATGTGCTAGATTGACACTAATAATCCAATAGAGCAATTAGCATTAGCCTACGATTTGTGAGTTCCAAATCATCATTATTATTATTATTATTATTATTATTATTATTATTCTCATTCCTCTAATTTCATCTTATTGCATGTGGATTGACTTCCAAATCCTCATTTACCCATGCATACATATTTGGTGAAAGATCAACATAGTAGCTCAAGTAGGAATGATCTAAGAGGGCATAAGTCATCACTCAGCGATTGGCAATTGCAATTGATAGTTGTTGGCAGCTCCATGGTTGGTCCTGGATTTTTACAAAGCCCAATTCGGAGTCACTCCGAATAGAAAAACAGTTATTTGCATTTCAACTCGGTGCACTCTAGTAGGCTAGCCCAATAGATCCGATCCAGTTGAACAATTCTAGCCCAATAAACTAGCTTGCTTCAGCCCAACCCAATAATCTAACCTATCATTTCAACCACATTAGTGTTTTAGATTTAGCCCAACCCAAATTTAATTTGGCAATCCTTGTATGATTATTATTATAATATGATCCTACTTAGAAATTACAAATTTCGTACACTTATAGATATCTCATTTATCTCCACAAGTGTGGGGAATTATAAGCTTGAACTTTAATGCTTTTAGATGAGCATGTAAAATTTTAGAATGGTGAATAATTATATAAAATGTTATGAATAATTATTGAATATGACACATTATTTATCACAAAAAACACAAACACAAACGATATAAAAAAAAAAATTTCAAGTATAATTCACGCCACAACTCAATTGTATTCAAATCATTGTAATGGAAAAAAGTAAAAGAAAAAAAATAAGAGAAATTAACATATTCCGGAGCAAAATTCATTGGCATTAAGGCCACTGATTTAGTCCAATAACCAATAAAAAAAAGCAGACGAGAAAACAACATATTATGAACCAGTAACTGTTTTCTCATTCATGTACTAAAATCCATTCATTAGTTCCCTTCCCAGACCTTGCCAAAAACCCAATCGACCATAAATCACTTTCACCACAACCATTGATGCACACATTGTGTTTTAGAACACGAATTACATATCATTACACAAATATTAACCAAAATAAGTTCACAGGCATCATGGTCATACAAGGCACTTCAAACCTATAAACAATAGCTAGAAGAAAGCAACACTACAAGTATTGTTTCCCAACTGTTGGATGAGAAACGACGTCCAACACAAGCATTCTGAATCACCATTCTCTCTCTAGGTTTCCCAACTGTTGGATGAGAAACTGAGATGGCTTATAGGGAATTTGCCATTTGAGCAGCTTCAGAAGATGGAGGCATTCCATCACTAGATTGGGATCAAGAGGGGGCCCAAACACCTCGATCAGGTCTGCCTTTATTCCTAGTTCTCTTTTCATGTTTTTCATTAACTGTATTGTTTACAACAACCTTATCATTTGTGTTTTTTTTTATCGTCACCATCTGAAACTGATGCAAATGAGGAGTTACGAGGGATGCGATCTTTAACATGCAAGCTTGCATTGGGATGGGATGCACTTATATATGACTGACGCTACGGACTTCTTTTGAGAGTATGCTTTTGATATATCTTTCACTTGATTGGCTCTGTTTAGATGTAACAGTTGAAGATTTCGTTGAATGATCCAACAATATGCTGCTGTGACAAACCTCTAAAAGCCTGGCAGAAGGGTGTTAAAGGAAGTTATCATGGAAACAAGGAACATAATTTTAGAAGAAAGTTGCACCAATATAAATTACTAACATCAGGAACTTCTTTTTCCTACCCTTTCAAAAGCACAATTTTGCTCTTTCCAGATTCAACAACTCTAGAATTTTGGAAATCCAATAAATGTTAGCGATAGGAAAAAGCAAACAATTCACTCGGAATGGAATAAAAAAGGTTGAGGTTGTGATCATGGAACAATCTAAGGATGATAAAGAATTTGGACTCTGAAGTCTGAAGGCCTAAAATTATTATGGAAGCTGAAAACAGGGCAGATACGAGTGCGTATTGAATCTGAAACAATTTAGAAGATGAGTAACTAGTGCAGTGGTACATGCACAAACTAAATTATACGCAATTATGCATACACATTGAAACTCAAGCAACCATAGTTATTGGTTGGTTCTCGAATGCCAAAGCAAAAAGAAAAATATGACAACTAGCAAGAAAAATTGAAAAATAAGCAAATTTAAGTATGAAAAATAAGCACGTCACTGTGGAGCTTTCCAACATCTCAGACAAGGATATGGGTGCAATTATTAATTTTCTATATATCATGTGAGAACATGGATTGGCATATCTTCCCTTTTAAAATATAATACGCTCAGTAAAAATTGAAATTCATACTAAACAGATTCTTCCACTTCAGTTCATCTTTTTGGTTGACTACTATTAATTGTCAGCTGAAATGAAGGCGTAAATTGCACTAGTCTTCACAGAGTAAACTTGAGTTAGAAGTTTTAACTTTCTTGATTGTGAAATCACTAACTTGATGTTTCCAGTAGTGGGGGACAATATGAGAGTTGCATGAAAGGTGACAAAAAAATAACAGATTACTCAATGATGCCATTGCAATATCATTATGATTTTTACCATGACTTTACCTTATAATTCGTATCTACTATCATATATGTAACCACAATATTAGGTATTTATATATTATATATTATCCCGGAGCACTACGTTTCACACTAATCAGGCAATGAAGTTGCCATTTTCAGTCACGTTGAAAGCAACAACATCCACCACCTCTCCCACTCTCAGCAATACCCAGATACATCTATCTCCCACTCTCTTCCTTTGGTATCTGCCTCCTAAAACTTGCAACTAGCTGGTTCTATAACTCAATTGCAGATCCCTACAACTTATTCTTGGTGCATTCTTTTCATGTTGCCAGGTTGCTTCACTCCTTGTTTATCTCCATCTTGTTAGCACATGATGAGTATATATCCTGCATGCAGCTCCAATTTCAAAATTTCCAACGTCTATAAATTTCTCTCTTAGACGCGTTAGTCTACCAAATAACACTTCTTATTTGTATACCCCTCTTTTCATTCAAATAATACTCCTACTATCGCACACATCGTTAGTGCATGGAAATACAAATAAATTTCAATTACTTGTATGTCTCTCCTCTGGCACGAACAACCATTAGTCCTCTGCTGCACGAAGACTAACACAGAGTTTATGCATGCATGGACAAATGCCTCTAATCATTTATGCGTCTGCCTTGTTTCTCTCATGCATGCATGGATAAAATTTGTCTCAGTGTAGAGGCACCATTCTTTTGCAACTTATACATTAATCTCAAGGTGGCAAAGATGGTAAACATGAAAGACTTCCCCTGTGACAATGTCACCAAAAAAAATAAATAGAAAATGGTCACTTTGTACTTTTAAGGTATTCAAAGTTAGATAAAAAAAAAATGGGAAAAGGAAAGGAGAAAAGATATACTAACTAGTTCTATATTCCACATACACATAATATTGTTTATTGACCAAGTCAACCAAACCAAATTAAAGTTCCATAACCTTTGCAACAAAGCAATATCTTAGAACTTGAACTACCAATAGAAACTACTGAAGCTCATTTGCTAACTTTACCACTTCCAAATAACCTTTGCAGCAAAGCAATATCTTCAAATGTAGCATGCTTTATTTCAAACATTAGCAATGCAGACAAGCAGAGAAAGGAAGAAAGGTGCACAGAGTAACATAATATTCACTAGAGGCTTAACACTCTTATTAGCAAGCAACTAATTTCATCATCTATTAAAAAACATCTTAAACTTGAAGAAAATCAAAATAATAAAATTGAATAAATAGGAATGTCATTTTGAATGTCAATGGGGCCTGTCACCCTACGACTACAGTTTGAATGGCATAAGTTTATAAGGAATCTAAGTACTTCTCACTCAGTGAGAAAACATTGTCTCAAAGTTCCCTTGTTAATGTTAAAATAGAACAATGAGTAACAATCATCTTAACTACCATAATCTTGAACAAAGAACTGTAACCTATAAAATGTGATACCTGGGCACCACTCTTAGCTGCTCTTTTACTCCAAACATAATCCATCAAGGGTGTTATGATGGGTGTCTCCTTTGCAGCACCTATAAAAGAAATTAACAGTATAGATATTATCTCTTTCAATATCTCTGTTGATGTATATATCAATTAGACAACTAGCACTATTGAGGATGAAGTTGATGTGTAACTAAATACTACAACTAACCAGCTCTTTCAGCTTCTTTCCCCAAATCTCAGCACTACAAAGATGCTCCACCGGCTTGGATATAAGCACTAGAGACTCCACATGCTCAGGGTCTACTAATTCATAAAGTAACTGCTTACCAGCATGGAATAACATTTATATGTTCAGAAATGACAACTAAAACAAATAGAAAGATATACCCTTAGTCCTTAGCTGTAGTCCCTTCACAACCCTCTTTCTTTGATGCTAGCTTTGGAACTTGGTGAGGAGTATACTCTACAAGAACCTTAAATTGACCACCTGTATATTGTTATGCAAGAATCCATCATATAAATGCATATTATTGGAATATACAAAATAAAATCGTAGTGGTTCTTCCAATGGATCACAACTGACACATAAGATACCTAGTTAATTGTTCATGCTTAATTGTTCAAGCATGAAGTATAATTTCAAAACTTACCTAACTAGAAATGTGCAGCTATGTCCATGCATTGCATGAGCAAGCAGAAGTACCTTGCATGTGGAAAAACATGTCAAACAAAATGGTGCTCTAAACTTGTTGAGTTACAACCTAACAGTGGGAGGCAACAAAAACTAATGTTTAGCAAAAAACGAATGTAAATTACCCTTCTCGTTGACAAATATGTGCCCATCAAATAACTTCACAAAGCCGACCACATCTTCTACGGTCTTAAAGTTAAGGTATACTTGAGAATTTCTCGTCTTTAAGGGTGCACAAGTTAAAGATAGATAATAACTATTGTAGTATGTCAGACAAAAAAAAAAGAAACCAAAACTCATAAAATATAATTGCACAATGGCATTTCTCATCAAAAAATTGATTAGACAGGTAAAATTAGCATTAAGCAACAACTACTCCGGCATCAATACATGGATCTTTTCAAGTAAACACATATTTGCTTATACTAACTTCATCTATATCTTTTAGTATTTCAAGTAAACTCTAAGGTTTTAATGTATCCCTGTATAACATCCTTTGGTCTCCTATGAAAATGTCTATACCATCTTACTTATTTTATCTCAATATATCTTATTGTAGTGGTAACATTTAATTGTATATGAAGCCTGTCATTTATATTCCATCAGCTTGCACATTAAATTTTTATATCCTTTCTAAGCTACAATATGCTTATGTAAACCAACTTTACGAACTGGTCAATAATTAATTTTTCAAGCATACAACTCAAAAATATTTTGATTCACAAACCATAATCTTAGAACTATTTTTTTTACGCAACCCATTCAGCTTTATTCAAATAATTTCTTGTTCAAACTCCACTTCCTAATGAATAATTGGCTTTAAGTCCATGTTGTGTAGGCAAGTGAAGAAATTTTATTTTGGGATAAAATGAAAATTGGGATGATAACATATTTGATAGACAATGATTAACCAAAACAATAATTGAAAACTCAAATCACAAGGCCTACTATTTTAGATAATATGATAAATCTTGAAAATGGAAAAAGAGATTCTAAGCAAAAAATCAAAAATGTGCTAAAAATTTATAAATAAAAACCAAAAAATTGACATTGCAGTTGCATGCTTATGATTATGCTGAATATTATTGTATTTTGTTCATCAAACTTATTTATTCTTCTTTACTTTGTTAAGATAATTCTCAAATAACTTATGAGTTCTAAGCATACAAGTAAAGGAGTGATATTAAAGTTTATCACTCAAAAGTGTAAGGTCCCAAATCAGCACAAACACTAGGTTTTGGAATTTACTAAGCAAAGTACTTATTTTTTTGGTAAGATAAAATGTAAAGACAATTAATTGCTAGGTTAAGAGGCAACATTTTTATAGTGTGTCATTAACAACAATCAAATTGTTGAATATGAAATAACCATACATAGAAATAAGATACATTTTTAATACCAGTACACATACCAGCGGGACAAGGACTAAGCTAGTGCTATAGTAGTATTAATGTATATGTATGTATATATACATACACATTAATGCACTAATATGGTCAGTACCAAGGTTTAAAAAACTAGTACAAGATATTGAACTAGTCCATGCTCAGATCAGTATTGAACTAGTCTAGGTTTTCGTGAATTATAATTTTGGTACAATGTGCTAGGTTGACACTAATAGTCCAATAGAGCCACTAGCACTAGCCTTACGACTTTGTGATTTCTTGGACAAATAGAACATGGATAATAAGTAGCAATAACTAGTACTAGATTCTTCGGTTTGTACTATAGGTTTACAATTGTCCTTGTCCAAATCAATTGTATTATCACGTTAGTGACTATGAATTTTAAAATAGTTTTACTTTTGACAATTTTATAATATTATTTGAACTATTTTATATTTTATTTTTAGTAATGTGATATACTTGATAGTCACTTAGGTGATAATGCTTTAAAGCACTCATGTTATATTGGTTTAATATATCATTCACTTGTTAGATTTTTTTTGGCATGCTAATTCTTTGTCACTAAGTATGACTTAATATTTCACATATGTAATCGTTACCTACATACTACAAAACAAAAAAAAAAGAGGCAAAATCCATAGACATGTGCACCAAGTTCATTAAACTTGGCACTTGCCATTTTGAAGAAATCAACAAACATCCAACCAATTCACCAATTTCCAATACGTCAAAATATGATTTGTTTTGAGTTTTAGCTGATATTGGTAGATTTTAGGGGATAAAAGCTGAAATCATAGGTCCTAATGAGGCCTAATCTACTCCAAATGATTTCCAGTTAATCAATTAATTGATCTTACCAATGGAACACAATCATGCTTAGTTATTATTGACCTGTCTAACCAATTAGCTATGCAGCAAGTTGTGCTTGATGCCTATAAAAGTTTACGGAACACCTTGGCACCTAGCTTAACTAGGTTATGTAGTCAGCCAATTTAACACCTACTAATAACATAGCACTACTATCAATCTCAAAACGTATGTTTATGCACAAATGTATGAGACTTGTTCCCAAATAATGAATTGATTAGAAATCTACAACTTGTGCTTCAAACAATTAATAAAAGTGGTTGAGAGTGATGATAATAGAAATAGAAGTATAGATTTAATTTCTTTGCCAATATATTTGAGATAGTCTTGAGTATAAAATGCACGGTAGTGAAAGTATAAAGTGAGGCACATTCTTTCGTAGAAATGAGATAGATATGATTCATTGAATTGATGATGTCCAAATAACTCTCATGGAGCTTTTCTTATGTAATTTAGAAGATCATTTTTGGAATGTCCTAATGTTTTATGGTATAATTCATATATGAGCATCAAGGATGGGAGTTATTCTCAAATTTGAGTGGAGATATTTTAAAGGCAATTCATAATTGTGTTTTCACCGGAGAATATAGAAGTTAGATGGTAATGTGTAGAGACAGTGTAATTGGAAATTCATTTTTCATGATAGAAAATTTTTCGATTGAATTATAAATTTCATTACAATATGTTTATCCAGTTCTATTGGTGGGTGGTTTTATGAGCTATGTATCTCTCCCTTTCCAAAACACTAATGGTATCTTGAACCATATATCTTCTACCCAGGTTAAAGGGAGATCAAGTTCTGAAACCAAAATCATATATTTTCTATTTAGTAGGGCACTAGTTTTTAAATTATGATGAAAAAGATAGACGATTCATATAGACATAGAATTAAAAAAAAAAAATAGCTAAGGGAAGAGTTTACTCAAGTTAAGCAATTTTTTTAATCAAATCTAGCCATGATTATATGGATGCAGAAATTTCTCTATGTAAATGTCCACCACAAAGGGTGGGATGTCATCAGGGGCAAGTGATTGACAAGGATCAAAGGGAAGTGCATCTCCAAAGTAGCTTAAGCAACACAAGTCACTTTATACAACATATTTATTATTTCTATTAGTAATAGGATTAGAAGTAGTATTAGCATTATTATTATTATTATTATTATTATTATTGATATTTGAGTATTTTCTTATATGAAGATCAATTAGAAAATTTTATTTAAAAATTTTTTAATTGATTTTCTTTTTTTTTTTAGTCACCAAGATACCTTTTCTTTTATTACCTCATTATTAGGTACGATAGTGGGCAAACTCGGTCCTCATCATTCCTCTAATTTCATCATGTTGCATCTGTGAATCGACCTCTAAATTCTCATTTAACCATGCAGGCATGCTTGCCCAAAATTCAAAATAGCAGCTCAAATAGGGATGATCCAAGAGGGCATCACTCATGCTGATTCTCTTCGAAGGAGTAAATACAAGCATTTTATGTAGTAGATCTATAGCCCAAGGATCGGCAGTCGGGTAAAGCCGTGCAAATGGAATGGGAGGAGTGGGAGGGAAGTAAGTCTTAATGTACTCCCTGGTGTTAGGGTCATCAATTAAGTCCAAATCAGCTTGGCTTAAGCTGCCAATCACTCGAAAAATATGCTTGAGCTGATCCTGAACGCTCGATCCTTGAAAGATGGGCTTGCGCCCAAGTAGCTCAGCCAAAATACAACCGACGGACCAGACATCAACGGCGGTGCCGTAAGAATTAGAATTAAGCAATAATTCTGGAGCCAAGTAGCAGGGCGTACCAACATAACGTGCACTCATGGTTTGTGCAAGACGACGAGCCATACCCAAGTCACAGATTTTTAGCTGGCTATTGGCATTAACCAAAAGATTTCCGGGCTTCAGATCCCTGTGGATGACGTTGGCGGAGTGCATGTATTTGACGCCAAGAACCAACTGCAACACCAAACGAGAAGCAAATCAGAATGTAATTCTTTAGAGATGACTTAATAATAAAAATTGCTGCAAGCAATAATACCTGAAAGAAAAGATAGTGGATTTTGTGAGCCGTAAGAGGCTGAGACGAGTTGATAATTGCACATAAGTCGGTGTCCATGAGTTCAAAAACGAGGTAGACTTCGTTGAATGATGTGTGAGAGGGCAGCATGATATCCTTGAGGACAATAATGTTCTTATGAGACAGAATACGGAGCAGCTTCATCTCGCGCAAGGTCCTGATTGCGACCATTTGGCTTGAGAAGACATTGCTTATCTTTTTTATGGCCACCATTTCGTTGGATTCTCGATTGGAGGCCGAGCAGACGGCGCCGTAACCCCCTCTCCCCAGGCCCCTGATGATCTGGTATTTTGTGTCAATCTCGAATACAGTGTTCCAAATTGTGTAGCAATGCGTTTCTGTCTTTTTCTCTGTCTCTTTCTCAGGATCTGTCTTCTTGTGTAGCCATCTCGTGAAATCAAATTGTGTAGCCATCTCGTGAAATCAAAAAAACACACAGCAGAGAAAAGAAGAACGAATGAAAGAAAAGAGGAGATGAAGAGGATTCTTACGTTGCGGCCGTCTACAATATGCTCCGCCGCAGATTATCAGGAGCGTTCTTGCCGGAGCGAGCGAGCGGGGGTTTGAGAAAACAAAAGACGAACGTTGTTAAAAGACGCGCTGCCGGCGTCGTGCGGCGTTTTAGGGCAGGGCGTGAGCGAGCGGGTCTGCTGCTCGCGGGTGAAGGCGCGAGCGGGTCGGGCAGACGTGCGATTTTTTCCGGGTTTGCGGGCGCACATTTGAAGCGGATCCGATTTTGGATCCGTTATTATCAGTTTCGGATTCATTTCTTTAGCGGATCTGGTTTTGATAGATCCTGATTTTGGCTCTAGTTGTTGGGTTGGATTTGGGCCAAATTTGGGCTTGGGTCTGGGTCTAGCGCCTAGGCCTGGCTTGCTAGGTTTGGGCCGAGGTTATTCCCTCTACTTTGTTATGTACAAAAGTAATGCTACTGTGTACAGAAATATGCTATTGTGCTATTTTTTTGCTGTTTGGGTCTGGTTTGGGCCTAACCAGCTTTTAATTCCATTTATGTTGTTTTAGTGTTTGATTTATTATCACAAATATTTGATAGAATTTTTTTTGAAAGTTACAAAATTGTTCATAACATTTCTTGGAAGCAATTCTAATATAAGGTGTTCGGCATAAGTTGTTTATTTTGTATTATGTTAAATATCGCTATATTTGTACATAAATGCCTTTAAAATTATGGAACCTTTTGCATTGTTAATTGTGTTGGTATTGCTATTGAAAAATAAACTTCACCCATAATTCTTGAAAAATGTTTTACAACAATATATATTCATTTTGAATTATATGTATGTCATAAATATATGTCTTACCATAATTATTAAAACAAAAAAAACACATAGCAATTAGTTGTCACATTTTTTAGAGAGAAGAGAAGAATGAAAGAAAGAAAGAGGAGATGAAGGGGATTCTTATTGGGCCCTAACCTCAAACACATAGCAATTAGTTGTCACATTTTTTGGAGAGAAGAGAATAATGAAAGAAAGAAAGAAAGAGGAAATGAAGGGGATTCTTATTGGGCCCTAGACAAAGGGAGAAAAACAAAGGAAGAAGAAGAGGACGACTTACGTTGCTCAACGTCGCTACAATATGTTCCGTCCTGTTCTGTTCATCGAATGATTTGAATGCCGTAGATTCTCTGGAGGGTTTCGCCGCCGGGCGCTAGAAAATGGCGTCCATAAGAAAATAATGGGAAGAAAATCAATTTTAAAGACTTGTACATAATATCAGGAAGCAACAAATAACCTAATAAAAGAATTGCTACCTACAACCAATTCGACAAGCAGCCCTGAAGGTTGCCTTCGCATAACTCCTAGAAACCACTATTCAAAGCAAACAAAAGCCACACAAGAACATGGTGGAAAGAAACCTACAGCTACAGTTACCTCTGGCGGCAACAACACCAAGATTGACAAGATCAATGGAAGAAATAAAAACCAAGAGGAAAATGAACGAAAAACTTCACCCTTGATATAAAGAGAAATATACGAAAGCTCACAAAGATTCCAACTGATATAAAGAGATCGTAAACCTAAACGACACCTCCACCACATCGGAGCGGCATACTGGCGGCGCAGTGAGGCGAGCATTGTGCGGCGGTAGACGAGAGATGAAAAGGGCAGGAAATGGACAAAGCTAGGGGAGTTTGTGGCAGAGAGTCGAAGGCACCAAACAGGAAAACCGTCATGTTTCTGTTGTTCAAGCCCGTCGAGACTTCGAGTTCGCTACAGCAGGTGAACCAGACTGAGTCGACACAAACCGGAAAAAACCATCTTGTACCGGATCATATTGTTCAAATTAGGCGCTAAGAAAACCAACTACAATTACATAGCTACCTCCATATTCTTCCCTTTGTAGAGTCGGATTGCCATCATCGTTTAGGATCCATTTACCTTTATCAATGAGACACAATTAACAAGGAACAAGTACAATGGCTTCTAAGATAGAGTATGCACCAATGGTGAAAATTTTAGGATTTCTCAAATTTAATTTTACGTGTTAATATGCAGACGTGCAATCAGTGGTAAATTCATAAGTTATAACTATACATGTTAATATATGACTATTATGAGTCATATACATTAATATAATACTATTATGAGTTATATGCAGACGTGCAATCAGTGGTGAATTCATGTCAATCTATGCTTCTACATATTTTCCTTTTATCTTGACAAATTAGGTGACAAATTTTCCCAATTTCTTAAGCTAATAAGGACCCAAATAATATATTTCTTCATAAATTAGGTTTATGATCTAATAATTCCCTACTTATGCTTAATTGATCCATGGGCTTAGAACCCTTCATAAAGGTGGGTCAGTAAAGAAAAGATACAAAGAAAAAAAAATAGTAAATAAATAATTGAGTTGAGTTGCTCTAGTATGGACTACCTCTCTTCCTCATAATCAGCCAATGAGTCTCTAAGGGCCTATTTGGCCCCGCAGAAATAACTTTCATAGCTGTGCTGAACTATACTGTACTGAACTTTGCTATGTTGTGATATTGTATAAACTGTTTGGTAAATAATTTTTTAACTACTGTTATTTGCTGTCATAATTTAAAGCTGTTTGGTAAACTTTTTACTATTGTTGCTGTCAAATAGCAAAATGACCAAGCAGTATATATATATATATATTATTTAAAAATTTACTAAATTTATTTTAGAATAATATTATAAATAAATAATAATTCTAATAATTGTATTAAGAGAATTCTATAATCATATCAAAGTTTTAAATATACACTAGATACTAGAATACACCCACAAACAAAAAAAAGTCACAATGTCTCTTTGACCCCTCATCTCTTATGCTATTACATGTATCATTCATTCCTCCTTTCCATCAAAGCATGAGCTATTTCATTTCGTAGATCATCCATCTCCCTTGAACCACTTCTTGATGGCCCCTCATCTGTCTGATAGTTTGCTCTATCATTTAAAACATCAGCAGGAAAATAATTATGATTGTCTTGTAACAAGGCAAATGCAGGATTGGTCTCAGATTTTCTAAGAAAATTATGCAAAACAATAGTCAAAATAACAATATCCCTTTGCTTTCCAAATGAGAATGATGGCATGTTCCACAAGATTTTAGATCTTACTTTTCAAATACCAATACTATGCTCAATACAACCTCGAAGCAATGAATGAGCTCGGTTAAAGTGTTCTTGCATCCCTACCGGTGGTCCACCACGCTGAAAATCAGGAAGATGATATCGTGCTCCTCCCTTATATGGCGTGAGATATCCTTTCACTTGAGCATAACCAGCATCGACTAAATAATATATGCCTATAAGAATGTATTGTAACTAATATGTTAATCACATATTTATGACCAAAAGAATTATATTAAATTCAAAATATGTAAGAGACAAATACAATTACCAGGTGGTGGTTTCAGAAAATTCATATTTGGATGAGTGATGACATAAATCAAAATATGTAAGAGACAAATACAATTACCTGTGTTTATTAGAGAATTTTGATGATGGGGTAAGAAAAAAATTTCCAATCAGGAAAATCATTTGTAGATCTAAGATGGTGCTTACAAGGTCCAAAGCAAGTGCCCAGGTTGAAAGGGCTAATGTTGCGGCCCACATGCTTGAATATGAAAATACTAAAAGCTAAGGTTGGAGATGGAAGCTGCTAAACTGCGTGCTTCAGAATCAGCAGTAAATTGCCGAGAAGCTTCAAGAAGGGAGATAATGAATATGAAAATGTTTCAATCATGGGAGAAACAACAAGTCCTGTTTCAAGATGAGCTTGCAATAGAAAAGCATTTGATGTGTCATCTGCAACAACTACATGAACAAGTCAAGGAGTTTCGAGATCAATTAGAGGTAAAATTTTGCACTTCTAATTATTTTCTAGATCTATAAAGATACAAAAGAGGAGAAATTTTAAGACAAAAAAAACAATGATCTATGATTAATAGCTGGTGAATAAATGTTGTTCAACACATTTATCAAATCTTGACTCATCCATCTGTAGATAGTTTCAGCTGGTTTATTGCTATACAATTTTCTTACTACCCATATGAAATTTTTCTTGGAAGGATGATTTCCAAGAATTAATACTGATAATCATGGTTTTAGGTATGAATCCTTAATAGGCAGTATGATAAAATCATATCAGTTTAGTATGCGCTGCCCTGTGCTAGTACATTTATACGCTAGTAGTTGATAAAAAGAAAATTTGCGTAAGATGGTATTAGCTCCACGAGTCATCCAAGAAGCAAGAGGTTGCTGAAACTGTCAAGAAAGCATAGATTTTAGAGATACATAAGTTGATAAAGAGAAATGTCCACTGGAAGGTTTAACATCGGCATTGCATGAAATGTCCACTTAAGCCAGAGAAAACCAAGAGAGGCTTTTAGCAAAGCAATCTGAAGATGCTAAGACACAGATTGAGCAACTCAATTCAGAACTAAAGTACACCAAAGAGAGATATAGGATCTTGCTTAACGAAACAAGATATGAAATTGCATGCCTCAAGAAAACTGCTGAGATGTGTAGATGTGTAAAGTGCTATGAAATTACTTATTATCATGCCTTAGGGTTTGTACCGGGTAGTGAAATGGGGAGAAAATTTGTACCAGGCCTTGATGAAAGAGAAGATGAAGCTTCCACAGAGAAGATGAAGAAGCTTGCACAGAGAAGATGAAGCTGTTGTCCAAACTGCAATGAAGAAGAAGACTTTCGGGGAAGAAGACTGCCGCTGCAAATGCGCCCCCACTACCACCACCACTATCTGCTATGCCACCATCCGTAGGTTCCCAAAGCTTCTCGAGAGGGACAAGAAGGTTGATCTCCAGATGAAAACACAGTGAAGAATTCTTCGGGGAAGAAGACTTTCGTGGAAGAAGCTGAAAAAGTAGCTGCGAAGCTAGAATATACGAAGCTAAAAAAGCTTCATTTTGCTGCTTCTGCAGCTTTTAACTTTTTTCAGCTTTTTTTACTATAGCTTCACATTACCAAACACTTCATTGTTCAGCTTTCTACACCAAAGCTGCTGTGAAGCAGTGCTAAAAAGGCCCTAAGATTACTTAGAAGCTTTGTGGTGCCTTGATCTATCCCTGAACTTGGCACATCATCGGTAGGAGTTTTTTGGTTGCTTTTATCAGGTTCATAGGCAAGTTCATCTCTTTCATTAGACTCATAAGAGAGGTCATCACTGTCTTCAACACTTGAAGAAGATGCTTCAATGCTACCATTGTATGTATGCTTTGTCATGCTGCTCTCCTTGGCTTGGTAACAAATAATTTTTTTTCTGTACTTCTGAAGTTCTTTCCTCATCTCTTGTCTCTCCTTCTCCTTCTTCATCATCAATTCATTCATAAGATGCAAGGCTTCCTGGTCATACTCTGATTGTTCTTCCATCATCGGGTGGTAGTGCAGTAGGCGTGGCCAAGGCGTCTAGGTCGGCTCAATGGTCAAGTCGTGTGGGAGCTCCGGCCAATTGGGCGATGCCGCGTGGTGCGAGATGAGCCGGTGATGCTTCGACTCTCAGAGGCATGCAGCTAGTCATGACAAGCAAGGTCGGCGGCATCTTTGGACAGAGGGACGATGCCCCAGGCTGCAACGGCAGTAGGTGAAGCCAGCACGTGGATGCTGATGCTCGACGCCACCTATCCACTGGGGGGGGGAGCATACATGGCTGTGCCCTATCCACTGTCGTATGCCGCACTCCCTTCACTCACATCTCTAGCGATGTCTAGGGCCCTCCGATGAACTTCAACGGTGAAGTTCGGCATATTCTAATGGTGTGTGGTGGGTGGTTCAAAGCGTTGAAATGTCTCCCTTCTTTATCTAATTTTTTGGCAATCAGTGACGCCTAGACAAGATCAAAGTAAAAAAAGGAAGAGAGGCTGGCTTACGTTTTGCCAGACGCTACAAAATGTGCCTTCCTATTTTCTTCATACATCAGACATTTTTAGCACTCGTCGGGTTTCTTCCTTCTTGCCTTCATGGTATGAGCCACTTAGCGATCAGCGATTGACGAATGGTGGTGCTCGAAAGGTCCCTGATTTTCATAGAGCCCAATTTGGAATCGAAATAGGAAAAATAAAATAGTTATTTGCATTTGATCCTGGCCTAGTTTAGTGGGCTGACACAGCTGATCCAACCTAGTTGATCAATTCTGCCCATTAACTCTACTTTCTTTGTTTAATCTATTTGCAAACCTGGACCTAGAGCTAGCACTAGAGGTGTGCAAAAAAACCTTGAAAGTGCTAAGGCTCAAATCAGCACAAACACTAGGCTTTAGAATTTACTAAGCAAAGTACTTATTTCTTTTGAAAAAAAAATGTAAAGATAATTAATTGTTAGGCTAAGAGACATCATTTTTATAGTGTTTCATTAACAACAATCAAATTGTTGAAGATGAAATAACCATACATAAAAATAAGATACATTTTTAATACCAGTACACATACTAGTGGGACATGGACCAAGCTAGTGCTAGAGTAGTATTAATGTATGTATGTACTCATATATAAATAAATACATACACATTAATGCACTAATATGGTCAATACCAATATTTAAAAAACTAGTCCAAGATATTGAACTAATCCATGCTCAGATCAACATGATACTGATGGCGATGGTACTGACATGCAGTACCAGTTGGTATTGGTCAGTATCAATTATATATTGAGGATTAATCATATAACTAATACAAATTATTGGATAGAGATTACAAATCTAACACTGATAGGAATGCAATGCAAGCTACTAGTCTAGGTTTTCGTGAATTATCATTTTGGTATAATATGCTAGGTTGACACTAATAGTCTAATAGAGCCTCTAGCACTAGCCTATGACTTTGTGATTTCCTAGACAAGTAGAACATGGATAATAAATAGCAATAACTAGTACTAGATTCTTCAGTTTCTTTTATAGGTTGACAATTGTCCTAGATATGTGCACCAAGTTCATTAAACTTGGCACTCTCCATTATTTGAAATCAATGTGGTGAAACCTTAGAATTTTATATAAAATCAAATTGCTTTCTTTTTGATATTTGAGTAATATTTCCTAAAAAAAATTGCTTTCTTTTTTTATATATTTGAGTAATATTTCCTAAAACTATTTAAGGCTTGCATGCTTATAATTTTTTAAGATAAACTATAATTTCAGTTGATTCAACCTATCTAGCAAATAAGATCTTATTTTGTAAGTACTTAACATCTAATCCTCATGAAATGTTATTTATTGTTTTCTTTATATTAATTGTGCAGCCGCATCATCACCTACAAGCCCGTTAGCTTGCATTCCCGTTATCCCACACGTTGTATGCAAGCCTACTCACACACTACAAGAACTGCTTGCTTAGCTTGACTGCAAGCCACACGTGCACTCTCAAGGTTCACCCATAGCCACCACTCATTGCATAGCTGCAAGCCTCACATCGGGAGCTACCTACAAAGAATAGATGTTTCAATAGTGACTTGCCTACATTGTGCATGCCTACAAACCCCTAACATAGTTGTTGCTTGTAAGTGCTCTCTTGTAGCTGCACGCGAGCCTCAATGGCACACTAGCACCTACCAAATCCAAACTGTAGGGGCGACGTTATCTGGCTATGCTGAAATAGTGGGGTCGGGCAACGACTCACCATCACCTGCCTAGAGTGGCGGTTCTCAATGATGAAATTAGGGCACAAGCCCTCTTTGTTTTGCTAGAGCCAATTATGGCAGAAACCCTTTCCTCACCTTTAGCCGATGCCTAGGGCATAAGCCCTAGTTGTGTTCCACTAATTTGGGCTAAAGTGCTCATCACGTTCACCTGATTAATGCAAAAGCCCTCATGATGTTTAGTCGACAGCTGCCAACAATAATTAGTGCAGACTTCCTTTAAAGTGTCTGACTCAATGTGACCAAATAGGTCATAAGACATAACCTGCATTCTGCCATTCAACCAACATTTCATGTATACATATAGGGGAATAATATATATAGAGGAAAAATTTTCCCATACATGTCCAATTGAACAATTCTAGCCCAATAAACTAGCTTGCTTCAACCCAACCCAATAATCTAGCCTATCATTTCAGCCACATTAGTGTTTTAGATTTAGCCCAACCCAAATTTAATTTGGCAATCCCTGTGTCACACCCAATCCACATGGCCCGTCCACATCACCAATTCTTGCCTTGCACTGTGCGCAAAATTTGAAATCAAAATCGATTTTGATTTCAGCCGCTTCATCGAATTGGTATTGACTAGGTCAACACCTCATTTCAAATGCCGAGAGCATTCGAACAACGCCTCAACGCCTTCGGCCGAAAGCAGCGAACGCAGGCATGTTTGCCTGACGCCGGAGAAGGGAGAGTGGGTGGACAGAAGGGGCGTGCAGCAGGTTCGTCGTCGGTGAACCTCAGCCTTGTCATCGTTGCCGTCATAAGTCGTTGCCGGCGAAGAAGAAGGTGATGCGGAGCTCGCGGAACAAAAGAAGTCGCTGGAAAGATCAGAGGAGCACACCGTCGCCAGAGAAGATAGGGATATAGGGAAAATTTATCCAATTAACTCTCTTAATCAGTTAGATAAAACCCTATACAGATCTACCCTCTCAGATCTTTCCTCTCTCGCTCACGTCAATGGCAATGCTCGCCATCGCCTCATGATGTGATCCGCAAGTGCACAGATAAATCAAAGTAATAAAATATCGATCCCACAAAACCAATGGCTAAGTACTGATTCTTACTTAAAATCATTAGCTAGACTAATCTGAGAGAAAATGATCCTTACTTTTACTAAAACAGAAGAAGCAGTAAAGCAGACCTTGGTTGTAATCAATTTATGGAAAATCAAGATTTAGGGTTCACCACTCTATGTCTCATGACTTATTAAAATTAAGTTTATCTCAAGAAGGATTTGCTATGTTGAAGGGAATTCATCCGTATGTACAGATTGCCCCTTCTTAGTAGTACAATCTGGTGTTTGTCTGAATTAATCCCCTACTCTCGTGGTTATTAACTCAAGACAAACCCAATGAACTCTTGACAAATCAATAAAGTCCCTCAAGTTAATTCGAACTACTCTCGTGTTCAAATCAACTTGTTCAAATATTGTAGATCTAATGTCTCAATTCACTTCTTAGTACTTCTTGAGACATCTAAGACATGAGAATCATGACCAGTAATTATCATATGATTAATACAACAATAATTGAATCTAACAAGAGTAAATAACTTCATAAGATGGTATAAAACAAACAAGTCATGAAAACAAGAGGGCTACGCCCTTAATCCTAAATAAAAGTTTACGCTGACATGTTACACATGTTCACGTTTAAGAATTCTATGTTCCTGATTAAAAATTGGCTAAATAATACGAAAAAGACAAAGGAAGACAAGGATCAATGTTTCCTGATGAAGATCGTCGTAAACAATCCTTGAAATCGAAGCTTTTTCAATGTATAATCGCTGGTCGCCGCTCTATGCCCTGGGTCTCACCTCTTCTTCGATTTCACCTTGAAAATTTGCCAAAAAGTCCTCAAACTCGGCCCAAAGCTTCCTTAAATAGTTCCCTATCCTTGTATTAGGGTTTCCCCAAAATTTGGCTCGAAAACGGATCGAATCAGATGAGAAACGAAGTCAAATCTGAAACTAGCGGATGAAATTACGACCATAAAAATTTTCACGGGTGGCTGTGAAACACTCTATTCAATTCTGGATTTTAGAATTACGGCCATGAAATATTTCATGGCCGTGAAATATTTCACACCCTAGGCCGTGAAACTCTCTGTTGGATATCAGATATGGCCTTGATAAAAATTACGGGTATGGTCATAATTTCTTCTGTACGTTCAGAAAATACGGCCGTAAAATATTTCATGGGGGGGGGGGGGGCATATTTTTCTAAACATGCTCCGATTTGCTTAAAATTTTATTGGCAACTTCGTCTTGACTTGTAGAATTCATCCATGTGTTTGGATTCATCAAAATCTATCGATTTGTAGTCGTTTTCACCTGAAGTATGACAAAAACAAAGAAAGGTGAAGATTCCGAACAAACAAAAGATTGTAAGCCAAAATGAGTAAAAACATGATAGAATAGAGAGATAATTGATAGTAAAAGTATGCTAAAAATACTATATAAATGCATGTCATCAAAATCCCCAAGACTTAAACTTTTGCTTATCCTCAAGCAAATAGATAAATTAAAGAATAATGCTGAGTATGGAAAAAAAGATTTCCAAACTCATGACACAAAAGATTCTAGAGAAATAAATTGTCTTGAGAATTTAATCCTTAAGATTCACAATCCAAAACAAATAAAATTTGTAACTTGCATAATAATCAGAATCTCAATTTGATGAGTTCACGTTGTATTCAATTCAACACTATAATGTTTTTGTTTACAGGAATAGGACCTCCAAAATCTTTTTCTGTATTTATTTTTGATATTCTCTAAATTGATTACCACCTTGTTTCTGGTGACGAATTTAGAATACATCGACCACATAGTCGATGTAAAAGAACTCATATCTTTAAGCTAGCAGAGTTGTGACTGATAGCCAAAGATAGTGGAGTTAATGTCAAAATCTTTTCTTGGCATCTACCCACATAGATACATACTTTATTTCCTCTCTTTTTTTTTCTTTCTTTTTTTTTAAGACTTCAACTCACGTCTTCGGTACCACTGCCAATTTTTTGTAGTGCCAAGTAGAGGAGTCTTTTTTTTCTGGATTTTGGATTCTTTCTTCCCAACAAATAACACAATAGACCAAACATATATAAGGTTAATCAATCAATATCAATTCAGGAAAATTATACTCATCTACTCACCTTATTTGAAAAGGATGTTTCACTCTTGAATCTCATTCCTCAAACACTCTATTTACCATAATCTTATGAACAATAAGCAGAAGATCAAATATGAGGATATATATCAAGGAAATAAATTCAACACATAGAGTAATTAATCCATTCAAGCATTGGTATAAGACCATCTACAGCATAAACCATCCATATAAAATCACACATTATCATCAAAAACATTGTGCATCAGAAAGTACATATAATCTGAGTATAATCCAAAATGACAATAGCGTCCACATATGATGCTAATCAAAATACATCCAAACATGCACATGACATCATATCATAAATCAAAGAGTCAAGTCAAATACAATATCCATGAAATAAAATATCAAATAAAATATCCTCCCCTACATGAAGAATGCATCATCCTCGATACAATAAACAAGTGATAAGAGAGTAGGAGAAAAGATACTCACAACGCACTAGTTGTCCATAATATCGCCCAAACTGCTCTCCTCGCCAGAGCTGTTGTCCTCCTGGTAAATGTATCACAAAGCTCCTACACAAAATATAGATAATGATCAAAGGGGAAACTATTCTAAAAGTAACATATAAGATTCATAGCGTAACTTTCAAAAGCAAATAACTAACATATACGACTAAGAAGTGAAATAACACAAAAATAAAAACTGAGAATGTAAATGAGAGATAGTGGTTGGGTTGCCTCCCAAGAATCGCTAATTTTAACGTCGCTAGCTTGACAAAAATCAACCCTGATCAAGTAATGGCTCCTCGAATCATATCTGTATGCTTTCCTTGTTTTGTTCTTTGATCTCAGAATATACAAGGCTTATCCCAAAAATAGTGTTTTACTTTAGCTAAGAATTTCTTTCTTCCCTTATCTTCGTCAAATAATTTCAACCCTTCTTTTCTTTTTCGTCTCTTCCTCTGAATTTTCTTTATCAATAGAATTCACATTACAATCCACAAAAGTATAACCTTCAGAGTCAGAATGTTCAGCAAATAATTTATGTATATCAGTCAAAATATCATTCACAGTACTAATATTACAGCAAGATCCATTATATGATGGGTTTTTTGTAGTTTGAGAAGCCTCAAGATTTGCATTAATAATTACAAGAAAAGTAGAGTTCTCTCCAAGAAATTCATACCTGAGGTTACTTGGGAGAGTTTTAAATTCATACCTCTTTCCTCCATCATTGTCATCACCTTTGATAAAACATACTTCAAGCGGATCTTTCTCTAGCTTGGAATTAATAGTCATCGGTGAAGTGTCTTCCAAGGTTTCGACACTGCAACAAGATCCTGCAAAAGAAGGCTCCTTTAGATTTTCTGTCAGATCAAAATCTATAGAATCCTCACCTATCTTAAAAGTTAGATTCCCATTTTTGACATCAATATTTGTGCCAGCAGTCGCCAAAAAGGGGCGACCTAAGATTATGGGGAGCCTAGAGTCTTCCTCCATCTCGAGGACAACAAAATCAACAGGAATAAAAAACTTACCGACTTTAATGGGCACATCCTCTAAAATACCTATCAGATGTCGTATAGAGCGGTCGGCTAACTAAAGTGAAACAGAAGTGGGGTTCAAATCTCCTATGTCCAGTTTTTTGCACACAGAGTGCGGCATCAAGCTAACACTGGCCCCTAAATCACACAAAGCACGGTCAATAGTCATGTCACCAATCAAACAAGGGATAGAAAAACTCCCTGGATCCTTAAGCTTAGGTGGCAGCTTGTTCTGGATTATAGCACTGCACTCCTCTGTAAGTGCAACCGTTCCATGTCTTCCAACTTTCTCTTGTTGGACAAAATCTCTTTCAAAAACTTGGTATATGAAGGCATCTGGGACAAAGCATCTGTGAAGGGTATGTTAATGTAAAGCTTTTTAAGTACTTCCAAAAATTTTCCAAACTGCTTATCAATTTTATCCTTTGCCAATCTCTAAGGGAAAGGTATTGGTGGTTTGTAGGGAGGTGGTGGTACATAAACTAGCTCTGGCTACCTTTCTTGCAAAGTTGTTTCTCCTTCTTTTCCCTCTTCCTCTGCAGGCTCAGAATTCTGCACCTCTGGTTCTTGCATAAAATCTGGTGCTCTAGGTTCCTCCAACTGTTTCCCACTGCGTGTAATAATGGCATTGCAGTATTCACATGGGTTTATCTCTGGTTTCCCTAGTAGTCTTCCTATGGGTCTGCTTGAAGAACTAGCCTGCTGAGTTATCTGAGTTTCCAACATCCTCTGATGAGTCTTTATAGACTCTACCTCAGAGCTGAGATTTTTGATAGACTCATTGAGATTTTCGTTCTGCTTTGTCTGCGCAGCAATAAAGTTCTCCATCATAACCTCCAAGTTTGACTTCTGGGTGCCGGAGGTTGATTATACTGTCTCGCTTGAAAATTAGAGGATTGTCGATTGTTGTTCTGGGATGCTTGGTTTTGATTCTGATTGCTCTTCCAAGAAAGGTTGGGATGGTTCCTCCAACTAGGGTTGTATGTATTCGAATATGGGTCATTTTGAGGTCTCCCATCATAGTTGCCAATCGCATTCACTTGTTTAGAGTTGCAATCCCCTTGTGTTGAGATCCCTAACTGACAATCCTCTGCACCATGTCCTGCATTTCCACAAATCTCACACGAAATAGCATTAACAGTGACAGAGTTAACATTCAAAGAGCTGATTTTATGAGTTAACAAATTAACCTTGGCGGTAAGTGAAGCGATAGCATCTAATTCATACTTACCTAACGCCTTAGCATGTGGTCCTCTCTCACTTACCCATTGACAGTGGTTCAAAGCCATGTCTTCGAATATATTAATTGCTTCTTCCGTGGTCTTTTTCATGATTGCGCCACTGGCGGCAGTGTCAATTGTCATACGAGTGTTATAGTTAAGAGCATTATAGAAGGTATGAACTAATACCCACTTCTCAAGGCCGTGATGCGGACACATCCTTTGAAGCTCCTTAAATCGTTCCCATGGCTCGTACAATGATTCTCCTTCCCTCTGAATAAAGTTCGTGATCTGGTTCCTTAGATGTGCAGTCTTACTTGGGGGAAAATATCTTGCTAGAAAAGCATTGGAAAGCTCCTCCCAAGTTGTTATGGAACCTGGCGGGTTTGAATGTAGCCATGCACGAGCCCTATCCCTAAGAGAAAAAGGAAATAGCCTGAGTCTCAAAGCATCACTAGAAACACCATTCATTTTTAAGGTATCACAGTATTCAAGAAATATTGAAAGGTGCATATTGGGGTCTTCGGAAGGTAGTCCTCCAAATTGGTTCTACTGAACCATGGATAGCAGAGAAGGCTTGATTTCGAAGTTATTCGCCTCAATGTTGGGGCAAGCGATACTAGAGTGAACCCCTTGATAGTTTGGATTTGCAGAGTCCTTAAGATTTCTCGGTTGCGGGTTTGCGTCACCCATCTTTGATTCTCTGGTCTCCTTTGCTATTTGTTTTCTCCGCAAGCAAAATGTTCGTTCAGGTACCGGATCTTCTTCAAATAGCTTTCTAGAACACCTGGGCATAAACAATCAACCAAAGGTTATGAAGAAAATAGAAAGTATTTACTAAATACAGAACAGAAAGGAATTATAAAGAAAACAAAAGTCTAGTCTATCAATTCTTAGACTGAATCAATATTAGCGAAATTGGTCCCCGGCAACGGCGCCAAAAACATGATGTGATCCGCAAGTGCACAAATAAATTGAAGTAATAAAATATCGATCCCACAGAGACCAATGGCTAAGTACTGATTCTTACTTAAAATCGTTAGCTAGACTAATCTGAGAGAAAATGATCCTTACTTTTACTAAAACAGAAGAAGCAGTAAAGCAGACCTTGGTTGTAATCAATTTATGGAAAATCAGGATTTAGGGTTCACCACTCTATGTCTCATGACTTATTAAAATTAAGTTTATCTCAAGAAGGATTTACTATGTTGAAGGGGATTTATCCGCATGTACAGATTGCCCCTTCTCAGTAGTACAATCTAGTGTTTGTCTGAATTAATTTCCTACTCTCATGGTTATTAACTCAAGATAAACCCAATGAACTCTTGACAAATCAATAAAGTCTCTCAAGTTAATTCGAACTACTCTCGTGTTCAAATCAACTTGTTCAAATATTGTAAATCCGATGTCTCAATTCACTTCTCAGTACTTCTTGAGACATCTAAGACACGAGAATCATGGCCAGTAATTATCATGTGATTAATACAACAATAATTGAATCTAACAAGAGTAAATAACTTCATACGATGGTATAAAATAATTAAGTCATGAAAACAAGAGGGCTACACCCTTAATCCTGAATAAAAGTTTACGCTGACATGTTACGCACGTTCACGTTTAAGAATTCCATGTTCGTGATTACAAATTGGCTAAATAATACGAAAAAGACAAAGGAAGACAAGGATCAATGTTTCCTGATGAAGATCGTCACAAACAATCCTTGAAATCGAAGCTTTTTCAATGTATAATTGCCAGTCGCCACTCTATGCCCTAGATCTCGCCTCTTCTTCGATTTCGCCTTGAAAATTTGCCAAAAAGTCCTCAAACTCGACCCAAAGCTTCCTTAAATAGTTCCCCATCCTTGTATTAGAGTTTTCCCAAAATTTGGCTCGAAAACGGATCGAATCGAATGAGAAACAAAGTCAAATCTGAAACTGGCGGACGAAATTACGATCATAAAAATTTTCACGGGTGGCTGTGAAACACTCTGTTCAATTCTGGATTTTAGAATTGCGGTCGTGAAATATTTCATGGGCGGCCATGAAATATTTCATGGCCGTGAAATATTTCACACCCTAGGTCGTGAAACTCTCTGTTGGATATCTGATATGGCCTTGATGAAAATTACGAGTAGGGTCGTAATTTCTTCTGTACGTTCAAAAAAGTATGGCCGTAAAATATTTCATGAGGAGGGGGGGGGCTATATTTTTCTAAACATGCTCCGATTTGCATGAAAATTTATGGGCAGCTTTGTCTTGACTTGTAGAATTCATCCATGTGCTTGGATTCATCAAAATCCATCGATTTGTAGTCGTTTTCACCTGAAATATGACAAAAGCAAAGAAAGGTGAAGATTCCGAACAAATAAAAGATTTTAAGCCAAAATGAGTAAAAACATGATAGAAAAGAGAGATAATTGATAGTAAAAGTATGCTAAAAATACTATATAAATGCATGTTATCACCTCACAGTCGCACCTCTCAACTGCTTATGCCACTTGCCGGAAGGAGACGTTCTCTGCGAGCTCTCCTCTCTACCCTTCTCCTTGGAAAGCCAGCCAACGCCAGCCTTCTTCCCATCTTTGTTGTCGCCGGATCTCACTGCGCCTTCTTTGCCGGAGTCAAAGCCGACGCCGCCGCTGAAGATCGCGTCTGCCAACCCCCCAATTGTTGATGCCGCCTGCGTTGCGTGAGTTGTCAACCTCCTCACGTGTTCCGCGTCGCAAGCGTTGGGCTGAGGCATTGGATTGGGCCACCGCCCAATCCATTTCTCCTTCAGCTCAGCCCATGAGGAAAGAGGTGTCACATTTCTCCCCCGCCGAACTTGGACGTCACCCTCGTTGTCCTCCAAGGGATCCTCCATTGCAGCCACCGTTGCGATGTATACCACCTCGTCTGACGAGGTGGTGACGGAGTTAACTCGCATCTGTGTGGAGTCTGCTGCTCTTCGCACCCCTCGCATTCCAAAAGTTGAGGCTGACAAGCAGCCTCGTTGGATGCTGGGAATCCAACAGGCTGCGTCTTCGTGGAACACTTGGACTCCTCCCATGTGTGGCATCACGCCCGGCTTAGCTTGCCGAAGTAACTCGTAGCCGAGGATGATGTCGAAGTCATCTATCCTTGCCACCCGGACGTGGTGTCGTCTGCTCCAATGACCTAGCTCCACTGGCGCGTCGTAGGAGATTCCGACCATCCGCTGCTCCGCGGTATTGGCGGTCTTCACCCGCTCCTCTGTCAGTGAAGTGAGCAGATCCAGTCATGCTGCCATCTGCTCTGACACGAATAGGTGAGTCATGCTGGTGTCAACCATCGCCTCCACCTCTACTCCACGTATCCGTATCGGAACGAAGATCAACCTCGCTCCACTCGAGATTGCCGTGGTGATCCCGCCGATCGTCATAGATCCGAGTATCAACGGATCGTTGTCTTCAACTAACTCTCGTGTCATGATTGCTGCGAGTCGCTCCCTAGTTGGGCAGTCTCTCATCATGTCGGCCCCCCTGCAAAGGAAGCAGTCAAAGACCCGGCGTCGGGGAGGTTCCTGCCATGGCTCCTCCCGCGGTTGGGGATGTAGGGGTCTCCTCTGCCTTTCTAGGGAGAGGGTCTCCGTCCGTCTGGGGCTCTCGATCTCGCCGGAGAGTTGCACTTTCAAGGGGATTTCGATTCCCTCAGTGTCGTCGTCCGCGCATCCACCAAGGCTTCGACCACCGCTGCGGCCTCTCTCTAACCTTGGGGCGCGTGCTGTCGGACCTCCGCCTCGGCCCACGGCTGAAGATGTCAGAGGAAGGTGTGGCATCGGTCCGCCTCTAACATGTCGGGGATCTGTAGCATAAGCGTCGAGTAGGCCCGGATATAATCCTAGATTGGTCCAGTATGTCGGAGCTTATCGACCTCGTCACGTGCTTGATCCACCGAGTTCCCGGGGAGGAACTGCCACCGCAGTTCGTCTTGGAATACCTCCCAAGTCCAATGCGCAGCTTCTTGCGACGAATCAACTTTGGTGTGCCACCAAAGCTTTGCGTCGTCGGTGAGATATGTGGTGCACACCTGTACTTGATCGCCGTCTGAGACATGATTGGCGACAAAGTATTGTTCTATGTCCCAAATAAAGTTGCCTAACTCCTTAGACATACGGGCACCTCCATACGCCTCTAGTCTAGGGATCTGAACTTTGGTCCTTGGTGCTGCCTGCTCCGTTGAAGTCCCAGCCCCAGAAGATCCACCTTGTGCTTGCACCAGCGCTATGTGCAGCACAGCGAGGTCCTCCAGCATTTGTTGGTGCGCTGCCTGCGCACTTACTACTTGCCCCTCCAATGTTCGTTGGAGTGAGGCAATTTGTAACCGTTGCTCCTCAACGGTCCGATGTAGGTTCTACAAAGTTGGAACAACACCTTGTTCCCCGATTCCGGTTAAGCCGAGTACCTCCTCGACTCGGTTCAAGCGATCTCCTTGCACCATATCCTCAGGATTAAGGCTCTGATACCACTGTCACGCCCGATCGACACGCCCCATCCATGTCATCAATTCCTACCTCGCACTGTGTGCAAAATTTGAAATCAAAATCGATTTCGATTTCAGCCGCTTCGTCAAATTGGTGTTGATTGGATCAACACCTCGTTTTGAATGCCGAGAGCGTTCGAACAACGCCTCAACGCCTTCGGCCGAAAGCAGTGAACGCCGCCTGCATTCGCTGATGTTTGCCCGGCGTCGGAGAAGGGAGAGTGGGTGGACGGAAGGGGTGTGCGGCAGGTTCATCATCGGTGAACCTCAGCCTTGTCGTCATCGCCATCATAAGTCGTTGTCGGCGAAGAAGAAGGTGACGCAGAGCTCGCGGAATAGAAGAAGTCACCGGAAAGATCAAAGGAGCACACCATCGCCAGAGAAGACAAGGATATAGGGAAAATTTATCTGATTAACCCTCTTAATCAGTTACATAAAACCCTATACAGATCTACCCTCTCAGATCTTTCCTCTCTCGCTCACATCAACGGCGATGCTCACCGTTGCCTCACAATCGCACCTCTCGACTGATACTCGTCGTCGCTTTACAGTCGCACCGCTCGACTGCTTACGCCACTTGCCGGAAGGAGACGTTCTCTGCGAGCTCTCCTCTCTGCCCTTTCCTCGTCACTCGGTCTAGCCTTTAAATATGGAGGAGACGTCCTTCTCCTTGGAAAGCCAGCCGACGCCAGCCTTCTACCCATCTTTGTCGTCACCAGATCTCGCTGCGCCTTCTTCGCTGGAGTCGAAGCCGATGACGCCGCTGAAGATCTCGCAGCTATAGCCGAAGATCGCGTCCGCCAACCCTCCAATTGCTGATGCTGCCTGCGTTGCATGAGTTGTCCACCTCCTCACGTGTTCCACGTCGCAAGCGTTGGGCTAAGGCATTGGATTGGACCGCCGCCCAATCCATTTCTCCTTCAGCTCGGTCCATGAGGAAAGAGGTATCACACCTTGTATGATTATTATTATAATATGATCCTGCTTACAAATTACAAGTTTTGTACACTTATAGATGTCTCATTTATCTCCACAAGTGTGGGGAATTATAAGCTTAAACTTTAATGCTTTTAGATGAGCATGGAAAATTTTAGAATGGTGAATAATTATATGAAAAATTATGAATAATTATTCAATATGACACATTATTTATCACAAAAGAGCACAAACACAAACGATATAAAAAAATATTTTTCAAGTATAATTCATGCCACAACTCAATTGTATTCAAATCATTGTAATGGAAAAAAGAAAAAGAAAAAAAAATAAGAGAAATTAACATATTTCAGGGCAAAATTCATTGGCATTAAGGCCACTGATGTAGCCTCATAACCAAAATTCGTTAGCAATTAGTTGTTAGATTTTTTGGAGAGAAGAGAAGAATGAATGAAAGAAAGAGGAGATGAAGAGGATTTTTATTGGGAGAAGAACAAAGGAAGAAGAAGAGGACTTACGTTGTGGCCGTCGCTACAATATGTTATGTCCTATTCTATTCATTGAATGATTTGAACGCCGTAGATTCTCAGGAGGGTTTCGCCGCCGAGCGTTAGAAAATGGCTCATCCATAAGAAAATAATAGGAAGCAAAATCAATTTTAAAGACTTGTACATAATATCAGGAGGTAACAAATAACCTAATAACAGAATTGCTACCTACAACCAAATCGACAAGCAGCCCTAAAGGTTGCCTTCGCATAACTCCTAGAAACCACTATTCAAAGCATACAAAAGCCACACAAGAACATGATGGAAAGAAACCTATAGCTACAGTTACCTCCAGTGGCAACAACACTGATAGCCGTTCCGCAAGTATACGGACTATCGAAGTAATATAAATGTATCGATCCCACAGGGACCAAATACCAAGTACCGACTGATTAGATTATCACAAGCTAGACGATCCTTTGATGGTTGTGAAATGGTTGCTAAGATCTAAAATTAGGCTAGACAATAATACAGCAAGGTAAATAAAGTCAAAAGCAAGTAATTGCACGACGCAAGGTCTAAGGATGAATAGGATCAGGGCTAGGGTCCACCACCTTGACGTGTTATGCATGGGTGAGATAACAATATGAAGGTCCCTTTTTAGTCCTAGGGTAATCCAAAGATGTGCAAGTTGTCCTCTCTCGAGCGATGCAACTTGCAGCTAGGTGCTTACTCGATTAAACGTCTACCATCATAGTACGCTCAACCGAATAAGCCCAGTGAGTGCCGGATTGTGCATACCATCTCATTATTTATACATGTTGTCCCCTCTCGAGGATGCAACAAGGTGCTTATACGATTAAACGCCTACCGTCGTAGTACGCTCAACCGAATAAACCCAAAGGGTGCAAAACGGTATACACTACCCGTATTCAATCAACCACTCTCATGCGATGATTGAGATACTCGTACCTAGGGTTTACAACATCCGGACGTGCCTCTCGGCCTTACTAGATGTCTAAAAGCATGAAGATAACAAAGTGAAATACTCCATTCAATTCACGAGGTGCAACTAGGCAAGATAGGAAAATCTAGGGTTCGTGCAATAAAGTTATCATCCACACATAGAAACGTTTAAGGGGCTTTCCCCAGCCCTAAAACAAAGTTTAAGTTACAATGCTCATGTTCCAAAGCAAAGAACAAACAAATCCTAACATAACATCCATAGAGAAACAAGGAGAACAAAATAGATGGGAAGATGAGAATAGGACTCCCCCAAGGAGGAAGGAGCCGCTTGCCCCTTTCGCGCTCTTGCTGCAGAAGAGGTCTCCCTTCCCGTTCGTTCGATCTCAGGTTGTTCTTCCCTTGCTCAGCCACCGCCTCCTCACGTTCGTGCGTGCAAGATTGTCCGCCCAATCCTCCTATGCCCTTATGTGAATAGGGCTTTTTGTTTTTGTCTCCTCCCTTGGTCAAATTCCTCTTCTGCCCTTTTAGAGCCCTCTATCTGACGTGGATAAGACGGGGGTCGAAGTCTGGAAAAATCGGCATCAGGCGACACAAAAGTCACAGGGTGTGATTCCGGTCGCTGGGCGGACCATGGTTCTAGCCGAGAACATAGGTTTAGCTGAAAATAGTCGCATTCCCTCGCTTTTCACCTGAAATGAAGCAAAAACACCCAAGAGTGTAGATTCCGAAGATAATGCAATAATTCCATGTAAATCAGGTGTAAATGCTAGAATAATGAAGATATAACAGTGGAAATAACATATAAATTCCTATATAAAAACTACTTAACAAACACTAAGAATGACAAGATCAATGGAAGAAATCAAAACCAAGAGGAAAATGAGCGAAAAATTTCACCACTGATATAAAGAGAAATATACGAAAGCTCACCAAGATTCCAACTGATATAAAGAGATCATGAACCTAAACGACACCTCCACCACGTCGGAGCGGCATACTAGCGACGTAGAGAAGCGGGCATTGTGCGGTGGTAGACAGGAGATGAAAAGGGTAGGAAATGGACCGAGCTACAGGGAGTTTGTGGCAGAGAGTCGAGGGCGCCAAATAGGAAAACCGTCGTGTTTTTGTTGTTCAAGCCCATCGAGACATTGAGTTCACTAAAGTGGGTGAACCAGACCGAGTCGACACAAACCGAAAAGATCCATCTTGGACCGGATTATTGGGAAACCCTGGGGATATTTAAAATTTTTCAAACATTACATAGACACAGTGGAAGCATATCCCCGAAATAGGCCAGTCCCAAAAACCCAATGGATCGATGCTTGTGAGGGGGTCGACACAATGTGGAGAGAAAGTACCTAAGAGCAAGATGCGATGTGATGTCGAGGTAGGCGCCCAAGTGTGCACCCTCTGCAGTCTCACACACATGGATCCTCAAGTCCTCTTCTTCCATGCCTAGTGCTAGCCTCGGGAAGAAGATTCAAGACTTTGGTGTCCTTCTTCTATGCTTGCGCCACCTTCAAGGAAGAAGCGCCAAGGAGAAGAAGGAGGAAGATGAAGCCGCCAAGCTTTCCAACTAGTTGCGCAAAGAGGAGGAAGGGAAGAGAAAGCTTGCGGCTAGGAGAGGAAGAGATGCACCAATAGAAGACCTTGCACTTGCCTTTGCTTGCTCACACCAACTACTTGGAGTGCTCTCGCATATTAATATATTGTATAGCAAGGGGTGGCAACTCAAGTCATATAGATGCATTCAACAAAGAGATGTGCAGTTAGGGTTAAAGGGGGAGGGCGATTAGGGTTAGGGTTATGGTAAGACTCCAAGCCCTTTCCATAAACCCCTTCTAATCATCCATATGCGCCTAGGACTTACCAAAGAAGTCCATCAAGCCATATGCACCCCAAACCTTGCCTAAGAGGAAAAGTTTCCATCCAAGGAACAAGGGGGGAGGCACCAATAGCTTCCTAATGAAGCACTATGCACCAACATCATCCCATTATGCCCCTAGGCGCCAACGGGGATGATTTTCTCCCCATTATACCCTTATGCTTTCTAATCTCTTTATGACAACTTATTATTGGGTCTCATTGGGTAATGAGCTAGCCTAACTTCTTTACAAAGGTTGATTAAGCCATTGGATCCAATCCAATGCAACCCTAACTCAAATGTGACCAACCATGGTCAATTTTGGGTCAACCTACCAAAAATGAAGTTTGGCTCTAATAAGTCTCTTCTATCTCATCAGGCCTATTGGCGCTAATGAAATCTCCCAAATAGATCTGAGCTATCCAATAACTAGATCAAAAGGCAACCCGATCAATACGAGAACTCGAGTATCAAGGTGTGCGACCCTATAGATTCCTCTGACGTTGGCAGTGATGAACTAAGGTCATCACAAGCAATGAGTGACATCTAGCAGTGCATTGCTACTACCCAAGTCATCGAAATGGATATCGACATCGACATCCCCATCATCGCAACAAGGTACCAATGCATTATAGTCTTTTTGCCAAACTGATATCCGATTGGACAAGTGTGTCACCACTTGTTTTCACCCAATCTCATGGTCATGACTAAATTAGGCTTTCACCTCGGTATGGTCATACACTTTCAGTCATGGAACCATAGGGTGGCCCGTGGATATTAAGCTTCCCTCAAGAAGGGGCAAATCCTCTGTCTGTCCATTCACCTTCTCATATGGGTCGTGACATACTCAATGACAACCGTTATGACCTTCCTACTACAATGAGGTGTTAGGTTGCATCAAAGCATGTCCCTAACCATATAGAAGAGTCAATGACCTCAAGTCAAGGGATCAATGCATCTCTTGTCACTTGTGAGGATAACTCATGACACCAAGTCATAGCCTCATAGTGGGTCGGTCCAGTATATCCACCACTAATATACTCATATGTTTGCATTAGCACCCCGTGCCTAACCAGACCATATACCAATCTCACATGTACCAGTGTTGTCCCATATCTACTAAGATACATTGACTAGGGATAAGAGTTTGAGCATAGATCCAATCTGTCTCCAGGGACATTATCATGCAAGTACGCAATCGTAGATGTAAACAAAGCATAATAATGACAATGCCAAAATAATATATAATAAATATCAATGTCATGTAGTACAAAAGATAGACCAAAAATAGGTCTTAGGGTATAAATACCAACACGTATCATATTGTTCAAATTAGGCGCTAAGAAAACCAACTACAATTACATAGCTACCTCCATATTCTTCCCTTTATAGAGTCGGATTGCCATCATCGTTTAGGATCCATTTACCTTTATCAATGAGACACAATTAAAAAGGAACAAGTACAATGGCTTCTAAGATAGAGTATGCACTATTGGTGAAAATTTTAGAATTTCTCAAATTTAATTTTACGTGTTAATATGCAGCCGTGCAATCAGTGGTAAGTTCATTAAGTTATAACTATACATGTTAATATATGACTATTATGAGTCATATACATTAATATAATACTATTATGAGTTATATGCAGACGTGCAATTAGTGGTGAATTCGTGTCAATCTATGCTTCTACATATTTTTCCTTTTATCTTGACAATTTAGGTGACAAATTTTCCCAATTTCTTAAGCTAATAAGGACCCAAATAATATATTTCTTCATAAATTAGGTTTATGATCTAATAATTCCCTACTTGTGCTTACTTGATCCATGGGCTTAGAACCATTCACAAAGGTGGGTCAGCAAAGAAAAGATACATATAAAATAATAGTAAATAAATAATTGAGTTGAGTTGCTTGAGCATGGACTACCTCTCTTCCTCAAAATCAGCCAATGAGTCTCTGATAAGCATTATTTCTAATGGACTTAAAGTCTTATTTATGTGCTCTTCGCAGGCTTAAGTCTTGCTTTTATGCTATTATTTTGAATCTTTTCCCATTAAGTACAGAATCTTCACTATTTTTCGATTGTTTGTGAAATGTAGGTTATTTCCCTATATTTTTGAAAATATTTTGAAGATTTGAAGTTATGGAAAGGTTCAACACATTACAAGCATCACATAGGAAAATTTTGGGATTTTTTTGGAGTTATCTATGCTGATCACGGCCTGGCTGTGCTTGCCATCACAGCCGTGATCAGATCGGCATCCCAGTCTCTTGTTCAGCGAAGCCGACACGGCATGGCCGTGATGATCATCACGGCCGTGACCAAAAGAATTCAGAAATTCCAAGAAGTCGACACGGCCTAGAGAACGGGTGTGTTCAGCCTCTTACGAACTCATCACGGCATGGCCGTGACGGCCATCACGGCCGTGAAGAGTTCCGACACAAAAATCAGCTGAAGTCATCACCGGTATGCACATGGGCGTGTCAAGCATTCCAGGATTTTACGCACTAAACACGGCCAACCCGTGTCCATCATCACGGCCATGCTTATATTGTCACAGATCCCAGAATTCATCACGGCCAGGCCGTGATGGTCATCACGCCCATCACAGCGTCCATAGATCTTGACCATCGACCAGTTTTTCGCCAAATCCAACGATCCAAGAGCCTAGAACTTGGGGAAAACTCCCAATAATCCTTTCTAACTGCCCAAGGCTTCGATTGAGGTATAAAAGTAGCAATTTTTGGGTGGTTACGAGGTTTGAATCCTTGGAGAACTTGACTAGGGCGAAAACAGGGTGAAAACCAGCGTTCAAGGGCTTGTTTGAACGGATTTCTTTGGGATTTTCAAGAGAAGACCAAAGATTTGTCGTCTCCTACCCTTAATCTGTAATTTCCCTAACTTTTGGTTATATTTTCTTGGGTTTTTATGAGTAAAACGATGTATTTCTTAGCGTAAAACCCTAGTTCGGGACTTGGGGCGTAGCCCGTTGAACAAATTTTCACATGTAAACATCTTTATGAATCTCAGTGTTATCTTTTAGTAAATTTATTTATTCAAATGTGGTGTGCTTATTGTGTATTTGTGTTTTGGCCAAGCATTGTTATGTGTTAAGTGTTACGAGAAGAGCCATGAGGTGAATCGTAACACTCGACTGCCCATTTGAACTTGTGACTTGAATTACTAGAGTCATTCAAAGTCACTCGAGAGCTAACGATTGTCATAGAGCTCATTGGGTCTTTCCTAAGCTAATAAGTCATGAGAGTAGGAGATTAGCTTAGGTAAACACCGGTTTACGCTTCGAGAGACGGTAAGCTGTACAATAGGACTAATCGCCTTAAATGATTTACTATCGGATTATGCTTCGAGAGAAGGTAATCCATTTCTAAATTCGACTCATTACTTGTTTTATATTTAAGCATTCGACGTGGTGAAACCTAAAGTCCTGAAGCTTCTTCAAAACTGTAAATCTCATCTAGTCGTTGACTCTTAGATTCGATATTTTAGAGTTAGATTAGTTCATTTTCTTAATTCTATTTTTGATTATCTAGCTATCAATGACACTTAAAGTCGGTACTTGACACCTTGCTCCCTTGGGACGATCTTTTATTATTGCGATAGTAACCGTACACTTACGGGGCCTATCGAGTTTTGGCGCCGTTGCCGAGGAGCAAGGCGTAGTCAATATCAACTAAACAGTTGAGTTGATAGATTAGATCACTTTTTGATTGTGTTTGCTTTTTGTTTTTATTTCAGTTCATTTGTTAATACTTCTTGTCTTTTTCCTTTCTTCAAGCTTATATTATTCTCTGGTCTGCTAACCCTGTGCATGCCAAGAACAATTAGAATAAGAACGCTAGTGCTAGAAGATCCAGATGTTAAAAGGACCTTTCGAGCTCAACGGAAAGTCCAGGATCAACAGCTTGAGGAACCTCATCCAAACACTACTGCAATGGACAAGAACCGTTCACTGAAAGATTTTGCTGCACCAAACGTGTAAGGCCTGCACTCTAGCATTGCTCGACCGATGGTCGAAATAAATAACTTTGAGATAAAGCTGGCCCTTATGCATATGGTTCAGCAAAACCAATTCAGTGGTTCATCACAGGATGACCCCAATTTACATTTGTCAATTTTTCTTGAATACTATGATACCCTCAAAATTAATGGGGTAACTTCTAATGCTATTCGCTTATGTCTCTTTCCTTTTTCCCTTAGGGACCGCATGCGGGCATGGCTACAGTCTCTTCCTCAAGGCTCCATCATAACATGGGATCAGCTTTCCCATGCGTTCCTCGCCAAATACTTCCCACCGAGCAAGATTGCTCAATTGAGGAACCAAATAATGAATTTTAGCCAGAGGGAAGGCGAGTCGCTCTACGAGGCCTGGGACCATTTCAATAAGTTGCTGCGAATGTGCCCGCACCACGGACTGAAAAAATGGGTGCTAGTGCATACTTTTTATAATGGTCTCATATATAATACTCGTCTATTTGTAGATGCAGTCATGGGCGGAGCGCTTATGAACAAGAACATCGACGATGCCATGAATTTGATCGAGGACATGGCTCTAAATCATTGCCAATGGACGAGTGAGAGAAACATCCAGGTAAGAGGAGGTAAGCATGATCTTGACATGCTCAGTTCGTTGGCGGCAAAGGTTGACTCCTTGTCGCACTAACTTACTTCAATGAATTTTAATACATCGTCTGTTAATTTGATTACATGTGAAGTTTGTGGTAACTTGAGACATGGTGCTACTAACTGCTAGATTATGGCCCCTTCTTCTTCTGATTTGTCTTTAGACTAGGTTAATGCTATACAACAAGATCAGAGGAACCTGAATTACCCATTTTCATGCACATACAACCCTAGGTGGAGGAATCATCCGAACTTCCCCTATCGGAACACTCAGAACCAAGCCAACCCACTGAACTTCAACAATCAGGCTCCCTAAGGAAATTCTAGCAATCAGTTCTCTCATCCTCAATTCAGGCAACCACCCGGATTTCAACAAAGGCAGTTTAATCAGCCTCAAAAATCCAGTTTAGAGTTACTGCTGAAGAATTTTATCAATACGAAGTCAAAGCGAAATGAGAGTGTTGATGAGTCTATTCGGTAGTTAAATTCCAAGGTGGACTCCCTGATTTGTCATTCGAAAACACTTGAGAACTAGATTGCTCAAGAAGCTAGTTCATCTTCTAGGCCATTAGGGAAGCTTCCTTCTCAACCCGAGGCAAATCCAAGAGAACACTGCAACGCAATTCTGACATGCAGTGGAACTCAATTGGAAGCTCCCCATGTATCACCTAGAGAATTGATTGTTGGAGAGTCTAAGGAGAATAGCACAGATGTCCAGTATTCAAGAAACCTACCCATAGAGTCAGAGGTAAAACAAGAAAAGGTCTTCATTCCTTCACCACCGCACAACCCATTTGTCTCTTGTCCTCGGATGTTGGCCACATCATTGACAGGATAGTACGGCTCACTTATGCCTGCAAAGCTCCAAGATCCTGGTAGTTTTTCTATCTCTTGTAGTATCAGCAATTTTTCCATCGAGAGAGCACTCTGTGATTTGGAGGCGAGTGTAATGAGTTGCATTTACATCATGATTTTGCCTGTATTTTATATGATATTTTGTGCTTATTTTATGATTTTATACCAATTTTTAGTGATTTTACTTCACTTTGTATGGAATCTTCACTTTTCTTAGTTTTAATAAAAATATAGGTAAAAAGGCACAAAAATGATGGATTTTATAAGTTTTAAAGTCATAGCACGATTCCCGAGGAGATCACGAGCTTACACATCAAATTTGGAGTCAAAATAGTGAAGAACGCAACTTTCACGGCCTTGGCCGTAATTATTTGGCCGGTCGTAATTTTGGCGTTTGAACGGGCGAAGAACGGCTAAGTATAGAAGTCTATAGAAACTTTCAAACTTTCTGTGTACAAAAGGGCTTATTCACAAATAGAATTACGGCCTCAGCCGTAAAGACATTACGGGCCGTGAATATTTCCGCCCCTTTGTATTTCTCACTCGATTCGACTCCAAATCGAACCAGAATTGAACCAAACTTTGCAGAAACCTTCTTAGATGGGTTCTACACTGATTAGACTATAAAAAGAAGGATTTTAGAAGGATTTCAGGGGCTTCTATGCATAAACATGAACAGAGGCGGTGGCTAGGGTGAAAATCACTTCTAGGGCAGAATTCGAGCAAGAAGATCATGCAAAGGAGGATTTGGACATTCGATCTTCATCTCTAGATCGAGGATAAGGATTTCAATTACCTTTCTAGTGTTTTCTTGTAATTTTATTGAGTTTTCATATAATTTTCATCGATGAACATGTTGTTTGCTTTGAACATGAACATGTAAACTCTTATTCGGGATTTGTGAAGTAGCCTGTTGATAGATTTATGAATTACATCTATTGTTTTAAATCTTTATCATGATTTTTATAGAATTGATTTGATTAAAATTGTGTTTATTCCATAATTTACTCTAATCAAGTAATTTTGCGTCTAAGACGTTGCAAGAAGGACCGGGAGGTGAATCGCAACATCGGAACTATTCTATTCAAATCTACGAATCCGATCACGGGAGTAGTTCGGATTCGTTTGAAGGATTTATATGGTTTTTTATAGAACTTAATGGGTCTAGTTATGTTAACTGTCATTAGAGTAGGGAGTTAGAGTAGTTAGATACTAGATTACACTTCGGGAGGAGATAATCTGTACCTTAGGAAAAATCCCTTTCAATGCTATAATTTTCTGTTTAAAGATTTATTTTTACTAAATTCATATTTGTCAATGTAGTGAAACCCCGAGTCCTGAATTTATTTGAACTGATTTTTATCCAAAAGACTATATTTGTTTCTTTTTATTTGTACTTAGAAGTTTCCAAAGCAAAAACCACAAATTTGATTCGTCTAGATATAAATCGACCGTGTAGTCGGTACTTGACCGTCTGATCCTCGTTGGGAATGATATCTTATTTTATTACTTCGATAAATCTGTACACTTGCAGGCGCATTAAGTTTTTGGCGCCGTTGCCGAGGATCAGGCTAACCAATATCGATTAATCATGAGATTTATAGACTAGATATTTTTTTTATTTTTGTTTTTGTTTTTATTTTTATCTTTCTGAATTTTATTAAAAATATAATGTTTAACCAATGTCAATGGTTAAATCAGAGGCATGTGCCACCGATAATGACAAGAGAATATGACACGGATGCATCAGAATCACTTGCAGTAAAGGTAAATTCCTTTATTCAACAAACTGATTATTTAAGCATGCAATATTCAAAGTTGAAATCTATTACTTGCGATATTTGTGGATATCATGGGCATCATTATACTGAATGTCAATTAGGGATTCCTTCATACTTTAACTCATGCTCTCGTACCTATAATCAGAGTTGGGAAAACCATCAAAACTTGTTTTATCAAAACAACCCAACATTTATTCCACAATCACACTTTAGTCATCCTCAAACATCCAACTTAGAATCCCTACTTGAAAACTCTATAGTTGCTATGAACAAACACAGTGAGGATCTTCATAGTATAATTTATGGCACTGATAAAAATGACATAGAGGAAGGAATCCAGGATGAATCTGAGAATTTTGCAGAGTTAGAACAATCATTAGTCATGACTCCAGTCATAGATTATGATTTAACTTCTTCAAATTTTGATGATTTTAAAAATTTTAAATACCCCATTAACCCTTCCTCAACACTTTACTAGCCATCCAGTCCCCTCTCATTCGCCTTCGCCTTCGTGAGCACCGGTGGCCACCTTCATTGCAAGCCCCGGAGGCTGCCTTCACTGCAAGCGCCGGCGGTTGCCTTCGCCCAAGCGCCTCTGTTGCTGCAAACACTTATTGATCTCTTCTAATCGTGGTCACGTGAGTTTAATTTCTTCTCCCCTAATTTTCTTCCTTCCCTCATTTCTCTTCTCTTATTTTTTTTCCCTTCTAATAAACCACAGCCTAAACAAAACTAATTATTCAGACTGAAAGAAAACTTTGACTCTTTGAGAACATATGAGGAAACAAAAACTGATTAATCTGACTAGTCTGACAAAGAGTTTGCTGAAAGTTTACAAGAACTTTAACTTCAAGAACATGAACAAACAAAAAGTACTGATTAATCAAAAGTAAAACAAAGAAGCCAAAAAAGACATCCCTTGCTAAAGAGATGACAGCTAGGAATGAGCTAATAAGAACAATCTACCACCACCTACCATATCAAATGCTTACCCCCCACAATCCCAATCTAAAAGTAGTGAATAAATTCTCTCCTTCCATTCATCATCATCCTCTCTCAATCCATTGCCGGTGGCAGCCATGAACGCCTGCTCAAAGAAACTGCTCTCATGCCTCCTCCTCGTTCTCTTCCTTCTCCTTCATGTACATACTTCAAAAGCTCTCATTTAGTCTACTGCCAAGTAAATTCTGATCAGTCATCTTTTTCTTTGCTCCAAATGCAGGTTGTAGCAGAAGCATCCATGGATAAGGCTCTCACAAAAGTAAGCTTTCTTTCTTTTTCTTTTGACATTCAATTGTGTATATAGAAGCTGGGAACCGCTGACTTGTTTCATGTCACCTACTTAGGGAGGATACGTTCGTGGCAAATCCAAGATCAGTAAGTAAATCTTTGCTTAGATTTTGTTTATTCTAAAGGTCAACGCTGACACATGCACACAATAACACACCCGCATCTGAGGAGCCGCCATTCCTGCAGTAGTTGACTTGAGCTAACTTGTGAACTAATCTTGGCAGATTGTAACTTTGCATGCACCATGAGGTGCAAGAAAGCTTCAAGAAAGAACTTTTGCAGTCGAGCTTGCAGCTCATGCTGTCTCCGGTGCCAGTGCGTTCCTCCGGGCACCTACGGCAACAAGGATCTGTGCCCTTGCTATGCCAGCCTCAGAACTCATGGGCATAAACCTAAATGCCCATGGAGTCGTCTATGCACAATAAAAAATATCTTGTTCATTTTTGATCGATCATCGTATGTGATTTTGTATCTTCTATTTTAATCGAATGATCGGAATAAATTTCTACTAGATTTGATGGCTCAAGCTTGGACTTTTGTATCGAACTTATGTACCTTGAGTAGAGAAGATTTTTTGTATGATTATTGAACTTATGTATTTGATAGTCAATTCCATGTACACAGTTCACTTAGGGGGAAAAATTTTTGCAGCGGGGCACGCTAAAACTTGTGGAAGAGTGCGCCAATCTTTCTACACTAATCTTGGCGTAGGTGTAAAAATTTTCCTAAGGCATTTTCGTATAACAAATCTTAAATATCGTATAACATCAATATAATATCGTATAACAGATTATAAATATCGTATAACATCAACATAATATCGTATCTATTTTCGTATAACACCTTTATAATACCTAAATATCGTATAAGTATACTGTTAAGATAAAGTTATATTGAAATTTGATACGTTATACGAAAATATTAAGGTTTTATATGATATTATATTGATATTATACGATATTCAAGATCTGTTATACGATATTATGTTAACATTATACGATATTTAGGATCTGTTATACGATATTATATTGATGTTATACGATATTTAGAATCTGTTATACGAAAATGCCTTTGGAAAAATTCTTGTACCTACATCAAGATTTGTGCAACACAGATTAGGGCACTCCGCTGTAAAAACTTGCAGAAGGGTGCCCCGCTGCAAAAACGTAGCCCACTTAGGGTGTGAGAGTGGTAAAAGTTCGAGATATAGTATGAACCTTATTGTCTTGATATCATTGTTTGAAATGTCCATGAAATATAGTGATGATTACACAAATTAATTAAATTTTGACTTAAATAAGTGAAAAAAAACCCTATAATGTGATCACTTGGTCCATCAATTTCTAATATCAATTCTATGACCAGATATAGAAGATTATGTTAAATAAAAAATAATATTTATGCAATCAATTACTAATTTACTTGGAGGAAAAAGGGAAGGAAAGAAAAAAAAATCATGCATTTCCTTTGTTTCCTTCAAGGGAAAGAAAGCAAAATGAGAAAAAAAAAAATAGGTCACCTTTTCCTTGAAATTGATTCCGCCCAAATTAGGTAGAAAAGAGAAAGGGAAAGTAACAACATGGAAAAGCAGCATTTGCGGCGTCTGACCTCATTTTCGCTCTGCTTTAGTCTTTTACATCTCTATCAGATTGTCAGGCTTTTGTTTCAATTTTGAAATTAATTTTCATTGATTTATAGGGATTTCTTCTGACTTTTGGATGAGTTCCTTCTTGTTGCTACTGTTTATTCGAGTTTTTTTTAAGTGAAAATTTTGTAAATTTGTGTATTCTACAAAATCATGGCTCCAAAAAGAACGATAAGAACTGGAGCATATGGGACCGTTAGAAAATAATTGGAAGACCAAGACTCTATCCTCCACGGTATCCGAGCTACTATACCTAAGTTACCAGATTTGCTAGCTACTACACCGAAACTAATTGATATTCTTTGTGAGTATTTTATTGTTTTATTTTATTTATATATACATCGAGGACAATGCATACTTTTCTTTATGGGATGATGCATGTTTGGCTTTCATTGATAATTGTGGATTAAATAATATAGTATATGCAACAATTTAAGTTTAGAGTGTCTTCATATATTTTGCTTTTTTTTCAAGGCTTTATAGATATGTATTTTGAATGTTTATGATTGATAAGGGTAATCAAAATTTGTTTTATCTTTAATTCTGAACTTAGAAAACATTTTGAGTATTTGATTTGATGACTTTGGGAATTTCTGAAATTTCATGTGGACCTAAATTGTTGAGTAAATTCAATCTTGGTATTGATAAAATACATATATGAATTGTTATATGTTCATGCGACATGTGTATAGTGTTTTTATACTTGAAGTTTAATTTATCTGTCTTTGCTTGACAGAAAGTTTTTATGGATAGAAAATTGGTGATATATTTTTAAATTGAGATTTGCTCTAACTCCTCTGGTTGAGTGATCTGAGGTCATGAGTTATATTATACCACGATGTAGTATACTTTAAGTCTGTTGCGATCAAGTATTGATAACGATTTAAATATCATGCCACTGACTGGCTTTCTTCAGAAATAAAAAAAAAAGAAAGGAAAAAAAAAGAGAAAAGACTCCTCGACTTAGTACTGTGAAAAATTGGCAGTGGTACACAAGACATGAGTTGAAGTCTAAAAAAATATATATATAAATAGAGAAAAAAGAGGAAGCTGTAGGTTAGGTGGACAACTCCACTGACCTTATGATTGAGACTATAAGTTAAATTATACTGTGTACACTTTAAACAATGTTATGATGCTAACTGTTGTATCCCAACAAGTAGCTAGACAGAAACTTATTTCTGGCATTGCCGCCAAAAACTTGTTGTGTCCAAAAACCTGTTGCGTCCGTAAGTGCACGGATACTCGAAGTAATAAAAAAAATATCGATCCCACAGAGACCTCGTTTGTCAAGTACCGAATAATCGATTTCTTCTATCTAGGCAATCGAAACTATGCAAGTATCGAAAGCTAATGAAAATACCAGAGAGAGAAATTGGGACTAGAGTTTCATCCACTTTGATTTCTATGACTAGATATGAATAGAAATTCGTCAGTTTAATTTTATCATGATAAAGATACAATTTACTTCATAAAAGGATTATCTCACTTTCGTGCAGACAATCTTGCAGGGACCGATCCTCGCTTTCGCGCAAGATCTATCCCATGCTGGAAATAAGTAAATCATCCAACAAAGAACTCAAGGATAACTTTCGTGCATCCGAATTCTAAGTGGATCATCTCGAGTGGAATCTCAAGGATCACTTTCGTGCATCTGAGTCTCAACACAAGTTCTACTTAAGGTTCTCCAACGTTCTGATCCTTACTTTCGCACAAGACCTTCACGTTTGATAAATTGACTCAATCCTAGATTTATATTATTAAACATGGCAATTATTCTTCTAAAATCAAGAAACAAGAACTAACCTAATTTCTTACAGTAAGTTCCTATCATGCAATTCTAGAGTTCCAAGTTCTTAAGCAAGTCACATTTCAGTCCTTATTGCGAAAACTCTAAAACATGATTAATAGCATAAATCTATGGAGAATCAAAGAACAATTATCACAAAAGTAGAATTATCATGCTAAAATTATACGTGACGAAGTAATGGAATGTTTATCTAGTCATTAAGAAATCAAAGGGAATTACTCCCCTATGTCCCACAAAAGGTTTAAGCTAGCATGGAGAAAAGATTACAATAAACCATAGTTTCTAGCGATCAGAAATCAAAAAGAAAGGAGAAGAACGAATAACCAGATGGCTGTAATGAAAATTACAGCCGTAATATGCGTATGAATAGTGCCGACGCTGGGTTTTTCATCGATTTCTCCTCCGATCGAGACCCTTTCGTGTTGAAACTTCTGGGGTAAGTTCTCTTGCTCTAGGCCAAGCTTCCCTTCAAATTTCATGGCTGGAGATACGTTGTACGCGTCCCGGCAACGAAACCTAGGTCGGCGGCGTGAAACTCGATTTCTCCTTTGTTAGTGGATGAAAATTAGGGCTTTTGGTGTCTCCTCCTTCGTCTCGTCGAAAGCTCCTCTTTTGCTTCTTACAACTTTGAATTTTATGGCATGGATCGTCCGCAATCGATCCCACAAAAATCGGACTCAAATTTAACCGTGAAAATCGCGTCTCCAGGTTGTAATTACGGCTGTATTTTTTATTACAGCACTTCCATAATTTCAATCGAGTTCTCGGATCGAAACCATCTGGCAATTACGGCATCGTAATATCAGTTATGGCAGTGCCGTAATTTCAGCCAAAATTTCTGGTCGAAAAGCACTCCAAATTATGACCCATGAAAATCTTTACAGTAGTGCCATAATTTTCGAAAATCGTTCTGGATGAAAAATTCCCAAATTATGGCAGTGCTCTGATATTACGGTAGCCGATGAAAATACGGTACCGTAATATAGATTACGGCCCTGCTGTAATTTGGTCTGAAGCTCCAATCTTCATGAAATTTGATGTGTATTCTCCTCTTGATGGTGGGAACTCATTCATGCATCTGGATTGCTTGAAAACACCTAAAAATTGTGCTTTTTTGCCTGAAAATCATCAAAAACCAAAAAGAGTGTAGATTCCGCAGTAATTGATAAAAAAGGCATAAAAATAAGCAAAGGTTCATGAATTTGACACAAAAAGATATATGAAATGGCATAAAATTAACTATAAATTTCAGTGTCATCAAACACATAAGGCTCAAACTTTGCTTGTCCTCAAGTAAAAATCAAAAATTGATCATAGGCATAGATTTTCTCATGAAGAATAAATTTCTAAAATACAATCACTAATGAAAAATCCACCAATTGATTGATAAAATTTTAAATAGACATATCATCCTTTGAATTCTATCCTCAAGATCCACAACTTAATCAAATAAAACTTCGCAACTCGTATAAAAAGTAGAATTTCAATCTCATGAATTCATCCAATTTTCAGTTCAAATCTATTATACTTTTGTTTACAGGAATAGGATATCCAAAGTCTTTTTCCACTCAAAATTTTCTTTTCTTCTCTTTATTCTTTTTGTGTTTTTGATGGTATGTACCCACATAGATACACACTTTTTATTTGGGACTTTAACTCTTGTCTTATGTACCACTGTCAATTTTACACAGTGCCAAGTAGAGGAGTCATTTTCTTTTTCTTTCTCTCAATTTTTTTTTTCTTTTTAGACTTCAACCCATATCTTCGGTACCACTATCAATTTTACACAGTGCCAAGTAGGGGAGTCACTCACTATTTCTGGATTTTGGATTCTTTCTTCCCAACAAATAGCAAATAGACTAAACATCAATTAGACTAATCAATTGACATCAATTCAAAAATTACACTCATATGCTAATTTTATTTAACAAGTAGTTTCACTTTTCAATCAAATTCTTCAAACAATATATCCACCTAAAATCTCATTCATCAACTAATGAAAAATTTCAAAAGTAGATATGTATAAAAGAAATAAATTCGACATGATATACCTAGACCTAATCGTAAGTATGAGTTCATTAACCATCAGTAGAATCATACAAGTCATTAACAATAAATTCCTTAAAAATATAAACCAGGCCATAAATCAATCATATCATCATAAAAATATATTCATTGGTCATGAAAGTAACACAATGTTATATCAACAAGCATGCACCTCCACAGGGTGCTCAAAATATCAAAATATCATCATACAACCATATCGAAATAACCATCCATATCAAAATGTAATAATACAACCCCATCGAATAGAAATCAATATCATCATCATACAACCACATCGAAATAGTCATCAAAGCATATAGCAGTAGTAGACACAACAAGTTTGTAGAGTTATCCCTCCTAAAAACAAATGAAATATTAGTAAGATAAGGAAAATAGAATGCAAAGAAATAAGGAAAAGGGATACTCACAAAACTCTACTCATCATCTGACCTAATCTCCTTGGTGTCCTCCTCTGCCGCATCCATAGGATCAAAGGGCTGCTCTCTCTAGTGCCCGCTATGGTCTCCACCACTCCTAGAGTCCTGGAATCCAAAATGATCATATAAGAAATTCTCCATCTCTTCCATATAGTTGCTGAGATGCTCCACATCGTAGTGAAGGTGATGCATCGAGTCCTTCATCTGGGCCATGGTATCCATCATCCTCTCCATACGATGTCCCTAACGATATATCTCAGAGGAGAGTGCCTGGAATCCGGGATCAAAGGCACTAGACCATCCTCCAGTAGGTCTGTGGGAAGAATCAACAGCTAGGAGAGTAGGATCAGCAGGCCGATGAGATGGTGACTTCATACCACAAGGATCATCTCTTCCACCCCAAGTGGGTGGTGGTGGAACTGCACTCAACGGTTGTGTAAAGGCGGCCTCGGCGGTACTCGGTGAAAGCTTCCAATTCCCTCTTTCTTTTACAGTGGTCTTCTCTACATGGGGTAATGGTAGAGTAGGGGCATTTGGTCCAAGGACCAAACAAAAGACATCCCCTTCTCTAACTATCATTTTCATTGCCATGCAAGACTCAAGATCAAGCCTTGCATTCCCCCTTGCCACTTCTATTCCATCTGGCTCAACATTCATATGCAGGGCTATAGGTGTAATCAGCCCTCCTATCACAATGGCTCCCTTTTTCGCCCTAGCCACTTTATCCATATGCTTCATTAGAGAGAATGCAACATCTACTACTACTCTATTCAGCATCCCCCAAAGAAAGTAAAGCTCAGATTGTCTTACCATGCCATCACTGTCTCCTCTACCAAAGACAGTGTGGGCAAGAACTCTATGAACATACTTTATATAAGGATTTGTAATCTTTGATGCTCTAGCAGAAACAGCAGAAAAGTGAGTCTCATGGGTAATCTGGTTCCAGAACACATTCTCAATGAACCCAATTGGTATTTGGGTATACCCTCCAGAACCTAAGTGAAAGATAGACCTGACTTCCCTCAAATTTAACTTCCTCTCCACATTTTCTAATCTGAATGTGATATCTCCTTCAGCAGGTCCATTGGAAAACACCCTTAGATCCACATTCAAGCTACTCAAAAACTCCAGAGCTAGTGGCAAGTAGGATAGGGCATCATCTCAAAAAAATTTTGGCTCTGATCTGCTCAAACATCCATGATACATCCTCATAAAGCCCAAGTGCCTCTAAAATCCTTCTATCAGCATATTTAGTATTGACAACCCTTCTTTCCACCAATTGATTGTATCTCGACTCTTGAATTTCATCCCTAAAAATAATGTCATAGGGATTTGGTGGTGAAGAAGATGTGGTTGGTCCTTTTCCTCTCTTTTTTGAAACTACTTGTTTGATCTTGGGTGCCATGAGTGAACTAAAGCTGCAACTTGAATTTCAAGACAATATAGCAAAGTATAGCAAACATTGAACTCAAATAATACTTCCAATCATGAAAAACAATACTCATTTAGCATTATAGAAGCTAGAATCAACTAATATGTCTGCGTGAACTCAAAGATTTCAGTGGGAGAAAAAGGGGCGAAATGTGAACAGTGAAAATTCAGCAATCTAGCTCGTTTAAGCTTAAATATCTTCACAGAAATTAGTCAAAAACCCTAGAAATGGACAAGAACTGGTCGCCTATCATCTAAGAAGTAAATGGAAGCAAGAATCCCTGAAAACGACCAAGAATCGAAGACAAACGATGAAAGGGCCGAAATATGCGCAAAAACTCGCCAAAATTGAGAAATCGGGCGAAAGAGTACCAGATCGGCAGTGAAAACCGGAAAGGAAAGATCGTCGGCGAGCTTTGAAGGTCGGAGATGGTCGGAGCTCGAAGGTCGGCGCTCGAACGAGTGAGAACGAGTGAGAAAACTTAAAACATGGCCCAGAAAACCCTAAAAAATGGCACAGGAATCGCATTTAAAAACAGAATTATGGCCATAAAATCCATTACGGCAGTGTCGCAATCCGGCAAAATTGAAAAACACGGGCCGTAAAATGAATACGGTAGTACCGTAATTTCGTCCTAACTCTCAGGTCAAAAAAATTCCTAATTACGGTATCGTGAAAAAGCTTACGATACAGCCGTAATATTCAGAAAACTCTCGGGTCAAAAATCTGTAGCAAATACGGTACCACAAAAATGGTTACGACAATGCCGTATTTTGCTCGATATTCTCTGATGAGAAAACGGTCAAAATTACGGTGCCATGAAATTGAAAACGGTAGTGCCGTAAAAATTATTATCTTTTTTTTAATGAAAAGTTTAATAAAAAATCAACTCAAAAATAAGGTACCATGAAAATACTTATGACAGTGTCGTTATCTCGTCAAAACTTTCTGTCCGAAATTGACAGGAATTACGGTACCATAATGTGCATTATGGTAGTGCCGTAATTTACGCCAAAACATGCTTACCTACAAAAATAAAAGAAAAAATTAGTTCTAAGGGCAAATTAAGGAATAAGTAAATAAAATAAAGTAAACTAAAGTTAGAAAGCTTGGGTTGCCTCCCAAGAAGCACTAATTTAAAGGTCTTTAGCTTGACCCTTTTGCACTCAGATTTGATCTTGAATTCCTCAATTTCCATTCTGATTTTTCTTTGATTTGAGCATCTCTTTCAATCACATAAGGCTCAGCCTTGAAATAGTGTCCAGATTTACTCAAGATCTTCTTTCCTTTATCAAACAATCTAGGGCCTCTTCTTCTTCTTCTCTTTTTCTTCTTCTTCTCAGAATTCTAATGTCCTTTCTCCTGTAATCCTCTATCAATATCCTCAGAAAAATTGTCAGTTCCAACATTAGAGGATTCATCAAATAAATTACAAACATCATAAACAGCATCATCAACTATGTCAACGCTACAACACAATCCAGAATATGAAAGTTTATTCAAAGAATCAGCAAGATCAAATTCAATTATTTTTTTCACAAATATCAAAAGTGATTTTTCTTTTTTTAACATCTATGTGTGCTCCAGCAGTAGCCAAAAAGGGTCTACCAAGAATTATGGGATTTTTATTATTTTCTTCCATGTCAAGCACTACAAAATCAGCAGGTATGAAAAATTCACCTACCTTGATTGGAAAATTCTCTAGAATACCTATAGGATACTTTACCAAGCTATCAGCGAGTTGTAAAGATATGGATGTGGGTTTAAGCTCTCCAATGTCCAGCTTCTTGCAAATAGATAAGGGCATTAGGCTTACACTAGCTCCTAAATCACATAAGGCTTGGTCAAAAGCCATGCTTCCAATAGAACAAGGTACAGAGAAACTACCTGGATCCTTCAGTTTTGGTGGCAATTTATTTTGAATGATAGCACTACAATCCTCAGTTAAAGCCACAGTACAAGTACCATAGTCCTCAATTTTTCTTTTGTTAGATAAGATTTCTTTCAAAAATTTTGCATATGATGGCATTTGAGATATAGCTTCAGTAAAAGGGATATTAATGTAAAGTTTTTTTTAACACTTCAAGAAATTTGCCAAATTGTTTGTCAAGTTTTGCTTGCACTAACCTTTGTGGAAAGGGTATAGGTGGCCTATAAGGTGGAGATAAATTAGGTTTAGAATCATCTTTCTCACATGGCACAACCCCTTTTGGTTCATCACCCTTTTGAGGTGGCAAACTAGCTTGGGTTTGAGTTTTGAGTTTTGATTTTGATTTGGCTTTTGTTGGTATCCTCTATTTTCAGTTTGTCCCCCTACATTGTTGTTGTTTTTCCAAGACAGGTTGGGGTGATTTCTCCATCCAGGATTGTAGGTACTAGAATAGGGATCATTGCTTCTACCTTGATTATAGTTCCCTAATGCATTAACATGTTAACTATCCTGACTAGCAATGACTTTACAATCTTCAAAGACATGACCATTGTTACCACATATATCACAAACAAGAGATGAAGAAATAACATCAGTTTGCATCTTAAAGGAATCAAATCTGTTGCACAAAGAGTCTACCTTCTCTGCCAAGGTGCGCCATCCATCACTTTCATTCTTACCTTGGGAAGGTTTATAAAGCACTCCTCTCTCTGAAGTCCACTGGTTATGATTCAAAGCCATCTCTCTAAGCAATTTGAAAGCATCATCAATGGTTTTGCTCATCAGAGCTCCTCCTGCAGCAGCATCAACAGTTAGTCTAGTATTATAAAGCAAACCATTGTAAAAAGTATGAATTAAAACCCAATTTTCAATGCCATGGTGAGAACACTTCCGTTGTAAATCATTGAATCGCTCCCATGCCTCACTAAAAGATTCACCATCCCTCAGTGCAAAGCTTAAAACTGATTTCTCATTTGGATGGTCTTGCTTGATGGGAAATATTTCATCAAGAAGGCATTTGATAGTTGCTCCTATGTGGTGAAAGTACCGGTAGGTTGTGCTTGAAGCCAAGATCGTGTTTGGTCCCTAAGAGAAAAAGGAAACAATCTTAATTTTAGTGCATCGTTAGAAACTCCATTAATCTTAATTGTATCACAAAGTTCAAGAAATAAAGAAAGGTGTTGGTTAAGATCTTCAAGAGGAGATCCTCCAAGCTAGTTCTGTTGAATCATGGATAAGAAAGCAGGCTTTATTTCAAAATTATTAGCCTCTATCACTAGTCTAGCAATGCTAGAATGAATCTCTCGTGGATTAGGGGCTACATAGTCCCTAAGCGATCTTTGTTCTGCCATGGTCACTTCTTCCTCTTCTTGTTGACTTTCCTCAAATCTCAACTTCCTGCACAGTATAAGAGTTTTATTTATCTCAGGATCAAAAAGTACAAGAGGTCCTGATCTAAGATTCCTACGCATGTAAAGTAGATAGATCAAATGATTTCAAGAGAAAAAAAAATAAACAAAAAATAAAACAAAAAATAGAAAATAAAATCTAGTCTAGCAATACTCTCAATATTGAGAAAAACTAAGGTCCCCGGCAACGGCGCCAAAAACTTGTTGTATCCCAACAAGTAGCTAGACAGAAACTTATCTCTCACGTTGCCACCAAAAACTTGTTGTGTCCAAAAACCTGTTGTGTCCGCAAGTGCACGGATACTCAAAGTAATAAAAAAAATATCGATCCCACAGAGACCTCGTTTGTCAAGTACCGAATAATCGATTTCTTACTATCTAGGCAGTCGAAACTATGCAAGTGAATTATCGAAAGCTAACGAAAATACCAGAGAGAGAAACTGGGACTAGGGTTTTATCCACTTTGATTTCTATAACTAGATATAAATAGAAATTCGTCACTTTAATTTTATCATGATAAAGATACAATTTACTTCATAAAAGAATTATCTCACTTTTATGCAGACAATCATGCAAGGACCGATCCTCGCTTTCGCGCAAGATCAATCCCAAGCTGGAAATAAGTAAATCATCCAACAAAGAACTCAAAGATCACTTTTGTGCATTCGAATTCTAAGTGGATCATCTCGAGTGGAATCTCAAGGATCACTTTCATGCATCCGAGTCTCAACACAAGTTCTACTTAAGGTTCTCCAACGTTCCGATCCTTACTTTCGCACAAGATCTTCACGTTTGATAAATTGACTCAATCCTAGATTTATATTATTAAACATGGCAATTATTCTACTAAAATCAAGAAACAAGAACTAACCTAATTTCTTACAGTAAGTTCCTATCATGCAATTCTAGGGTTCCAAGTTCTCAAGCAAGTCACCTTTCGGTCCTTATTCAAAAACTCTAAAACATGATTAATAACATAAATCTATGGAGAATCAAAGAACAATTATCACAAAAGTAGAATTATCATGCTAAAATTATACGTGATGAAGTAATGGAAAGTTTATCTAGTCATTAAGAAATCAAAGGGAATTACTCCCCCATGTCCCACAAAAGGTTTAAGCTAGCATGGAGAAAAGATTACAATAAACCATAGTTTCTAGCGATCAGAAATCAAAAAGAAAGGAGAAGAACGAATAACCACACAGCTGTAATGAAAATTACAGCCGTAATATGCGTATGAACAATGCCAGCGCTGGGTTTTTCATCGATTTCTCCTCCGATCGAGACCCTTTTGTGTTGAAACTTCTGGGGTATGTTCTCTTGCTCCAGGCGAAGATTCCCTTCAAATTTCATGGCCGGAGATGTGTTGTACGCGTCCCGGCAATGAAACATAGGTCGGTGACGTGAAACTCGATTTCTCCTTTGTCAGTTGATGAAAATTAGGGCTTTTGGTGTCTCCTCCTTCGTCTCATCGAAAGCTCCCCTTTTGCTTCTTACATCTTTGAATTTTATGGCCTGGATCGTCCGCAATTGATCCCGCAAAAATCGGACTCAAATTGGACCGTAAAAATCACATCTCCAGGTTGCAATTATGGCCGTATTTTTTATTACGGCACTGCCATAATTTCAGTCGAGTTCTCGGATCGAACCCATCGGGCAATTACGGCACCGTAATATCGATTATGGCAGTGCCGTAATTTTAGCCAAAATTTCTGGTCGAAAAGCGCTCCAAATTATGGCCCATGAAAATCTTTACGGTAGTGCCGTAATTTTCAAAAATCTTTCTGGATGAAAAATTCTCAAATTACGGCAGTGCTCTGATATTACGGTAGCCAAAGAAAATACGGTACCGTAATAGATTACGGCCCTGCCGTAATTTGGTCTAAAGCTCCAATCTTTATGAAATTTGACGTGTAATCTCCTCTTGATGGTGGGAACTTATTCATGAATCTGGATTGCCTGAAAACGCCTGAAAATCATGCCTTTTTGCCTGAAAATCAACAAAAACTAAAAATAGTGTAGATTCCGCAGTAATTAATAAAAAAAAGGCATAAAAATAAGCACAGGTTCATGAATTTGACACAAAAAGATATATGAAATGACATGAAATTTACTATAAATTTCAGTGTCAACACTAACAGAAAGAGCATATAACAGTTTAAAGACCAAATTGCTTTAAAAATCTCTTATCTTTAACATCACCGAGATTCTCGAAATAAATTTTTGTCTATTAAGTAAGATGGATTTATTAAATTGAAGGTATATGACATTTAGTGTGTGAAGGATGAACATTATGACATGAATTGTGAATTTTATCTTTCTTGGATTGTAACCTCTTGAGAGTTTATTTCTATTATGATTTTTATTGAATTACTTGTGTTTGAAAGATTGATTGCTTAATTTGTGGACTAAGAATGTTATTAGGCGCAAAAACAGTTGAGAAATCTTTATCTTTACATTCTTTATACATATCAAGGTATTGCTTGAGGACAAGCAAAGTTTCAAGTCTAGGGTATTCTGATGAGTTGCATTTACATCACGATTTTGTCTGTATTTTATATGATATTTTGGGCTTGTTTTATAATTTTATACCAATTTTTAGTGATTTTACTTCACTTTGTATGAAATCTTCAGTTTTCTTGGTTTTAATGAAAGTGCAGGTAAAAAGGCATGAAAATGATGGATTTTATGAGTTTTAAAGTCATAGTATGATTCCCAAGGAGATCACGATCTTACACGTCAAATTTGGAGTCAAAATAGTGAAGAACGCAACTTTCACGACCTTGGCCGTAGTTATTTGGTCGACCGTAATTTTGGCGTTCGAACGAGCGAAAAACGGCTAAGTATAGAAGTCTATAGAAACTTTCACGGGTGAGGCCGTGAATCTTTCACGGTCCGTGAATCTTTCTGTGTATAAAAGGGCTTATTCACAGACAGAATTACGGTCTCAGCCATAAAGACATTACGGGCCGCGAATATTTCTGCCCCTTCGTGTTTCTCACTCGATTCGACTCCAAATCGAACCAGAATTGAACCGAACTTTGCAGAAACCTTGCTAGATAGGTTCTACACTGATTAGACTATAAATGGAAGGATTTTGGATGGGTTTTGGGGGCTTCTACACATGAACACAAACAGAGGCAGCGACTAGGGCAAAAATTACTTCTAGGGCAGAATTCGAGCAAGAAGATCACGTAAAGGAGGATTTGGACGTTCGATCTTCATCTCTAGATCGAGGATAAGGATTTCCAATTACCTTTCTAGTGTTTTCTTGTAATTTTATTGAGTTTTCATGCAATTTTTATCGATGAATATGCTGTTTGCTTTGCACATGAACATGTAAACTCTTATTCGGGATTTGGGAAGTAGCCTGTTGATCAATTTATGAATTACATCTATTGTTTTAAATCTTTGTCATGATTTTTATAGAATTGATTTGATTAGAATTGTGTTTATTCTGTAATTTACTCTAATCAAGTAATTTTGCGTCTAAGACGTTGCGAGAAGGATCGGGAGGTGAATCGCAACATCAGAACTATTCTATTCAAACCTATGAATTCGATAATGGGGGTAGTTCGGATTCGTTTGAAGGATTTACGTGGTTTTTCATAGAACTTAATGGGTCTAGTTACGTTAACTATCACGAGAGTAGGGAGTTAGCGTAGTTAGATACCGGATTACGTTTCGGGAGAAGGTAATATGTACCTTAGGAAAAATCTCTTTCAATGCTTTAATTTTCTATTTAAAGATTTATTTTTACTAAATTCATATTTGTCAATGTGGTGAAACCCCGAGTCCTGAATTTATTTGAACTAATTTTTACCCAAAACACTATATCTATTTCTTTTTATTTGTACTTAGAAGTTTCCAAAACAAAAACCACAAATTTGATTCGTCTAGATATAGATCGACCGTGTAGTCGGTACTTGACCGTCTGATCCTCATTGGGAATAATATCTTATTTTATTACTTCGATAAATCCATACACTTGCGGACGCATCAGAGTGTGAGTATCATGCCTCTCTCTGTTCAAAAGTTTAGATTTGGGAGACCTGGAACCCACGCCCATAGCTCTTCAGCTTGCGAATGGTTCTATACTTCGCCTAGAGGGAATAGTAGAGGATGTGTCGATTAAAATCAGGGAACTCTTTCTCCCTATAGACTTTGTAGTCTTGGATATGTCAGAGAATTCAAGATTACCTCTTATTTTGGACTGCCCTTTCCTAGCTACCGCCGGGGCAGTTATAGTCTTCAGTGGGCTTTAACCGAGCCCCGAAAAGGGTTTTACGCTATGGAGTACATGGAATTTCTGAAAGTTCTCTCAATTAGCATAGAAAAACTACAATAAATCGTTTCTAAAGGGGAAGAGATGCTAAACCCAAGCCGATCTCCAGGAATCGAGGCGTCTTGATGATTGAATATCGCCAAATCGCCATAAAATCCTTGTGTCACCTCCGTTCGTCTGCCCTTGTCGCCTTTCACCCGATTTCTCAATAATTAGGGCGTAAAATTTAGGGCTTTTATATCTCATGTGTTATTCGAATCAGCTTTCCAAAGAACCCTCCCTTGCCAAATTTGGATGCCCAACGGCTTAGAAATCAAGGAAAGTCCGATTAGGGATCGGACACTCGCACACTTCGCTTGGAATCACAGGTTGAACCCGCCGGGTTCACCTGCCTATGAAACGCTCTGGGCTGTATTGGTCGAGGGAAGCACGGGTGAACCCCACCGGGTTCACCTGCCCGTGATGTGCTCTAGACGCTTTTGGGTGTTGTTGCAACAGAGAGAAGCATGGGTGAACCCCGCCGGGTTCACCTGGTCGTGAAGTCTTCTGTGAACATCCTGATGTCTGGCGAAAGCACCAGTGAACCCAGTGGGGTTCACCTGGCCGTATTTTTTAGGTTAACTCTGATTGAGCCCAAATTTGACGAGCAGCTTTGTTTTCACGTGAGGAATCACTTCGTGACCTTAAAATATCCAAAAGACATCAAAATTGGGTGATTTCACTTGAAATTCCATAAGAACAAGAAAAAATGAAGATTCTGAAGCTTTTAAGCAAATAAGTCTTAACATAGTATGAAAATATCAATATAGCCCTAGATTTATCATGAAATATTAAGGAAAATCACTATTACATCCAAGTTAAATCTTTTCTTGTCCTCAAGCAATAAAATAAGATGAAATACATGATGGGTATAAAGAGTAATCTTTCGTGTTGAGGTATACATCCAAGTTAGAAAAACATTCAATAGCAATCCAAGGTCTAATCAAGAGAAATCAAGTAAATGGTTGTTTTAAGTGTTCAGCAGTCTGATCCCACAATAACTAGATGCCAAACAACTTAGTAAGCAAGAATTTTATGATGGTGTACACACTTTGAGTTTACTTGTTAACTAAGTACCGGGGGTGTATTCATCACAAATGTTTGTCCCTCGCATCACAAGGTATCAAGTTAATTCAACGAAGTAGCTTGAGCCAACCGATTAAAATTTTATGATGCCCTTATCGAAATAATTGTGCAACTTGACTTGACTACCTGTCTTCAGAAGGAATCAATGATTATGAATAATCTTGACGTGGTGAAGTGTTTTTCCTATTTCAGATTTGTGGTTTCACTTTGAACATTATTCTCTACTCGCAGTTTAGATTATATCTCAATTTGCATTCTTCAACCTAGGATTGAGTATAAGTGTTTTCATATGAAGTTCATACATTGGCTTTGGAACATGTTGTCTTCCTGATATCTAATTATTCCAGATAGTGTAATTGCTTGAGGACAAACAAGATTTTAAGTCTGTGATATTTTGATAAGCATTATTTCTAATGGATTTAAAGTCTTATTTATTTGCTCTTCTTAGGCTTATGTCTTGCTTTTATGCTATTATTTTGAATCTTTTCCCATTAAGTACAAAATCTTCACTATTTTTTGATTGTTTGTGAAATGCAGGTTATTTCCCTATATTTTCGAAAATATTTTAAAGATTTGAAGTTATGGAAAGGTTCAGCACATTATAAGCATCACACAGGAAAATTTTGGGATTTTTTTGGAGTTATCTATGCTGATCACGGCCCGGCTAGCTGGCTATGCTTGCCATCACGACCGTGATCAGATCGGCGTCCTAGTCTCTTATTCAGCGAAGCCGACATGGCATGGCCGTGATGGTCATCACAGCCGTGACCAAAAGAATCCAGAAATTCCACGAAGTCGACATGGCCTGGAAAACGGGTGTGTTCAGCCTCTTGTGAACTCATCACGGCATGACAGTGACGGCCATAACACGGCCTGCCCGTGTCCATCATCACAGCCGTGCTTATATTGTCGCAGATCCCAAAATTCATCACGGCCTGGCCGTGATGGTCATCACGCCCGTGATGGCATCCGCAGATCTCGACCATCGACTGATTTTTCGCCAAATCCGACGATCCAAGAGCGTAGAAATTGTGGAAAACTCCTAATAATCCTTCCTAACCACCCAAGGCTTCGATTGATGTATAAAAGTAGCAATTTTTGGGCGGTTACGGGGTTCGAATCCTTGCAAAACTCGACTAGGGCGAAAACAGGGTGAAAAACAGCGTTGAAGGGCTTGTTTGAACGGATTTCTTTGGGATTTTCGAGAGAAGACCAAAGATTTGTCATCTCCTACTCTTAATGTGTAATTTCCCTAACTTTCGGTTGTATTTTCTTGGGTTTTTACGAGTTAAACGATGTATTTCTTAGTGTAAAACCCTAGTTCGGGACTTGTGGCGTAGCCCGTTGAACAAATTTTCACTGTAAACATCTTTATGAATCTCAGTGTTATCTTTTAGTAAATTTATTTATTCAAATGTGGTGTGTTTATTGCGTATTTGTGTTTTGGCCAAACATTGATATGTGTTAAGTGTTACGAGAAGAGCCGAGAGGTGAATCGTAACACTCGACTGCCTATTTGAACTTGTGACTTGAATTATGAGAGTCGTTCAAAGTCACTCGAGGGCTAGCGATTGTCATAGAGCCCATTGGGTCTTTCCTAAGCTAATAAGCCATGAGAGTAGGAGATTACCTTAGGTAGACACCGGTTTACGCTTCGAGAGAAGGTAAGCTGTACAATAGGACTAATCACCTTAAATGATTTACTGTCAGATTACGCTTCGAGAGAAGGTAATCCGTTTCTACATTCAACTCATTAATTGTTTTACGTTTAAGCATTCGACGTGGTGAAACCTAAAGTCCTGAAGCTTCTTCAAAACTGTAAATCTCATCTAGTCATTGACTCTTAGATTCGATATTTTAGACTTAGATTAGTTCATTTTCATAATTCTATTTTTGATTATCTAGCTATCAATGACACTTAAAGTCGGTACTTGATACCCTGCTCCCTTGGGATGATCTTTATTACTGCGATAGTAACCGTACACTTGCGGGGCCTATCAGCCTCCAAGAGTACTTAGATGCTTTGTAGTGCCTTGATCTGTCCCCGAACTTAGCACATCATCGGCAAGAGCTTTTTGGTTGCTTTTATCAGGTTCATAGGCAAGTTCATCTCTTTTGTTAGACTCATAAGAGAGGTCATCACTATCTTCAGCACTTGAAGAAGATGCTTCAATGCTACCATTGTCCGTATGCTTTGCCATGCTGCTCTCCTTAGCCTCATCTGTGAAAGTTTCTGTTCTTTCCAACACTTAGCCGTTTTTCGCCGACTGCTCGAACTCAAAATTACGGCCAACCCAGAATTACAACCAAGGCCGTGATTCTGGCGTTCTTCACTATTTCGACTCCAAATTTGACCCGTAAGCTCGTGATCTCCTTGGGAATAGTATTGTGGCTTTAAAACTCTCGAAATCCATCATTTTTATGTTGTTTTACCTATATTTTCAATAAAACCAAGAGAATGAAGATTTTGTGCCATGTGAAGTAAAAACACCAAAACTAGCACAAAATTATGCAATTAAGCCCAAAAAAAATACAAAATATAGGCAAAAATGTGGTGTAAATACAACGCATCAAAATACCCTAGACTTAGAATTTTGCTTGTCCTCAAGCAATACATCGATATGAATAAAGAATGTGAAGATAAGGAAACACTCAACTATTCTACCAGCAATAAAGTTCTTAGTCTACATTTCAAGCTAGCAACTTTTCAGAACTTAAATCATTTAGGAGAAATCACAATAAAAATAAATCATTAAGAATTTACAGTCCAAGAAAGATAAAATTCACAATTCATATCATAATATTCATTCAACACATATCAAGCATCAAATACTTTTAGGTTTAATAAATCCTCTTTAATCAACAGACAGAAATTTACTTCAAGTCACTTGGTGAAACTATAAATAAGAGATTTGTGAAAGCATGCTAGTTATTACGACGTCCAACGCAAGCATTATGAATCACCATTTTCTCTCTAGGTTTCCCAACTGCTGGATGAGAAACTAAGATGTAACCTATAAAAGTCAACCACATCTTCTACGGTCTTAAAGCTAAGGTATACTCGAGAATTTCTTGTCTTTAAGGGTGCACAAGTTAAAGATAGATAATAACTAATGTAGTATGTCAGACAAAAAAAAAAAGGAAACTAAAAATCATAAAATATAATTTCACAATAGCATTTCTCATCAAAAAAATGATTAGACAAGTAAAATTAGCATTAAGCAACAACTACTCCAGCATCAATACATGGATCTTTTCAAGTAAACACATATTTGCTTATACTAACTTCATCTATACCTTTAAGTATACCAAGTAAATTCTTAGGTTTTAATGTATCCCTGTACAACTTCCTTTGGTCTCCTTTGAAAATGTCTATACCATCTTACTTATTTTATCTCAACATATCTTATTGTAGTGGTAACACTTAATTGTATATGAAGCTTATCATTTATGTTCCATCAGCTTGCACATCAAATTTTTATATCCTTTCTAAACTACAATATGCTTATGTAAACCATCTTTACGAACTGGTCAATAATTAGTTTTGCAAGCATACAACTCAAAAATATTTTGATTCACAAACCATAATTTAGAATTTTTTTTTTTACGCAACCCATTTAGCTTTATTCAAATAATTTCTTTTTCAAACTCCACTTCCTAATGAATAATTGGCTTTAAGTCCATGTTGTGTAGACAAGTTAAGAATTTTTATTTTGTGAGAAAATGAAAATTTCGGATGATAACATATTTGATAGACAATGATTAACCAAAATAATAATTGAAATCTCAAATCACGAGGCCTACTATTGTAGATAATATGATAAATCTTGAAAATGGAAAAGGAAATTTTGAGCAAAAAATCAAAAATGTGCTAAAAATTTATAAATAAAAAACAAAAAATTGACATTGTAGTTGCATGCTTATGATTATGGTGAATATTATTGTATTTTGTTCTTCAAACTTATTTATTCTTCTTTACTTTGTTAAGCTAATTCTCAAATAACTTATGAGTTCTAAGCATACAAGTAAATAAGTGATATTAAAGTTTATCACTCAAAAGTGTTAAGTTCCCAAATCAGCACAAACACTAGGCATTCGAATTTACTAAGCAAAGTACTTATTTTTTTTGTAAGATAAAATGTAAGGGCAATTAATTGCTAGGTTAAGAGACATTGTTTTTATATTGTTTCATTAACAATAATCAAATTGTTGAATATGAAATAACCATACATAGAAGTAAGATACATTTTTTATACCAGTACACATACCAGTGGGACAAGGACCAAGCTAGTGCTAGAGTAGTATTAATGTATATGTATGTATATACACATATATAAATATATACACACACATTAACTCACTACTATAGTGAGTACCAAGGTTTGAAAAACTAGTACAAGATATTGAACTAGTCACAATATTGAACTAGTCTAAGTTTTCATGAATTATAATTTTGGTACAATGTGCTAGGTTGACACTAATAGTCCACTAGAGCCACTAGCACTAGCATATGACTTTGTGATTTCTTGGACAAATAGAAGATGGATAATAAATAGCAATAACTAGTACTACATTCTTCAGTTTGTATTATAGGTTTACAATTGTCCTTGTTCAAATCAATTGTATTATCACGTCAGTGACTATGAATTCTAAAATAATTTTATTTTTGACAATTTTATAATATTATTTGCACTATTTTATATTCTATTTCTAGTAATGTGAAATACTTGATAGTCACTTAGGTGATAATGTTTTAAAGCACACATGTTATATTGGTTTAATATATTATTCACTTGTTAGATATTTTTTGCATGCTAATTCTTTGTCACAAAGTATGACTTACTATTTGACATATGTAATTGTTACCTACCAACAACTAAGCCCTCTCCCAAAACAAAACAAAAAAAAAAAAAAAGAAGGCAAAATACACTGATATATGCACCAAGTTCATTAAACTTGGCACTCGCCATTTTGAATAAATCAACAAACATCCACCCAATTCACCAATTTCCAATATGTCAAAGTATTAGTTGTTTTGAGTTTTAGTTGATATTGGTAGATTTGAGGGGATAAAAGCTAAAATCATATGTCCTAATGAGGCCTAATCTACTCCAAATGATTTCCAGTTAATCAATTAATTGATCTTACCAATTCTAGATGGAACACAATCATGCTTAGTTATTGTTAACCTGTCCAACCAATTAGCTATGCAGCAAGTTGTGCTTCGTTCCTATAAAAGTTTATGGAACACCTTGGCACCTAGCTTAACTAGGTTATGTAGACAGCCAATTTAACACCTACTAATAACATAGCACTACTATCAATTTCAAAACATATGTTTATGCACAAATGTATGAGACTATTCCCAAATAATGAATGGATAAGAAATCTACAACTTGTGCTTCAAACAATTAATAAAAGTGGTTGAGAGTGATGATAATAGAAATAGAAGTATAGATTTAATTTCTTTGCCAATATATTTGAGATAGTCTTGAGTATAAAATGAACGGTAGTGAAAGTATAAAGTGAGGCACATTCTTTCTTAGAAATGAGATAGATATGATTCATTGAATTGATGAGGTCCAAATAACTCTCATGAAGCTTTTCTTATGTAATTTAGAAGATTCTTTTTGGAATGTCCTGATGTTTATGGTATAATTCATATATGAGCATCAAGGATGGGAGTTATTCTCAAATTTGAGTGGGGATATTTTAAAGGCAATTCATAATTGTGTTTTCATCAGAGAATATAGAAGTTACTAACTATAGATGGTAATGCGTAGAGACAGTGTAATTGGAAATTCATTTTTCATGATAGAAAATTTTCCAATTGAATTATAAATTTCATTACAATATGTTTATCCGGTTCTACTTGGTGAGTGGTTTTATGAGCTATGTATCTCTCCCTTCCCAAAACACTAAGGCTATGTTCGGTAGAATGGAATTCACCGTGGAAAGGATGGATTGTTCAATGAATCTAGATGGCTTTCCATCTAGATCCATCCACTGTGGAAAGGATGGATTGTTCAATGAATCTAGATGGCTTTTGTTCTATGAATCTAGATGGAAAGCCATCTAGATTCATTGAACAATCCATCCTTTTCACGGTGGATTCCATCCTACCGAACATAGACTTAAGGTATCTTGAACCTTATATCTTCTACCCAGGTTTAAGGGAGGTCAAGTTCTGAAATCAAAATCATATATTTCTATTTAGTAGGGCACTAGTTTTTGAATTATGATGAAAAATATAAACAATTCATATAGACATAGAATAAAAAAAACAATAGCTAAGGGAAGAGCTTACTCAAGTTAAGCAATTTTTTTTATCAAATCTAGCCATGATTAGGGAGTAGAAATTTTTCTATGTAAATGTCCACCACAAAGGGTGGGATGTCATCAGGGGCAAGTGATTGACAAGGATTAAAGGAAAGCGAATCTCCTATGTGGCTTAAGCAACACAAGTCACTTTATACAATCTATTTATTATTTGTATTAGTAATAGGATTAGAAGTAGTAGTAGTATTAGCGTTATTATTATTATTATTATTATTATTATTATTATTATTGATATTTGAGTTTCTTTCTTATAAGAAGATCAATTAGAAAATTTTATTTAAAATTTTTTTAATTGATTTTCCTTTTTTTAGTCACCAAGAAACCTTTTCTTTTATCACCTCATTATTGGGTACGATAGTGGGCAAGCTCGTTCCTCATCATTTCTCTAATTTCATCACGTTGCATCTGTGAATCGACCTCTAAATTCTCATTTAACCATGCAGGCATGCTTGCCCAAAAATCAAAATAGCAGCTCAAATAGGGATGATCCAAGAGGCCATCACTCATGCTTATTCTCTTCGAAGGAGTAAATACAAGCATTTTATGTAGTAGATCTATAGCCCAAGGATCGGCAGTCGGGTAAAGCCGTGCAAATAGAATGGGAGGAGTGGGAGGGAAGTAAGTCTTAATGTACTCCCTGGTGTTAGGGTCATCAATTAAGTCCAAATCAGCTTGGCTTAAGCTGCAAATCAGCGGGTCAGGCAGACGTGCGACGTTTTCCGGGTTCGCGAGCGCACATTTGAAGCGGATCCAATTTTGGATCCGTTATTATTAGTTTCGGGTCCCTTTCTTTAGTGGATTTAGTTTTAATAGTGGATTTAGTTTTAATAGATTCAGGTTTTGGCTCCAGCTATTTGGTTGGATCTGGGCCGAATTTGGGCCTGGGTCTGGGTCTAGTGCCTGAGTCTGGCTTGCTAGGTTTGGACCTAGGCTGTTTTCTCTGCTGTGTTGTGTGCAGAAGCGACGTTACTATGTGCAAAAGCATGCTGCTGTGCTGTTTGGGCCTGGTTTGAGCCTAGTCAGCTTTTAATTCCATTATGTTGTTTTAGTGTTTGATTTATTATCACAAATATTTGATTTTTTTTTTGAAGGTTACAAAATTGTTCATAATATTTCTTGGAAGCAATACTAACGTAAGATGTTCGGCATAAGTTGCTTATTTTGTATTATATTAAAAATCACTATAGTTGTGCATAAATGGCTTTAGAATTATGGAACCTTTTATGCATTGTAAATTGCATTGGTATTGTTATTGAAAAATAAACTTGATCCATATTTCTTGAAAAATATTTTGCAATAATATAAATTTATTTTGAATTAATAATTATCTCATAAATGTATGTCTTACCACAATTGTTGAAATAAAAAAAACACATAGTAATTAGTTGTCAGATTTTTTGGAGAAAAAAGAAGAATGAATGAAAGGAAGAGGAGATGAAGAGGATTATTATTACGGCCTAAACCTCAAACATAGAAGAAAGAAGACAAAGGGAGAAGAACAAAGGAAGAAGAAGAGGAGGACTTCCATTGTTGCCGTCGCTACAATATGTTCCGTCCTATTTTGTTCATCCAATGATTTGAATGCCGTAGATTCTCAGGAGGGTTTCTTGCCTTGTTGGAACGAGCGAGTGAGTGATTGAGAAAACAAAAGACTAGACAACATAAAAGAAGAACAAAGGAGGAGAAGATGAGGAGTCTTATGTTTCACCGTCAGGCGATAGAAAATGGCTCATCCACAAAAAATATTGGGAAGAAAACCGATTTTAAAGGGGCGCATTTTCTAAGCGACCGGGGTCGCTTAGTTGCATCGGAGCAGACGGGTCTGAATGCACGACACGTGGCAGGAAACATATCCAACGGCTGGAAAAATATTTCCGCTCGACCCATCGCTCACCCTCGTTTTCGACCCATCCCGCTGTTCTTAGAGTAAGTCGACGCCAGCGCCTCACCTCGCCAATGCCATTGCTTCACCTCGCCGACAGCCCTTCTGACGTTGAGGGCGCTGCTTCCAGAAGCTTAAGATGGGCATTTTATTGGGGAGATGGCGCAAATGATGAGCCAAAGCAAATCATGCATAAGCCATTCATAGACGTTGATGGCGGGGAAGAGAAGAGCACCGCTACTCTGCATCTGGTAGAGCCTCTTAACGCCGGTGGTGGTCTCCTCCGACACGCCAATGAGCCACTCCTTCCGCTCCTTCATCCGCTTCCAATCCAAGGCCGCCACTCCTCGTTCCATCTGAAGCCACGCCTCCGCATCCGGCACCCGATCGCTTTTCTCTGCTTCTTCTGGAACTCGGTGTTGTCGATGGAGGCTGGATCCGGAAGCTTTCCCGTCTTCTTGAGCTCCTCCTCGGCCTTGACGCCCTCGTGGATGAGGAGCGTAGCGTCGCCGCCGTCGTCGACGATGAGGTCAGGGCCGGCTCCGGGGCCCTAGTCGAGGCTCCGTTCGGTGCACCACCAGTACTTGGCGAGGGTCTTGCCCTTCCAAGCGAAGACAGCGGCGGAATCGCGGGCGATGGCAGCGACGGTGTGGTCCTAAGTGGAGAAGATGTTGCAGGAGCAACAACGTATCTTGGCGCTGAAGGCGGTGAAAAAAAACAATTAACGGTTCGATTGTCATGCGGGCCACGTGTCATGCATTCAGACCCGTCCGCTCCGATGCAACTAAGCGACCCCGGTCGCTTAGAAAACGCGCCCATTTTAAAGACTTGTACATAATATTAGGAGGCAACAAATAACCTAATAAAAGAATTTCTACCTACAACCAAATCGACAAGCAACCTAAAGGTTGCCTTCGCATAATTCCTAGAAACCACTTTTCAAAGCAAACAAAAGCCACACAAGAACACAACGAAAGAAACCTATAGCTATAGTTACCTTCGGCGGCAGTAAAACCAAGATTGACAAGATCAATGGAAGAAATCAAAACCGAGAGGAAAATGAATGAAAAGCTTCACCCCTAATATAAAGAGAAATATACGGAAGCTCACCACGATTCCAACTAATATAAAGAGATAGTAAATAAATAATTGAGTTCAGTTGCTCGAGTATGGACTGTCTCTCTTCCTCAAAATCAGCCAATGAGTCTCAAAAAGTACTTAGATGCTTTGTGGTGCCTTGATCTGTCCCCAAACTTAGCACATCATCGGCAGGATTTTTTTGGTTGCTTTTATCAGGTTCATAGGCAAGTTCATCTCTTTCGTTAGACTCATAAGAGAGGTCATCACTATCTTCAGCACTTGAAGAAGATGCTTCAATGCTACCATTGTCCGTATGCTTTGCCATGCTGCTCTCCTTGGCTTCGTAATGAAGAATTTTCTTTTTATACTTCTCAAGTTCTTTCTTCATCTCTTGTCTCTCCTTCTTCTTCATCATCAATTCATTCATAAGATGCAAGGCTTCCTAGTCATACTCTGATTGTTCTTCCATCATCCAGTGGTAGTGTAGTAGGCGTGGCCAAGGCATGTAGGCCGGCTCAATGGTCAAGTCGCGTGGGAGCTCTAGCCAGCTAGGCGATGTCGCACGGTGCAAGATGAGCCGGTGATGCTTCGACTCTCAGAGGCATGCAGCTAGTTGCGACAAGCGAGGTTGGCGGCATCTTTGGACAGAGGGACGATGCCCCAGGGTGCAACGGCAGTAGCTGAAGCCATCACGTCGATGCAGACACCCGACGCCACCTATCCGCTAGGGGGGGGGGGTTCATGGTTGTGCCCTATCCACTGTCCTATGCCGCGCTCCCTTCACTCATGTCTTCGGTGATGTCCAGGGACCTCCGGTGAACTTTGGCGGTGAAGTTTGGCATATTCTAATGGTGTGTGGTGGGTGGTTCAAAGCGCCAGAAGGTCTCCCTTCTCCATCTAATTTTTTAGCGACCAGTGGCGCCTAGGCAAGATCAAAGCAAAAAGGAAGAGAGGCTGGCTTACGTTTCGCCGGACGCTACAAAATGCGCCTTCCTGTTTTCTTCATACACCAGACATTTTTAGCACTCGTCGGGTTTCTTCCTTCTTGCCTTCATGGTACAAGCCACTTAGCGATTGGCGATTGACAATTGGTGGTGGCTCCAAAGGTCCCCGATTTTGATCGACTTCTCCTTCCATCATAAAAGAGACATGTGAAACTTTTTAAAAATCTAAACAATTCAGAACATCAAATATTTTTTGTATCTGCAAAAGTCACATTTCAGCTATCATGGGATTTGGATCATGTTGTGTCCGCAAGTGCACGGATACTTCGAAGTAATAAAAATATATCGAATCACAGAGACCTACGTGTTAAGTACCGAATAGTTGTTTTCTCACTAGCTAAGCAAACCGAATACGATGTAAGCAAATGATCGGAAAGTATACGAAGAGTCAGAGAGAAAAGCTGGGTCTAGGGTTTCATCCACCTTAATTTCTATGACTAGAAGGAAATAAGCACATCGTCAGTCCACTCTTATTTTGATAAAAATATAATTTACTTTATAAAGAAATCATCTCGCTTTCGCACAGACAATTTACAAAGAATCAATTCTCACTTTCGCACAAGATTAATTCAATGCTAAAGATAAGTAAATCATTGACAAAGAAATCAAAGATCACTTTCATGCATCCAATCTCTATGTCAATCATCTCAAGTGAAAACTAAATACTTTCATACTTTAGCTCCACAGGTTCTACTTAAGGTTCTCCAATGATCCAATACTTAATTTCTTACAGTATCATCATGTTTATTTCAATAACTCAATCCTATGTCAAATTATTAACATGGCAATAAACTTCTAAAACCTAGAAATAAGAACAAACCTAATTTCTTACGATGAGTTCCTAAATCACGATTTTAGGGTTCCAAGTTCTCGCAATTCACCTTTCGGTCCATATCACAAAAACTCCAATACATGTAGATAATATGAAACTAGAAAGAATTAAAGGCAATCGTCTCTTGAGCAGAATTATCATAACAAGAGTTCCCTAACGAAATAAGGTTTATCTAGTCATTATGAAATTAAGGGGATTACACACCCATATCCCAAAAGATGTCTAAGCTAGCATGATAGAAGTATTGCAATAAACCATAGTTTCAAAGGATCAGAAATCGAAGAGAAAGAGAAATTTTACTAAATATAGGGCTGTAATGAAAATTACAGTCGTAATTTCGAATGTGAATAGTGCAAGCGCCCGCAATTTCTTTGATTTCTCCTCCGATCGATCTCCTTTCACTCTGAAACTTATGGGGTATCCTCTCCTCCACCAGCGAAGCTTCCTTGTAAATTTCGCAGCCTGAGATGGCCTCTACGCCTCTCAGCGCGAGGCCGTGCCCTAAGGACACCCTTGTTGATTTCTCCCTCGATTCTTCACGAAATTCGATGATTCTTGTCCTCAAATCTTCTCCTCGATATATAGAAGAGCCCCCTTTTTACAGTTTTTAAATTGGTGCCCTGGATCTTCAAATATTGCATCGCAAAAATCGAGCTTTTGAGCGGCTACGAAAGACTCGTTCAAAAAAATATAATTATGGCCGTACTTTTGATTACGACACTGCCGTATTTTGGTTCTGTGTGTTTCTGTGCTGAAATTATAGCCCATAAAATTCATTATGGTAGTGCCATAATTTCTTCTGTGGATTTTTGGGCAGAATTACTGTAGTGTAATTTCTATTACGGCACTGCCGTAATATGCTTCTATGAATTCTGGGTCAAAATTATGGTAGTGTAATTTATATTACGGCAGGGGTATAATCTGGCAGTAAATTACAAGCCATAATAAAAATTACACTCGGGGTGTAATTTTCGAACTTGCTCTGATTTGCATAAAAATTGACGGGCGGCTTCGTCTCGGCGTCTGGAATTCATTCGTGTGCTCAAATCTTTCAAAATCCATCAAAATTAGGCCCTTTTTACCTTAAAATCATCAAAAAAATAAAAAATGGTGTAGATTCCGCAATATTTGACAAATAAAGCTTAAAAACAAGCAAAAGAGTATGAATATGACACAAAAAGACCTATCAAATGGCATAAAATTTACTATAAATTTTCGTGTCATCAAATACATAAGGCTCAAACTTTGCTTGTTCTCAAGTAAATAAATAAAGAACAATGCTAAGTATGGAAAATATGCTCTTTTATGAAAAATAAATTTCTAAAATATAATCACCCATGAAATATTCCATCAACTGATACACAAAATTTTAGATAAATACACTGTCCTCCGAATTTAATCTTTAAGATTCACAACTTTGATCAAATAAAATTTCACAACTCGCATAATAAATAGAATCTCAGTCTTATGAATTCACCCAAGTTTTAGTTTAAATCTATCATACCTTTGTTTACAAGAATAGGATATCCTAAATCTTTTTCCACTAAAAATCATTCTCTTTTTTTTTTCTTTTTTTTTAGCATGTACTCACATAGATACACACTTTTTATTTGGACTTCAACTCTTATCTTTGGTACCACTACCAATTTTACGCAGTGCCAAGTAGAGGAATCATTTTCTTTTTCTCTTTTTCTTTTTTACAGACTTTAACCCATATCTTCGGTACTACTGCCAATTTTACGCAGTGTCATGTAGGGGAGACTCTTTCTCTTTTTGGATCTTGGATTCTTTCTTTCCAACAAATAGTAAGATAAACTAAACATCAACTAGGTTAATCAATTGACATCAATTCAAAAATTACACTCATATGCTCATTTTATTCAAAAAAAGATTTTTCACTCTTAGATTGCATTCATCAAACAACATACCTACCCAAAACCATATGCATCAATCAATGAAGGATTTCAACAAATAGATATATATTGAAGAAATAAATTCGGCATAAAAGGTATATCTCCATTTACAGGCATTGACATGCATAAACATCACACACCTTTTATCACATGGATTCAAGTCATAAAAATTTTAAATATAAAAAATGTCAATCAATGCAAAAGGTGTGAAGCATCAAATTCATACAATCATAGTCAAAAGTGTAAAATGATATATTCAAGCAATGATATCGAATAGAAATCTTAGTAAGTGATACAATCATACCAAATAGCAAAACAAATCAAGTAGCAACACCATACAATCATATCGAATAAGATCACTAGAAAGTACAAACAATACTCACCCAATAATATTTTAGCAAACTCAATAGTCGTCTAGGGTGTAGCGTCAGGGCAGGTGCTGCTATACCATCCTCAAAGATGCGTCTTATGAAAATTTTACCTACGCAATTTTTAGATACATAAGGCTTGGACCAAAAATAGTATCTTACTTAAATAAAAATAAAAAAATAATATTTTTGTCAAAGGGTAATCAGAGATATCGCTGGAGGTTTGAAGAGGGTGCCGGTGGAAAGAACTAATGTAGGCGAGAAGTAGAGGTGGAACAGATGTTAGCTAAAGAGCTGCTAGTAATGAAGATGATAGTGCCAAAAGTAGAGTGATGATGAGTAGTCTCTAGTGGCCAGCTAGAGCCTACAGTCGTGGTGGCGAAGTCGTCGGCCGGTGGGTGCGAGAGATAGCTGCACAGAAAAAAAAAAATCAGAGTCACTAATTGAAGATTCTGCTGCAAAAATAAAATTAATGGAAACAGAGGTAGCGGAAGAAGTAAGAAGCTAATGGTGGTGCTCGGCAAATTTTTCTGGTGGACAGCGATGTAGTAGGTTGCCGGCTAGGAGATCTGAAGATGATGAGCGCTAAAGAAGCTGCAGTGGCTGGTAATCAGAGGCGCTGTGAATCTAGAGAAGAAGCTGCAGGTGTCCAAGGAAAGCAGAGCAGCCTAATGATTCAGTTACGAAAAGTAGCTATACCCAAGAATAAGATTTAAATATTTCATGATCCATAAAGAAAATGGATAGAACCATGTAGTAGAATAAAACTTGTTCTTTCCGGGCGTATGAAAATTAAGGGATTAGTATCTATCAGGAATTTAGGGTATTATCAGAAAGAGAGCTAATCAGATTACTAAATTAAAAACTGCTCAGAAATTAATCAGACATCAAAAGTTGCCATGTTTCCTAGAATGATTCAAAAATATTTTCATGGAAACAACTAATCCACAAGATAGAACGAAACATGTTCTCCCTATTTCATGTGAAAGATCAGGGTTACAATTCAATAAAGCATCTTAAATATCTGCAGCAAAAATGCTAATCATATTAGTAAAAAAAACTGCTGCAAAAGTTAATCAGTTACCAAAAGATGCTATATGTCATAGGATGATCCATGGACTTTAAAATTCAATAAAAATATTTGAATAATAAAAAAAGATGAGTAGTTCCAATTTGTGCCAAAGATCAAAAATTTTTCCACTCCAGTTTCTTAAAATCACTGCGAAAACACACCTAATCAAACAAGCAGAATGCAGAGTGCAGGAAGCAGAATGCAGATTTTTTTTAAAAAAAAATTATGAGTGTAAAAATCCTTACGACAGTGCCGTAATATACACAAAATTTTCTGGTCAGAAATATACTGGAATTACGGTACCATAAAAATGGTTACGACACTGCCGTATTTTGCAAAAAATCTCGAAACTCTCGGGTCAAAAATTACTCAAAAATATGGCACGTGAAAGTTATTACGGTAATGCCGTAAAACATGAAAAACTTTCTGGTCGAAAATAGATCAAAATTACAGCCTGTGGAAATTATTACGGTAGTACCATAAAATATGCAAAACTCTCGGGAAAGATTTTGATCAAAATTACGGTCAGTGAAAATACTTATGGTACCGCCGTAAAAACCATAAAACTTTTTGTACAAAAATTACCCCGAATTATGGTACCATAAAATTTCTTATAATAGTGCCGTAAAACTCTCAAAAGTTTCTGGACGAAAAACAACCTAAATTACGGCCCGTAATTTCCATTACGGCAGTGCCGTATTTTACGCAAAGTTCGATTTTTCCTGTAAAAAGAGAAGAAAAATTAATTCTAAAAATAAACTAAAATAAAAGAAACTAAACTTAAGTAAGAGTGCTTGGATTGTCTCCCAAGAAGTGCTAATTTTTAGGTCACTAACTTGACCAAAACTCAAATATCATGACAAAGCAGGTGGATCAATACCATAGTAAATAGCATACAACTTTCTCGCATCTCGGTGGAGATCATCTCCACCCTGCTCGTCTCCAACGAGCGCCTCGTAGCTCAGGTGGCTTGACTCACCGAGGAGTTAGAGGCATCCCAGGCGGAGGTCGCGTTACTGAAGCGCGCTAAGCAGCTTCGATAGCACCGACCGCGGTCGATCACAGCCAGGGGACCGTTGTGCGACGACTTGTCCTGGAGCTTGCCCCCTTCCGAGGGGTGCGTTGCTCCAAGGAAGTTGCGAACTTCCATTGGGATATGGAAACATATTCCCAGGATATTCAGATCCCCGAGGGGGAGCGAGTCCAAGCTTGAATCGCTTATCTCTCCGGAGATATAAATTTGTCGGGACGGATATAGGCTGCTCCCAACTTATTCGGGATCGATCTAGCCCGTAAGCTCTCTTGGGAGAGACTTAAAATGGAGATCGTGACTCAGTTCCTACTAAGGAACTTGATGCGTTCTACGAGGGGCGCCCTTGAGAAAGTCCGGCATGTTGCGAACATCCAGGACTATGCGCAGCAGTTGTATCAAGCTACGGAAGCTATGATGGACCACATAGGGTCCGAGGAACATATTCCCTTCTCAGCCCCAGCCACTGCGAGTGGTATGGCTTCTACCTCGCGAACGAAGAGTTCGTTCACCGTGAAGGGCAAAGAGCCATTCACGCGGGAGAGTCGACCCGCGACACCAAAGCCGACAAAGGCGGTTGCAGACCGCCCACCTTCTACAACCGCAGAAGAGGAGAGCAATGTACAGGATCAGGAGGTGCTCCTGAATCCCCTGGTTTTAAACACTGCTTCTACTAGTAGTGAGAGGCCTATGTTGCTATACGTTGCCTCCTTTATAAACTCTCTACTGGTGAACGCTATGATTGATACAGGTGCAACTCACATTTTCATAAGCGAAGCCACAGCTAAGAGAGTTGGACTTAAGATGTCCCCAGCATAGGACCGAGTAAGGTCGGTTGGTGCAGTAGACCCAGAGGTCTTAGGGATATCATACGATGTGGATATCGTAATTGGCAATTGGCATGGCCGCTACCATGTGAAGATTCTCAAACTGCCAGACTATGAAGCTATCTTTGGCCTCGAACTTTTGGTCAAGGCAAAGATAGCCGTAATTCCATATCTGTGTGGGATACAAATTCATGATGAGGACTCCCATTGCCTCGTGTCGTGCATTGGGAGCATGGAGCCGAGAAAGGGGAAAAAGAGGGACTCCCGGGGAGTGCCCTTGTCCGCAAATGCCTTGGCTGCAGGGTTGCGCCAAGAAGAGCCGACGCTTGTGGCCGTTTGGGTGGAAGGCCCCCACCCGACAAGGAGTGAGACTCCCTTGGCGGTCAAAAAAGTGTTGGAGGAGTTTGCTGACGTGATGCCTTCGGAATTGCCGAAGCACCTCCCACCTAGGAGAGGGATCGATTACAAAATAGAGCTTGTGGCAAGATCTACTCCCCCCCCCCCATCCAAGGCTCCTTATAGGATGCCGCCGGTGGAGTTGGCCGAGCTCCGCAAACAACTCGACGAGTTGTTGGAAGCAGGGTTTGTGCGGCCAACCGTGTCACTGTATGGAGCCCTGGTCCTATTCTAAAAGAAGAAGGATGGGTCTTTGAGGTTCTGTGTGGATTACAGAGCCTTGAATAAGATAACAGTCCGGGACTGCTATACTATTCCACTGATCCCAGATCTATTGGATGGATTGGGACAAGCTAGGATATTCTCCAAGCTTGACTTGAGATCGGGTTATTGGCAAGTCCGTATCGTCGAGGGCGATGAACAAAATATAGCCTATGTGACCCGTTATGGAGCATTTGAGTTTTTGGTCATGCCCTTCGGGCTAACCAATGCTCCAGCGATGTTCTGTCATCTGATGAACCAGGTGTTAGCACCTTTTCTAGATGACTTCGTCGTAGTATATCTGGATGATATAGTGGTATATTCATCAAACATTGAGGAGCACTTTGTGCACTTGAAGAGGGTTCTTCACGTGTTGAGGGAAAACCAACTTTACTTAAAGTTAAAAAAGTGCACTTTCATGTCGAAAAAGATTTCCTTCCTTGGACATGTGGTAGGCCACGGCTAGGTGCAAATGGACAAGAGAAAAGTTCGAGCCATTGTGGAATGGTAGGTTCCCTCAAATCAGACCGAGTTGAGGAGTTTCCTCGGTGTTGGGAACTTTTATCGAAAGTTCATTCGGGGTTGCTCAAGAGTGACTGCACCCCTCAACAATTTGCTGAGAAAGAATACCAACTGGGGTTGGGACGATCGGTGTCAGTCGACCTTTCAAGACTTGACAGAACGCATAGCTTCTGAACCGATCCTAAAATTATCGAATTTCGATAAACCTTTCGAGGTTCACACCGACGCTTTGGATCAAACGATCAGTGGTGTGTTGATACAGGATGGGCATCCTGTAGCTTTCGAGAGTCGAAAGCTAAATGAGGTAGAGCAAAGGTACTCTGCACATGAAAATGAGATGGTAGCAGTGGTGCACTGCCTTTGAACATGGAGAGTTTATCTCCTGGGTAACGCCTTCGTGGTGAAAATTGACAATGTGGCGAATAGTTATTTTACCACTCAGAAGAAATTGTTGGCAAAACAGGCCAGATGGCAGAAATTCCTAGCAGAATTCCAGTTCCAGTGGGAACACAAGCCTGGAAAGGCTAATATGGTGCCTGACGCACTGAGTAGGCTTAATGCCTTAGTCTGCTTTGCAATCTCCAGAGTGGAAGGAGATCTCCTTTCGAGGATAAAAGCAGTAGCTACTTTTGATGAGACATATCGAAAGATTGTTGAACAGATTAAGTCGGGTACGACCCGACAATATTATTTGGGTGCCGATGACGTTGTCATGGCCCGTGGCGAGAGGCCACTAGTCCCCACATCTAGTGGATTGCGGCCTGAGCTGCTTAGGGAGCTCCATGATACCCCATGGTCGGGTCATCCGGGACAAAGGCGTATATTCGCTTTGTTGTCCAAGTCATGTTATTGGCCAGATATGCGTGCCGACATTGAGATGTATGTCCGCACATGTCTTGTTTGTCAGCAAGACAAGGTCGATCGGAGGTTATCGGCTAGGTTGTTGCAACCCTTGCATATCCCCGAGACCCCCTGGACAAGTGTGTCTATGGATTTCATCGGTGGGTTTCCCAAGGTTGAGGAGAAAACATATATATTCATGGTTGTGGATAGATTCTCTAAGTATGGAGTTTTCATTCCAGCACTTGAACCATGCTCAGCCGTGATAGCTTTTAGAACATAGTGAAACATTTTGGGATCCCCGAGGATATCGTGAGCGATAGGGATGCCCGGTTCACCGGATGATCCTGGTCGACGTTGTTCGACAAGTTAGGAACGAAGTTCAACTTCTCCACAGCGAACCATCCCTAGATGGATGGATAGATGGAGCGGGTGAATGCCCTCGTGGAGGACTACCTCCGTCATTTTGTGAGTGCAAGTCAAAAGGATTGGGTGAAGTGAATAGATTTGGCACAATTTGCCTACAATCTCCACAGATCATCGTCTACGGGGCATAGCCCCTTTGAGCTAGTATTAGGGAGACAACCCCTAACCCCTGTTGATATTGCGATGAGGACCTCCGAGGGGAGATGTCCTGCGGCTCAACGGGCAGCTCGCGAGCGAGTGGAGTCGCTCCAGGAGGCTAGGGACAGCCTTGAGCTAGCAGCTCGACATATGCAGCAGTATGCAAATCGTCGTTGTCGGGATGAAGAATTCGCCGTGGGCGACTTAGTACTTCTCCGACTTACTCTGCAGATATAGAGGAAGATATCTGCGAAGGCAGCACATCGGGGTCTTATACAGAGATACGATGGACCTTTCGAGGTGTTGAACCGGGTTGGCTCAGTTGTGTATCGTCTGAAGCTCCCCGACAGGATGAAGCTACATCCGACATTCCATGTGAGTTTCCTAAAGAGGTTCCATAAGGATCCAGGAGATCCAACTCGGTCACAGACGCTTTACGCGCCTCCAACGGTTCGAACGGAGTTCGACCAAAGGATCGGAGAGATCTTGGATCACCGAGTTTTGGGGCACAGTAGGATGAACGGACGAACAGAATTTCTTGTTAAGTGAGAAGGTTCTCCAATGGAAGAATATACGTGGTATAAGGCATCCGAATTGTGGTAGTTCGAGGACGAAATTCAATGTTACTTTGAGTCGCCAAGGGCGGCAACTCGCTCCGGAGGGGGAGAATGTTAGACCTTCAGGCCGGATTCCAGCCCAGCCTTGCCCTGCTTTTAATTATTTGTGGATCGGATCGGGCGCCGCCTGAATCCAGATCCAAAGCTGCATTGCCAATGGGCGAATAGAGCGTGCGAGGTTGCGTGCGTGCGGCGCGACATGATGCGGCGTGGGCGGCTGGCTCCTCGAAGGGCGCATTAACTCGGGCGTAAAGGGGAAGAGATGAGAGGAAGTCGTCGTCTTCTCCACATTTTTTTTACGAACGAAGATCACCGGCACTCTCTCCCTTCCGATCATCGTTCTCGTCGGACGTCTGTCGGCCGAGTTTTCCAACATTCCGGTGGTGCGGGTGGGAGGTGGAACGTCGCGGAAAACTGCGCCCTCTCCTCGCTTCCTTCAGCCGTTCGTGTCTTCTTCCCCGTCGCTGATCTCACCGCCGCAGCCGCGGCGTCCATCGCCGAAATCCCCCACTGCCAGATCTTCTTGGAAGGCACGGCCGGCCACTACTTCACCGGAAAGAAGGAGCCGGCGCCTAGCGCCAAGGTATCCTTCCTCCCCTCCCTAATCTCCATCCTAGGGCACATTCTTCCCCGGCGACGCCATATTTTCCGTTGAGCTACGTCACATGCGTGCGTTGGCTGGTTTTTTGTGCTCCCTTGCGAGCTCTTCTTCTCCACTTCGTCTGGTTGCCGGCTCACCTGTGTGCGAGAATTTTCAGGGCCGGAGCTCGCCTGCGTGCGAGTGTTATTTCTCCCTTCCGCCGCCTGCGTGCGGTAGTGCTCGTTTTTGTCTGGCAAGCTACCTTGGTGGCTGCGTCTTCTTTAGCTGCATGGGAGTGTGGCAGAAGGGCGGATCCAGCTTCCTCGACGTTTTCATGGCACGGTGGTTCCTTCCGTCCGCCTGTCGTCGTTGGTTCTCCAGCGTGCTCGTCGACTTGCGAGCAGGTTCGCCTCCTCCCAGTTGCTGGCGTGCGTCTCCTCCGCGTCAACGGAGGACTAGCCTCCCTTCTAGCCGCCGTCCAGCAGATCCTCTTCCCCACCTCACCTTTGTGTGAGCGTGGACGCTTGGCTCTCCAGCTTGCCGGTGGACGCACATGAGGCGCGCTTGGACGATTTCGTCCATCGTCGGCACGTATGCGCATGCGACTCTTGGTAGTGATCCTACAGTCGAATCCTCCTCCTTACCGGCGTGAGTTAGATACCGATCGGGTCTTACCCATCACCGGCGTGCGACGCCGTGTGGACAACTGTCCGCGATCGCTAGGCGCCGGCTTGTTCTGCGGACGTGTGGGTGAGCTCGATCACTCCCCTCGATTCTCTCTCCGGCACGTGAGCGTGTTTGGAAACGATTGTGGACCCCGTCCAACGCGGTCGGTTACGGGTGAGTCCCCATCTAGGTTCGGGTGAACCCGGTTTGACTCAACGACACCGGGCCTTGGTGAATCGTGAGCATTGATCCGAGTCGCATTGAAACGGCAGCGATCTTCCGCGCAAGTCCATAGTCGGGCTGGGAGTCGGTTCAAGGAATCGTCTTAGCCAATCGCGCCCAATCTAGTGGTCTCGACCGTTGTGATATCTGCATTGACATATTTGGACTCGAGTCAAGCATTGACTCATGAGTAAAATAATCAAAAAAAATATTACCCTAATTCAGTATGTAACAATTGATATCCTTGGTTTAATTGGGCTGGCCTAACAAACGATCCGCTATGTCTGAGGAGCCCGATTTGTTAGCCACACGTGGCAAGCAAAGCACATAGCCCAACTTTTTAAATTTTATTTAATAGTAATAATAATAATGTTTTCACTCAAGATATTAGTATAAATACAGAATTACTTGCACAAAGGCTTAAGTAAGAACCATCCGACGTCTGCTAGTACCAACGCCCGATCCCACCGCTTCGATTGGCTTCTGCGGCGGCGGGAGGCTAACGAGAAGATGATCATCCCAGTCCGCTGCTTCACCTGCGGCAAGGTCTGACTTCTCTCCTATCGCACCTCAGCACTTTCTCGGTTTATCTAGGGTTTACGTTTTGCCCCTTCCTAGGTTAAAGTTTAGGGCTCCTTTTGCTCGCTACAGTTTTGATGCTCTTTTCCCCTTGTTTTCTTCTTTGATTAGGTGATTGGAAACAAATGGGAAACCTACCTCGATCTTCTGCAGGCAGATTACACTGAAGGGTAATAGTCCTTTGTTCCCGTGCACTCTTTTTGTGTGTGCATGTGATGGTTCTTCTAATATTGTGCCTTGACTTACTAAAAATTTATTGGTTATATTCTTCTTAGTAATAGTGAGTATTACCAAATTACTGTAAAGAAAGCTATAGATGTGTAAAGGGAATGAAATTGTGTTCCTGACTTTAAGCTTGCTGTTTTGTTCTAAAGAGCAAGCTTAGTCTGACATGGTGATAATTTATAGGATTGGGTGGACCATTTGCAAATTAGGACGAAATTAACAAATTTAAATGTGTAATGCTAGTTCAGTTTATTAAAAGTACACTGAATTAGAGTTTAAGGTTTCATGGTGATATGGAGTACTGGTATAATATATATATATATATATATGTAATATAATATAATATAATATAATATATTTATAGTACCTTTACTAGTATTACCATGCCTAGTGTACTTAACATTTAAAAGCACGTGCAGTGTATATGATTTCTCTTTGGAAGGTTTAAGTTGTGGAAAGAAGATATAAAATTGAGCTTATATTGTAACTTGGAGTTCATGACTCAGTTAAAGAAGTTGAATATTTCAAGATAATCATTGGCTGAATTTATCGATATTTGTGTAATCTGTCAGTTTATTTGTTATTCCAAATGAAAATGTTGCATTATTACAAATTACTAAATTGTAGCTTGAACTTGAAGTGTAAGTGGACACATAGCTTGAAGATTCACGTCTGAAATATTTTCACATTTCTTACGTAGTTGATTGTGTTACAATCAATCGTGAAATTCTGCACTATTGGATTAGAAAGCATGTTTCTTTCTGCACTTTGTCTTTTTGCTTGCTTTATGCACTTTGGCTTTTTTTTGTCAAGAGTTCATGTTTAAGTTTTCAAGCAAAGTATGCAAAAAAATATGTAATTCTTGTGAATTCTTGTTCATAACTAGGAGGTGATGACAGGAATCATGGCCTTGGTCTGGGACCTTCACTGCACTTGGGATTAATCACTACTTTACAATCTCCCCAAGTGACAGATTGAACGTCATTATTTGTAGTCGAGTGAGATCTGCATCAGAAAATAAAAAGAAAAAAAACTATTTCTGGCAGCAATAGTATGATATTTAGGTTTTGGGTTTCATTGTGGCTGAAACATTTGAGTTGATACTAAATGATATATTTTTTTAAATGAAAATGTTTGTTATATTAATCTAAATATAGTGTTATCAATAGTGGATTGTAGAAAATATCATAAAGTCAAAAGTCCGCTATGTAATATAGCATATAGTATCGTGATAAAATAGCGGAAATTAAATATATATTACATGCATATAAAAAATAAGTTGTATAAAAATTAAAATAAGTTGTACAAGAAAAAGTAACATATTACTAACTCAACTCAAGTCATAAGTTTAAATTTTCAAAATGAGAACACTAAACAAAGACAAAGTTCAACATAAAATATTGAAACAGTAACAAAGACAAAAATATATATATTCATGCTCATTTGCCTCTTCCCCAATATAATCATATTCTCATTTTAGATAATGAGGTATATTCATAATTAATGTTTTCTTAAATCTTTTTCTAATTCTTTGAAGAATGCATTATCTTCTCTAAACTATAATTTCTTTTCCTCTTTTGATTGAAGAAGATGCACTAACCAAACCTTTATTTGTCTTACATGAAGGACCAACAACATTAGGGGGTCCTATTCTTTTTTTAAATCGTTGTCTGGATGTTCTAGGTTTTCTAGCTCTTGAAGCCTTATAAAAATCTTCCCAATTAAGAGCATTTTTATTTTCATCCTCAAAACTCTTTCATTCCCGGAGTCATCTTTAGCACCATCCATCTTCCCAATTAAGAGCATTATTATTTTTATCCTCAAAACCCTTTCATTCCCTACATCACCTTTAGCACCATCCATCTTCCCAACTAACCAGTCGCTCATTAATATCATTGAGTAAAATTGGGTCAATTTCATCCATATAATTATATCTTTTGAACAATGTTTAATTATATTTTACATACATTAAATTATGTAGTATTTTATGCTAAGTGTATTCCTTTTCTTATAATGAAATAGTGAAATAAACAATTAACAAAATTCTATAAGTGACAAACTATTAACTAACAAATTGTTAATTGATAAATTACTTGCTTTCACTTTGCTCAAGAGATCTCATGGCTTCTTTAGCCTTCTCCATTGCTTCATAAATATAACTCATGGCTGATTTTTCTCACTATCTACAAGCACTAGAGGAGCCATCACTTTAAGTTTATACACTACATTATTCCAAAAAAAAACTAGCATGAGTACAATTCTTGTTTCTTCCCTCCCTTTGGCTTCTTTGGACAATTTGTTATTTTTCCAATCATCTAACACATTTTTCTAAGATTTTTTTTTTTCATTATGCATCTTTTCCAATGTGAGGAAGGATGTACCAAATCTAGTAATTGCATGTCTCACTAATTCTCTTTTGTTGGTAAAGTACCTCAACAAGCTTAAGGTACTTGAATGACTATAAATTAAGCCAACAAAAGATATTGCCTTTTGAATTGTCTTCTTCATTAGAGGCATCATTCTAATGTCTTCCAACATCAAATCTCCATAGTGTCATGTACAAATGTAGTATTTTTTCTTTCAATAATTTACCAATAAAAACATAGTTGGAATCTCATCCAAAATAGAGTCAAGGAACTCAAATATTTTCTGTCATATCTTCACAGTATATGTGCATCAATAGATTTGATAAACATTGTGTTCACCAAGAACTTAACTATGGATCTCTATTTTGTCTATTCATGGATGAGTCATAAATAGAACATTCAAATCTTTCCCAATGCTCCTTTTGGCCCTTTAACAAATCTTCAGTGTGTACTAACTTTTTGTTGAGGAGTGGAACTCTTATATCATGATAAGATGGAGCCTTCAAATTTGGTCTAAAGGTTCGAACAGCAGTAAGCATGTCATGACAGATTTGTAACTTAATTACGGTGAAGGATAGACCAACTTGATACCAAAATCACACTATGTATTGATGAACCTTTGGAGTAGCCTTCTTGTCACATGCCTCCTTAATGTTTGCTTGCCTTCTTTTTCCAATTGCAATTTCAGGTCTTGCAAAGGAGAGAGCAATATGGCCCTTACAAGTACTCTTCTTTCCATTAGCTATCTCTATAAATCATTTATTATAGGCATATTTTTCTTCACTATCACCAAATTCATCAAGATTATTGTGCATTGTTTCCCTTTGAAATGCTTCACTATCTTCTTCTTATCCTTTGCATACCCCTTTAAGACCTCTTTTAGGTATTTAGTGCAAGCTGCAACGTTACCCTTCTTTCCCAACTCGAGTAATTCTATCCTATGTGATATTATCACAAAAATTGCAAAAACAAATATTGGTATCATTTCCTTTCAGACCTAGCATTGAAGGATTTAAAGATTCCTCATATGTCATACTAAGAAAAAAATTATTTGAAAGAAAAAATCAGATATGTTTAGAATGGGGAATATGGAATATGAATGAGGAATTGATTATACAAGTGAAGAAAGAAACAAAAAAGAAAAAAAAAAAGGAAATGAAATTAAGAAAGATTAAAGGAAGGAAATTTTAAAAAAAAACTGATGTTCCCTTGCTCCACTCACCTGAGGCAACATAAAGCTGGAAATTACTAGAAATAACTTTCAAAAGGTTAAAGTGTCTAAATGAACAGTACTCACACACTATTCCTTTTTTTTCCTACTTGACCCTTCAACTTTATATGACTCTTTAGCTCCCTTATTTTTTAATTAAAAAAATTCATTGCAAGGACTCAACAACATGTCCGTGCATCGGTGATGAGATTGCCTCCACACTCTACAAACACGGTCTTGAAAAAATTTCCTGGGCAAGGGGGCTGCGATTTTTTCGGCAGCGCCCTCTAGGATTCGTAGATATTGCAAAGGATATTTGTTACCTTGTCGCTATAGTTATTTGTAAAGGATATTTGTTTCTATTAGATATTTATTTATAACGAAGCCTATTTTTTGGTAATCATAGATGGAGGCTGTCAAATCGTAGATATTAAAAACAAGATCGTTGATGAAGGTTGTCAGATCATGGATGAAGCTTGCATGATCATGGATGGACTTAAGGTGAATGGTCCATGATCATTTTGTATGTCAGATCGTGGATGAAGCTTGCATGATCGTGGATGGACTTAAGGTCAACGGTCCATGATCATTTTGTATGATCGTGGATGAAGCTTGCATGATCATGGATATTGAAAACAAGACCGTGGATAGAATAATCATGGATGAAGTTTGCATGATCGTGGATATTGAAAATAAGATCGTGGATAGAATAAGCATAGATAGAGGCTATATGATCGTGGATGGAGGCTGCATGATTGTGAAAAGAGTCTATATGATTGTGGATATTAAAACCATAATCGGGGATGAAAACTGCATTATTGTGGATAGAATAACATGGATGGAGGCGGTATGATCGTGGATAGAGACAGTAGGTAATGGGGCGGTAATGGGGCTGGCTATTTTTTGAGATTCGTAAAGCTGGCTGCTTTTTGAGATTAGTAAAATCTCAGCTGCATCGGTACTCGAATCCTAGGGACGCCGTTGAAGAAATCTTGGCAACCCCCGAAATTTTTTCGTTTGCCTCCATCTCCGCCTCCATCTCCGCCTGCGTCCTTCCTTTTTCCTCCTCCCTTCTTCCTCTATGCTCCTTTTGCATCTCCTTCTTCCTCCATTAATGCCCGCCTCTTCTTCCTTCCTCCTTCCTCCCCACCTTTTTCTTCCGCTTCTGTTGCCCCCTCCCTAACGCTTGCCTGTTTCTTCTTCCTTGTGTGCTGCTCCAGGTGGAAGCTTCTTTGCCATTTCCTCTTCTTGCACACTTGCAGTGATACTCGAAGTGTCCACAATAGTGGAAATTGTATTACCCGCGACGCTATGAAGATTTGGTTGCAGCGATCCGCTTCTGCATGGTGCTATGGCGGCGTTAGAGCTGCTATTTGATAACATTATCTAAATATATATTTAATTTGTTAGAGTTGTAACAATTGATGTAACAAGTGACTAAAGTGTCTAATAATTTAAGTTCTTTCATAAATGTGTATTTTTGTGTTAAATTTATGTCAGACTTAGAGTCAATATTAATTTTTGGTTGTATATATAGCTAGTATTTCAGCTCACATAGATTCAAGTCATGACAATGTCTTAGAGCTCACACTATCTAAAAGGCAACTTCATCTGATATGTTTTACATCCCCTACGTTTAATCTGTGTTGTAAATGTGGCTGTCTTTATGATTTATGTTGGCCATTCTCTTAACGATGATTTTGAATAACTTTACAGGGATGCTTTGGATGCTTTGGGCTTAGTTCGCTACTGTTGTAGGAGGATGCTCATGACCCATGTTGACCTCATCGAGAAGCTACTCAACTACAACAGTAAGTTCTTTCCCAACCACATATGCCGTAAACTTGCATTAGTGATTTTTGTCTGAACCTTCTTTTTCCTTTACTAGCCCTTGAGAAGACAGAACCCAGTTAAGGTGAAGACCGAGTTTCTATTAATTGTGCATTCAAGATGATTTAACTCGCGGTATCAGGTTATCAGATACGTTTTAGCGCTAGTCGCAGAACAAGTATAGCTTCTATTATGGTAAGTGTGGAATCGTTGAAGACATATATGGGATCAGGTTATCAGACTTGTATGTTTTAGTGTTAATCACTGGACAAGTATAGCTTCTATTATGATAAGTAATGTGGAATTGTTGAAGACAATTGTGCCTATAATGTAATATCAACGTCTGGTTATTAGAATTATTCGATCTGTGTGCACACTTGTTTTTCGTATTGTAGTGTTTTGTTCGTTGCCCCTCAAAATTGTTCCTCGGTTCGTACGATTTCAGATCATGTCTTTTACATGTTTTGTCAGTGAAAGAATGTCAAAGGAAGATACCATCACAAAATCTAGCAAAAGATCCGCCGTTTCAAAACTAGGAACAAAATTAAGTAGCTGAGTTCGTGTGGACCAAGGGAATGAATGATGCGGGAAGTCTCTCCTCGAATGTGGGAGGGGGAGGAGGTGCAGCAGCGTCATGATATGGCCCCTTCGTTTGCCACGTGTGTCAGTGCCCACAGCATGCCATTCTTCGTCTGGCAAGCATCCTGCCTAGAAATTTTGCTCTATTCCCTTCTCCCTTCCTCCTGCACTTTTCGCTTTTTTCCCATCTCATCCTTCTCTTATCTTCAGTGACCTCTTCCTGAATTTCTCTTATCTTCAGTGACCTCTTCCTTCATGAAGAAGAAGAAAATACTTAAACGGGAAGGACACAAGAAGAAGACAGTAGCAGCAGCATGGGAATCTTTCTGTACTACTCATTGTGAACTAGCTGCTGCTCTGACTGGGAGATTGGATGTTCTACCTGATGAGCTTCTGCTCGTTCACGCTTGTTTCTTCACCCCAAAGATCCGCTCCAATGGTGCTTATTCAGAACTATTAGTTAGTAGGTCTGTAAAGATTCCCTGCACATCTCTGGGTTTTGTACCATTCATAATACAAGGAGAGAGCGAGAGTGAGCAAACGTTACAGTGCCTTGGGGAAGAGCAAACCACACTGACGGAACCCTACTTCAAATTCCTAGGCAACGTAACACTACATAAAATTCCTAGGTATATGAGAGCCGTTCATTTTTTAGAATATGCAAATTTTAAAACAGTGCTGGAGTAGTCTTTTTTTATGATTCAGAGAGATGAACAGCTCTAATATGATCCTGTCTAAAATTCTTACGCAATGAAAATTTTCTCTTGATAAAGTAGAAAATTTAGAGGAATTATAGCTGGGGAATTAGTTGACCATGTTAGTTTTGATAATAAATCTGAAATTCAATAAAATGCCGATGGCTAAAATAACTGAATCATGCCAATTATATCTGGGGAATTGGTAGAACTCTATTTTTTTTATGTGTGAACATGAATTTTTTTTTCTTTAGCTGAATTAATTACTTTTATTGGATCATGACAGCTACAAATTTCTAAGTACAAATTTTGCCACTTAATTGAGAAAAATAAAATAAAATAAAACCTACCTACTAAAACAAAAACTATGAACACATTTTAAACATTATTTTAATATAATTGACCTAGGAGTAGAAGTTATGCGTAGAACACCATAATAGATAAAGAATTTTTTGTATATAAAAACTATTGACCATATTTTTTATGATTTCTTTGACAACATTGGAGTGGATGACTTAGAACTGATGCTTAAAGGGATCCCACATGATGACTTTTCAGTGGAAAATATAAATAATTGGATTGCTGACTAGGAGCTGACCCATATCAGCAACTTGAGCTAAAGATTGGATCCCTTTGGAGCTTGGAAAGTGGAGGCTTGTACTATTTAGGAAGGAATACATACTCAAATGGTTGATAAAAGTTCAAGAGTCAACCCTTCGTTGACTTTTGCCTTCTAGGAAATACCAAGTGCCAACTTCTGTTTCAATTAAGAATATCTGGAATTCATCTCGCATCACAAACACCATAAGGAAAATGTTTCAAGAGGTGAAATAATGAAAGGATAGAGTCTAGCATCACATAACCTAGGGTTTATTACAAACAACTCTATAACTCGCTTGTTATCAATTTTTTTTTAACATATTCTTACTCCAAGTGCTACATGGAGAACACTATTCTACATTTCTACTCAACTATTTTATTGGGAGGCAAGAAAAAAAGAGAGAAGAGTAAAGAAAAAAGGAAGAAAAATAGTGAGGTTGGCAGCAAATAAAGGGAGAAAAATATTTTCTCCTTCTTTTGGAGAGAACAAAAAAGGGAAGAAAAGTGGTCCTTTTTTTTTTCCTTTAAATCAGTCTTTTCAATAAATCAAGAGAAAAAAAAATTTTCTTTCTATTTTTCTCTTTTTTTCCCATAAAACAGACCTTTAGAGTCTTCATTGTTCATACAAGAGCATCAAAGACAATGTAAATATTATTCTTAATTAAGATTGCTCTATCCTAACAGAAATGAATTAACTAATTTTGACACATTCTTGCCTATCAGGTCAATCAATTTGCAAACCAGTTAAAATTAGGTTAAATTTAAATGAGTCACCGGTCATAGTAATAATACTCATTTATTACCTAATAATTTGCATTGTCATCACTAGTTACGTGCAAATATACATGTATTAGAATTTTTCTCTCTTATATCTAGACTAACCAAATGAGACATAATTGAGTTATAGTCTAGAGTGTATAAAATCATTCTATGTTTTTTTTTTTGGTTGAAGTATTGGTATAAAATACAACGAAGACAAGATATGATACTCAACTTTAAACAACAAGCACAAGACATACCACATGCATAGCCTAATCTCATCCATGGAATAGACAGCTTTCCACTACTAACATTCACAGACCACACTCACCTAATCTCTCAAAAAGAAGCATGTGCCAATGCTCAGATGCACCACATGCCAATTAATAACCAGACACTGTTTAGGTCAAGTTGGTAGCCAAAACAAACAAAAAAAAAAAATAATAAAGAACTTCAATTCCACTACCATTAATATTTGGCGTGGTACTAGACACATAGATTCTCTAAAAAAATTATAGAGAGACCAGCGCTCTCACACTCTCAAACTATTAAATCAGAAGAATGAGAAGAATCTGATTCATAGCAAAGTAAATGTAAATGATGGTGGAGAAGGTGTGATTTCATGTTTAAATTTCATTATCAATAGTTAAAATCTTTTAAGCTTGATGGGAGATAGCTTCCAGCCTAATAAAGCCAAGTGCCATTAAAGTTGGGCACTTTTGTCAGCAACCATCCATTGATCCAAAGGCTAAGGAACAGAAAGAAGAGGAGGACGACCATCACCCCTAAGAAGTGGACACCCAAAGTCTAGAGAGAGCAGGATGTCATCACAAGCACACAGCTCCTGAATTCATTAAGGGGAAGGAGAGAATGGCAGAATGGTGTGACATCATTTGACCACCAACCACCAACTACCACCACTCTTTTTCTTTTTTCTTTTTTTTTTCTTTCACTTTTAAATTTATTTACTTGATCTGCCCAAGATGGCAGGGAACCCAAGAGGTGATGCTGGGGCCCTTTCATCTAGGGAGGACCTGTTTCCATCTGTTGATGCTCTCTTGACTGACTGGTGCTCTTTTTATTTGTTTTGTCCTTGAACAAAAATATATGGATAATGGTAGATTTTCAGGAATCCATATCTTCCATCCACATGCATGGAAATAGCTAGTCAAATAAGAATAATAATCTTTTTTGGGTCTAAAAAGTTGTAGAAACAAGTCACTTTTAAGGGTGCAGATATATATTAACAGCTGATGTGATATGAGCAAGTGCTGAAAATTAAATTTAGCTTGTTGGTGGTGGACTGTGGATACATGGATGTGCAAAGTAGGGCAATGAATGAAGTACATTGGGGGTTGATCAATTTCAACAACTATGTGGGGGTTGCATGTGAAAAAGTACATTGACAAGGCATCCAATGAAAAAATTTACTAGTGTTGTGATCAGGTAGGAGACATACCTAATACTCTTGTTTAAAATATATTAATTTTCTAGCAACAATTGCAACTACTAATGCTGCCAAAGTATATACAAGAGATACAGGGGCTTATCTGCAAATAGTGTTCCTTAATCAATGGGTTCAGTTTTTTGTGGGAAAAAGTTGATGGAAGGTACAACCCCATAGCATAATGTTACATCTCCCCCTCACTGTGTGACAAATTTAATAATAAAAGAGAAAAATAAAATTAAAACTAGGATGAGGAGCCCACCAACAAACACACAACAGCACCAAACTAACTCCGTAACCTAACTCCACATTCATTCCTTCTTTCCTTCCCTCTTGTCTCTCCCCCATCTCCTCTCCTTCCACCACTTTATTTCGACTTGTTAATTGCACATCACTCTAACCTACCCAAAAAAAAATCCACCAATAGGAAAGCCCTCAAGTGATATGGCCCGCCGCTACCCACCTCTCCCTTGTTCCTTCTGTGTCACGCGTTTCTTAACCCCTTCTTCCTTCTCTCCGCCTCCAAAATGCTCGGATGGCCGACGGTGCCCGCCCGTGCGGGCGGCTACAGCAGCCGCCCGAACTGCTGCTCCGCTTCTTCCAGGGGTCTGACCACCCTGAACGCGTGCAATTTTCTGGCGCTCGGCTGCTGCCGGCAGCCGCAGCAGGCCTCCCCGCCTTGCAGGAAGCCGAGGTGGCAGCAGCACAAGCAGACGCCTTGGGCCGCCGGGGTCGCCGGCGGCCGGGACGCCGGCGCCGGGGCGTAGCTGCACGGCAGGCTAATCGAGAGGTCGAGGTTGAGGTTGAGGTCGAGGCCGCCGATGCGGCGGTGGTTGTCTTCGTCTTGGCTGCCGCAGCCGCTGTTGCTGCTGGAGTACTGCTCTTCGTACTTGATATTCGCGGCCAAGTCTTGCGCCGCGGCGGCGGCGGGAGTGGTGCGGGGATTGATGAGGGCGTGGGTCTGGGGATCGATGCCTCGGCCGAGGAGCTTCCTCTTGATGTGGGTGTTCCAGTAGTTCTTGATCTCGTTGTCGGTCCGCCCGGGCAATCTTCCGGCGATCAGAGACCATCTGTGGCCGAACCAAAACAGAGCATGAGAAAAGAGAGAGAGAGAGAGAGAGAGAGAAAAAAAAGCGAATGATTCAAACTGGAAGTCCGCGCACTTGTTTCCGAGCAAGCTGTGGAGCTTGATGATGAGTTCATCTTCCTCCTCGGTGAAATTCCCGCGCTTGAGATCAGGGCGGAGATAATTAATCCACCGGAGCCTGCAGCTCTTCCCACACCGAAGCAAACCTAAAGAAAGAAACAGGGGAACCAAAAGTCAGCAACAGGACATTCGAAAAGAAAGACTGCTGCCTCCTATCTCCATGAGAGGGTTGACCTGCAGCCTTGGGGAGCGATCTCCAGCAACCCTCGCCGTGGGCCTTGATGTAGGAGATGAGCTTCTGGTCTTCTTCCTTGGTCCATGCTCCCTTATTGGTGTGCGCCTTCTCGCAGCATGGAGACCTGCCCATGTGAGATCGGAAGCTCTCTGCTGCGCGCTTCTCTTCTGCTAGAGCAGCCTGCGATTCTCAAGAGCGGAACAGGGGAAGAGAGAGAAGGGGAGGAAATGGATTTATATAAGAGAGAGAGAGAGAGGAGGGGGAAAGAATTCAATGGGCATTGACTCGGGTGGTTTGACCGGGATATGTGAGCGAGTGGATACAAAGGAGGGAGTTGGATTTGTTAGGTAGGTAGGTCTACTTTTTTGTGTGAGATTAATGTTGCTTTTTCTCTATTATTTATTTTATTTATTTATTTTCCTTATCTACTTCAATCACAACGATGATAACTGAATTCAATATACTCTACGACTAACCCGACGTATACGGTGAGTTTGAATACCCGATTAGCTAAATAGTATATAGGTTCAAATTTAACTATATTCAATTCAAATTCTAGATACACATATTAATATTCATTTAAATACTCGACTTTAGGACCTCTCAACTCTGTTTAGTTTAACATAATTTAAATTTTAAATTTTTTATTTAAATTTGTCTAAATTTTAGTTTTGGTTAAACCGATTAGCTCGGATTGAACTAAATTGACACATCTAAATTGCCACACCACAAAATTAATTTTTTTTAAAAAAAAAATTAAGAATTGAAAATTAGAAATAAGTAGGTTTGGTCAATAAATACACCAAGAAAGTACCAAGTAAGAGAAACAAAAATAGTTAATGCATTGACATATTTATGATATCACTTCACCTATCTATGCCCACCTTTTAAGATTCTAGAAACCCTAACTTTGGTGAGGTGCAAGTGAGTAGGAACAAAATTAAATAAATGAATGAAAAAGGGGGTGGTCACGGAGAGCATCCATCAATTTGGTGACCTAACCCTAGTTCATCAATCCTCATCTTTGTTTGTGGTACACAAATAGTTGATCTTTGTGTACTAACTATTTTTATTCCTATTTTTGATCCAATCCACTCTAAATTACTCGCTCACCTAATTAAAGAGCCCAATGTGTTGTCTAATTGAAGAAGCTTGTGCTTAACTTCCTAATCAACTCGCTAATTATCTTGTTTAATTAATTCATGGGATTCATTTGTTTGTCACCAAATCAATTCTCTCTTAATTGCCAATAAAAGTTGTTAAATTAATTAAGATGTTAGGGATGATGGTGCTCTAACCTAAATTTTTGAAAAATAAGTCAACTCTAAACTAAATTTGCTGAGGAACTATTGTCATAAGATTCTAAGTAATATAGGCTTTTTTTTCTTTGGAGAAAATCTACAGAAAAAAAAAGAAAATATATTAAATCTACTCCTTTTACATTCTAGATTCTGTTTTTCTTTTGGATTCTCTCTAAAGAAAGATGGCCCTGAAACTCGAATCGATTGCCATGCGAATTGCCAACTAACCTAACCGGATATCGTTAGATCCATGATACTATGCTCCAATTGTCCATTTATCAGAAATTAAAGTGAACATTAAACAAGAACAACTCGTCTTGACAAACTTGTGCATAATAAATCTCACCTGCTGCTGCTGCAAAGTTTCCTAGTTAGTTCTTCTGAAAAAGAAAGCAGGTTGAAAAAAAAGAAGAAGAACCATGTGACTGTCCTCTTCACTATTATACTTTTCACCCACTGACTGTTCTTCAGCTGCCCAGGTCATGGAGCGGCCTCATGCAGAAGTTTGTAGTAAAGAGCAAATAATTTAGAAAAATAATAATAATAATAAAACCGTAGCAGAATGGAAATGCAGAGCCAATCAGGTGCAGGCCGAAGAGAGGTCTCCATCCGTGCAAGCTAGCAACAAGTACACAATCCAAACCCTAGCTGTTCTGCAGCTGATAGCCTGATGCCACTCCATTAATGTGCCCCAACTCCACCCCCAGTGCACTCGCGGTGCACCTCTGCATTCAAGCCACTTGCTGTAGGGTTTGAATTTTGATGTCCTCTCGCATGTAAAATATTTTTATTTTCTGAAAAAAAAAAAAAAAAAAAAGTTAAAAACAAAGAGAGAAGAACATACGAAGAACCAGCTCAAGGTCCTACAAGATTGGAAAAGGGGGCGGACCCTAGTCTTATCAGTCTTGTGAAGTGCATTCAATACTGCTTTTTGCAGGGTTAGAGAATTCAGGGCATCAAAGGTTCAAACATATTTCAGCTGAGCCATCCCCATCTCCTTTGAACTCTTTCGCCAGTTTCAGTATCTGTGTTTGACTTTAAGCAGCAAGAAAATGTAAGAAAAGTCAGAATTGGGGTGTAAGTTTCAGTGGTCTCAATCTAAGAGTACCCTTTATCAAAATCTAGTTAGCTGAGAAGGAGGGCTTCTAGATAGATATAACATTTACATGGTCTAATTATAGTAGAAGCTCAGCTTGTAGCAGTCTTTTAGTGCATGTTGATTGTGTGCGCACAGGTAGCATGTCTTTGACTAGCAGGCCTTGGTTTTTAGGGTAGAAAAAAGGGCACTATGTAGACATATGAATGGTGACAAAAAAAGAAAAAAAAAATCAGCCAAAAGTTTCATCACACTCTTTGACTATTTGACTAGTTGCGTAGCTATCTAACAGTAAGGAGTGACCTATATTTAGGTATTGACAAACCATAATTAGCACAAGATTTTCAACAAACATAAGACTCAGTCTCATAAATTTAGACCGCTAATATATAGACATATTTATAATATTATAATTTATTTAACATATGACTGATTAAAATTATCAAATTTAAGAGAAATTTTATAACAAGACACAATCAAGCACTATATAAATGAAAACTCATCTATGTACAGGTATAATGAACTGTATATTAGCTAGATATGCAATTATGTAGTTAAAACTTTATATAAATTTCACATTCACCTACTAAATCTAATTCGAGTGTTGAAGGGAGGAAATCTATAAGAAAAAGAATAAAATGTATTTTTTCATCCTTTTCCTTATATAGAGTCTTAATGTCGTTGGCAACTACCTAGGCCATGATGCATGCCCATGCCACCACACCTAGCCTGACTATTTGCTCGCACACATTGCCACATTCGACTTACTAGAAATAAAGAGGAAAGAAAGATGAGAAGATTATTAACGCGAAAGAAAAAGGAAAAGAAAGAAAAAAGTTTATAGAAAATGAGAAACATGAACGAAAATTCTAGGCGTAGTCGGTGATGCACAAGAGTTTCTGTGGCCTTTACGAAGCTAGGGTTACATAGTGTACCACTGCAAATTAAATTAATTAAATAATTTTATGGAGCTAATGTTGACAGTTTAACTAATGCAGCAACAATAGTAATAGTACTATTAGTATAATATTGCTGATTAAAACTTCATGCACTTCTAGAATGCTGAAAAAAGGGTAATAAAATATATTAAAACATTAATTAATAAAAAAATAAATAAAAAGTGCACCAAACAATCCCACTGAACATCTAACCCAAACTTTATGCTCCACCAACCCTTGCTTCCTCCATTAATGGTGAGGCATTGACTCAGACACACATAAATGCATGCACTCCACCACTCATTTCAGTCAACGATTCATTTGTCAAACTATAATAAAATATATACTAATCAAGTTGAACTCACAAATCATGGCCCATCCAACATTCTTGTTAATTACATTTGTATATTGAGATGACAAATAAAAAAGAAAAGAGAAAAAAATTTATGTCCTTACTCATAAGGGTGACCTTACTCATAAGGGTGAGCATTTGAGATTTCAGTATTAATTTTTATACTGTAATTTTAGTACATAACTCTTAAAATAATATTTTTTGATGTTGGTATGAGTACTAAATCCTAAAATTTATATTAGTATTGATACCAAATTCCTAAAATGCCAATTGGGTGATTGAGTGATGTGAGAGATTAAAATATATATTATTATAATATTAGATGATTAGATCCTTTGTTAATTATTTATAAGTATAAAAATATAAAATAACTAAATTATATATTTAGTATTTTAAGAATTCAGACAAATATAGCACTAGAATTTGGGTACCAATACCAATATGGTAATCATGAACAAAATTTAAATAAAGGTACATAAGTACCAAAGTATTGAATATTAAAATTTTTACTATAATACTTTAATATCAGTACCATTTGCTCACCCTAATTAATCGTCCAAATTGTAATATTTTGTCTAACTTATTATTGCTTTAAAAAATAGATGCACATGTGTTTTACACGTGCACAATTTTTCTTGCCCTAGGATTAGAGAAGAGATGTATTTTTAACCCAAAAAAAAGGAAAAGGATGTTTACCTTTGTTTCAATGATTCCCCACATATATTCAATATGGACCCCACCTCAAAAATATCTATATTTAGGATAATTCAAGAGTTTAAAATTTACCTTTTAGAAGCACTTGCAAGTGTTTTATCTTCATTTATTAAAAAACAATTTAAGAATATTGCTTTTGTAAGTGTATAAATGTTAAACTATATGAAATTAATTTTTTAAATAAATAATGTATAGTAAGTTATAAGGAAAGCTAAAAATATTTCTAGAACTAGATAAAAATATGTTCAAAGTTATAAAAACAAATTAATGGCGCACAAGTTAAATTTGACCTCTTGGCGCAAGATATAAAAATAATTACTATCTAATAAATTTATTTTATGTATAAATTAAGCACGTGTGTTGATGTACAAATATACGTTCTTAATTTTCTATGGATCCTCGCCAAAAAAAAAAAAAAAATCTTTCTAGAAGAAAATAGTCATGGGCCTTATAATACTAGCCCAATTCCATTGATGATTATAAGTACAAACGACGTTGGTTCAGCCCACTACCGATTTGAGGTCCACGAATTGAATGCAAAGAGTTTTTTTTTTTAAAAAAAGAAAATTAATGTAGAAGGCTGTGGACACAAAACAAGGTGATCTTTTAATTAATCAATCAACCCGTTGGATCGAAGCCAATCTTTGGTCCAGAACGTCGCTTCACCGAGGCGACCTAGCAGCCAGAAACCTACGAGCATCGGCTTAGCCGATCGCCGGAATCGAAAGATTATCCGGCCGCCTCTCTTCCGCCCTTGCATCCTCTGCTCCGCTTCGTCCGGCGTCGATCCACCACCGACTGGCCCTAAACTTCGGCTTTCTGTCTGTCGTCCCGTGAAGGACGTCCAACCGGACAAGTTCGAGCGGCCGAGCATCGGACGGCGAGCGGCGACGGTTTCTATTCGTCTCCGACTAGGCCGAAAGGAAGGAGATGAACGGTTTTCATCTCCAACCGATCGGATCGCTCTGAGCTTCATCCGACTACCAGATGTGCACGCGATATCCTGCGGTCGACATATCCTGAGCCCTGATCCGACGGCCGAGATCTCCTTAGGGCGTCTAGGAGCTCGGAGTCTTTGCAGTTTGCACGTGAGTTTAGTACTTTAGAAGTTTATCCATTTTTTTTTTACTATAAATCCAAGATAATATAAATGAAATATAAAGAAATGCGAATATCTTATTCCAAGCTTTTCGTAATTTAGTTTCTTTTATTATTAGTACATAATTTGATAAATAATAATTTTGATTGCATCTTTCTTAATAATTTAAATGCATTATAGATCAAACATAACAAAGCAACAACAAAAGAGGCACCAAAGATTTAAATAACAACTTTTTATTTATGAAATAATAAAATATGATATATTATTTTGTCTAATGTAAAAAAGACATCTTTTTATTATATGATGTAAACATCATTCAAAATAAAATGATCAAAAGCAAAAAAAAAAAAAAAAAAAAATTACTATCTAAAATGGAGGGTTTTTTAATATTATGAGAATAATAATATATTTTATTTTTATTTTATTATATATATGACGTCATATTTTAAATAATACTAGCCTCCATAAAATTAAAAAGCTGCGAAGAGCAGCTAGTCATACGCGACAGTGACGTTATACTCGACGACGGCGTTCCCCGTGGCGTCGTTGAAGCTGTAGGTCTTCAGCAAGGCGTAGCCGCGGGCCAGCCGGAGGCGCCCGCTTCCCCCCACCACCGGGATCTCCCTCACCTCCTCAGACACCGGGTTACGCCCCAGCACGGCGAGGGTGCTGCCGTTGTACTCCCCCTCCGTAAACACAAGGTTCATGGACATGAGCAGGGAAGTGTCCGTTTGCGACGCGATCACGTACAGCCCCTGTGCCCTCCCGAGCAGCCGCGACGTCAGCTCCGGCCCTTCCGTCATCGCGTCGTCGATCACCACCACCGTGCCGAAGCCATACGCCGCGGTCATGTTCGGCGGCTGGGCTACGATCATCGAGGTGGCGTTCGGGCGGGTGAACACGTCGTGCCAGAAAAAGCGGAAGTGGGCTTCCTTCTCGCCCGCTACGATTCCGGCTGCGGAGGCGGCGGCGGCGAGGAGGAGGAGGAGGTTAACGGAGAAGTAGAGCTTGGCCATTGGAAGATGGTAAGAGTTGCTGCTTGGGAAATGGTGTTCGGAGGGGTTCTATTTAAAATAAGTAAATGAGAAGGACGTTACGGCAAACGTACAAGTCAGGGGGGGAGGGGGTAGGTAGATCAAATAGATTAATCTAAAATATTTGACAAAATTATGAATGGTTATATTGAACAAATTAAGTTATAAAATCATAAAATTACTAAAATCTTTCAAATTTATAGTATTTTTGAGTTTAAGTCAAGGGTTAATAGTTAATTTAACATTATTAGACTTTTAAGTCAACTGCAAGAAAAAAAAAATAATAGGAACGTGTGAGTTTGCTCCATGGAAAATTCTTCGGCTAGCTTTTTGTTAATTGGCATGAGGCTCTATGGTGGAATAGTTGTGATACTGACGAAGAAAAAAATTAATATGGTGACTTTTATTTTTGTTTCTTTGTAGAAAATATTTTTTAAGTAGTATAATAATAGACTAAAAAAATTTAATAATAAATTATATTTTTTATAATTGATATAATAACATAAATTATTATTATATTAACGGTAATTGAAGGTGGGAATTGGAATGGTCGAGGGATTCTATTTAAGATAATCAAACGGGAAGGACGTCGTTGCAAACGTATACAAGTCATGTGGGTCGGTAGATTACTTTTCCTAGACTCTCCACCAAATCCCTGATATTTATTTTTTTTTAATCAATAATTTAAATTCAATTCCACTCTAAATTTATTTATCTATTAAAATAAATTAATGAAACATTTTTAATCTAAAAATGTTACAAAATTATAAATAATTATATAAACATAACATTCCAAAAATCTTATAAATTAAGAATTAATAAAATAAATTTGAGATTAGACTAAAAAAGACTGTCATGAGATTTGTGAAAGCTATATAAGGATAGAAACGGGTCAGACACCTACGTTTTTAACCTAAATTTAAACCCAACTTAATTACAAAATCCGTTATCTGAACCTATTGTATTCCCTAGCAATTCTTAAGTTGTGCATTTTTAAATTTGGATACAAGTGAGCATGTGGATCGTCGACTTCTTACGTAGACCCACCTTGCCAAATAGGGTTTCACATGCAAGTGACATCAGAGTATGAGTTGATGGGAAACTTATGGCAATAAGGCCCTCAATTTTGGTGATGATAAAGGAAGTGAGGTTGCTAAGGAAGAGGCAGAGTCCAACGGCCGATCTAGGAATTGGGATGGCGTGCATTGATGTAGCAATTTGATTACAAAGTTTACATGTTTCTAGTGAATTTATGAAACTATTCTTTATCGATTTATTTGCTTCAATCTAAATGTATTTTCTTCAAAAGCAATGGTAAAGATTATGATGGCAAAATGTCATAAACGATTTTGCCACACATATTTCTTATGTTGGGGGGTCGAGAATCAAACTCAACCCTCCCCCGCGCTTGCGAACTCGTGCAATTGTAGAAGCAAGGGATACCTCACTTGTTGCACTATAGAGATGCTATTCCAATGCAAAGTATGTGTGTCAAACATGAGAACAGTACTTCTATTGTTGTCATTGCAGGCTAGCTATGCCAAATGGGGCATAGAATAATTAGGTACTTTGGTATATTTGTATCTTAACATAGTAATTTCCTAGATTTACACTATCTTTTTTGCCGTCAAAGTGGAGAGAAAGAAAAAAAACAAATAAAATCTCTTGTTTTCTTGGGCCAACTGAGTAGAGGAAAAGAACCATGGAAGACAAGTTTCATAGTTTTCGTCTGTTTATTTTTGTTCAAATTGAGCAAAAAGTGAAAAGAAAACATGCATGCCTATTGTTAGGCCCAATGGCCTAGTTGACCGTTGGACTAGGCCCGGTCAACTAGGCCATTGACTAGGTCAAAATTGGCCCAGACCCAAGCGAAATTGGGAATCCGATTTGAGGGAGAAAATCGAGCGTTGAAATCACTCGATCCTGCTCCGATCGAAGGTGACGCTGGCGACATCGGCCACGTCTTCAATGGCCGAAGGTCTCGGACCAGCCAACAAAGCCGACGTCGGACACCAGAGAGACGCAAGGTGGCAATTCCCTGCCGTCAAGGCTCCGGCGCAAGCATGATGTTGAGGAGGCGGACGCGACTGAATGGGAACGGAGCGGCGGACGTGACTGGGCATAAAGGACGGGCGAAGCGTGGATTCGACAGACTGTGACTCCTCTTCAGCCCCACCAACTACCTGCATCGCCGGCTGCACGCGTACGACCAAGAAAAGCCAACAAGATGGAGCAGGCATAGAGTCAAAATCGTGTGGAACAAATGCGGAGAGGCTATGCTTGATCCAACGGACTGAGCAGTGGAGCCGGGCCACTGTGTTGCATGCGGTGTGGGAAGGTATGGGTGCGCCTTCTCCTCAGCATGGCCGGCCGCCTGGCTTCGGTCGCTATTGCGCGGAGACGGTAGTGTGGGGAGCCAACGAGCAGCGGGGATGAGGCCGGATGGCTATAAAGAGGAGGCTACGAATGGCTGAGAGAGAAGAGGGGACAAACGTTTGAATCAGGGAGGAACGGCTGAATCATAGGAGAACGACTGTGGGACCGAACCGGAGGACTTTGCTGGCGAACTCTCGTGCGACTGAACTCGCCGAGATGAACATCTTCCTCCCTCTTCCCGTCTTTGAACTCGATGTGCAACCATCCAGCGAGGACTCGTGGCATCCTCTCGTCAGTGCTCCGGTGGTGTGGGTGGCGAGGTTCGGAGCGCCGTCGACATCGAGTTCCCCTACGACCTCTTTCCCGTCAACAAGGGAAAGCTTCGTCTGGGAGCGATCGGTGACTGAGGGATTAGAGGGCGGAAACACCGGTAACTGGCAAGGTTGAGAACGAAAATAATAGGTGGATTTTTGGTTTTTTTTCGCTTAAAACTCTAATAATTCTCTAAAAAAAACTGAAGTCGAAAATAATCAAATGAAAACAAAGAGCTGTTGGACACTTGTATCACGTAGTTAGGAAAGAGTAATGCTCAACATAGTTAGTATACGGAACTACACTGGAAGGTCTGTAGTAAACCAAGTCTTTGAGCTACACCCCTTTTGACCCAGCGTCAAGTGACGAACACATGATACAACTACTATGATACTGGGTTACACATCTATGGACATGCACATGCATCTTATTTTTCATGTGAGTTTACTAGAATTATCCAATTTCTAGAGATATTCACAATTAAGTTAATCAAATTATTAGGGATTTTTCCAAACCGAACTAATTTAATCGGTTTGGGGAAAACCAAGAATTGGTCCTGAACTGGTTGAACTAGTTGATCGATTTCTCGGTTAACTATATTTTATATATATATATATATATATATATATATATATATATATATATATATATATATAAATTAATTTAATATAAATATTTTTGGTTTACCATTGATTTTTTATTATTAACTGGTTTGGTTGATTATATAAATATAATTATTTTTATATATAATAAATATTTTATATAAAAATATATTATATATCGATTCAGTCGGTTAACCAGTGATTTGGCCAAGTTCCGAATCATAACCGAACTAGTAACTGGTCAACAGGTAGAAAAACTGAACACTTAAGGAACCGTTTGGTTCGGTTAATAGGAAAATCGGTTCGGTTTAGTTCGTTTTACGGTTTGGCCATTCCAACTATTTTTCTGCACACCCTTACCAATTTTTAGTCTGTAGTCTGATGCTTTGCATTTTAATAGTAATTTTTAGTATTATTTTTCCTCAAAACAAGGCTAATTTTGATGTTTCTATGTCCCATATAGGCTTATTACTTGTTTGCTTTGGAATCTTCACTTTCTCTCGTCTTTGTGCTATTTCAGGTAAAATCACTCATTTTTGGAGCTTTTTAGAGATTCTAAAGTCATGGAGTGATTTCTTACGAGGAGACGAGTCTACACAGCAAATCTAGGATCAATCGGAGTCTATTTGAAAATCACGGCCAGCCCAAGATTTTGGGGTTCACCTGTGATTCGAATGAAGGTCTGAAACTTCATAGGACACTTCACGGCCAACCCAACATTTTGGTGTTCGGCCGTGATTTCATCGAAGACAACTTTTCCCAAAAATAAATAGAACACTTCACGGCCAGGTGAATACGGAAATCTTTGGCCGTGATTCTTACTTCGCAGATCTTCATAGAACACTTTATAGCCAGGTGAACACGTTGGGGTTGACTCGTGATCGCGACTGAGTTTCTGAATTCCTTCCGATTGTACTCGATTTGAAGCCCTAAAAAAATTCCAAAAAAGGAGAAAAAAAATATATTTTAGGAAGCTAAGAGAGAGATGAATCAAAATGATATAAATGCCTTCTCTCTGGTTTCCAAATTAGCAAAAAATCGATGGATGAAACGGCTAGGACGAGAAATGCAGGCGACCAAGCTTTCAGAGGTGATTTTGAAGCGATTTGGCGATAGATCTTCACGAAACCCGTGGAATACATTCAATTTCTCTTCTTCTTCCTTCCCTCAGTGTTTGCTTATAATTTTCTCAGTTTATTGGAGAGATTTATGCGGATTTATATGGATCTTATAGCGTAAAACCCTATTCGGGACTCGATTGAAGCCCGTTGATGCTTTCTATCATGTGATTCAAACTTATTCCGTTATTTTGAGAATTATATGAGCATATTTTACTTAGTTGTTGTTATTCTATAATATTGCTTTGGCTACGTAGTGTTGTGTGTTAGTTGACACTATCATGACCGCAAGGAGGATCGTGTTGGCGGATCCCCTAAGTAGAACTTGTGAACCTCTGACACGAAGGTAGTTAGGTTTCACCCGAGGGTAACATAATCTTTCATAGTACTCAATAGATTTATCTAAAATGATATACCACAAGAGTAGAATATCGTTTTAGGTAACTACCAAGTTGTATTGACCGCAAGGGGGGCAACCTGCACTAAAGGAAAGATTCCTTATGCAATATTATAAACTCATGTAACAAATAAGTTTTAAATTAGATAGATTCATCAACGTGGTAGATACCAAAGTCCCGATGCCTCTCCTATTGACATCTTCCGTGTAGTTGAAATCTATTTCTTGTGTTTTTTTGGTTAAAGTTAGTTAAACTGCTTTCAAAACCCCAATTTGAATTGCTTAGCTTCTAAAACTCAGATTTATTAGTAATTAACCTTACTCCTTATGGGATCGATAATCCTTTATATTATTGCAGTATTACCGTGCACTTGTAGTACGTGTCATAGTCGTATATAGATACTCACATATAAATGAAGCCCATATGAAGAAGTGTGTTGAGTCACTTTTTATAATATATTTTTGGGTTTCTTTTAGAGTTATAACTTTTCCTACATCTACATAGGAGTAGATCAATCTGCTTAGAAATGAGGTATTGGAGCTTTTAAAATACAAATCCAATTAACACAATAGTATTTTTATAAATTTCTATTTTGTACTCCTTAGTCAACCAATCAACTTGTTATTATCCATTGAACCTCTTTTCAAGGTCTACCTATCACAGGGATTGGGTTGTCATTGTAGGAGGGGCCATTATAGACAAATCCATATTTCGCTCAATGCTCCTAGGATCTTAATCTTAGGTAAGCCTTTGGTTAAGCCATAAGTTTTATTGTGCTAAGTCAAAAGATAAGAGCCACAACCATTTATGAGTCAAACTCATATTATAAACGTTTGTCTAATATTAATATGAGTACTTTTTGCACATTATGCTTATTTTTATCCAAAAAGTTTAAGATATCCATGATCATTATAACAAATAATTTACAAATGCAGTTATAATAATTTTACAAAATAGAATAACTCCAATTTTACTACAGCAAGTGTAAGATTAAACTAAATCAAGCCCGCCACATTTTGGATCACTAATAATCAAATATTTGATCATATCAATGTATCACTTATCACAAACATGTCATAAATGATAAATTATAAATCATGCCATGCATCATATATATCATGGATAAATATATCATATTTCATATATGGAAATAGAAAGTAAGAACTCTTCGAAAAAAATATATCAAATATAAATGAGTGAAGAATTTTTTTTTTTAAAAAACAAGGCATCACTAAATATTTTTTTTAAGAAATTTCTTGTAAAAATTTGACACACTAATTTTTGACATATTTGTGATAAGTGGGCACTGTGGCGATGTACGCGAATGCCGGTGTTGTGGGCACTGTGGTGATGTATGCGATTTCGCCTTGCCGTCAGTCGTTGGCTGGAGCTTCTGAAGAAGATGCTATGGGGCTGACTCGCGCTCGCGCGGGATCCGCTGCTCTCCGCGACCTCCGTGCGCTAGAGGTCGAGGCTGCCAAGCCCTTGCTGGATGCCGGGGATCCATTCGGCTGCATCCTCGTGGAACACTTTGACTTCTCCCAAGTTTGGCATCACGCTTGCCTTCGCTTGTCGAAGTAACTCGTAGCCGGGAATAACATCAAAGTCATCCATCCTCGCCACACGGACATGGTGTCATCCGCTCCAATGACCTAGCTCCACCGACACGTCGTAGGAGATACCGATCATCCACTGCTCCACGGTGTTGACGGTCTTCACCCACTCCTCCATCGGTGAAGTGCGCAAATCCAATCGCACCGCCATCCGTTCCGGCACAAATAGGTGAGTCGCGCCAGTGTCGACCATCGCCTCTCCCTCCACTCCACATATCTACATTGGGACGAAGATCAATCTCGCTCCACTTAAGGATGCCGCCGTGATCACATCGATCGTCATGGATCCAAGTATAAACAAATCATTGTCTTCGGCCAACTCCTATGCCATGATCGCTACGACTCGCTCCCTATTTGGGTAGTCCCTCATCAGGTGAGGCCCCTTGCAAAGAAAGCAATCTAGGACCGTACATAGGGGAGGCTCTTGTCGTGGCTCCTGCCGCGGTTGGGGACGTGTGGGTGGGGTCCTCTGCCTCGCCAGGGGAGAGGGTATCCACCTATCTGGAGCTCTGAACCTCACTGGAGAGCCGCACTTCGTGGGGGATTTTGATTCCCATGGTGTAGTCATCCGCGCATCCACCAAGGCTTCGGCCATTGTCGCGGCCTTTCTCCAGCATTGGGGCACATGCCATCGGATCTCCGCCTCAGCCCACGGCTGAAGATGTCAGAGGAAGGTGTGGCACCGGTTCACCTCTGACATGTCGGGAATCTGTAGCATGACTATCGAGTAAGCCCAGACATACTTTTGGATCGGTCTAGTATGTCAGAGCTTATCGACCTCATCTCGCGCTTGATCCACCAAGTTCTCGGGAAGGAATTGCCACCACAGTTCGTCTCGGAAGATTCCTAGGTCCAGCTCGTAGCTTCTGTCGACTAGTCAATTTTAGTGTGCCACCAAAGTTTTGCATCGTCGGTGAGGTACGCGGTGCACACCTGCACTCGCTTGCCGTCTGGGACATGATTGGTGATGAAGAACAATTCTATGTCTCAAACGAAATTCCCTAGTTCCTTGGATGATCAGACGCCTCCAAATGTTCCTGGCTCAGCCGCCTGCTCTGTTGAAGCCTCCGTCCCGAAAGGTCCACCTTGTGCCTATGCCAGTGCCAGGCGCAACACCATGAGCTCCACCTGCACTAGCTACCTGTCTAGTTAGCGCCGCCATCCCCTCCTGTGCTTGTTGGAGGGTGGCGATTTGCAACTGTTGCTCCTCAACGGTCTAATACAGGTTCTCTAGTTGGGGAACAACACTTAGTTCTAGTCATGCTGAGCAACTCCCTGACTCGGGTCAAGCGGTTATCTTGCGTCACCATATTCGTCGAGAGATTTTGGCTCTAATACCTTTGTCACGCCCAATCTGTTCAACTCGTCCACGTCACTAATGCTGCTCCGTTTGTGTACAAAATTGAAATCTGAAATCCGATTTCACCACTGTGAGTTCGATTTTAACTAGAGGGTTGACTCTTCCTCATTTCAAACGCCGAGAGCGTTCAAAATCGCGCCTCGTCTTCTTGCGCATGAACGAACGCCGCCTTTCGTCGACTGCTGAGCTTGTCGCCAGAGAAGGAAGATGGGGGACGGAATTTAGGCGTGCTACAGGCTTGGACCACGTCCTTGCCTCAGCCTCAGCCTCGTCGCCGGAAGCTTCTATCACTGGGATGGTGAAGAAGGAACTCTGGAACAGAAAGAAGCTCGGAAGTTTGCCAGAAACAGGGGAGCTCGCCGGAGAAAATAACACAGGTAAGGTAAGGGAAAATTTCACTTGCTTCTCTCTCAAACAAGTTATAAAAAACCCTCACCCCTCTCATTAACACACTTGTCGTCGACCACTCTGGCGCTGGAATCCCTCACAGGGATCTCGTTCCACTCTCTGCTCTCCAAGCTCCCTTCCTCGCAGGAACGATGCCGCCGCTGCTATTGGATAGCAGGGGAAGAGATCGGATCTCGTTCACCGTTATTTAGAGAAGGATAACTCGTAGGGAGCGCTCGATGGAGGAAGAAGCTCGTCTTCTTGGATCTTGCTCCCTGCTGCTGCGAACGTCCGTAGATGCCGCCGAGAAGGACGTTGCCGAAGTCGCTATGCATGCACAGTTGTTTCCCACGTCAACTGGGCTTTGGCCCTGTTCAACTCGGTTGGGCCGCCCAAATTTTTCTCGGCCTGGCCCGGGAGGAATTGCACCTCACACTAACTTGGGTGAAAATTGGAAGCTTGTCCGGTCCTTTTTTGCTTTCTGGGCTGTTAGCAGACTTTTGACTCTCACACACACGTCATTTGCAAAGTCTTCCTTTTCTTTCTCAAGTCAACTTCTTTGGCCAGACATCTTGCGGAAATCTTCCTTTTGACCAACGACTTCGTTTTTACCTTTTTTTTTTAATGCAAGTCTTCCTGCAGCCTTAGATCGTACATGAGATATATTCCTACGATTGGATTCATAAGATCTATTCGTCGCAGCTAAAAATCTAAGTCATAGATTCTTCGGCGTGGACTGCTTACCTACTACGTTTTGTGATTTGAATTCTTCCTCTTCGATCGTCTTCTTCCTTTTGCACAAGCATCAGAAATTAATCTGGTCAACCACGGCCGTTGAAAATTTCAATTGAGCGAGTAGACTCAAACAAAATCATTGATTTCACACAGCAACAAGCAACCACTCCACCTCCATGGCTTCCGCGTGACCCCTCCCATCTTGTTTTAAAAGGAGGAAGACTCTAAGCATTTCCCGACACCTCGCCCAAGTCCGATCCACGATGGCCAATCGCCGCTGCCTCCTGCTCCTCCTCCGAGTCCTGCCCCTCCTCGCCGTGTCGGCCTCAGCGGCGCACGAGAAGAAGACCCACTTGCGCTTCTTCTGGCACGACGTCCTGACCCACCCCAACGCAACCTCCGTCCCCGTGGTGACGCCGCCGAACGCCACCGCGGCCCACAGCTTCGGCATGGTGGTGGTGATCGACAACGCGATGACGGAGGGGCCGGAGTCCGCTTCCCGACTGCTGGGAAGAGCCCAGGGTTTCTACGTGCTTGCGTCGCAGACGGACGCGGCGCTGCTCATGTCTATGAACCTGGCGTTCACGGAGGGGAAGTACAACGGCAGCAGCCTCGCTATCCTGGGGCGGAACCCGGTCTTTGATGCCGTGCGCGAGATGCCAGTGGTGGGTGGCAGCGGGCGCTTCCGGCTGGCCCGTGGCTACGCTCTGCTCAGGACCTACAGCTTCGATGCCACCACAAAAAATGCTGTCGTCGAGTATAATATATATGTGACGCACCGCAAATAAAGAGATGACGTCATAATTATTACCTTCCACGATAAATATGCATCAATTTTGTAATTAGCATCATTTAGTGTGCCCTTTTATTAAATATACCTTGAAATTTTAGAAAAAAAAGTATTATCCCCAAGGGCCAAGCCTATTGCATTTTGAGCATTGGTCAATGATCAATTATAATTATTGAAATAAAAAATTATAATTCTCGGTAAATCTCACTATAAAATTTTAAAATATTATTTCATTTGAGTTAAACCTCACTTCAACTATTGCAAATAGTGACAGCGCAGCTAGAATTGCCAGCCAAACTGCGATGGGTCACGCTAGTGTCCAATACAATGTGTACGTGATGCGCTCATATCACGAACGCATTTTTTACCTGATGTTCGTGCGGTCCTCCGATCCCTGATACATAGGCAAACACCGAGCGCTCACATGGCCGCTCATGCTGGTTTCCAACATGATGTCATAATTATTATTTTCCATAATAAATACAATATTTTACTTCCATTTCTTTTCTACTTCAATATATATGAGAGATGCAATAATAATAATAATAATAATAATAATAATAATAATTTAATGTACCATATTATTAAATTGTCCCTGGATTTATGAAAAGAATTATTTGTAAGTTGATCAAATCTAGAATATGACGTATTGTTGGCTCCATTTAAGATAATTTATATAAAATATGTATATTGTGATGTGCATTGTCTAATATGTGCCCATGTGCATTAAAAGCTAGTGCATAAAATTTGTTAATCTCATCTTAAATAGTGTCATTAGGAAAAAGATTTTTTTGGTATTTTAGGTAAGAATGAGCACAATAAATAGATGATAAACACAAAAATGAATGACATTTCTGAAAAATAGTTCGAAGCACAAAACTATCAAACTCGAAAAGGTGAACCATAGGTCCCCTTAAATCCGTTCCGACTAGTCACAGTGTTGAGAAAATTAGATTTGGTACAAAAAATTCCGTCGTCGAGAGCTTCAAAACAGAAAAAAAAAATAAAACCATAGGCCCCCTTAAATCCATTCCGACTAGTCACAATGTTGAGAAAATCATATTTGGAACAAAAACTTTCGTCGCCGAGAGTTCCAGAACAGAGAAAAAAAAATAAAATCATCGAAAGAGTAAAGCTTGTCAAGGAAGAAAAATCTTCTCTACTTTTTTCCACTGTTGAAAAGACTATTTTACCCTTATATAAGGGTATATCATACACGTTAATTACTTAACAAATCAATTACTTGCTATTACAAATCAATTTTAAACTAATTACAAACTCATCACAAAATAACTACAGCATACTAATTACTATTATTTCTTTACATCCCCCTTCAAGATGGAGTTTATGCAATGTGCTGCTTAGAGGGCACATAATATGGCTAAATAAATCCTTATTTATATTGTTCTCTCACCACATGACAATCTATGTCAATGTGTTTTGTGTGTTCATGGAAAACTGGATTAGCTGTGATGTGCAATGCAGCTTGATTATCACAATAAAGATGTATAGGAGTAGGGAATATAATATGAAGTTCATGCAAAATGTAAGAAATCCATAATATTTCACATACAGTTGTTGCCACACTTTGATATTTAGCACTAGCAGAAGACCTTGAAACAATGGTTTGTTTCTTTGTTTTCCAAGATATTATAAAAGACCCAATAAATATACAATAGCCTAATATGGATTTTCTAGTTTGGGTACAATAAGCCCAATCTGCATCATAATAAGCCTTAATACAAAACTAATTAGTAGCAGAGAAAAATAAACCTTTTGAAAGGCAACCTTTAATATATCTAAGCAAATGTATAATTGCATCCCAATGATGTTTACAAGGTGTCTTAATATATTGACTTAATTGTTGTACAACAAAAGATATATCTGGTCTAGTGAATCCTTGATATAACAGCCTTCCAACAAGCCGACGGTAAGGTTCAAGATCCTTCAAAACATTTGAGCATTCCAAGTGCAATTTTAAACCTTTTGAAAATGGAACATCCAAAGGTTTAGCTCCTATTAAACCAACATCTTGTAAAATGTCCAAAATATACTTTATTTGATTTACATAAATACCTTATTCTGTTTGAGTGATTTCTAGACCTAAAAATATTTAGCATGACCAATATTCTTGATAGAGAAATGCTCATTAAGAAAGTTTTTTACTGCATCTATATCATCCTCTGTTGGTCCTGTCACAAGTATGTCATCTACATATACTATCAAAAATAAATGAGAACTTCCACAAGGTTTTATGAAGAGATAATGATCATGAGTAGACTGAATAAAACCACAACTTTGTAGCTTTAGAGTAAATTCTTGATTCCATTGTCTGGATGCCTGTTTTAGTCCATACAATGATTTTTTTAATTTGCAAACTTGTTCCGGTAATATCCTTTTATATCCCTTAGGAAAAACTATATAAACTTCTTCATCTAAAAATCCATGAAGAAAAGCATTGTTTATGTCTAATTGATGCATTTGCCATTTGAGTGCTGAAGCTATAGCAAATATAATATGAATAGTCACAAGTTTTGCAACAGGTGAAAAACTTTCTTTATTCTTTAACTTGATTATATCCCTTTGCTACCAATCTTGCTTTATATATATCAATGCTCCCATCTTGCTTAAACTTTATCTTGAAAATCCATTTTGAGCCAATTGCTCTCTTTCCTATTGGTAGTTTTGTAATTTCCCATGTTTCATTTTTCCAAAGCTTCTAATTCCTATTGCATTGCCTCATTCCAGGTTTTATCACCCTTTGCTTGATCATATGACTCTGGCTCACAAATAGCTGATATGTGGGCTAAGAAAGATATGTATGAAGATGGCAATCCTAAACTTTGTACATATGGAAAAGTAGGTGGTGTATATGAAGTTGCTTTAGCAATTACTGGTTTGTCAATAATAGTATTTTCATCAGTATCACTAACTTGAGATACAAAATCATTTAACCAAGTAGGTTTAGTTCTAACACGTGTACTTCTTCTAATTTGATGTCTAGGAATGTGAAGTGTATTTGCATGAGCTGAAGTATCAACTAGATCAGATGGAGCATTAGTAATTATGTCCTCTATTTCAGTAGATTTTTGAACCTCATAATCTAAACCATCATCAATAACAGGTAAAGGAACATTGTTTGAGAGAATTTCAAATTTTGATAAGGAAAATTGTCTTCATGAAAAATGACATCCTTGGAGATAATAATCCTTTGTGTATCTAAATCAAAACATTTGTATCCCTTTTGTCCAATGTTGTATCCAACAAATATACATTTTGATGCTTGTTTGTCGAACTTCTCTTTGTGCGGAGTATTATTGGTAGCAAAACACATGCAGCCAAAAATGTGCATTGAATCATACAAGGGAGGATGATTGTATAGCAATTCATAAGGAGTTTTCTAGTCAAGAACCTCTATAGGAAGTCTATTAATGATATATGTGGCTGTGAGAATTGATTCACCCCAGAATTTTTGAGGTAAATGAGATTGAAACATGAGAGCACTAGCAACTTGTAGTAGATATTTATGTTTTTTTTCAACTATTCCATTTTGTTGTGGTGTAAATACACAATGTTTTTGGTCCGCAATCCCATAATTCTAAAATAAATTCTGACAATCATGACTTAGAAATTCTGATCCATTACCTATTCAAATTATTTTGATCGATTTCTCAAACTGATTTGAATCATTCTGAGGTAATTCTCAAGCAATTTGACTACTTGACTTTTATGATTCATTAAAAAATGTCCAAGTTACTCTACTAAAATCATCCACTACAGTAAGTATATATTGTCCACCTGAAATTGAAGTTTGTCTATATGGTCCCCAAACATCAATATGTATGAGTTCAAAAATGTCTTTTGTTTTACTAGTTCTTGAAGAAAAAGGTAATCTAGATTGTTTAGCCATTGGACATATATCACAAGGAACATCACAAACAGATATTCTTTTATTTGGAAAAACATACTTCAATATATTGGCAGATGGATACCCAAGTCGTTTATGCCACATTTCACAATCTATAATATTGTGAACTATATTATGTTCTTGACATGATGAAAAACTTGAAAAACTTTGTACTGATGCCTTGCATTTAAATAGTAATTTCTAGTATTATTTTATCTCAAAACAAGGCTAATTTTGATGTTTCTATGCTCTATATAGACTTATTTACTTATTTGCTTCAAAATCTTCACTTTCCCTCGTGTTTGCACTATTTCAGGTAAAATCACTCATTTTTGGAGCTTTTTGGAGATTCTAAAGTCATGGAGTAATATTTCTTATGAGGAGACGAGGCTACACAGTAAATTTGGGATCAAACGAAGTTTATTTGAAAATCACAGCTAGCCTAAGATTTTGGGGTTCACCTGTGTTTCGCCTGAAGGTCTGAAACTTCACAGAATACTTCACGGCCAACCCAAGATTTTGGTGTTCGACTGTGATTTCATCAAAGACAATTTTTCCAGAAAGGAACAGAACACTTCACGGCCAGGTGAACACATAAATCTTTGGTCATGATTCTTACTTCACAAATCTGCACAGAACACATCACAGCCGGGTGAATGCGCCCGTGTTCACCCTTGATCATGACTGAGTTTCTGAGTTCCTTCCGGTTTTCTCTCGATTTGAAGCTCTGGAAAATTCCAGAAAAGGAAGAAAAATATGTTTTAGGAAGCTAAGAGGGAGGCAAATCAAAGGAATATAAAAAGCCCTCTTTCTTGTTGCCTAATCAGATAGAGATTGACGAACGAAGCGGCTAGGCGAACGAAACAGGCGACAACTCTTTCGGAGGGGATTTTGAAGTGATTTCGCGACGGATCTTCATGATTTCTGGAGAATACATTTGATTCCTCTTCTCCTTCCTGTCGTTAACGATTGCTTGTAATTTTCTTAGTTATTCAGAGAGATTTATGTGGAATTGTATGGATCTTGTAGCGTAAAACCCTATTCGGGACTCGGTTAAAGCCCGTTGATGCTTTCTATCATGTGATTTGAACCTATTCAGTTATTTTGAGGATTATATGAGCATATTTTACTTAGTTGTTGCTATTTCATGATATTGCTTTGGCCACGTAGTGTTGTGTGTTAGTCGACATGATCCTGACTGCAAGGAGGATCGTGTTGGCGGATCCCCTAAGTAGAACTTGTGAACCTCTAACACGAAAGTAGTTAGGGTTCACTCGAGGGTAACATAATCTTTAATAGAACTCAATGGATTTATCTAAAATGATATACCACGAGAGTAAGAGATCGTTTTAGGTAAGTACCAGATTGTACCGACCGCAAGGGGGCAACCTGTACTAGAGAAAAGATTCCTTATGCAATATTATAAACTCATGTAATAGATAAGTTTAAATCAGATAGATTCATCAACGTGGTGGATACCGAAGTCCCAGTGCCTCTCCTATTGACATCTTCTATGCAGTTGCGATTGATTTTTTGTGCTTGCTTACTGTTTTCAAAACCACAATTTTAACTGTTTAGCTTCTAAAACTCAGATATACTAGTAATTAACTTTACTCCCTGTGAGATCGACAATCTTTTATATTACCGCGACATTACCGTGCACTTGCGGTACGTGTCATGTACAAAATTTGTATATCTTTGTATTACATCAGATCTGAAAGAAGACTTGTTGAAAACATATAATCTCCCAATTGCATGTCCTATAGCTAATGTTTCATTAGTCCTCAGGTCCTGCATAACACAATGTGAAGGATAGAACTCAAATTTTATATTTCCAATGTTTCCCAGTTTACTTACTAACAATAGATTAAATTTAAATTTTGGCACATACAATACTTCTGTCAATGTAAGATTATGACTCAATATAACGTTTCCAATGTACTTCACAGAATGTGTAGAATTATCTAGTAAATAAACAGGGCTATTTTTATCCAATTCAATAATGCTTTCCGTCAAAGATTGTCTAGTGCACATGTGATTTGATGCCCCGGAATCTATAATCCAAGAATCAAAATTTATAGAATCATAAGTTGAACATGTATATGCATATCTCTAAATGACAGTACCTGCATAATCATCAAATTGTGTATAGTTCACCATAAGTGGATCAATCTGAGCTTTTCTTTTCATCATTTTAATCAACTCATGTCTAACTATTTTAGATATTGACGTCTCATCTTTGTTCCCTCTAATTTCCGTATCATTCTCAGACTCTATAGTGTTTGCTGCAAAACTTTTCTTAACTCCTGCACTTTTTCTCTTTTGATCCATAACACCTTTATACCAATCAGGATATCCAAGCAATTTGAAACATGATTCCTTGGTATGACCACTTCTATTGCAATGTTCACATTTTAGCTTGCTTTTGTCTATATTTCCCTTCCCCTTAAGAAACATTTTGTTATTGTAGACTTTATTTGTCTCTTGATGTCTAATATTCATTGCAATAGTTTCAGTTCCTTCCATAATCTCAGCATGAATTTCTCTTTGTTTTTCTACCCTTAGAAAAAAGGAATATGCTTTATTTACACTTGGTAAAGGATCCATTACAAGTATTTGATTTCGGATATGATCATAACTATCTTTTAATCCCATCAGAAATTGCATAAGTTGATTGAAAGCAGTAAAATCTGAAATTTGCTTTGCTGATCCACAATTACATTTTGGAATTGGCATAAGACAAGCTAACTCATCCCATAAACACTTGAATCTAGTATAATATCTAGCTACAGACATGTTCCCTTGTGATATAGATGCTATTTCTCTTTGTAATTGATATAGCAAAGGTCCATTGCATTAACCAAATCTTTGTTCAAGAAATAACCATAATTTTCTAGCAGTATTCGTATAAAGAAAAGCATCAACAATTTCTTTAGAAATTGAATTTAGCAAGCATGAAGGCACCATACAATCAACACGAATCCATTGTTCAAAATCATCAGAATCAGAATTAGGTTTCTCGTATCTTCCATCAATAAACTCTAATTTTAGTTTCGCACCTAATGCAATTTTGATTGATCTACTCCAAGAAAGATAATTATCACCATTAAGAGGCATGGGGACAAGAATCATACCTGGATGATCAGATGATTGCAATGTGAGATAATCTCCTTCATTTCTTATTCTCGATCCTCGATCTGCAAACAAGGTTCCAGGCATTCGCTCCATAGACGACATCAAGGAAGAAACAATTAAAAGATAGTCATTGTTTCTTCACGGCTTGCTCTGATACCATGAGAAAATCAGATATGGAACAAAAACTTCCATCGCCGAGAGTTTCAGAACAAAGTAAAAATAAAACCATGGAAAGAGTAAAACTTGTCAAGGAAGAAAAATCTTCTCTACTTTTTCTCACTATTAAAAAAACTATTTTACCCTCATATAAGGGTACATCATACACTAGTTACTTAACAAATCAATTACCTCCTATTACAAATCAATTATAAACTAATTACAAACTCATCACAGAATAACTGCAACAAACTAATTACTATTATTTCTTTACAAGTGTGTGCGTAGGATCTGCCGGTGGTCAGCGGAGGATCCAACCACCACCAAGCCACCAAAACGACGGCGATGGAGATTAGGCAGTGCCGTCGCCTCCTTCTTCCCTTCCTTCTGTTGGGAAACCCCGAGGACATTTTTATAATTTTTGAGTTATAGACATTGCACAGCGGAAGTATGTCCCCGAAACAGGCCAGTCCCAAAAACCCAATGCGGATCGTCAAGCGAGGGGATCGACACGATGTGATAGAAAGTACCTTAAGCGAGCAAAGAGATGTCGATGTTGAGATAGGCGCCCACGTGTTCGCCCTCTGCAGTCTCACACACACGGACTCCTCGAGCTCTCTTCTTCCGCGCTTGGTGCTAGCCTCGGGAAGAAGATTCAAGCCTTATGTTCTCCCTCTTCAACTCTGCTCTACCTCCAAGGTGTATGCGCCAAGAAGAAGGAGAGGAGAAGTAGTCGCCAAGTCCAAGTCCTTCTTGCGCCAAGAGGAGGAGAAGAAGACTTGTGCTTGCGGCTAGATGTTGGAGGAAGAGAAGTTGCGCCAAGAGCCTCCAAGCTTTCGCCCCTCTCTATTGCTTACACCTCCAATTAATTGTCACTCGCAAGAGGGGACAGCTAGGTGCTCTTTTATAGGGCAAGAGGTGGTTTGTGAAAGGCTAGGATCAAGACAAGTGGGCGGCTAGGATGAGAAGGTTTGAGGCAAGGAAAGTCTCCAAGACATTTCCATAATTCTCATTCAACCATTCCTTTTGTGCCCACGCCTTTCTTTGTGAGCCAAGGCCTTGCCTTGCGCCCCAAGCAATGCCATAGAGGCATTCATACCATAAGGGATAAAGGAGGGGAGGCGCCAATTGCTTCCTTATGAAGCAAATTGTGCCATTTCTCCCCATTATGCCCATAGGCGCCTAGGGGAGAAGATTTGTCCCCATTATACCCTTCTAGCCCTTCTTCTCTTCATGACAACTTATTAGTGAGCCCAACTTAGCAATGGGCCTATCCCAAAGACCATTAGTCATGTTAACCAAGCGATTGGATCCAATCCAACTTAACCCATGGTCAAATGAGGCTAACCATGGTTAATTCGGCCAATATGCCAAAAACAGAAGTTGGCTTCAATAAGTTTCTTCCATCTCATCAGGCCCATTGGCGCTGATGAAATCTCCAAAATAGATCCAAGTTATCCTATAACTCGATCATAAGGCTTCCCGATCAATACGAGAACTCGAATGTCTTGGTGTGTGACCCTGTAGGTTCCTCTGATGCTGGCAGTGTTGACCAAAGGTCACCACAAGCAGTGAGTGGCACCTAGCAGTGCATCGCTGCTACCCAGGTCATTGGAATGGATATCGACATCGACATCCCCATCATCGCAACTAGGTACAGATGCATTACAGTCTCTTTGCCGAACTGATATCCGATTGGACAAGTGTGTCACCACTTGTTTTCACCCAATCACATGGCTATGACTAAAACAGGTTCTCACCTGGGTATGGCCATACACTCTCAGTCATAGATCCATAGAGGAGCTCCATGGATATCATACTTCCCTAAGGAAGGGGCAAATCTTTTGTCTGTCCATTGACCTTCTCATATGGGTCGTGACATGCTCAATGACAACCGTTATGACCTCCCAACTACGGCGAGGTGTTAGGTTGTATCAAAGCAAGTCCATAACCATATAGAATGATCAATGACCTCAAGTCAAGGGATCAATGCATCTCCTGTCACTTGTGAGGATAACTCATGACACCAAGTCATAGCCTCACAGCGGGTCTATCCAGTATATCCTCCAATGATATACCCATGTGTCTGCGTCCTAACCAGCCCACATACCAGTCTCACAAGTACCATAGCTGTCCCATATCCACTAAAGTACATCGACTGGGGACTATAGTTCGAGCACAGATCCAATCTGTCTCCAGGGACATTATTATGTTAGTACATATGCGCAGATGTAAACAAACATAGATAACGACAATGCCAGAATGATATATAAATATCAAAGTCAAGTAGTACATAAGTGGACCAAAACTAGGTCCTAGGGCATATACACCAACACCTTCCCCTCCTGCTGATCTCGGTCTACGCCTCCCTATGGTGGATCTCCGCAGCTGACGAGTTCCTGAGGGACGACACCGTCATCGAGCTCGACGACAAGAGCTTCGACCACACAATCTTTGCCTTCGACCATATCCTCGTCGATTTCCATGCTCCCTAGTGCGGCCACTGCAAGCGGCTGTCCCCGGAGGTATGCGTCCCTGTCTATTCTATTCTCGCCTCCTTTTCTTACTTGATCTATGTCGGATTTTATTGGGCAAAGGATCTGAGATCCCTAGATCAGGTCTCCGAGAGATCTCTTTCTTTTGTCCCCATTTTACGAATATATTTCCCTCATTTTGGGTCTCGTTCAAGCAAATTTCTCGATGCTTCGACTCATTCTATTAGGGGATCTAGACCATGAATCAAGATTTATTATAATCCCTGATTATCCATAATACAGGCTATGTCAGCATAGCATGAAAGTAATGATATAGCCTTAAGGAAAATGGCAGCACAGTTAAGTACCTCTTGACATTGTGTTTACTGTACATGGGACATTGGTAATTAAGGCTCTAAGAAAGGTGAAAGTGTAGAGGTTTCATAGAGATAATTACCAACAAACCACCTCCTAAACAAATGAAACTATAAACAAAATGAAGGCGGTTAATTCAACTAGTAAGGATCTAAGTTGTTGATACTTATCCCTTGGTTGCTATGTTTTCGAAATCCATTAGAAGGAATTTCTCATAGATAGAAGGGCTGAAAATTTGATAGAGAAGATGTGAATTCTAACTAGTTGAATAAGTTAGCATATCTATTCACATTAGATATAAGATCAACATTAACAAAGGTTGTTGAAGGCAAGGTTTGAAATTATGATTCAAATCGACCGAAATTTTTGGTTTGTACTGGTCTGAGATCAGACTGGTTATGTTGGTATAGTTTGTTTCACTTTAGCACAATATCGGTTCAACATTAGCAAACCGGTCCGAGACCAGACAAATTCGAACTTGTTTTTCAAACCTTGGTTGAAGGAAAATAAAGAGTGATCAAATAACCAAATATATCATGGTATTTGTCAATAGTTGGTCACTAACAATGCTTCTTTTGAATTTTAGATACATAATCAATAGGCTTAGGTAAAATTCTTCCAAGCCAACTATCATCTCTTAGGTGTCTTAGAATACTGTATAGGACAAGATGTAAGGTTACCATATTGGGTTCATTAACTCTATACCTGAAACTTATACATGTCTCAAGCTAATAAATGAATCATTTTTTGTTTTCTTGCAAGCCCTAACTTGGTATCAACATATTGTTTGATGTATAATTCCATGAGATTGATATAAGAAAGAAAATTCAAGCATTATCGGATCACAAGACCTGCAAAGAAATACCAAACTGAGTTTTAATTTCAGCATAAAAGTTATAAAATATATTAAATATTTTAAATTATTTTTTTAAAATATAACACCAACACATACAAGAGTGATCATCTATAAATGTAACAAAATAGATGACCATCATGACTAGGAAGTGGACTAGGATCCCAAATATCAGAATGCACTAGCCAAAAAGAATGAAGGCTCCTAGTAGTGACATCGTGTGGTGATGTCATCTGCAAGTGCACGACAACATCGAAGTAATAAAAATATCGATCCAATAGGGACCAATGACCAAGTACTGGCTTTACTTAGGATCTTTAGCTAGACAAATTGTTAAAGAGTTGGATTTGATCTAAACTATGGTGCATGAATAGTAAAACATGATACAGAAGTAATCAAATTTATGGAAATTCAGGATTTTGGGTTCACCACTCTATGTTTCATGACTTTTTTAATTAAGAATATCTTAAGAAAGATTTACTGTGTTGAAGGGCATTTATCCGCATGTACAGATTGGCCCCTCTCAGTAGTACAATCCCGTGTCTATCAAAATTAATCCCCTACTCTTGTGGTTATTAACTTGAGATAGACCCAATAGGTTCTTGATAAATCTATAAAATCCCTCAAGTCTATTCGAACTACTCTCGTGATCGAATTAGCTTGTCCAAAAATTGTAGATCTGACGTCATAATTCACCTCTCAGTACTTCTTGTGACATCTAAGACATGCAAATCATGGCCAGTAATTAACATGTAATTAACACAACAATAATTGAATCTAACACAAGCAAATTACTTCATAAGAAGATAGTAAACAATCAAGTCATGATAACAAAGAGGGTTACACCCTCAATCCTGAATAAAAGAGTTTACGCTAACATAGTAAAGATGACAATGCAGTAAGAATCCATGTTTTTGATTACAAAATTGGAAAAATAAAAATAGAAACGATAAGGAGAATGAAATCTAGGACTCCCTCAGGAAGATTGAAGCCAGCCGGGTGTAGACAATTATTTATGGAGAGAAAATCGCTGTCCGCCGCCCAGTCGCCCTAGGTTTCGCCTCTTCGCCGAATACGCCTTGAATTCTCACAAAAAAGTCCCAATAATTTGTCCAAAGCTCTATTATATAGTTCTCCATCCTTAGAATAGGTTTCCCCCAAATTTTGGTGCGAAAAGGAATCAAATCGAGCGAGAAATTGAGTGAAAATTGGATTTAGCGGATAAAATCACAGCCGTGATTATAATCACGGTACCACCCGTGATTCCATGTGTGTATTTTGGAATAAAGTTACGGCCATGAAAATAATCATGGCATGCCCATGAAACTCTCTATGGAAAATTTTTATGAGATCACGGCTGTGCAAATAATCACGGCACACCCGTGAAACTCTCTGTGGAAAATTTTTATGAGATCACAGCCATGAAAATAATCACGGTAGGGCCATGAATCTTTCTATTAACTTTCAGAATTTGCACCAAATAAAACTATGGCCATGATTTTAATCATGTTCTCTTCAAATCACAGCCATGATTATAATCACGACCTGCTGTGATTCTTCATACAAACTCCGTTTTGCCTGAAAATTGACAGGCAGCTTCGTCTCGATGTCAGGGACTCATTCGTGCATTCGGATGCTTCAAAATATATCAAAACTTTGGTCATTTTCCCTAAAATATAACAAAAGCAAGGAAAGGTGAAGATTCCGAACAAACAAAAGGATTTAAGTCAAAATAGGTGAAAATATGATAAAAACAGGAGAGATTATGCATATAAATCATAGTAAAAATACTATATAAATATGAGACATCAATTTTCCTAGACTTAAACTTTTGTTTTTCCTCAAGCAAATACATAGACTAAAGAATAATACCAAGTATGAAAAGGGAGCTTACTTATGCAAAATAAATTTGTAGAACAACATCGTTCATAAAAATTTTCCAACTCATGATACACAAAATTTCAAACAGAAACATTGCTTTTAGAATTTAATCTTTAGGATTCTCAATCTTAATCAAATAAAATTTTGCAATTCGTATAATAAACAGAATCTCAATCTCATAAATTCACCTTTATTTCAGTTTAAACCTTCAATGCTTTTGTTTACAGGAATAGGATCTCTAAAATATTTTTTTCTTTCTCTTTTTTTTTTATTTTGTTGTTGACATTCTCTTAATCGAATACCACATTTTTTTCTGGTGACGTATTCAGAGTACATTAACTACTTAGCTAACGTATTAGAACTCATATCTTGTCGGCTAATAGAATTAAGATTCAAAGCCAAAGATAGCGGAGTTAATGTCAACTGGCTTTTCTTGGCATGTACCCATATAGATACATACTTTTTATTCGGACTTCAACTCATTTCTTCGGTACCACTGCCAATTTTTCGCAGTGCCAAGTAAAGGAGTCATATATTTAGATTTTGGATTCTTTCTTCTCAACAAATAGCATGATGGTTTAAACATTCACTTAGGATAATCAATCTATGAAAATTCAGCAAATCATAGTAATATACTAATTTTATTCGGAAAAAGAATGCTTCTCCCTTAGATCTCATTCATCAAGCAACATATCTGGTAAAATCTTATGCATCAATTGATGAAAAATTAAAATGACATGATATGTATTGAATAAATAAACTTTACATAAGAAGAATTTCTCCATCCACATGCATTGATTTGAGTAGCAAAATGCACATCATTCATCATTGAAGAGAAGTACCACACATCATCATAGAAATTCATTCATCCATGAAAAATCACTCATTCAAGAAAAACCACATCCATAGAAAAATAAACACACATCCAAGTGTATTATAGTCATACAATCCTCATTGCATTGCACCCACACATGGTGCCAAATAACATCACAAATAAACAAAGCATTCACTTAGCATCCAAATATCATAATATTCAAATACAACCAAATCGAACAAGATCCAAAACACATAAAAACATAAAATATGAAATCGTGGAGCACTAGACGCAAAAGGCATGGCTGTGTCACCCTTTCCTACAAAAGGATATGAATCAATGATGTATAAGAACAAATAAAGTGTAGATAGGAGAAAGAGATACTCACAAAACACTAATCATCTGCATCGGTATCGATCTCCTTATCCTCCTCATCAGGGTTAGCCTCTCCCATAGGCTCATCTGGATCCCCCTCTTCTTCAGAATAAAATTGGTCCCGCAAGAATTCCTTTATATCATGGACTTCCTCGCGCACATCCTGGATAAAATCAAGCGCCTTTTCCAGGAGGCATCCCTATCGGTATACTTCTGCAGATAATGTTTGGAATCCTTGATCTTGAGCAGTGGACCAAAACCTTGAAGGCTATGTTGTACCGCGAGAAGAAGAACCAGCTCAAGGGGGAGATGATTCATCATCTATCTCATAAAAATTAAAACTGGCCCCTCCAAAAGAAGATGGAGGCGGTACTGAATTAAGTGGGTCAGGGGCAAGTCTAGTAGCTGCATCAGGAGGAGTTTTCCAATTTGCTTGATCTTGAATCGTGGTTCTTTCCTTGTTCGGCAATGGCAGAGAAGGAGAGTTTGGTCCTAAAATCAAACAATATGTTTCTCCTTCCCTCACTATCATCCTCATAGCAGTGCAAGACTCAATATCCAATCTTGGATTTCCTTTTGCCATTTTAATCCCATATGGGTCCACGTTCAAGGAGAGTGCAATAGGAGTAATGAAACCTCCTATCACAATAGCGCCTCTCCTTGCACGTGCAACCTTATCAAATTACTTAATCAAGAAATAAGCTACATCTAGCTGAAATCCATGCAGCATGCACCATAAAAAAATAAAGTTCTGATTGGCGAATCATACCATCACTCTCACCTCGTCCAAAGATGGTGTATGAGAGAACTCTGTGGATGTATCGGATGCAAGGGTTGAAAATACTTATGGCTTTTGCATTCTTGGCGAATCAATATAGATCACGGCCGTGCAAATAATCACGGCACGCTCGTGAAACTCTTTGTGAAAAATTTTTATGAGATTACGGCTGTAAAAATAATCACGGCAAGGCTGTGATTCTTTCTGTGAACTTTTAAAATTTTGCACCAAATAAAACTACAGCCGTGATTTTAATCACGTTCTCTTCAAATCACGACCGTGATTATAATCACGGCAGGGCCGTGATTCTTCATACAAACTCTATTTTGCCTGAAAATTGATGGGCAGCTTCGTCTCGATGTCAGGAACTCATTCGTGCACTCAAATGCTTCAAAATCTATCAAAACTTTGGTCATTTTCCCTAAATATAACAAAAGCTAGGAAAGGTGAAGATTCCAAACAAACAAAAGGATTTAAGTCAAAATAGGTGAAAATATGATAAAAAAACAGAAGAGATTATGCATATAAATCATAGTAAAAATACTATATAAATACGAGACATCATGTGGAAGGGAAGTTTGATGACAGATGTAAATTGGGGGATAAGTGACCCTAATGAACAATAAGGAAAATAAAGTATGGATACTATCATGTGAGAGAAAACACTAGAATCAACAATCCAAGTGGCGCGGGCAAAAGAAGCTATACACAATTCAGGAGTGGTGGAAGCCACTAAGGTGGTGGATGATCTAGCGCTAAAGGAAGTAAACTGAAGGAAGTGTTCGATGCTGAAACTGGTATTGGTGAATGTAAACATCGACACCTACTTGATGTTACTTGTGCCTTATTGTTTGGAATGTAGGTTCTTCAATTTTTTTTAATTAATCGGGTCCTTATGCCTCCTCTTGCAAGCAGTTCTCCCTTTTCTATTTTATTTCCCTCCTAGGTTTTATTCCCTCTTACTCTACGAGTATTTGGGCGTATCTATTATGGACATGTTTTGGGTCCATGGTTGGATGAATTGAGCCTATTGGCTATTCACTAAAGTCTTTCTTGGCAATTCTTGTACTAGAAAAGGGTGTCGTTGTTTCGATCAAATCTACCGATGAACTTTCACTAGTGTAGATATTATTTTTGATGAATTTCAACCATTTTTCACCTCCCCTACTAACTAGAGGTTCACCATAATAATAATTCCACCGTACCGCTTCCACTTCCCACTCCTCTACCACCCAATACACCTCTACCTCCTTCTACGTTGGATGTGGCCTCTGCTCCACCCTTGTAAGTATATAGTTAATGTGCATGACCTACTCCTCTAGCAATTCAATATTTGCTAGTAGATCCTAAAGGCGATCGTTCCATCACTTTACGAAAAGGCAAGCATACTCATTTGCTCTTTCCTATTTCTAATTATGTTTCATTTATTCATTTATCCCCATGTTATACTCTTTTTCATAGTATTGTCCTTGGTGCATGTGCCAAAAACTCATTTTTAGGCTATACTAATTCCTAAGTGGAAAGCTGCTATGGATGACAAACTTGCTAGCTCACAAGCTTGATAGGTATGGTCACTGGTTCCTCACCCATCTAATGCTCATTTTGTTCTCTATCGGTGGGTTTTTATTGTTAAACACCACCATGATATATCTGTTGCCCATTATAAAGATCATTTTGCTGCTAAATATTACACTCATATTTATAGTGATTACTATTTGGATACTTTCTCCCTAATGGCTTAACTAACTCTGATCATGCTCTTTTTTCCATTACCACAATCTTCAATTGTCCCTCCATCAAATGGGTGTCATTAATGCCTTCTTATTGAGTGATCTATATGAAGCTATTTGTATGGAGAACCTGCTATGTATATTGCTAAGGGGAGTTGGTCTATAAGCTGTACAAATCTATTTATGGTCTTAAGCAGAGTCTATGTGCTTGGTTCCATAAATTTTCCCTAAGTAGAGTCAGTAGGTTTTCATCATAGTAAAGCTTACCATTCTATATTTACTTGTAAGTTTGGTGTTATTGTTCTCATCCTATAGTATTCATTGGTAATGATGTGGATGCTATTGTTTGGACCAAACATTTACAATCTCATTTTAAAATTATGAATGTGGGCAAGTGAAGGAATTTCATGGGTATGGACACTGATTATATGGATGCTACTACGTAAAGTAGGGAAGCTTAACTACCTCACCGTCACAAGATCGAATTTATCTTATGTTGTAGGCATCATTACTTAGTTTATGCAAAAATCAAAACAGTGTCATTGGGATATTGCAATTTGAGTCCTTCGATGCATCAAAGGATCTCTTGGAAAGGGTCTAAGAATCATAAACAATGAACACAATAGAATTAAATCTTACATAGATGCTGACTAAGCAGAGAATGTTGATGACAAGAAGTTCATATATGGTCTATGCACTTATCTAGGAGGTCATTTGGTTACTTGGAAAGCAAAAAACAAATTGTTGTTGCAAGATCAAGTTGTGAGGCTAAATATAAAACAATGGCTCACACGATCTATGAATATTGTGGTTTAAAAACATAGTAGAGTCTATATTCAAGCTCGGTGAACATGTTTTGTGATAACCATACTCCTACATTTTATTGTCAACAACCTTGTGCTTCGTAAAAGAATAAAGCACATTGAAGTTGATTGTCATTTCACTAAAGTGGTTCTCACCAATAAGCTTATCACACCCTACAAAAAATTAGAAGATCAACTTGCATATATATATTTACCAAATCTTTGGGACCAACAAAACTTCATAAACTATGTATCAAGCTAAGCTTAATAGATATTTTTGCTATAGCTTGAGGGGGGAGTGTTAGTATAGTGTACATGACAATTTGAAAGGTGATCGAGTCTAGGTTCATTTACCTTTTCCCAAAACTTAACGCTTTGGTATCTATCTCACGCAACTGAATGTATCAACTATGTGTGAGAATGAATAGGCTTTCTGATTTTCTCACAAGTTTGATTAGGTGAACTAAGTAGTTATTTATATATGAAATATTTTTTATTGAATAATGCCTTCTTTGTTAAAAATTTGATCAAAACTACTCTATTATTTTAACTAAGTCAAAATTTTAATCAATTGTTTGACACCATAAAATTATAGAAAATGCATTTTGAAAATCAAAGAAAAATAGAAAGGGAAAAGAGATTCTTATGTCTCATTTCAATCCCCTTGCTCTTATGCTTGTCCATGATTGACTTAACCAAAGTATGGTTCAAAATTTGCCTTAAACTATAGTTATGGTTTTGATATGGTTAAACCAATCACAATTCCCCAATTTGATAAAAAGGTGTCATTATAAAAAAACGAAGGAAAAAAGGATCATGAAAATAATTTAAAAAAAAAAAGAGCAAATCTTCATCTTATTCAATGTCCATAAAGTACACACATCTCTTACATTTTTTTCACACCATATTATACCACATTGTACCTTTTGATCTCGCTAAAATTAAAGTAGAAATCCAATCCCCTAATTTGCTCCAACCACTTCACATATGTCCCATAAAATTATTCAAATATATATATATATATATATACATTCTAGTCATAATCCAACCAAATCACATCTCTTATAGTTTTCCACACCATCTTATATAAAATTGTACCTTTTAATTTTGCTAAAATTAAAGCAAAAATCCAATATTTGCTCCAACCACATCATATATATCCCACAAAATAAACTTTTTCAATGAATGACACCCTAAAAGAGTCATGCACTAATTATGTCAAATGGAGGATAATGATGAGCAAGGTTGCCTTAGTCCCACTTCTATTCCCTGGGCCTATAATGATCCGACTAAAGGAGACTTTATCACCTAATTTGCTCCAACTGCATTGTATATGAAATTGGCTATAAGGAAGTTTAATATAGCCATTTTTGTTATGTTTATTTCGATGAAATAATTAGTGTTTTGCTGCAATTGATATATTCAATAAATATTAATATGCACCTTTAATTGTGTAAAGTAGGCTAAGATATAGCAAATAAAATATGTAGGATAATTTTTGACATGCAGGTAAGATATATTTTAGTAGTAAAGGAGATCAAGGAGGTAATTTGAAGGGAAATGATATGCTGAAATAAGCAGTATGAATAAATGAGTATAAGATTATTTAAAATAACAATATGATACAATCACTTGCATAGATTAAATCTAAGTTTGACAATCAAAAGCACTGTAGAGTGTTTAATTTGATTGATGAATTGAATTTGTTAATCCATAGATTTATTTTATAAGGTAGTCGATGTACTGTATATATTATATTATGTAAAATTTGATAATAAATTAGATTTATATTTGATATATTGTTATAAATAATTATGATGTTAGAAATGGGATTAGTAAATTTGATTATAATTCCGAAATTAAATTATTGACTCAATATTAAATTATAGACCAATGTTATGGTTGTAATTAGTGCATTAAATTGATTTTTAAATTTGATTTTATAGTCTAATAATAGCATGTTTTTAAAATGAATATAATGTCATAAGTTAGTCTCAAGGATTAAAAACAATATCATAATATAATTACTTGGAAAAAAATTTGACACGTGGATATAATAAATTACTATATTGATTAAATATTTTTTTTTTACTATTATTATATAATATGTGAAAAGTAAAAAAAATAAAAAAGAAAAATGTGTATTAAATTTGGTTTAAGGAGTCTTTTACCTAAGAAAATATTAGAGTTTTGACCTCATAAATTAATAATATGAAATTAATTGCAAATAAATTTATAAACAAAGTAAAGAAGAATTAGAAGGAACTAGAAATGTGTTCTTGCTGACTTACGTGAAAATTGGAAGAAGAATTAGAAGGAACTAGAAATGTGTTCTTGCTGACTTACGTGAAAATTGGAAGCTTCTGCGGCCCATTTTCTTTCTGGGTTGTTAGCAGACTGGTGACTCTCTCACACACAAGTTGTTATGCCAAATAAGTCAACCCAATTTTTTTTTTTTATTCAGATATAGGATCGTCTGCACAGAATTGGTACGGAAGCTCCTAAGTATACAAAAGAGAAAAATATAAAACTCGAATCCCACCCGATCAAGATATGACTTCACAACAGCACACAATTCCAAACCTTCTCAAATATAAGCCCTTTTTTTTCTATTCTTTTTTTTTGTTTACAATACCCTTACACAATATAATCTCACATTCACTCGTACCAAATACAAGCAAACAATACACTTGGGGTGTTCTAGCACCCGCGCATAAACATGAGTAGTATTAGTTTAGTAATTTATCCTGAAATAAAACATCACAAAACTAGCCTAGACATAGCTAGCCACATACATACTTTAAAACCTAATCTGGAATCCAATCAAAAGTGGGGTGCGGTACACCCTCAACCACAATATAAACCAACGATCAAAATTCAATCAGAACACATGATCTCCCTTGACTTGGGGAGAAGGAGGAAGAAGGTATTATACCTCAGTAGGTAGGAGCCAGAAAAAGGCTAACGAGAAGCCCATAGCGTTAGCCCACTTGTTGATTAGAATATGATATTAATTCAGGTGCCTTGAAACTTAAACGTACAGGTTGCAATCAAGCTTCAAGGATCTCCAGGTGGTCCCTTTTGTTTCAGATTTAGTGAAGCCGAGAGCTACCCCAAAACTCCTAAACATATACATTAAATAAGGTAGCTTCTAATGAAGGAAAAGCTGCTATTGGCTCCATGAATTATAGCTCGGGAGGAATGTGGATAAGAAAGTTTCACGTGATGGAAGTTCACCAAGGTTGTTGACTTTCACCCTTAAATGAGCATTAATTGGAGAGAAGTTTGGAACACATAAGAAACACTAGATTAAAGAACCTTGTGTTGAGGAAGATAACCAGGAACCCGCGGGAGGTGGGAATTAGAATCAGTGTCGCCGCTGGCTGCTCCCCCACGAGAGAGTAAGGATCTCCAGACCTTGGAGAAAATCCAAGGGGCAGCTGGAGTTGCTATCCAAGGTCCTCTAGTTGGACCAACAAAACCCTAGGGAAATTATGGAGTTGCCGAAGCAGGAAAATAAAATTGTCTGCTCCTCTTTTCCCCTGTTTTTCTCAGGTAAGTGGCTGTTGAACCTTTCCAATCACTTAACCAAATGGTTAAGTGTTTTTTTCTTGTATTCAGCCAAAGCCTGACTAGCCGCTTCCAAGTGGGTCTCCTCCTATTCACTCTGGGAGGGGTAAGTAAAAATTACCAAGGTGGTTCGGTTGGATCAGCTGGCCCTTTTGAGTTGGGCTACCACCCAAACTCAAGCCCCCTCACCTCCCGACCGAGCTAGAGAAGGAACTACACTCCAACCTAGCTACCCTTAGCGACCGAAGTCACCCCGGTCCACACCAGCAAACTACCCATAGGCAGTTATCCAAGATCAGGTAAGTCGACAATGTGGTTTGGCTGACCCGAGAGCCGTGGTGCTGATGACACCGTAATTTATAGTAAATTTTATGCTATTTGATGGATATTTTTGTTTCATATTTACACTATTTGCTTATTTTTATGCCTTTTTTTATCAAAAACTGCGGAATCTACACTTTTTTGGGTTTTTGATGATTTTCAAGTAAAAGGGGCACGATTTTCAGGCGTTTTCAAGCAATCCAGATGTATGAATGAATTCCCACCATCAAGAGAAGATTACATGTCAAATTTCCTGAAGATTGGAGCTTCAGACAAAAATACGGCAGGGCCGTAATATAGATTACGGTACCATATTTTCATCGGTTACCGTAATATCAGAGCGCTGCCGTAATTTGGGGAGTTTTCATCCATAAAGTTTTTTTGGAAATTACGACACTACCGTAAGGAATTTCACGGGCCGTAATTTCAATCTCTTTTTCACCCGAGAGATTTCCAGATTATCCGACAGGGCCGTAATCATTTCCACGGTGCCGTATTTTGGTGCTTTTCCGACCCGAAAGATTTGGAGAAATTACAGTACTGCCGTAAGTAATTTCACAGTACCGTAATTCTGGTCGAATCCTGTATAGAAAAACTTAAAGAAAATATGGCAATACCGTAACATAAACCACGGCTGTAATTCCATTCTTAACACACAATTTTCACGGACTTTTTGAAGCCCGATTTTTGCGCGATCAATTGCAGACGATCCAGGCCATAATTCGAAGATCCGTAAGAAGCAAAAGGAAAACGGACAATGAGGCGAAGACACACGAAGAATAAGCCCTAATTTTCATCCACTCTAGAGAGAGAAATCGAGTGACACGCCACCGCCTTATGTTTCGCCGCCGAGAAGCATACAACGCATCTCCAGCCGTAAAATTTGACGGGAAGCTTCACCGGGAAGAGGGGAACATACCCCAGAAGTTTCAGAGTGAAGAGAGATCGATCGGAGGAGAAATCAACAAAAGCACGCCGCCGGCACTGTTCACGTGCGGAAATTATGGCTGTAATTTCCATTACAGCCGTGTGGTTATTTGTTTTTCCCCTTTTTCTTTGATTTCTTACACTTTGACACTATGGAATATTGTAATCTTTCTACCATGCTAGCTTAAACCTTTTATGGGACATGGGGGAGTAATTCCCTTTGATTTCTTAATGACTAGATGAATTTTCCATTATTTCGTCAAGCATAATTTTAGTGTGATAATTCTACTTATGTGACGATTGTCTATAATTCTCCATAGTTTTCTTATTATCATGCATGTTTTTTTAGAGTTTTCGCAATATGGACTGAAAGGTGATTTGCTTCAGAACTTAGAACCCTAAAATTGAATATTAGGAACTCACTGTAAGAAATTAGGTTAGTTCTTATTTCTTGATTTTAGTAGAATAATTGTCATGTTTGATAATTTGAATCTAGGATTGACTTATTTTGTTAAACGTGAAGATCTTGTGCGAAAGTGAGGATCGGAACGTTGGAGAACCTTAAGTAGAACCTGTGTTGAGACTCGGATGCACGAAAGTGATCCTTGAGACTTCACTTGAGATAATCAACTTAGAATTCGGATGCACGAAAGTGATCCTTGAGTTCTTTGATTGATGATTTACTTATTTTCTGCATGGGATAAATCTTGCGCGAAAGCGAGGATTGGTCCCATGTATGATTGTCTGCACGAAAGTGAGACAATCCTTTTATGAAGTAAATTATATCTATATCATGAAAAAATTAGACTTGACGAACATCTTTTCATATCTAGTCATGGAAATTAAAATGAATGAAACCCTAGTCCTAGATTCTCTCTCTGGTATTTTTGTTGGCCTGCATTAGTTCACCTGCATAGTTTTGATTGCCTAGATAGTAAGAAATCGATTATTCGGTACTTAACAAATGAGGTCTCTGTGGTTCAATATCTTTCTTTATTACTTCGAGTATCCGTGCACTTGCGGACACAACAAGTTTTTGGCGCCATTGCCGGGGACCTTGGTTTTTGTCAATATTGAATATATTGAAAGTATTGCTAGACTAGATTTTGTTTATTTCTTGCTTATGTTCTATTTTTCTGTTATTTTCTGTTTACTTGAGTTATTTGATTCATCTACATTAGTGTGCACAGGAAACTTAGATCTGATGACAGACAAAAGATTGCTTAGGGACTATGCAACCCCTAATCCTCAAGAGATACATTTTAGCATTGCCAGACCAGCTATTGAGGCTAATAATTTCGAGATTAAGCCTGCTTTCTTGTGCATGATCCAGCAGAATCAATTTGGAGGATAATGAATTGAAGATCCCTATCAATATCTTTATCTCTTTCTTGAATATTGTGACACCATTAAAATTAATGGAGTTTCTGAGGATGCATTAAAACTAAGATTGTTTCCTTTTTCTCTCAGGGATCGGGCACGATCTTGGTTATACTCTCGACCTACCGGTACCTTCACCACCTGGGAACAACTGTCAAATGCTTTCCTGATGAAGTACTTTCCACCTAGCAAAACCATCCAATTGAGAAACCAAATTACAAGCTTTGCACAGAAGGATGGCGAATCATTTAGCGAAGCATGAGAACGTTTCAACGATTTACAATGGAAGTGTCCTCACCATGGCCTTGAAAAATGGATTTTAATTCATACATTTTATAATGGCATATTTTATAATACTCGTCTTCTTATTGATGCTGTTGTAGGAGGAGCCCTCATGAGTAAGACAATTGAAGATGCTTTCACCTTATTTGAAGAGATGTCCTTGAACCATAACCAATGGGCTCCTAAAGAAGGAATGTTATATTGTCATCAACATGGTAAGAATGAGACTGAGGAACGGCGAACTTTGACTGAAGAGGTAAATTCTCTTAGTGTAGGATCCATGCTTGAGAAGTTTATGGTTAGCCAAAATCAATTAATGACAAACCAAAATAAAGAGATTGAAAATCTTAAGGGATTGGTTAATCATCTTGCCTCTCAAGTAGGATCCTTAGCTGCTTATAATAAAACTCTAGAAGATCAAATACCTGCTGAACCTGAGTTAGGTCCTAAGGAACGTTGTAATGCCTATCACTACTAGGAGTGGAAGGCAATTATATGAGTCTAAAAGGAGAATTGAAGATAAAGAAAAAGAGCCAGATGATAAACATGACCATGAACTAGATTTGGAAAAATCTTTTGAACATGAGTAGTCCCAAACTAATTCGCCACTTCACCAAAGTGATGAACCTAAAGGTGATGAGCTATATCAGAATGATATTTCTAAACCTAGTTCTACTACACCACATATGCCACCTATACCCTTTCCCCAGAGACTAGTGTAGACGAAATTGGACAAACAGTTTGGGAGATTTCTTGATGTTTTGAAAAAGCTTTACATTAATATTCTATTTTCTGAAGCTTTATCTCAAATGCCCACATATGCTAAATTTTTAAAAGAAATTTTGTCTAACAAGAGAAAAATAGAGGACTATGGTACTGTGGCTCTTACTGAAGAATGTAGTGCTATTATCCAAAATAAGTTGCCACCGAAATTAAAAGATCTAGGTAGTTTTTCTATACCTTATTTTATTGGGGGCATGACTTTTGACCGAGCCTTATGTGATTTAGGTGCTAGTGTGAGTCTAATGTCATTGTCTATTTGTAGGAAATTGGACATGGGAGAGCTTAAACCGACTTCTATATCTTTGCAGCTCGCTGATCATTCAGTTAAATACCCTGTAGGAATTCTTGAAGATGTGCCTATCCAAGTAGATAAATATTTCATCCCAGCAGATTTTATAATTCTTGAGATGGAAGAAGATGCAAGAATCCCCATCATACTTGGTAGACCGTTCTTAGCCACGGCTGGAGCGCTTATTGATGTAAAGATTGATAAGCTTACACTTAACATTGGGGATGAAAGAATTGAGTACGACTTGAATGAAGCCATGAAAAACCCATCAAATTCTGGATCTTGTTGTAGTATACATGCTGTAGATGACATTGTCTATGATCTTAATGATTTATTTATTGAAACCTCTGAAATTGATTCTGATTTAGATTCTGCTCTTGATTCTAAGGTAGAGACCAATTCTGAAATTGATGAATTATTAGATTGTAGTTCTTGTGATAATGAAAAGAGTGAAGAAAGGAAAGCTCCAAAAGTAGAACTTAAAGCTTTACCTGATAACCTTCATTATGAATTTCTTGGTCCTGATTCTACTTACCCTATTATTGTTGATGCACAGCTTGGAAAAAGGGAAACAGATTTGCTTCTCAAATAATTAAGGATTCATAGGAAGGTAATTGGGTACACAATTGATGACTTAAAGGACATTAACCCTTCCTTTTGTATGCATAGGATATTAATGGAAGAGGAACACATGCCACATGCAGATTTTCAAAGGAGACTTAACCCCTCTATGAAAGAAGTTGTGAAGAAGGAGGTTTTGAAATTACTTGATGCAGGTATTATCTATCCTATCTCTGATAGTGAATGGGTAAGTCTTGTACATTGTGTTCCTAAGAAAGGAGGGGTAACTGTCATGAAAAATAAAGGCAATGAATTAATTCTTGTTAGAACTGTAACTAGTTGGCACATGTGCATAGATTATAGAAAATTGAATGCTGCTACTAGGAAAGACCATTTTCCCTTACCTTTTATTGATCAAATGGTTGAAAGGCTTGCAAACCATTCTCACTTTTGTTTCTTAGATGGATACTCTGGATTTTTCCAAATTCTTATATATCCTGATGACCAAGATAAAACTACTTTCACTGCTCATATGGTACTTTTGCATATAGGAGAATGTCTTTTGGTCTATGTAATGCACCTGCTACTTTTCAGAGATGCATGATGGCTATGTTTTCTGATTTTATTGAGGACTTTATGGATGTTTTTATGGTTGATTTCTCTTTATATGGTTTTTCTTTTGATGATTGTTTGGCTAACTTATCTCGAGTTTTACAGCGGTGTGAAGAAACTAACCTTGTGCTTAACTGGGAAAAATGTCATTTCATGGTTAGGCAAGGGATAGTTTTGGGGCACTTGATTTCAGAGAGAGGAATTGAAGTTGACAAGGCCAAAGTTGAGGTGATAGAGAAATTAGAGCCGCCCACTACAGTAAAGGAGGTCCGGAGTTTTCTGGGACATGCAGGGTTCTATCGGCAATTCATCAAGGATTTCTTTAAACTTGCTAGACCTATTACAAATTTACTTTGTAAAGATGTTAAATTTTCTTTTGATGATGACTGTTTATCTGCTTTTGAGGAATTAAAGAAAGCTTTGGTTTCAGCACCTATCATTCAGCCTCCAGATTGGGATTTTCCTTTTGAGCTTATGTGTGATGCCAGTGATTATGCAATATGAGCAGTTTTGGGATAGAGAAAGGAGAAAAAGCCTTATGTTATTCATTATGCTAGCAGGACTTTGGATGAGACACAGAGGAATTACACCACCACTGAGAAGGAACTTTTAGCCATAGTGTTTGCCTTTGATAAATTTTGATCATACTTGATTAACTCCAAAGTGGTGGTGTACACTGATCATGTAGCTGTGAGATACTTGATGCAGAAAAAGGATACTAAAGCACTCTTGCTCAGATGGATTTTACTCTTATAGGAGTTTGATCTAGAAATTAAAGACAAAAAGGGATCAAAAAACTTTGTTGCAGATCATCTTTCAAGGATAATGGTGAATACCGAAAAGAATGATGTAATCAATGATTCCTTCCCTGAGGAACAACTCTTGGCCATTGAACAAATTAGAGCCCCATGGTATGCTAACATAATAAATTATCTTGTAGCTAATGTTTTTCCTCCTGATTTGAATTACCAAAAAAGGAAGAGATTCTTAGGTGAGGTAAAGCACTATTTTGGGATGAGCCTTATGTGTTCAGAAAATGTGCAGATGACATTTTTAGAAGATGTGTACCGGAGGAAGAAATCACAGATATATTGTTTCAATGCCATGGATCCTCTTATGGTGGTCATGCCGGTACTGAGAAAACTGCTTTCAAAGTGTTGCAATCAGGATTTTACTGGCCTTCAATTTTTAAAGATATTAGAAACTTTGTTTCATCTTGTGATAGGTGTCAGAAGACTGGAAACATTAACAGAAGACATGAGATGCCACTGTCTAATATTCTTGAGGTTGAGATATTTGATGTTTGGGGGATTGACTTCATGGGACCTTTTCCATCGTCTGGAGGTAACAAATACATTCTTGTGGCAGTTGATTATGTTTCAAAGTGGGTTGAAGCCCTTGCTTCTCCTACTAATGATTCCAGAGTTATTGTTAAACTGTTCAAAAAGATTATCTTTCCAAGGTTTGGGACACCCCGAGTAGTGATTAGTGATAGAGGCTCACATTTCATAGAGCATAAGTTCTCAGCCTTGCTCAGAAGGTATGGGGTAAATCATAGAGTTGCAACACCTTATCACCCACAAATAAGTGGACAAGTTGAGATATCGAACAGAGAAATAAAAGGGATTTTACAAAAGACAGTGTCACGCACCAGGAAAGATTGGGCATTCAAACTTGATGATGCATTGTGGGCTTACCGAACTGCTTTCAAAACACCGATAGGTATGTCCCCTTTTCAATTGATTTATGGAAAATCATGTCACCTTCCTGTGGAGCTCGAACACAAGGCGTTCTGGGCAATCAAAACACTGAATTTTGATTTGAAGAACGCGGGTGAAAAACGGAGATTACAATTAAACGAGCTAGATGAGATTAAACTCTCTGCATATGAAAATGCAAAAATTTACAAGGAGAGGACTAAAAGATGGCACGATCGACACATTTTCAAAAGAGAATTCCAACCAGGTGACTTTGTTCCTTTATTCAATTCTAGATTAAGACTTTTTCTTGGAAAATTTAAATCTCGATGGTCTGGGCCTTTTCAGGTGAAGAAAACTTATCCCTACAGAGCCGTGGGCATATGGAGTGAGGAAACAGGAGATTTTAAGGTTAATGGTCAAAGATTGAAACATTATTATCAAGAGGAGCAAATTGAAGAAAAGGAAAAGTTTTACCTTGATGAACCACGATCAAATCTGAGTGCAGAACGGTCAAGCTAAAGACATTTAAACTAGCACTTCTTGGGAGGCAAACCAAGCACTCTTTCTTTAGTTTATTCTCATTTACTTTTTTGTATTTTTACTTCTGTTTTTAGAACTAATTTTTCTTCTCTTTTCGTAGGAAAAATCAAATTTGGCGTAAATTACAAAGAGATTGGATCAGATGCTGATAAGCAAAACTTTGTGAGTATTCCTTTTTCTTCGCTTCTTTGAAATTCATCTTCCCCATCGATGTTTTGTCTTCCAAACTTCATGTGCCCGCTGCTTTCTGATCATTTCTCTATAGATAAAATGATTCTCTTGATGACAAATGAATTCATGCCTGTGATTAGATCTAGACCTGTCATGTCGAATTTGTTTCTCTAATATATATCTACTTTTGAAATTTTTTATTGATTGATGAATGAGATTTTAGGTGGATATATTATTTGAATAATTTGATTTAAAAGTGAAACTACTTGTTAGATAAAATTAGCATATAAGTGTAATTTTGCATTGATGTCGATTGATTAACCCAGTTGATGTTTTTGTCTATCTTGCTATTTGTTGGGAAGAGAGAATCCAGATCCAAAAAGAAAATGACTCCTCTACTTGCCACTGTGTAAAATTGACAGTGGTACCTAAGACAAGAGTTGAAGTCTGAAAAATAAAATAGAAAGAAAGAAAAAGAAAATGACTCCTCTACTTGGCGATGTGTAAAACTGACAGTGGTACCGAAGATAAGAGTTGAAGTCCAAATAAAAAGTGTGTATCTATGTGGGTACATACCATCAAAAACACAAAAAGAGAAAAAGAGATATTAGGTGGAAAAGGATTTTGGAAATCCTATTCCTGTAAACAAAGGTGTGATAGGTTTAAACTGAAACTTGGGTGAATTCGTGAGACTGAGATTCTGCTTTTTATACAAGTTGCAAAGTTTTATTTGATTAAGTTGTAGATATTGAGGATTGAACTCAAAAGATGATATATCTATTTAAAATTTTATGAAGCAATTAGTGAAATTTTTCGTTAGTGATTGCTTTCTAGAAATTTATTCCTCATGAGAAAATCTTTTCCTTTGATCAATTTTTGATTTTTGCTTAAGGACAAGCACGTCCACCACTCAATCGGCCTCAACCTCACCAGCGTCTGCAGAGGCGAACCCTGGTGTCCCATCTACGAGACGGATACGTATAAGGGAATATGTGTTCCGCCTATTCAGCATATACGTCATACATCCCCGTCGTAGTTATGTTGCCAACTCACTTCCGCGCGTTACATCTGATCTGGTGTATCGGCACACTACCGTGCACCAGGACACATCGGTTTAGACCCCCACTCGTCAGCTCATGGCATCGAACCCTACAATGAGTGTGATCTGAATAAAGCCTACTAGGCGTACTAGCAAGCCTCTATACGATCAACTGAGTCTCTCTACTAGGCGACCTCCCATGCTGGTCAAATCTTATATCGCATATAGGATAACGACAGCAACACCCACCTGGGTGGGGGATCCCCGATACGACTAAAACAAAATTCTTGATTTCACACAGAAACAACCAACCACTCCACCTCCATGGCTTCCGCGTGTCCCCTCCTATATTGGTTTAAATGGAGGAAGACCCTAAGCATTTCCCGACACCTCGCTGAAGTTCGATCGACGATGGCCAATCGCTGCTGCCTCCTGCTCCTCCTCCAAGTCCTCCCCCTCCTCATGGTGTCGGCCAATGCGGCGGACGAGAAGGAGACCCACTTGTTAAATGTAATGAGTTTTCGTTAAGATACGAGAATCAAGTCAACCAAAAGTAGGTTAACATGTGTAGCTATTTCTAGAAATTTCTGAACTAACATTCAAGGTTGATTAATTTGTCTATAAAAGGACCATGGGTCCTCAATGTGATGTACGTTGTGTGAAGAAATAAAGTCTCTAAGTTCCTTCCACTTGCTTCTATCAATTGCTCCCTAGCATCCTTTGTTTGCTACTGACCTTTAGGCTGTGTTTAACGGGGCAAACCGATAATAAGATGACAACAAGAGAGAAGAGAAAGGAAAGGATAAGGGAAGGGAGAGGGAATGCACGTGAAAGTCACATGCCACTTCCCTAGCTCTCTCCTGTCGACCCACGCAGTAACTCCCCGCCCACGCCGTCCGTGAGTGTCACTGTCGTTGTCGCCCGCGCCATCCGTGAGCGTCGCCATCGCCTGTGCTGTCCATGAGCCTTCTTCATCGACCGTCGTGAACGCGAGCAGCGACCAGCTCACCGTCGCCTTCTTCGTCGACCGTCGCGGACGTGAGCAGTGACGAGTTCGCCCTCGCCTTCCTCATCGACTATCGCAGACGCGAGCAGCGACTAGCCCTCGCCTTCCTTGTCGACCATCACGGACACGAGCAGCCACGAGCCATTACTTCCTCATCGACCGTCATGGATGCGAGCAGCGACGAGCCCTCGCCTTCCTCGTCGACCGTCGCAGATGCGAGCAGCAACGAGCTCGTTGTTGCCTTCCTCGTCAACCGTCACAAACGCGAGTAGCGACGAGCCGTCGCCTTCCTCGTCGACAGTCGTGGATGCGAGCAGCGACGAGCCGTCACCTTTCTCGTCGAGTGTCATGGACGCAAGCAACAGCGACGCACTGTCGCCTGCCTCGTCGAGCGTCGCAGATGCGAGTTGCCTTCCTCATCGAGCATCGTGGACTCGAGAAGCAGCGACGCGTCATCGCCTTCCTCGTCGAGCTTTGCATCAGCAGCAAGCGTACGTCGGGCGGAATGCTTCGCGTCTGTCATCTTTGCGTTAGTAGCAATGTTCGTTTAGCGAATTTGCCCGATTCGGGCGGATCACATTTGGGCGGAAAGGAAGCTACTGTTTCAACCTTTCCACTTTCCATCCCTCCTATTAAACCATGGAAAGTAGCTTTCCTTTTCACTTTCCATTCCCTTCTTCTATCTGTTTGCCTCATTAAACACAGCCTTAATCTCCTTCCCACTATGCGTGTCTTCTCCTCTCCTTCCCACTATGCTTGTCTAATTCTAATAGTAGTATTAGAGCCCGATTTCCAATGGCTAGTATAAGTGGATCCATGCAATCCAATCCTTATGGTTTTCAGAGTTCAGTCATAATTTTTACAGGAGAAAATTAAGACTTCTGGAAAATCAAGATGAGGACCATTCTCCAATCACAAGGATTATGGTCTACTGTAATAGAAGGCTATGAAGCCTATGAAGATGAAAGCCGTCTGTCCATAGAGGAAAATGAGAAATTAGAAATGAAGAGAATGAAGGATGCCCGTGGCTGTGTATTTTTCAGCAAGTTGTGGCTCAAAATATTTTTCCGAGGATTATGGCGGCAGAAACATCCAAGGATGCATGAGATATTTTACAATAAGAATTTGAAGGAGATAGTAAGTGTTGTGTCCGCAAATGCACGGATACTCAAAGTAATATAAAGATATCGAACCACAGAGACCTTGTTGTTAAGTACCAAAGATTTGATTTCTTACTAGCTAAGTAAACCGATTAAGAGGAAAGCAAGCGATCGAAAAGTTCATGAAATATCAGAGAGAAAGAATTGGAACTAGGGGTTCATCCATCCTGATTTCTATGACTGGATATAAATAAATGTTCATTAGTTTATTCTTGTTATGAAAAAGATATAATTTTCTTTAATAAGAAATCATCTCGCTCTCACGCAGATTTATTCTATGTTTAAGAAAAGCAAACCCTGACAAAGAGATTAAGAATCACTCTCGTGCATTCTATCTCGATATCAATATCTCGAATGAAACTAAGTATTCTCATACCTTAGTTTCACAAGTTTTACTTAAGGTCTTCTAACAATCATATATCTATCTCTAGCATATTTTCATGTTTATATCATTAATGCATTCTAGAACAAAATATCAACAAGTCAATAAACTTCTAAAATTTAGAATTAAGAATACACCTAATCTCTTACGATAAGTTCCTAATACTTGATTTTAGTGTTCCAAGTTTTATATGTCACCTCTCAATCCATATCATAAAACTCTAACACATGCTAACAATATAAAACTAGAAAACATTAATGGCATGAATCACTTGAGTAAAATTATCATATCAAAAATATTCTGATGAAATAGAAATCATTCAGTCATTAAGAAATCAAGAGGACTACATCCCGTGTCCCAAAGAGGTTTAAGCTATCATGATCGAAGAATTACAATAAAACATTATTTAGAGTTATTACAAATTGAAAGAGAAGAGTAAAAGTTACAAAACAAGGCTGTAATTAAAATTACTGCATGTAATTTGCTCCTGGACGCGATGAATAGTGGCAGCGCCCTTATTTTTGTTGGTTTCTCCCTCAATCAATCTCCTTTCACTCTGAAACTTCCGTGGTATGTTCTTCTTCTTTAGGTGAAGCTTCCTCTTAAATTTCACGTCCGGAGGTGGTCTGTATGCTGAACGGTGACGAACCTTAGGGCGGCGGCGATTTTTTCAAATTCTCCCTGAATCCTGATAAAAGTTGGTCCTTTCGCTTCAAGAACCTCCGCCTTCTAATCCTGATCGTTCCCCTTTCTACGGATCTTCAATTGGTGCCCTAAAACTCGAGAAATCGTCTTTTTAAGTTTTCAGCGGAAGAATCGAGCAACTGGGCCGCAAATTACAGTACCGTGAAATTTATTACGGCGGTGCCGTAATGTCTTCTAAAGTCTCGGTATGAAATTAGCTTGAGATTACGGTACCATAAAAAATCTTACGGTAGTACCGTATTCTCTTCAAAAGTCACTGTATGAATTTGGACCTAAATTACGGCACCGTAAAATATATTATGGTTGTGCCGTAATTTCCCCAAAAGTTTCTGCGTGAAGCAGCCGTGAAAATCATTACGGTAGTGCCATATTTACATATTACGGCCGTAAACTTCATTACGGCACTGCCATAATTTTGCTAGAAAACTCGATTTGACTTGAAATTTGATGTGTAAACTCCTCTTGATGATTAGAATCCTTATACGTATTGAAATTGCTTAAAAACCCATCAGAATGATGCCTTTTTACCTGAAATTAATCAAAAACCAAGAAAGGTGTAGATTCCGACGTATTTGACAAATAAGGCATAAAAATAAGCAAAAGAACATGATTATAACCCCAAAAGACTAGTTAATAAGTATGAAAAATATTATGAAATTTAGAGTCATCAGTAAGGTACACAATATTAAACTTCAATCTTTTAGAAGAGAATTAGAAATATTAAAAATGAGAAAAGGAGAGCAAATGAATGACTTTTTTGGTAAAATAATGGAAATAGTAAATCATATACGAGAACTTGGAGAAAATATTTCTGATCAGAGAATAGAAGAAAAAATACTGATTAGTCTTCTAGAAAAATATGATTATATTGTTGCTGCTATAGAAGAATATAAAGATATTTTAAAATTATCCGTACAAGAATTAATGGGTTCTTTATTATCTCATGAGCAAAGAAAATTAAGGCATTCTGATTCATCAGTTGAAAGTGCTTTCCAGTCCAAATCAAGTTTCAAGTCTCAAAATAAGAAGAGTGAAAGATATCAGAAAAGGAGGATGTCTAGCCTCAAGCAACAAATCTAGAGAAAGAAACTTTAATAGAGGTATGATTTTTTCCTCAAAAGCTCCATGTTCTATTTGCAAAATGAATAATCATTCTACTAATAATTGTTGGTGGAAAGGAAAGCTCCAATGCAATATCTGCAAGAAATTTGGTCATAATACATATAATTACAGATATAAGAATAACCAGGCAAATTTTAGTAGTAATGAAGAATATAAATTATTCTATGCATGCTTTTCAATTTCTAATGAGGATAGTAATATTTGGTATTTAGTTTGTGGTTGTAGTAATCATATGTCAGGAAATAAAAACCTTTTTCAAAATATTGATACTACAACCAAGTCTAAAGTTCATATGGGAAATGGAGCAATAGCTGAAGTAAAAGGTAAAGGTATCATAGTTGTTCAAACTTATAAAAGAGTAAAATATATTAAAAATATTTTATTGGTACCTGATTTAAATCAAAATCTACTAAGTGTTGGACAATTAGTAGAACATGGATATAATGTTCATTTTGCAAATGGAGCTTGTTCAATATTTGATAATAAACATCAGTTCATTACCAAAATATATATGGAGGGAAATAAGAATTTTCTTTTGAAGCTCCAAATACCACCTCATCTTGCCATGAGAATAGAGGCTTCATTAGAAGAGTCTTGGCTATGGCATAAAAGATATTGTCATTTAAATTTTAAAGGCCTAAAAGTACTAAAGCAAAAAGAACTAGTATATGGTCTTTTACATATTTCTAAGGTTATTGATACTTGTGAAGGTTGTATTATGGGAAAGCATCATCGGGCATCTTTTCCAGTTCAAGCCAGAAGAGCTAGGACACCACTTGAGATAGACCATACTGATATATGCGGGCGAATGCAAACTCCTTCTCTAAGCAACAAGAGGTATTTTATTACTTTTATTGATGATTTTACTCTAATGACTTGGGTATATTTCTTATCTGAAAAATCAAATGCTTTTGAAGTTTTCAAGAAATTTAAAGCTTCTGTAGAAAAATAAAGTGGGTTTTCTATTAAAATCTTAAGAAGCGATAGAGGAGGAGAATATACACCAAGATATTTTAATAAATTCTACCAAGATGAAGGAATTCATCGTCAACTAATTGCAGCACTCCTCAGCAGAATGGAGTTGCTAAAAGGAAGAACAGAACTATAGTAGAGATGGCTAGAGCCATGTTAAAAGATAAAGGTCTTCCTAATTTTGTTTGGCCAGAAGCAGTTAATACTGCAATTTATATTCTGAATCGGTGTCCAACAAAAGCTGTTCAGAATACAACTGCTATTGAAGCCTAGAGCGGCCATAAACCAATAGTAAGTTATTTTAAAGTATTTGGCTCAATTTGGTATGCTCATATCTCTGATAACAAAAGATCAAAATGGGCTAATAAAAGTGAAAAAATGCATATTTCTTGGTTATGATTCTAATACGAAAGGCTACAGGCTTTATAATATTCAGATAAAGAAGCTTATTATAATCAAGGATGTGATATTCAATGAAAAGGATTCATGGGACTAGAAAGAAAAACAAGTGCCGAATAATCCAGTAATTATTCAAGTACAACAACAACAACCTATAAGTCAGGAGACAAGTCAACCAATAAGTCCAAGCCCAAGCCCAAGCTCAAGTTCAAGCCCTACCTCAAATATAGAGGAACCATTATCAGACACTCCTCCAAGACGAGTCAGAAGCTTAAGAGAAATTTATGAAACTACAAATTTCATCACATTAGAGCCAAAAAATTTTGAAGAAGCATCAAAACAAGAAGTATGGATCAAGGCAATGGAAGAAGAAATTAAAATGATTGAAAAGAATAAAACATGGGAGTTATCTGATCGACCAAAGAATAAAAAAATTATTGGAGTTAAGTGGATTTATAAGACAAAGCTTAATCCAGATGGTTCAATCCAAAAATATAAAGCACGACTTATTACAAAAGGGTATTCGCGAAACCCAGGAATTGATTATAATGAGACATTTGCTCCAGTAGCTTGTTATGATACAATACGAGCTCTCATTGCACTTGCAGCACAGAAGAAATAGAAGATTCATCAGTTGGATGTCAAATCAGCTTTTCTTAATGGAGAAATAGAAGAAGAAATATATGTGGAACAACCACAAGGATTTCAAGATCCAAATAATAAGGATAAAGTCTTAAGGTTAAAGAAGGCTTTATATGGTTTAAAACAATCACCTAGAGCATGGTATAGTAAAATTGACAACTACTTCAAAAGTCATGGATTCAAGAGGAGCAACAGTGAACCAACACTCTATACTAAAACTAAAGGAAACAACATTCTCATTGTTTCTATTTATGCGGATGATTTAATTTACATAGGAGATAATGAGAAGATGATAAAGGAATTCAAAGAAGATATGTTGAAGACATTTGAGATGAGTGATCTTGGCTTACTCCATTATTTCCTTGGAATAGAAGTTAGTCAAGAAGAAGGTAAGATATTCATTTCACAACACAAGTATGCATAAGCTCTCCTGAAGAAATTTAATATGAACAATTGCAAGGCTGTTTCTACACTTATTAGTCCAAAATGAAAAGCTGCAAAAAGAAGATAGATCTCCTAAAGAAAATGCCTCACAATATAGGAGTATGATTGGAAGTCTGCTCTATCCCACAACTAGAAGGCCAGATATTTTATATGCAGTAAGTCTTCTATCACGATTCATGTTTGATCCAAGCCAATTACATCTTAGTACAGCCAAAAGGATTCTCAAATACATACAAGGTACCAAAGAGTATGGTATCTTATATGAATCAACAGAAAATCCAAAACTATTGGGTTACACTGACAGTGATTGGGCTGGTTCAGTCGATGATGGAAAGAGTACATCAGGATATGCCTTCATGTTTACATCAGGTATATTTTTATGGTCTTCAAAGAAATAAGAGATTGTGGCTCAATCAGCAGTAGAAGATGAATATATAGCAGCAGCAACAGCTACAAACCAAACTATATGGCTAAGAAGAATATTATCAAATATGGGTCAAGAACAGAAAAAACCCACTATTATCCATTGTGATAATAAATCAGCAATAGCCATTGCCAAAAATCCAATACATCATAGCAGGACAGAGCATATTGCAGTTAAATACTATTTTATACGAGAAGCTGAAATAGAAGGGTATATACAACTCCAACATTGCAAGACAGAAGAGCAACTTGCAGACATATTTACAAAAGCGCTACCAAGATCAAGATTTGAAAATCTGAGAGGTCTACTAGGTGTTTGTATCAAAACTCATTAAAGAGGAGCGTTAAACGTAACGAGTTTTCCACCGACTTAGTAAGTCGGTGAGAATGGAAGATATGAGAAACAAGTCAACCAAAAGTCGGTTAACAAGTGTAGCTATTTCTAAAAATCTCTGAACTGACATTCAAGGTTGGTTAAGTTGTCTATAAAAGGACCATGGGTCCTCAATGTGATGTACGTTGTGTGAAGAAATAAAGTTTCTAAGTTCCTTCCACTTGTTTCTATCAATTGCTCCCTAACTTCCTTCATTTGCTATTGACCTTTAATCTCCTTCTCTCCTTCCCACTATGCGTGTCTTCTCCTCTCCTTCCCACTATGCTTGTCTAATTCTAACACCACTTGCGCTTCTTCTGGCACGACGTCTTCACCTGCCCCAACGCGACCTCCGTCCATGTGGTCACACCACCACCGACAATAGCTTTGGCATGGTGGTGTTGATCGACAACTCGATGACGGAGGGGCCGAAGCCCACGTCCCAGCTGTTGGGAAGAGCCCATGGGTTCTACGTGCTTACGTCGTAGACAGACACGGCACTGCTCATGTTTATGAACCTGGTGTTCACGGAGGGGAAGTACAATGGTAGCAGCCTCACTATCCTCGGGCGGAACTCGGTCTATGATGCCGTGTACAAGATGCCGGGGGTGGGTGGCAGTAGGCGATTCCGGCTGGCCCATGGCTATGCTCTACTCAAGACCTACAGCTTCGATGCCACCACAGGAAATGCCATCGTCGAGTATAATGTCTTTGTGACGCACAGCAAGTACAGAGCATGACATCATAATTATTATCTTCTACAATTAACATGCATCGTTTTTTGTAATACATATCATGTCTGCGGTATTTAGTAGGAAAGAAAAAAAGTTAAAACGAAAAGAAAGAAAGAAAAATATAGAAGAAAAAAATAATTAGATTTTTCCTTTTTGGGTTTATTTAGGGGGAAGAAAGTTCGAAAAATTGATAAACATATTTTATTTTTTTTTATTTTTATGTCGATGACGACGATGAGAGATGAGAGGCAACGGTGAAAATGCGACGACAACAATGGCGATGATGACAATGACAATGGCGATGGCGATGATAACGATAGTAATGACAATGGCGACAACAGCGACAATGAAGAAGGTTGCAAGAAAAGCATGAGAGGGAGAGTAGTCATAAAAAAGAGAGGGATGAAGATAGGAATTAGAATGGTAAATTCAGCTTTCCATCCGATTTGGGCGGAAAGCAAATATGGTTATTTTCCCTTTCACTTTCCTTTTATTTTTCCTTTCTTATTTTTCATCCGTCCTACTAAAGACAATTTTAATGTGCCCCTTTATTAAATATACCTTGAATTTTTATTTTTTTTAAAAAGAAGTATTATCTCTAAGCCTATTACATTTTGAGCATTGGTTAATCCTCTAGCGAAAGGGCCTCCACTAATGACATCAACCTAGTATGCGATGTGACCCATAGAATGTGGGGGAGATGATGATCACGCCCTTGGACATGGATGATACATCTTTCAAGTGAGGTTTCTTCTCGTTAGTGTAGCATATTGCTCCTCTCTTGATCAAATTTTGATTTATTACCTGAGATCCTAACAAATTTCTATAGTTTACCCATCACTTTTATGGAATTTCTACAGTAGCCTTTTTGTTTTCATGATCAATTCTCCAACTAAGTAGAGGTCATTATCGAAAATTTTAATCTAACATTAATTAAAAAATATTTGTTAATTAATTAAATGAGCTTATAACAACTCATTAATGAATAAGAAGATGTCTTGTGTTGTGATAGGTTTTATATATATATATATATATATATATATATGTATATGATAAAGCTAGACAGTAAATTATAATAATAATAAGCATAATTTTAGGCAATAGTCAACAATAATAATAAAGGGTTTAACATAGAAAACCCTTGTATAAAAGGGAAAGCCATAAAATAAACTAGATTAAATAATCCATTAATGAAAGATACGTCAATACAATATTATTTATGTCTTAAGTTTTTGCCTACTCAAGCCAACTAATTGAAATCACCATAATGAATATATTTCTTGAGCAACAAAACAATCTCAAGATTAAAAAAAATCACTAATTAATTGAAGGCTGATCTTTCTTAAAGAGATGGATGAGAAGCTTTTTTTTCTCCCTTTTTCTTATGTTTCTTTTTCTACTTCTTTTCCTTTATTTTTTTTCATACTTTTTCCTTTTTTTTTCTATTTCACTGAGAGCACTTGCGTCGCTAGCTTGAGAGAGAGCACATTAAAGGGTTAAAAAAAAACCCTTTTTTTTTATTAAGTAGGGATGGACCCACAAGCCCAACATATAGCATGCGAGTTTAAGAGGAATTTATTATGGATTTGGATTCTGTACCATAAAACCCAAACTCTTTTTATTGGGGAGTGTTGGGTTTTACCGCTATATATATGGACTAGGTTCCCACTCGCATCATCAATTTTTTTCTCTTCTCATTGAGAATCATCTGAAGAGAGGATAGTAGTGGAAAATCTCTAACCCAGTACAAGAACACAAGAAGCTAAACATGATTAATTGCATAATTAAATATGTTTTATATTATTGTTTATACATATTATTCTAAATCCTATGAGGAGATCCTCTCTCGATCTATATTTATATATTTCTTATATGTGGTATCAAAACCAAATCCTCACTATCTCATCTTCTATCGATGGCTAGGGTTTTTGCCTTGACTCCTGATGCCTTGTATTTTAGTAGTGTTTTATGATATTATTATATCTCAAAACAAGACATATTCTGGTGCTTTTATGTAATTTTCAGACTTATATATTTTGTTCGGAATCTTCACTTTTCCTTGTGTTGGTGCAATTTCAGGAAAAATCACTCATTTTTGGAGCATTTTGGAGATTCTAAAGTCATGAAGTGATTTCTTATGAGGAGACGAGTCTACACAACAAATTTGGGATCAATCGGAGTTCATTTGAAAATCATAGCCCCGTGATTCGCCTGGAAGTCTGAAAATTCACAGAATACTTCACGGCCTGCCCATGATCTTAGTGTTCGGTCGGGATTTCATCAAAGACAATTTCTACAAGAGCAAATAGTACACTTCACGGCCAGGTGAACACCACGAGGTTCACCAGTGATTCTAACTCCGCAGAACAACACAGAACACTTCACAGGCGGGTGAACACGCTGGGGTTTACCTGTGATTGCGCTGCTGCCTGTTGACCTTCCTTATGTTTTCACTTGATTAATGGCTCTAAAAAAATCAGAAAAATATGAGAAAATATGTTTTGGAAATCTAAGAGAGAGGCAGATCTTTTGGGCATAAAAGCCCTCTTTTTCGTGCCATATTTGGAGAGCAATTGATGGATGAAGTGGCTAGGGTGAATAGACTAGTGACAAGGGCTTGCAGAGAGGATTTTGAGGCGATTTCACGATGGATCTTCACCAAACTTGGAGAAAACGCTTGCATCATCTTCTCCTACCTCTCCTTAGCCTTTGTTTCTAGTTTTCTTTGTCGATTTGAGAGATTTGTACTGAATTTCATGGCTGTACTAGCTTAAACCTTTAATCGGGGCTCGGATGAAGCCCTTTGACTTGATTTACTGTATGAATTGAACTTATTTGATATTTTGAGTTTTATCTGAATATATTTTACTTAGTTGTGCTTATTTAATAATATTGCCTTGATCACGTAGTATTGTGTGTTAGTCGACACGATCCTGACCGAGAGGAGGATCTTGTTGGCAGATTCCCTATGTAGAACTTGCAAACTTCTAACACGAGAGTAGTTAGGATTCACTCGAGGGTAACATAATCTTTCATAGAACCCAGTGGATTTATCTAAAATGACTTATCGTGAGAGTAAGGGGGTTGTTTTAGGTAGATACCAAGTTATACCGACCGAAAGGGGGCAACTTGTACTTGTGGAGAGATTCCTTGTGCAAAATGATAAACTCATACATCAACTAAATTTTAGTTCAGATAGATTAGTCAATATGGTGAATTCCATAGTCCTGTAATAGCATGCAAATATATGATATATCGTGACTTAATTTTATTACTAATTTAAAGTAAAATGCATGCTTTGTCTCATTTATTTGCCTAAATGTTTTACATTATTCAGAATCTTCACTTTTCCTTGGTTTCATTGAAATGTAGGGATTTTTCCCTAAAATTGGTGAAATTTAGAAGGTCTGAAGATATGAGACGATTCCTCATGATGAGACGAAGCTACACGTCAAATTTCAGCTCAAACGGACTTTTCTACGCTCTTCACGGGCATGGCCGTGTATCCATGCATGGCCGTGTATAAGCCTGCATTCCCAGACTGCGCCGAGCCGTTCACGGGCATGCCCGTGCACCCATGCACGGCCGTGAAGGGATCGACCGACTTTTCTAAAACTCGACGAAACATTCACGGGCACACCCGTGAACACAAACATAGCCGTGAAGAATAAGTTCTCTAGAAAATAAACTTCGACGAGTCGTTCACAGGCATGGCCGTGAACGGTTTCGCCCAGTTTCGACAGGTGTTCGATTTTTCAGCCATATCTTACTATTTTTGGAACGGAATTTAATGAAATTTTTATGGAGACCTTCCTAACTTATCCAGGAACGTTTTGGGACTGAAATCATGCAATTTGGAGCAGAGGTTGAGGAGAACGAGTGGAAGAGGCAAAAACTTAGGGTTTGGAGCTATTTTCTTGACGGCAGGACTGTTCCGGCGAGATTTCTTCTTCGTTCCGACGTGGAGGATCATGCTAAACCTTCTCCTATCAAGGATCCATCCTTCCCTTTGGTTTGATTTAGTTTGTTTGAGAGATTTCATGTATTTCATGATGTATACGATAGCTTAAGCTTCTTTTCAGGGTTTGGCTGTAACCTACTGTAAGGATGTTGAATATTTATGCTTGATCTATATATTTCTCATATTTGTCTTTATTCTTATTCATGTCTAGGAAGTTTTAATTCCTGATTATATACTGGTCATGCATATTTATGTTTTAGATGTTGTGGGAAGGACTGAGAGGTGAACCACAATCATCAGATCCCCTTAGACTGGACTGGTGATTTCGGCCACGAGCGTTGTCGAAATCACCCAAGGAACCCTAATTCTTCATAGAACCCATTGGGTCTACTTAACCCAGTAAGCCACGAGAATAGGAGACTTGGGTTAAGTTAGACACCGGACCGTGTCCTGAGAGGGAGCGCGTCTGTACCTTAGGAAGGATTACCTTGAAAACATAGGTAAAAACTTATTTAAAATATCATCATTAACTTTCTTTCATACTTCAGTGTGGTGAAACCTAAAACCTCGATCTCCTCTCAAAGATCTAAAACCCCGATTGCATTGCTTTTTGTTCTGTCTGCTTTTAATTTGTTTTAGTTTACTCACTTGCATTAGGATTTAGTGACACTCCTACGCTTATTTGATTGTCTAGCTATTAATTAACTGATTAGTTAATACTTGACCCTAGTCCCTGTGGGATCGATACTTTCTTATTACGCGATAGACCGTGCACATGCGATACATAGTTATCACATTTTTGGCGCCGTTGCCGGGAACTAGGTTGCCAATATTAACATGATCAGGAAATTGGTAGACTAGGTTTAGTTAGATTTTTCTCTTATTTTCATTTTATTTATTTACTGTTTGTTTACTTTTAGCTATTTTCTTTTTTTTTTTTAGTTGTAGTTTTTATTGGTGTGGTTGCTGCTAACCTTTTCTATCAAGGTACTTTGTTTATGCCTAGGAACACCGTTCGAACAGGGAAACTTGTACCTGTAGACCCAGAGATAGAGCGTACTTTTTATCTGGTTCGAATGAATCTAAAAAGGTTAAAGCTTGAAGGACAATTTTCTGATAACCGAGCAATGGAAGCTAACTGTTCTCTCAAGGACTTTGCAGCACCCACCATCTCTGGTGTGCACTCGAGCATTTCACGACCAGCCATCGAAGCTAACAACTTAGAAATCAAGCCGTCCCTTGTACAAATGGTGCAACAAAATCAATTTAGTGGAGCAGCCACTGATGACCCTAACCTTCACTTATCTATTTTTTTTAGAATGCTGCGGTACTCTAAAAATCAATGGTGCTCCCCCTGATGCAATTAAACTAAGACTTTTCCCATTTTCTCTTAGGGACCGAGCTAGAGTGTGGTTACAATCTCTACCGCAAGCTTCCATCACAACGTGGGAACAACTGTCTCAGGCCTTTTTATCTAAATATTTCCCACCGATCAAGACAGCTCAGTTAAGGAACCAAATTACTAATTTTGCTCAGCGAGATGGAGAGTCCCTATATGAAGCATGAGACAGTTTCAAAGAACTGTTAAGACTGTGCCCTCATCATGGTCTACAAAAATGGGTACTAATTCATATATTTTATAGTGGTTTACTTTACCAAACAAGACTATCTGTAGATGTTGCTGCTAGTGGGGCACTGATGAACAAGAATGTCGACAACACTATGAAGTTGATTGAGGACATGACACTCAATCACTACCAATGGTCAGGAGAAAGAAGCCAACATGTAAGAGACTCAGGTAATTATGATTTGGATATGTTGAATTCATTGTCAAATAAACTTGATTTTGTGAATGTATCTACCTCTAACTCTGTCACTTGTGAAGTTTGTGGAGTAATAGGTCATTCTACTAATGATTGCTATATCTTGAACACTCATTCAGATTAGTTTAATGCTATTGAAAATTATAGGGACCAGAACGACCCATACTCGAGCGCATATTATCCGGGATAGAGGAATAACCCGAATTTCTCCTACAGACATAATCAAGGGCAAGTCCCTCATGCAAATTTTGCTAATCCAAATTCTTCTTCTAATTTTAGGCCTCCTCCCGGAATACAAAACCCATTTGTCAACCAAAGAGAGCCAGAACCACCTCAAAGATCGAGTCTAGAGTTAATGTTGGAAAAGTTCCTTACTGTGCAGATTAAGCAACAAGATGAAACCAATGAGTTTATACGCCAGCTAAACCTGAAAGTAGACTCTATGTCCACACATTCAAAGACCCTCAAAGATCAAATTACTCAACTTACTCAGCGAGCTGATGCATCCTCTAGGGCTCAAGATGAAGTCAACCCCAATGAGCACTGTAATGAGATTATGACATGCAGTGGAGAGCAATTGGCCGACCCTAAGATGAATGTTAGTGATGATGCTGTGAGAGAGTCTGATGGTTAGAGAAAAGAGACTCAATCTTTAATAGAAATACCGCCAGAGAAGGAGGTCGACCCTGTGATACATCCACAAGTGCACGGATTTATCGAAGTAATAAAAAGATTATTGTTCCCAACGAGGATCTGGCAGTCAAGTACCGACTACACGATTGATCTATATCTAGACGAATCAGATTTGTGGTTTTTGTTTTGGAAACTTCTAAGTACAAATAAAAAGAAACAAATATAGTGTTTTGGGTAAAAATCAATTCAGATAAAATCAGGATTCGGGGTTTCACCACGCTGATGATTATGAATTTAATAAAAATAAATCTTTGAACAGAAAATTATAGTTTTGAAAGGAATTTTTCCTAAGGTACAGATTACCTCCTCCCAAAGCGTAATCTGGTATCTATTTACATTAATTCCCTACTCTTATGACAATTATCATAAATAGACCCATTAAGTTCTATGAAAAATCTTGAAATCCTTCAAACGAATCCAAACTACTCCCGTGATTAGATTTGTAGGTTTAAAAAGAATAGTTCCGACGTTGCGATTCACCTCTCAGTCCTTCTCGCAATGTCTAAGACCTAAACATACTTGATCAGGGTAATTCACATAATAAACACAATTCTAATCAAATCAATTCTTTAAAATTCATGTCAAAGATTTAAACAATAAGTTTAATCCATACATCATCAGTGGGCTACACCCCTAATCCCGAAATAAGGTTCACAAGTTCATGTTTATATAAAACAACATGAATATTGAAGAACGTTGCATTGAATCCCAATAAAAATACAAGAAATCGATAGACAAAATAGTAGAAAAGTTTTCCCTCGATCCGGAGATGAAGATGAAGCCTCTAATTCTTCCTTTGCGCGGACTTTCCTGTTCGAATTCTGCCCTGGAAGTGATTTTCACCCTAGCCGCCGCCTCTATTCATTTTTGTGCATAGAAGCCCCCTTAAACCCTCCAAAATCCTTCCTTTTATAGTTTAATCAGTGTAGAACCCATCTAGGAAGGTTTCTGCAAAGTTTAGTTCAATTCCTGTTCGATTCAGGGTCGAATCGAGTGAAAAATGTGAAGGGACGGATGTTTTCACGGCCTGTGAATATATTTAGGGCCTAGGGTGTGAAAGTTTCTAGTTACTACACATAATGTATTCACAGCCTGTGAATATATTTATGGCCACGGCCATAAAAGTTGTGTTTGACCTCCATTTGACCTCCGATTTGGTCCAAATTTAATGTGCGACTTCGTGATTTCCTTGGAAAGCATGCTATGGCCTCAAAACTCTTGAAATTCATCATTTTTATGTCATTTTACCTATATTTTCATAAAAACTAAGAAAAGTAAAGATTCTATACAAAGTAAAGTAAAAAATAATAAAAATTAGTATAAAATCATAAAATAAGCTCAAAATATCATACAAAATATAGGCAAAAATATGATGTAAATGCAACGCATCAAAATACCCTAGACTTAGAATTTTGCTTGTCCTCAAGCGATACATCGATATGCATGGAGAATGTAAGGATGAGGAACACACTTTATTTACCCTTCAATGGAACTCTTAGTCTACAGTTCAAGCAATCAATTTTCAGAATCCAAGAAATTTAAGAAAAATCATTAAAGAGATAAATTGTCAAGAGTTTACAATACAAGAAAGATAAAATTCACAATTCATGTCATAATGTTCATCCTTCACACACTAAATATCAAATACCTTTAGTTTAATAAATCCATCTTACTCAATAGACAAAAATTTGGTGATGTTAAAGATAAGAGATTTTTAAAGTAATTTGGTTTTGAAACTTTTATATGCTCTTTACTGTTAGCATTATAACATTGTTTAAAGTATACCACATAGCAGTATAATTTAACTCATAGTCTCATAGGGTCAGCGAAGTTGTCCACTTAACCTACAGCTTTCTTTTTTTTCTCCAATTTATATTCTCCCTTTTTCTCTCTCTCTTTTTTTTCTCTCTCTTTTTTTTATAGACTTCAACTCATGTCTTCGATACCACTACCAATTTTTTGTAGTGCTAAGCAGAGGAGTCTTTTCTTCTTCTTTTTTAATTTTATTTCTGGAGAAAGCCGGTCAGTGGCATGATATTTAAGTCGTTAGCGATACTTGATCGCAATAGACTTAAAGTACACCAACTCGTGGTATAATATAATTCATAACCTCATATCACTCAACCAGAAGAGTTGGAACAAATCTCAATTTAAAGAAATATCACCAATTTTCTATTCATAAAAATTTTCATCAAGCAAAAATAGATAAATTAAACTTCAAGTATAAAGATACTACGCACGTGTCATATAAAGATATAATAATTCGCATATGCATTTTATCAATACCAGAATTGAATTTACTCAACAATTTAAGTCTACATGAAATTTTAAAAATTCCCTAAATCATCAAATCAATTACTCAAAATGTTTCTTAAGTTCAAAATTAAGGATAAAACAAATTTGATTATCCTTAACAATCATAAACATTCAAAATACATACCTATAAAGCTTGAATACAATCAAAATATATGAAGACACCCTAGACTTAAATTGTTGCATATACTATATTATTTAATCCACAATTATCAATGAAAAATAAGCATGGATCATCCCACAAAGAAAAGTACGCATCATCCTCGATGTATATAAAAAAGAATAAAACCATAAAATACTCACAGAGATTATTAATCAGTCTTGGTGTAGTAGCTAGCAAATCTGGTAACTCGGGTGTAGTAACTCGGATACTGTGGAGGATAGAGTCTTGATCTTCCAATTATTTTTAAACGTCCTCATATGCTTCAATTCTCATCGTTCTTTCCGGAGCCATGATTTTGTAGAATATACAAATTTACAAAATTTTCACTCAAAAACTCGAATGAACAGTAGCAGCGGGAAGGAACTCGTCCAAAAGTTAGAAGAAATCCCTGTAAATCAATGACAACCAATTTCAAAATTGAAACAAAAGCCTGACAATCAGATAAAGAAGTAAAACAACTAAAGTAGAGCAAATATTTGTCAAAAATCGTGAACAAATCGGGCTGGAATTGAGCGTCGGCGGTGAAGTCGTGCTCCTGAACTTGTCTGGCGATTTTTGAGAAATTCTAGCTGAAATCTCATCGGAGGATCAACGGAAAGGGTCGCCGGTGATGAAGGAAGGTTGAGAACAAAGATTCGTTGCCTGAGGTGGAGAGAATCGACGGGAAATCGGGTTTTCATGGTCCGTGAGCCGTCCACGGCTGCCGCCGTGAATATTTCTGTGACTTAGATTCCTTTTACAAAATAATCCTTCACGGTCCGTGATGGATTCACGGCCGTGACCGTGAAAGTTTCTATAAACTTTGGCCTTTTCGCGTTTTCTTTAACCGCAGAATTCACGGGCCATGAGTGACTCACGGCCACACTCGTGAACCTCTCGTAAACCCTCTATTCTTCACGAAAAAATTTCCAGAAAATTTCCAAAAAATTCCTACGCGTAAAACAATAGATTTAGAAGATTTTTCATATATAAAAGTTCATCAAATCATGCTGTTAAAAATCTCTAAAAATTCTAAGAAAATGAAAAACTAAAATTGAAAATACTACAGTGAATAAAACTCAAAAACTTTTGGGTTGCCTCCCAAAAAGCGCTTGTTTAAGGTCTTTAGCTTGACCATAGCTTCATGTCATGGCGGAGTTGGTGAATCAGTGCCGTAATAGAGAGCATATAATCTTCTGCTTTTTCTTCGTCTCAAGAGTGTGTCCACCAAAGTATATATCCAGTTAAACAGGTGGATCCATGTCGCAGTGACCAGTACATGCATACAAAAATAAAAGTTAAAGTTATGCAAAGAATATCCAATAATTTTTCTGTATTTATCCAAGAGTAATATCATGCATTCTTCCTCTAGATTTATATCAGCAATTGGAAGAAGACTAGAATTAAGATCAAAAAATTCATACGTTGGATTGCTCAAAAAGTTTTCAAATTTCACTTTGGGTTTTTCACTTATCTCAATGTCAATGTGATCAAGAATCTCATGTGTTATCATCTTTTGGGTACCTGTGGTTAGATTTGAATCAAATATTATTTCAATCATCTTATCATCATTATCCTCAATGTCATCTCCTTCATCATCTGTCATGCAAATCTCTAATTCATTGTTCTGGAGACAAGGAATTGATGGTTCATATGATGGTAGTGGTAGAATATGTACAGGATCCTCTTTCTCATTTTTCTCCTCAATATCATCTCCTTCAATGGGGTATTCCATCCTAACACTATCAAATTCATCCCCATATATTGTGCTAGATCTTACTTGAGGATCCTTAAATTCATCATCTTTCTTTTCACAAGACTCCAAAAGTTTAAAATTTTCTTCAAATATGTCCTAAGTATTTATGTTGCAAGGCACTACATTATGTGAGAGGGGACTAGATAGCTGGTAAAGTGCTGAGGAAGGTTTAATGGGGTATTTAAAATTTTCAGAATCATCAAAGTTTGAAGACGGTAAATCATAATCAGGAGTCATGACTACTGATTGTTCCAACTCTGCAAAATTCTCAGATTCATTCTGGATTTCATCCTCTATATCATTTTTATCAGTGCCATAAATCATACTTCTAAATTCTTCACTTTGTTTTCTCATAGCAGCTATAGAATTTTCAAGCATGGCTTCTAAGTTGGATTCTTGAGGTTGACTAGAGTCTGATTGTGGAATAAATATTGGGTCATTCTGATAAAGATAGTTTTGATGGTTCTCCCAACTTTGATTGTGAGTAGTAGGGCATGAGTTAAAGCATGAATGAATCCCAAATTGACATTCAGTATAATGATGCCCATGATATCCACAAATATCACAAATAACATATTTTAATTTAGAATATTGCATGCTTAAATAATTAGTGTGTTAAGTAAAAGAATTTACCTTTGCTGCAAGTGATTCTGATGCATCCATGCTATATTCTCTTGTCATTATCGGTGGCACATACATCTGATTTGACCATTGACATTGGTTAAAAATCATATTTTTAATTAAATTCAAAAATATAAAATGTAAAATAGGAAATGCAAAACAAAACTTAAAATATATAGTCTAGTGATTTATGAGTTCTCCTGTTCATACATCATGTTAATCCAAAAAGAGAAAAATAAAATAATCTAACTAAAAAAAATGCGAAAAACAAACAAAATAAGAAAAACAAAAAAAACAAAATAAAAATAAAAATAAATATCTAGTCTATAAATCTCACGATTAAATCGATATTGACTAGCCTGATCCACAGCAACGGAGCCAAAAACTTGATACGTCCGCAAGTGCACAGATTTATCGAAGTAATAAAAAGATTATCGTTCCCAACGAGGATATGGCAGTCAAGTACCGACTACATGATTGCTCTATATCTAGACGAATCATATTTGTGGTTTTTGTTTTGGAAACATCTAAGTACAAATAAAAAGAAACAGATATAGCGTTTTGGGTAAAAATCAATTTGGATAAAATCAAGATTCGGGGTTTCACCACGCTGATGATTATGAATTTAATAAAAATAAATCTTTGAACAGAAAATTATAGTTTTGAAAGGGATTTTTCCTAAGGTACATATTACCTCCTCCCGAAGCGTAATCTGGTATCTATTTACATTAATTCCCTACTCTCATGACAATTAACATAAATAGACCCATTAAGTTCTATGAAAAACCATAAAATCCTTCAAACGAATCCAAACTACTCCCATGATTGGATTCGTATGTTTGAAAAGAATAGTTCCGACGTTGCGATTCACCTCCCGGTCCTTCTCGTAACGTCTAAGACGTAAACATACTTGATCAGGGTAATTCACATAAATAAACACAATTCTAATTAAAACAACTCTATAAAATTCATGTCAAAGATTTAAACAATAAGTTTAATCCATACATCATCAATGGGCTACACCTCTAATCCCAAAATAAGGTTTACACGTTCATGTTTATAGAAAACAACATGAATATTGAAGAACGTTGCATTGAATCCCAATAAAAATATAAGAAATCGCTAGACAAGATACTAGAAAAGCTTCCCCTCGATCTAGAGATGAAGATGAAGCCTCTAATTCTTCCTTTGCGCGACTTTCCTGTTCGAATTCTGCCCTGGAAGTGATTTTTGCCCTAGCCGCCGCCTCTATTCATGTTTTTGCGTATAAGCCCCCTTAAACCCTCCAAAATCCTTTCTTTTATAGTTTAATCAGTATAGAACCCATCTAGGAAGGTTTCTGCAAAGTTTAGTTCAATTCTAGTTCGATTTGGGGTCGAATCGAGTGAAAAACGTGAAGGGGCGGACGTTTTCACGGCCTGTAAATATATTTACAGCCTATGGTGTGAAAGTTTCTGTTTACTGCACATAGTGTATTCAGAGCCTATGAATATATTTATGGTCATGGCCATAAAAGTTACGTTTGACCTCCGATTTGGTCCAAATTTGATGTGCGACCTCGTGATTTCCTCGGGTACCATGCTATGGCCTCAAAACTCTTGAAATTCATTATTTTTTATGTCATTTTACCTATATTTTCAAAAAAACCAAGAAAAGTGAAGATTCTATACAAAGTAAAGCAAAAACACTAAAAATTAGTATAAAATTATAAAATAAGCTCAAAATATCATATAAAATATGAGCAAAAATATGATGTAAATGCAATGCATCAAGCGAGTATATGTTCCTCCGCCTCCCTACAAGCCACCTATGCTCTTTCCACAGAGGTTGGCTAAAGCAAAATTGGATAGACTGTTTGGCAAGTTTTTAGAAGTGCTGAAGAAGCTCCACCTCAATATTCCTTTCACAGAGGCACTTTCCCAGGTGCCCACTTATGCTAAGTTCCTGATGCAGGAGCATCTTTAAGGACTTAATTGCATTTTAACTTTATTTTGGATAAACATTTGTTACTCTTTACTTTTGGCTAAAGACTTGTTATTTATTTTCATGTTATAGTATAGGAATAGCCTAGGATTTTATTTTTTCTTTAAGCATGTTTTACTTTCCTAGATTATGTAGTAGGTTGTCTTTAGCCTAGGACTTTATTTGCACTTGTAATAGCACTGCAAGGCACCACTAGTCCTCAACAAATCATCCTCAAGTCAAAGTCGACTACCACTTCATCAAGTTCAAGTCAAGTCAAAAGCACCACCAACACCAAATCAGCCGAACCATGCAAAACCCAGCTTAGTCAGCACCCAACTTCAACATTCGGCCACAACTCTCCAAGAAACACCAATTTCCATTCAAGGTCAAGTCAACATGCAATTCCACTCGGCTGAGAATTCAAAGCATTTCTTCACTCCGTCAGCAGCCCATGCAACTCCAACCAATCAGAATTCAAGACAACCACCTGCAACATCGCATCTCTTCACAACATTTGCATGCAGCCTCAACCAACCAAATCTCAAGACAACTTCATGCAGCATCCAAAGACGTATCTCCCCACCTCGGCAAACAGCACCTTCGGCCATAAATCCAGCACACAAACGCCATCTTTAGCCAATGATAAAGCTGAGCACCAAGCATCATCCTAGCCATCCATATTCAAACCAAGAAGGGACGACCATTAGATATACTTGAGGAATTTTTGTAACGTTGAGGACTTGGGGTTTTAAGCCCTTGTATTTCCACTTTGGCACTTAGTCTATCTCTTATGAAAAAAAAACCAACAGCTTGTGTTAGCGTGTGTTACTTGTTTAGTTTAGTGTTAAGACTTCATCTTCCACCTCCAGCCGAGAGCTTCTCCTTCCACTTCCTCACGCACGAGTGTCTTGAGCGCTTGTTGTGTGGTGTTGGTGTGAACTCCTTGAAGGCTTGGAACCGTGAAGGAACTTGAAGCATTCGACTTGGAGCTTGAAGACCTAATCAAGACCCATTCTAAGGACACCCTTGTTTCTAGTTTACAGGGGACTTGTGTGGGATTCTATACTCCCTCCCCTTGCATCTTAAATCTGTAAGGTCAATTAATTACCCATTTTGTAACCTCATTGCCCAAAGTCAGAAGCAGCGGGAGCAGGGGGATTCAAAGAAAGGGGTCTTGGCCCCCTTCCCTAAAGGGGGCCAGGGCCGCAGGTAATTCTAAACCGAGTAGGGATTATATCTTCTAAGGTTGCATGCTAGTTTCCTTGTTGGTTGTGCTTAGTGCTAATTACTGTTTCATTGACCTGCTGTTTGCCATCTTTACAACTCTTGTTGCGCATGCTTAACCCACCCCTTAAGAGCTACATACCTTAGGTTTGATCGTTGGGAATTGTGCCCTACTTCAGTGGTATCAAAGTAGCCCTAAGGTGCTCTTGTGTTCGTGCAAGAAAATCTATTTTAAACTGATAAGTTGGAGTTTGTGACTCTGTTCTCTGTTTGTTCCGAATCTCTGTTTGTTCCGAATCTCTAAGTCCTGTTTTCTCTGGTTTAAGTTTGAGTTGATTTTTACCCTTGCTGAAGCCTTCTGAATTTAATCTGGACCTGTTTCTGAATTTGCTGGAGTAGGAAACTATCTAAGAAATAGATAGTTTACTCATCCCTTGCTGAAAATCTGAGTTTCTACGGTACTAAGTTCTTCCTGCACTTTTGACTCGTTTTCTTGATTTAGCGCATATCTAAGTATGAATTTGTTGAACGCTGAAGTTGAAGTTTTCTGCTGGACTTTCTGTATTGACTTGACAATGCTCACAAAACTGTTTTGAAAATCTTGCTGAAATCATGCTGAACTCTGTTTGCTTGTAATGCTGTGCGTCTGCACTTCTAATCGTATTCTGATCTCTGCACTACTGATGATATTAAAACCTGCTGCGTTTTCTTGTGAAGACCTTGAACTTTGCTGATTTTCAGTTCACATTTTGCTGCAAAACTGTTTGGAAAACCCTTGCTACATTCTGATTTCACTCTCGCTGAACTTTTGCTGAAACACTGTTTGCTGAAATTCTGCTAACTACTCACTGCGTCTTCTGATTTTTCTCGCTGAAGCTTTGTTGGATTTCTGGTGTTGCGTACTTGTGTGCAAAAATCTCAGAAATCTTTCTGTCTTCTTTGGAGTAAAATCTGGTTGTAAAACTGTTGAAAAAACTCTGCTTTGATTTTAGTTTCAAAACTTGAAAAAAAAAAAACTCCATCACGCAACATCTTTCTGAAATTTGGGTTCCTCTAATTCTGTTATGAAAAGTTCTGCATTCTGCTTTGAAAAATTTTCTGCATGACCACTAGATACCCTACTAAGTTTGATTTCAATCCTGGAAATCCGATCCGATTCTGTTGGCTGAAAATTTTATTCCCTGAATTCTGAACTTTACACACGGTTTCTGAAATTCTGGACTTGCTTTTCGGGTTTATGCTGAGCTGCTGATTTAGATCTCCTTTGAGTTCCCTTACTGGTGTTTATCCTCGGAAAGCTACAGCCAATCAATGCTGCTAGCTTCTTTGAGGATCAGACAAAATGAGCAAATCAGAATGTTCACTGTAGCTTACCACTGAAAATTCCTGCACTCTCCAGCTACATTGCTGAATTTGCATATGAAGTGTTGATTTCTGCATTTTGGGTCCTGCATGCTGCTCTAAATTGCAGATTTTAAATAGTAAAATCTATGGTATCTCTTAGTGTTAAAATCTGACATAACACTACACTATAGTTTCTGAACTTTGCATTGCTTATCTCAAAACCATTTAAATTGCTGCTGCACTTATTTTGACTTGCATCTCCTAAGTTTCTGATTCATTGTTAAAACTGAAATTTGTTTGCTGTTTGTTACATCCCTACACATGTTGGTTGCAAGTATTGTTTTGAGAATTATCAAGAGTTTTCAAAACTAATATGGCATGGCAACATTAGTCACATGTTGGTTGCAGAATTGACAACATCTCATTTGAAAGAGCACTCTTGGACATGGGGGCCAGCATTACTCTCATGCCACTCTCTATCTTCGAGAAGTTAAACCTGGGGAATCTGAAACCAACATCTAAAGTTCTTCAGCTTGCTAACTGCTCTACACATCATCCAGTGGGAATTGTGGAGGATGTGCCCATTAAAGTTAGGGAATTCTTTGTTCTAGTGGACTTCGTGGTTTTAGATATAACAGAGAATTCCAGACTTCCTCTTATATTGGGCAGGCCATTCCTCACTACAGCCGGAGCTGTAATAGACGTCAAACTCGAAAAGCTGTAATTGACGTCAAACTCGGAAAGCTGTCATTGAACATTGGTGAGAACATTCTAGAATTTGTTCTTTCTGTTGATAATGAGAAATCATCTTTTTCAGGTTCCTGTTGCAGTGTTGAGGTGGTGGAAGAGAGTGCCAAATCATCAAGAGGCAAGAACGAATGTTTACAAGGAGAGCTTGACGACTTGGTCGGTCCAAACGAAGAGAAGGCGTTGGCTTATATGACATTGATAGATGATGGTCCGAGAGTTTACCCTAAGAGAGCGCTACATGGAACGCTTGGAGACAAAAATTTCAGAGGCACTGAGAGAACTTTTGAGTTTAACCATCCTCCTGTTTTATATCATTTCAGAACGATTATAGTCGGACTATTATATTTGGTGCTTATTTTAAAAGGTACAATCCTTGGGAGATGAAGAAAGCGGAGGCTATACGCCATTTTATTTTGCCTCTGCTCCACCTGATACACCTTGACATTCTTCTATGGTCAAGCTAGTGACCTTAAAGAAGCGCTTGTTGGGAGACAACCCAACCTCTTATTTACATTCTTCGTTTCTTATTTATTTTTCTCATTTAGTCTTTATAGTCTTTTAGATTTTTTTCTCATATTTATGCTTTCTAAGCTGTACCCTGCTGATGGTAATTTTTCTAGAATTTTTCAAGCACTTGCGAGCTATTCACGGTCGCACCTGTGCATCCATTCATGGCCGTGATCGACTCACAATATTTTCTACCAGCATGCCAAAACTTTCACTGGCGGGGGTGTGAAGAGACGCACGGCCGTGATGGAAATCTGTAGCTAGCGCCGAGGCATGGACGGGCATGCCTGTGCATCGATGCACGGCCATGACGCATAAATGATGTTCGCGTCAATTCAGTGCCAAGGCTCGCACAGGCTTGGCCGTGTACGCCTTCATGGTCGTGTATGATTCTATTATAAAAAGGCGTCACCTGCACACCCGCATGCACACCCTGCGTGAAACCCTAGCCGCACCGCTGCCGTTCCAATCCGCCACCTCCGGCACCCGATCGACCTTCGGTGACCCACCACCGCCTTTTCCAAGCTCCGGCGAACCTTTCCCTCAAATTTTCGGCACCAATTCGTGCCTCCTCACGCTGATACGCCGCTTCTCCAGTTTCCGCCACTGCCTGTAGATCCGTCGCCGCCGACCTCGCCTCTTCACTGCCGATGTCTCCGATGACTCACCCCAACCTTTTGGTCATTTCCCATCAATTTTCACGCCACCAGCCTGTCTCAATGCAAGTAGGTGAAAAGCAAGCGTCGTGCATCTTCTTCTCAGGCCGCCGCTGAACAGCAACCACCACCGGCTGCACCGCCAACTCCTTACGGCATTATTTGCCGTGATCTAGAGCAGTTAGCCAAGCTCAACGCTTTGACGCGCCGCCAGGTGGTTACCACCAGGTTTCTCGATCATTCCACGCTGAACATGCTAGGTTTTCATGAAGATGTGCAGTGGCTTTTCCAATGTGTAGGGTGGGATCGGTTTTTCACGATCTCCTATCCCACATATATTCCTATTATGTTGGACTTTCTATCTTCAATGGAGCTGAATGCAAACATCCATACCGATGATGATGACGATAGCTTATCTTTCCAGCTCAACAACACCTAGGTCATGGTTACTTTGTCAGAGCTGAATCAGATCTATGGCTTTCCTACTGATGGGACGCGACTAATCCCTAGAGAATTTAATGCCAGTACCTTCTGGGAACTTCTTACTAGTGCCCGACCCTTTGATACAAGGACTGCCAAAGCCACCTATCTCGGCAACCCAGTGATCAAGTATGTGCATCGAGTCATGGCACATACTATCTTTGGCCGAGGCAAGTCTGACAGTCTGGTTCATGCATCTGAGCTTCTATACCTCTGGACCATGCTGCATGGAGTTCGCCTCAACACAACCTTCTACTTTGCCAGACAACTCCAGAAAGTTTCTATGGAGCCAAAGGCTGTCATTGCTCTCGGGGGACTTCTTACCCCACTTTATCTTGCAGTTGGGATCCAGCCCTACCAAATGGAAAGAGCCCGTGGGAACTCCCACCTTGACCTTGATTCCTGCATCTCGATGCAGATGATAGTCAAGGAAGGAGAACTCTATAGTCTGCTCTTCCCCGGGGCGATGTCAAGCTACCACTGCCAAATCCTACATGCACCATAGTCCGTGAGCAGCGGAATTGGAGAGTTGAGGCAGTTGAGGATGAGCATCATTGGTTTCACCATCACTCGGTCAGTTTTCTATGTTTCTTTTCCGATTTTGTTAGTTTTCTTTTGTTAGATTGTCATTTCCCTTTTTGCATGTTTTACTTTTCTAGTAGTTTTAACATCTTAGGTGTCTAGCCCGCCTCGTATCTATGATATTTGCTTTGCCTTTGAGATTGATTTGTTCTATAGTTGCTTGATTGGTTGGAATGAGAACCTTGCATACTTCATTGTCTATATTGGTTATAGTTTGCACACATAGCTTTTTGTTTGGTGCAGTTAAAAGATTAATTAACTCAATTAATTATTATTCATTCATAAGAGGTGCACTTGTTGTATTTATCTTCACCTTAAAATACATCACATGTGACACACTTCTTTGCATCGTGCTTCATAATTCCATACTTATTTGTACACCTTGTCATGGGAATTAGAAATAATAATAGTGGTACCGAAGTGTACTTGTACATTGCACATTGTACTCCCACTTGGCACTGGTCATAGCATTACAATAGCAAAAGGAATAGTGGAACCTAAGTTCATTGTCTATCATGCTTTGCACTATCCTTAGAGTTCAAAATAATAGCAGTGGTACCGAAGCCAGGATGTTCTCATTTCCCTAGCTTGGCACTGTTATTCAAAAAAAAAATGGCACCACATAGAGACTATGTGGCACTTATGCTATTTTTCCCATGACTTGATGTACAATTACCTCATTTGTGAATGCTTGATCAAAAATTTCATTTATGTGTGATGTATGGTAAAGGTCGTTGGTATTGTCAACTTTCCATATTCGAATGAATGGTATTAATAATATTTGACTTAATTTGCTTTTGACATTGCACTATAACTTGAGGCTTGCTGTGATTGAACTATAACCTTGTTAGACTTACTGAAGTTGTTCGAGATTCTTTATTTCATTCTATCATTGTGCTCTAGACAATTCGATTGTTTGAGGACAAGCAAAGCTTTAAGTCCGATGTATTTTGATAGCATACAAATATATGATATATTGCGGCTTAATTTTATTATTGTTTTGGAATAAAATGCATGCTTTGTCTCATTTATTTGCCTAAATACTTTACATTATTCAGAATCTTCACCTTTCTTTGGTTTCATTAAAATGTAGGGATTTCGCCCTAAAATTGGTGGAATTTGGAAGATCTAAAGATATGGGATGATTTCTCATGATGGGACGAAGCTACGCGTCAAATTTCAGCTCAAACGGACTTTTCTACACTCTTCACAAGCATGGCCGTGTATGAGCCTGCATTCCCAGACTGCGTCGAGCCATTCACGGGCATGCCCGTGCACCCATGCACGGCTGTGAAGGGATCAGCAAACCTTTCCAGAACTCGACGAAACATTCACAGGCACACCCGTGAACACATACATGGCTGTAAAGAGTAAGTTCTCTAGAAAATAAACTTCGATGAGCTGTTCACGGGCATGGCTGTGCATCCATGCACGGCCGTGAACAGTTCCATCCAGTTTTGATAGGCGTTTGGTTTTTTAGCCATATCTTGCTATTTTTGAAGCGGAATTTAATGAAATTTTACGGAGACCTTCCTAACTTAGCCACAAACGTTTTGGGACTAGAATCATGTGATTTGGAGTAGCGGTTGAGGAGAACGAGTGAAAGGGGCAAAACTTAGGGTTTGGAGCAATTTTCTTGACGACGGGACTGTTCCGGCAAGATTTCTTCTTCGTTCCGATGTGGAGGATCATGCTAAACCTTCTCCTATCAAGGATCCATCCCTCCCTCTAGTTTGATTTAGTTTGTTTGAGAGATTTCATGTATTTCAAGATGTATACGATAGCTTAAGCTTCCTTTCGGGGTTTGGGCGTAGCCCGCTGTAAGAATATTGAATATTAATGTTTGATCCATATATTTCTCATATTTGTCTTTGTTCTTATTCATGTCTAGGAAGTTTTAATTCATGATTATATACTGGTCATGCATATTTATGTTTTAGATGTTGTGGGAAGGACTGAGAGGTGAACCACAATCATCGAATCCCCTTAGACTAGATTGGTGATTTCGGCTACGAGAGTTGTCAAAATCACTCATGGAATCCTAATTCTTCATAGAACCCATTGGGTGTACTTAACCCAGTAAGCCACAAGAGTAGAAGACTTGGGTTAAGTTAGACACCAGACCGTGTCCTGAGAGGGAGCACGTCTGTACCTTAGAAAGGATTACCTTGAGAACATAGGTAAAAACTTATTTAAAATATCATCATTAACTTTCTTTCATACTTCAGTGTGGTGAAACCTAAAACCTCGATCTTCTCTCAAAGATTTAAAACCCCGATTGCATTGCTTTTTGTTCTGTCTGCTTTTAATTTGTTTTAGTTTACTCACTTGCATTAGGATTTAGTGACACTCCTATGCTTATTTGATTGTCTAGCTATTAATTAACTGATTAGTTAATACTTGACCCTAGTCCCCGTGGGATCGATACTTTCTTATTACATGATAGACCGTGCACTTGCGGTACACACCTATCATCCTGATATCTCTCAATTAGACACCCTTTATGTTTATATCGTTGCTTTTCCTATCTTATTTGCAGTTGAGTATAATAACCTTATTTCCAAAACACAAAAATTAGATTGCTTAGCTTCTAAATATCAGAATAGTTGGTACTTGACCTAGTTCCCTGTGAGATCGATATCTTTTATATTACTTCGACAATGTCGTGCGCTTGCGATGTGTATCAAGATTTTGGCATCGTTGCCAGGGAACTTCGATCAATATTAGCAAATTTCTGAAATTTAGTAGACTAAGTATTTTCTTTTTCTTACTTTTTATTTTTATTTTTTTTATTTCTGCTATTTCCTTTGTTGAGCTTTATCATTGTGTCTGATCAATATTTTTTTGCAAAGGAGCTTAGGAACATGTAATCTGTATAACCTAGATCTTGGAGCCTTTATCTTTGAATCTGGAGAATGCCCGAGTACCTTTGGTTACTAGCAATATGAATAACAAGACTTTGAGGGATTATGCTGCTCCATCTATACATGGCTTGCAATTTGGCATTGCTTGCCTGAATGTGGAAGCCAATAATTTTGAGATTAAGCATGCACTTTTGTCAATGGTTCAACAGAACCAGTTTGGAGGCTCTCTACTTGAGGACCCTTACATGCACTTAGCCATATTTTTGGAATATTGTAATACTTTTAAGATTAATGGTGTTTCTACTGATGCAATTAGGCTAAGATTGTTTCCTTTTTCTCTTAGAGACCCGGCTAGAGCGTGGTTGCATACTATACCATCTGCTTTAATCGGAACATGGGAAAAGCTTTCACAAGCTTTCTTGTCTAAATACTTCCCCCCTAGTAAGACAATTCAATTGAGAATTCAGATTACAAGTTTCATGCCGAAAGATGGGGAATCACTCTATGAAGCATAGGACAGATTTAAATAACTTCAAAGAATATGCCCACATCATGGACTTCAAAAATGGGTAATTGTTCACACTGTTTATAATAGTCTAAATTATAACGAGGCTTATTGTTGATGCAGCTGCTGGCGGGGCTTTGATGAACAAGACTATGGATGATGCCATGAACCTACTGGAGGATATAACGCTCAACCACAGTCAATGGTCAGGTGAGAGAGTTAACTTATCTAGAACTGCAACTCCAAGTAAGTATGATTTACACAAATTGAGCTTGTTAGATGCACAAGTAGACTATTTATCATGAAAGCTAAATTCCTTTATTGTCAATTCAATTGAAGCCATTAATACTTATTGTGAATTTTATGGAATTTCAAGACATAGCTTTACTGAATGCTAATTAGAAATCTCACAACTTGAACCTTTTGGAGAGCAAACCAATACCTTTTGGAATCTCAACCCTAGACAACAGTTAGACCCATTTTCCAATACATACGATCCAAGTTAGTGGGACTACGAAACTTTTTCCTATGAGAACAATCCCAACGTAACTCCTCAACCTAGCTATAGGCAATCTCATGAATTTCAACCGAGACAATTTGTGTCACCTCAAAAGTCTAACCTAGAGCCACTACTAGACACTTTGGCTGCACAAACCAAGAAATTTGAGTATGTTAGTGAAGACATTAGACAACTAATATCTAGACTAGATGCTCTCGAGGCCCACAATAAGATGTTGGAAACCCAATTGGTTAATCAAGCCAGTACCTCGACAAGAGCCTCTAGTAAACTCTCATCTCAACCTAAGATAACCCCGAGAGAATATTGCACTGTGATCATCACATGTGGTGAAAAACAACTTGAGGAGCCTAGGATGCCTGCACATGACACTGAGATTAGATCTCCTGAGACATTTCAACCTGAACAATCAAAAGAGGAGATAGAACATGAGAAACCACTTGAAGATATATCTTATTTTGCAGGGTCTTGCCATAATATTGATGTTGTTGAGGAAGTGGTTAACCATGCTATGATTGACGAATTGCTTGTGGATTCTATAGATATCTATTTTGCAGCTAAAGAGAAAGTGAAGGACAATGAAAAAGCTCAACCTTTTGCTATACTCATTGATTCAACTGAGCCGATCATCCTAAACAAGGTACAATTTAAAAAATCTGCATGAGGAAGCAACCAAGGTAACTAATGAAGGAAGTATAGACTTGAAATCATTTTCTGACGCTTTAAGGTATGAATTCCTTGGTGCTTACATATACATTCTGGTCTATGAATAACACTATGGTCGAGCAAATGACCTTAAACAAATGCTTCTAGGGAGGCAACCCAAGTCTTTTCTGCTTTATTTACTTTTGCATTGTGTGTTTTATTTATTTAGTCTTTTGATTATGAAGTTTGATAGTTTATTTTATTTTGTGTTACAATGTTGATGATCTGGTCCGTGACCGATGCTACAGCCAAGATAAAAATTTTTACAATTGCCACATTTTACAACGAGAAGTTCACAACTGACCCCTTACTGATTTCAAAGCTGTGATAGGACTTTTAAAGGAAGAGTAAAGGTGCCAAGGTGAACTTCATGAAGAGATGATGAGATTTGGGGAGATGGTGATGATGATGAAGACGACCCCCAGAAGGAAGATACTAAAATGAACTCTAATGATGAGGACTTTAAGCCTAAGAGGAAGAAGTGAGTATTACTTGTTGGTGTATATGCCCTTGGACCCGTTGTTGGTCCATCTTGTACTACTTGACATTGATATTTAATATATCATTCTGGCATTGTCGTTATTATGCTATGTTTACATCTGTGATTATGTACATGGATAATAATGTCCCTGGAGACAGATTGTATCTGTGCTCAAACGGTGTGTCCTCGGTCGAGTACCTGAGTGGATAAGGGACAGCTCTGGTATATGTGAAACTGGTATATGGGCTGGTTACGCACGGGGTGCTAATGCAGGCATATGGGTATATAAGTGGTGGATATACTGGACCGACCCGCTGTGAGGCTTTAACTTGGTGTCATGAGTTAAGCTCACATGTGACAGGAGATGCATTGATCCCTTGACTTGAGGTCATTGACTCTTCTATATGGTTAGGGGCATACTTTGATACAACCTAACGCCTCGCCGTAGTAGGGAGGTCATAACGGTTGTCATTGAGTATGTCATGACCCATATGAGAAGATCAATGGACAGACATAAGATTTGCCCCTTCCTACGGGAAGCTTGATATCCACGGGGCCCCCCCTATGGTTGCATGACTGAAAGCGTATGGCCATACCCAGGTGAAAGCCTGATTTAGTCATGACCATGAGATTGGGTGAAAATAAAGTGGTGACACACTTTGTCCAATCGGATATCAGTTCGGCAAAGAGACTGTAATGCATCGGTACCTTGTTGCGATGATGGGGATGTCGATGTTGATATCCATTCCGATGACTTGGGTAGCAGTGATTGGTCGATGCACTGCTAGGTGCCAATCACTGCTTGTGATGACTCGGTTCATCACTGCCAACGTCTGAGGAACCTACAGGGTCGCACAACTTGAAACTCGGGTTCTCGTATTGATCGGGTAGCCTATTGATTGAATTATTGGATAACTCAGATCTGTTTGGGAGAATCCATCAGCACCACTATGCTAGATGAGATGAAAGGAATCATTTGGAGCTAACTTGTTTTTGGGCCTAGTAGGCCAAATGGGCCAAATGGGCCCAATAGACCAAGTTGGGCTAATAGGCCAAATTGGCTCAATAAGCCATTTGGGCCAATGGGCCAAATAGAATGGCGCAAGCTACTTGGAGTGAGCTTGGCACATTTCCTTGAGGTGGACAAATCCAAGTTGGACATCTTCTTAAGGTGAGAAGCTTGGAGCTTCTCACTTGGAGTGGGTGAATGTACTTCGGCGCATGGCACTTGGAGTGGGCGAAATGGGTTTTACCTCTTGAAGAGGTGTGTCTCTTCATGAAGAGGTGTGCCTCTTCACTAGTGAAGAGGTACACCTATTCATGGGTATATAAACCCCCTTCCTCCCCCTCATCGCAACTCTTGAACTCTTGCCCCCTTTGTCCCCTTGTCGCCACTCCTAGAAGGAGAGAGAGGGATGTTCGCCCATTGCCTCTCCTCTTCCCTTTAGTGAGTTCGGAACTTTGGAAGTTCCTTGGCGCCCTCCTCTCCAAAGTTGGACTTTGGCTTCCGTTGATTCCGGTTCAGATCTTGGTGGAGTGCTTCAAGAGTTGGACTCCGACGAAGCTCCACCTCCTCTCCTTGGCATCTCCTCTAGAGTTAGCGCAAGTGATTGAGGAAGTCTCCCAAAGGCGTGGATCTTCTTCTCGAGGCTAGCACCGGGCGTGGAAGAAGAGGATTCGAGGTTCGGCTGTGTGCACCGGGCGTGGATATGCTACTCTGTTAATGATTTGGTAATCTCTGTTGCAATACTTTTTTTTATGCTGTTATTTACTGCTATGATGTTCTATTTTGCTATTGATACTCTTTTGTATTGATACTGTGGTGGTTTAATGACATTTTTTATAATATTTTATTCATGTTATGATGCTTTGGTACTTGATACTTTATGATTTGATTGCGATGCTACTCTTTGTAGTAGTATATTTTTATGTGTGGATTCGACATTTTTTTTTATATAACACTTCTGTGAATTGGTTTTATGATGCTATTGAGATATGTTATGCATTTGTCATGCTGAGATTATTTGATGATATCTTTCTTGGATATTCTTGCCTGGATTATGATAGTGTAATTTTGTGTTGCTTCTATTATTATGCACTGAGTCTGATTCAGGTATTTTGCATGAATGACATTGAAACATTTTGATGATTTTCTGTGATGAGTTGATGATTCTATGATATACTAAAATATACACCTCGATATATTTGATAACATTGTGATCCTGTGATAGCCTTGAATAAACACTGAGATTGATTCCATGCATGGTGTGAAATGGTTATGATATGCTGAATGCACCACCTAGTCATGATATCTTTTATGATCCTATCTAATTGTTCTAAGCTTCTAAAATCTTTTGATTGGAATATTTGAGAATGTTGAATCGATGGGTCACGCATCTAAAATTGAGTAAGGATGACATGCTAATAGTATACAAATGTTTTTCCATTAAAACATATAGACTTGTTCATTCATTCGATGATGTCATATTATCTGTTGGGTGATGATCACAAGTGTGATCTAAAAAAGAAAAAGAAAAAAAAGACTCCTTTACTTGACACTGCGAAAAATTGGCAGTAGTACCGAAGACATGAGTTGAAGTCAAAAGACTCCTCTACTTGGCACTGTGAAAAATTGGCAGTGGTACTGAAGACATGAGTTGAAATAAAAAAAAAATTACCATCAATTTTGGTAACATGTCTTGCTACATAAATAAAATGAGAGGTGATAAAGTTTGCTTTGCAATAACACATTTGTGTCTTACCCCAACATTTGATTTTGGATGAATTGAATTAGTGAATGTAGTGTGTATGCTAAACTGTATTTTTTGTATGCTCATAGCTAAATGCCTTATCATTTAAAGATTGTGGGACCTACTTGATTCAATCTTATTAATTGACTCATCATCTGATTTTTCAAACTGGATCATGGTTAGCTCATGGAAATATCTGACTTGGTTGTATGCTTTCGACTTGAATAACTTCTTTCATACCTGTTATGTGTTTCATATTATTTTATTACTTGAGAACAAGCAAAGATTTAAGTTTGGGAGTATTTGATGTCTTGTATTTTAGTAGTATTTTCTGATATTATTTTATCTCAAAACAAGGCATATTCTAGTGCTTTTATGTAATTTTCAGGCTTATTTGCTTGTTTTATTCGGAATCTTCACTTTTCCTTGTGTTTGTGCAATTTCAGGTAAAATCACTCATTTTTGGAGCATTTTGGAGATTCTAAAGTCATAGAGTGATTTCTTATGAGGAGACGAGTCTACACAGCAAATTTGGGATCAATCAGAGTTCATTTGAAAATCATGGCCAGGTGAATACCGTGGGGTTCACCAGTGATTTGCCTGCAAGTCCGAAAATTCACAGAAAACTTCACGGCCTGCCCTATGATTTTGGTGTTCGGTCGTGATTCCATAGAAGATAATTTCTACAGGAGCGAACAGTACACTTCACAGACAGGTGAACACCGTGGGGTTCACCGGTGATTTTTACTCTACAGAATAGCACAGAACACTTCATAGGCGGGTGAACACGCTGTGTTCACCCATGATTGCACTGCTGCCTGTTGACCTTCCTTACGTTTTCACTTGATTGATGGCTCTAAAAAAATAAAAAAAAAATATGAAAAAAATATGTTTTGAAAAGTTAAGAGAGAGGCAAATCTTTTGGGCATAAAATTCCTCTTTTTCGTGCCATATTTGGAGAGCAATTGATGGATAAAATGGCTAGGGCGAGTAGACCAGTGATAAGGGCTTCCGGAGAGGATTTTGGGGCGATTTTGCAATGGATCTTCACCAAACTTGGAGGAAACGTTTGCATTATCTTCTCCTATCTCTCCTTAGCCTTTGTTTCTAGTTTTCTTTGTCGATTTGAGAGATCTGTATTAAAAATCATGGTTGTACTAGCTTAAACCTTTAATCGGGACTCGGATGAAGCCCTTTTGACTTAATATGCTGTATGAATTGAACTTATTTGAAAATTTGAGTTTTATCTGAGCATATTTTACTTAGTTGTGCTTATTTAATAATATTGCCTTGATCACGTAGTATTGTGTGATAGTCGACACGGTCCTGACCAAAGAGGAGGATCGTGTTGGCGGATTCCCTAAGTAGAACTTGCGAACTTCTAACACGAGAGTAGTTAGGATTCACTCGAGGGTAACATAATCTTTCATAGAACCGAGTGGATTTATCTAAAATGACTTACCGTGAGAGTAAGGGGTTGTTTTAGGTAGATACCAGGTTATACCGACCGAAAAGGGGCAACTTGTACTTGTGCAGAGATTCCTTATGCAAAATGATAAACTCATACATCAACTAAATTTTAGTTCAAATAGATCAGTCAATGTGGTAAATTCCGTAGTCCTGATATCTCTCAATTAGACACATTTTATGTTTCTATCGTTGTTTTTCCTATTTTATTTATAGCTGAGTATAATAACCTTATTTCCAAAACACAAAAATTGGATTGCTTAGCTTCTAGATATTAGAATAGTTGGTACTTGACCCAGTTCCCTGTGGGATCGATATCTTTTATATTACTTCAATAACGCCGTGCGCTTGCGGTGTGTATCAACTCCCATTAGTGTTGGTGAGCTTCTACCCTATTTTCCATAGATAATGGGTTTTTTGCCCTAATCACTACTGTCATTCCCCATCGTCTCCTACCAGAACCCACATTATGATTTTGGTAACAAGTAGTGGCACGCAGCTATGATAGGGATGGCAATGTGCAACAATGATGAGATGAGGCATGTAGGCATGTAAACAATGAGGCAAGGCTGCGGGTGTGGGTATAAGGCGAGGCCAAACGTGCGAGCAAGAGAATGTGCAAACGTGCCTATGCACAATTGAACAATGCACTTGCTGGTTGAATCGGGCAGGCGGGTCTACTTGAATCGAGCTTACAGGTTGAATGGTTCAATTAGGTAGGACTGAGTTTGTTGTGGGTGAAAGTTGTTGTGCATTGAAGTGCAACCGATAGTAGTAAAGTGGTTGTGTGCTAAAGCACTGCGCACAATAGCAATTGGGCTGCTTTGCGCCCAAGGTAGGTGTTATTTGCCAAAGTTATTGTTTGATTTGAGCGCAATCAAACATTTGAATCAAATTTCAAATCATATTTTTGGTAATACCCTAATATACTACTCTATCTAACACAAGTCTAGATGAAATCCAAGGCCATGTTTGCCTCCGCTTTGAAGCTAATTTTAAGTAGCTTTTAAGTAGAAAATAGTATGAAAACTATTTGGTAACGAAAAATGGAAATAGAAAAAACCAGTAAAAAAAATAAAAGTTTATAAAACTACAATTTGATACTTTTACAGCTTCTGCTTCTCCAAAAAGGTAATTTACATAATTTCAATTAAAATTTTAAGTATTATTATTTTAAATAATTTAAATTTTTAGCACTAAAAAAAATAAAAAATATTATTATTTTAAATAATTTAAAATAATATATTTGTTTATTCTTTTAAATTTTGACCGTAGTTAAAATGTTATTAACTAAATATCTTATAAAATTTAATAGTGCAGCGTAGTATAGTACAATACAGTTTAGCATAATTATAAAGCTATTAACAACGAGGCCAAACAAGCCTAAGTCTAATAATTATAATTTGATCAAATTGAGACTATGAATTTTTGCCCTGGATGATGCCTGTAATTAATTAGTGAGAATGACAAATTTAATCATTTTGAATTCTATTAATGACATTGATTATTTAGAGCCCGTTTGGCTCCACTTTTAACCTAATTTTAAATCATTTTTAAATTAAAAGCTATAGAAAAAATATTTGGTAATGAAAAATAAAAATATAAAAAAATAGTAAAAAAAATTAGAAGTTAAAAAAGTTACAATTTGAAACTATTGATGCTTCTATTACTCCAAAAAAGTAATTCACATTATTTTAGTCTAAATTTTAAGTATTGTTATTTTAAATAATTTAAAATTTTAATAATAAAATAATATATTTATTATTCTAAATAATTTAAAATAATCTATTTATTTATTATTTTAAATAGATTATTTTAAATTTTCATAGTAGCTAAAAAATTATTACTAAACATCTTATAAATTTTGATAGTACAGGACAACATAGTTTAGCATATTTATAAGCAATTAACCGCGAGGCCAAACATGCCCTTATTATAATTTTTACGAATGGGGAATCCTCAAGCTAATGCCAATCTAATATGGATTTGCTATGAATTTTCATGGATTAATTCCTATAATTGACCTAGCCCAACTCTTGTATAAATGCATCAACTGCCAATGATGGTTCTACTCCCTACAGCCTCCCTTTGATACTTATTAGATTAGGTAGGAATATCACAAAAAAAAAGGATTAGGTAGGAATATGGGAAAGAATAAAATAGAGGTATTTGCCTCATAATTTCTCAGATTGAGATATGTAGTCAGTAATGATTTAATGGTTATAGTCTATTCCATCACGAGGTGGGTGGTTCTTCCTTGCCGTTGCCTTGGCCCCGCTGCCAACATAATCTATCAAATTTCTTTCTTCGAACTTTGTGTCAGACTCTTCTTCCTTCCTCCCCTTTCGGTCGAGCTACTTTCCAGCTTTCACAGTGAAACTCCTCTCTGGTTCTCTTATCTTCCATTTTGCAAGAAAGACTGTTGAATCCTAAATGAATTGCTGATTTGACACCTTCTTCTCAACCAAGCGGCCAGGGGTACTATGGCAGAGGGAAATTAACAGAGAGAGGAATGAGCAAGCAAAACTCCTCTCTGGTTCTCTTATCTTCCATTTTGTAAGAAAGACTGTTGAATCCTAAATGGATTGCTGATTTGACACCTTCTCCTCAACCAAGCGGCCAGGGTACTATGGCAGAGGGAAATTAACATAGAGAGAAATGAGCAAGCGGAGGTTTGAACCAACAAGCAGAAGTGAAAATCGGAGCGCGTTAAGAGGCTTGAACATAGAAGGGCACGTTAGTTCATTTGACTCTGCGCGTTATGAGTGAATTTCTTATTGTTCTCAACACGGAGTTCCCCTCGTATCATCTCACCTAACCAAGGCGCCTTTTTGAAGGGCCAGAGCATAAACGTTGAATATGTCTCATTTAGCTAACTAGATGCCCTAAGCCTACTATAAACAAATCAAGTACTCAATTATATCGAGTTCAATTGTCATCCTCATTCAGTTTTTATAACTAATAATATTCCCTTTTAACCAACTGAAGCCTTTTAAGTGCTCCTCCAATTGATGAGGGTGTTCAATTTCCCCTTGTCTAGTAGATTGGTCCTTGTTAGACGAAATTAAAAGAGTATAGTAACGTAGGAGATATTGCTAAAGCTATTAAGCCCTACCGTGTTAAGGTCTTTGAGGCTGCCAACAAAAATAGCATCTACAAATAGACAGATGAAAAAAAAACCCTAAGCTATAGTGGATGGTGTGGAAGATGATAATGTAGTGGTAGTTAATGTGGGGGAATGAACACTTCAATATGTATGAGAGTTGTTAAAAAATAATTTAATGTACTATATTATTAAATTGTCCCTGGATTCATGAAAAGAATTATTTCTAAGTTGACTAAATCTAGAATTTAACGTATTGTTGGCTCCATGAAATTCCCTCTTGGTGAGAATATAATGATATAAATCTAAATAATTTATTTTGCATTAATATAATTAATATAAAATATATTGTGATGTACGTTGTCTAATATGTGACCATGTGCATTAAAGTTAGGGCGTAAGCTATGTTAATCTCATCTTAAAATAAATAGTGTCGTTAGTAACAGATTTTTTTTGGTATTTTAGGTAAGAGTGGGCACACATAGATGATAAACACGAAAATGAAGGACCTTTCTGAAAAATAGTGCCATAAAATTATCAAACTCTGAAAAGGTAATCCACAAGCCCCCCTTGAATCCGTTCCGACTAGTCACAGTGTGCGTGCAGGATCTGCCGGTGGTCAGCGGAGGTTCCAACCGTCACCAAGCCACCAAAACGACGGCGATGGAGATTAGGCAGTGCCGTCGCCTCCTTCTTCCCTTTTTTCCCCTCCTGCTGATCTCGGTCTACGCCTCCCTATGGTGGATCGACGCAGCTGACGAGTTCCCGAGGGATGGCATCGTCACCGAGCTCGACGACAAGAGCTTCGACCGTGCAATCTCCGCCTTCCACCATATCCTCGTCCATTTCCATGCCCCCTGGTGCGTCCACTGCAAGCGGCTATACCCGGAGGTCTGCGTCCCTGCCTGTTCTATTTTCGCCTTCTTTTCTTACTTTATCTATGTCGGATTTTATTGGGCAATGCATCTGAGATCACTAGATCAGGTGTCCGAGAGATCTCTTTCTTTTCTCCCCATTTTACGAATATATTTCCCTCATTTTGGGCCTCGTTCAAGCAATTTCTCGATGCTTCGACTCATTCTATAGGTTGTGTTTCTTGGGAAGGAATCTACACTGGAAAGAAGGGAAAGATGATTTGATAACCTTTCGGAAACATAGAGTTAGGGGATCTAGACCATGAATCAAGATTTATTCTAATCCCTGATTATCCATAATACAGGCTATGTCAGCATAGCATGAAAGTTATGATATAGACTTAAGGAAAATGGCAACATACTTAAGTCCGTCTTGACATTGTGTTTAATGTACCGTACATGGGACGTTGGCAATTAAGGCTCTAAGAAAGGTGAAATTGTGGAGGTTTCATTGAGATAATTGCCAACAAACCAACTCCTAAACAAATGTAAACTATAAACAAAATGAAGGTGCTTAATTCAACTAGTAAAGATCTTAGTTTTGAGACTTATCCCTTGGTTGCTATGTTTTCAAAGGAATTCTTAAGAGATATAAGTGTTGAAAATTTGATAGAGAAGATGTGAATTCTAACTATTCTCATCAATAAGTTAGCATCTCTATTCACAACATTAATAAAGGTATTGAAGGTAAATAAAGAGTGAACAAAGAGCCAAGTATATCATGGTATTTGTCAATAATTGGTCTCTAACAATGCATCTTTTGAATTTGAGATACATAATCAATAGGCTTAGGTAAAATGCTTCCGAGCTAACTGTCATCACTTAGGTGTGTTAGAGTACTGTATAGGACAAGTTGTAAGGTTACCACGTTAGGTTTTAATTCTATACTCGAAACTTATACATGTCTCAGGCAACTAAATGAATCATCTTTTTTTTTTCTTGCAAGCCCTAACTTGGTATCAACATGTTATCTATTGTATAATTCCATGAGATTGGCATAAGAAAGAAAACTCAAGCATTATTTGCAAAATACCATGCTGAGTCTTAATTTCAGCATAAAAGTTGCAAGATATATTCAATGTTTCAAATCGTTTCTTTAAATATAATACCAATACATACAAGAGTGTGATGTAGCTATGATAGGTGAGTTGGCCCTTAAGTCTGTACTCTAGGGTTATGCGACGATGCTCGGAAAACGTGAGAAGGTTTGGAGACGAGGAAAGTAGAAACATGCAGAAAACGGCGGTAAGAAATAGGAAGAAATCAACGACGAATGCATTTTGGGGCAACACAAATGAAGAGAAACCAACGACACCCAAATTCTACAAAATGAACTCACTAACCTCTTTAGCAAGCGGCTTTAAGCACACCGCGTTTTAGGGGCAGCAGTTTAGTGACGGCTAGGCTCGCGCGCCTATGAGCTTACAATCACACCAAAGAGATGGGGACACTCTACACCTCAGATGTACGGATGCTTGTGGGTGTGAGGTAAAACAATTGCAAGCAGAACAAGACAACAATATTCGGAAATAGGCGAACTTGATGCACCGGCGGTGGTGCGATTTACTTTTTGGAAAGACGGAAAGTCAGTTACAATCGGGAGTGAGGCAGCGAGACCGAGCCAAGGATCACACACCTTGCTCATCACTCTAGCGACAATACAAACTTTTGAGTCGAGGATCACAACACCTCACTCTTACAGCACACTGTGAGCTAACTATCGTAATAAGAAAGCTAAAGAAAACACTAATCTCTACCTCTCTTTTATAGATCAAGAGGGGGAATAAGACAAGGGTAGAATCCTACCAACTACCTGCTCTAACAATCTAAAAATGGTCAAGCTGACATATAAGACAAAATAAAATAAACTTCTATCAACTAAAGCTGAAGCTCTACGCATGTACTATGATATCTAAAGTGGCAGCTGGACTGTCAAACCAACTCGGAGCAAGCGGCGACAAAGCAGCAGAATATGGAGATCGTGGGCTGGTTCATTACAGTGGACGCTTGCTATTGGGTCATGTTAGTTAGATGGTTGTGGTATCCGTCTTGGGCCGAGCCTTATGTGGGTCGATTTGTCAGGCCCATGGGCTAGAGAATCTCGGTGTGGACTGATGACTCTCATATTCCAATCCGGAGGTTGACTTGAGCATTGGGATCACCAGATAATCACTTTGTCGGGCTCTTTTGGATCCTCTTGAGATGGACGAACATGGTACGGAGGGAAATCCATGTCGAAATGAGGCCATCGGCGTGATTCTACATCTTCAAGGGAGTTCATGGCCGTGTCTGGCTGGTGCGGGGGTCGTCGAGGAGAACACGGCCTAGCTGTGATGGTGTTCACGGTCATGCTTCTGACTGTGACTGAAATCACGCCCATGCTTCTGCTCGTGTCTTGGATTTTCATCTTCCGCCGAGGCGAACATGGTCGAGCCGTGACTATGTTCACGATCGTTCTTTTGTTTGCATTCTGGATCACCGTGTGTTCCCATTTCCGTCGAGGGGATCACAGCCTGGCCGTGATCATGTTCATGGCTGCGATCTTGTGTGCTGGAGTTCGCCGAAGAGAACACGACCTGCTCGTGCTTTGATGCACAGTCGTGCTTTTGTTCGTGACTGCAGCTCACGTTTTTGGCCAAGGGGAACACAGCCATGTCTGTGTTCACAACCCGCCCGTGATGGTGTCGCAGAAAATTTTGGGGGGGGGGGGGGGTGATTTCTCATCCAAATTTTCACCCTCTTCCGTGCTAGCTCCTCCTACATCAATCCCCCCTGGTTTGAAGAGTTCTCCATTGGAGAACTAAAGGGAAGTGGCTCGTCAACGTCGAGGGGCTCCTTAAGAGGGCCGTGGAAGGGGAGGATGTCCGCGATATTGAAGATGTGGTTGATGCCCATACTCTCTGGTAGGTCGAGGACATAAGCATTGGAGCCCACCCGCCGCACAATTGCAAAAGGCCCTATTTACCGTGGTTGGAACTTAAAGTGCGCCCGATGGGCTACACGCTCGGGGTGCATGCGCTCCCTTACCAATTCTCCTACAGAAAAATATTGTGGCCTACGGAGTTTGTGAGCTCTCAAAGCATTGCGAGTGTTGCCTAAAAAGATTCAATGCTGAACTTCCTCATGCAAGCTAATTACATAATGGGCAAAAGTGTATGCATGTTTAGACAAGTGGGACTCCATGGGAAGGTCATGCAAATCAATAGGTTTACAGGGCTGCTGACCAAGGACCACTTCGAAGGGACTGAGACTTGTAGACCTATTGACCGCACTATTATACGCGAATTCCACTGCGGGGAGCATGGTGTCCCAAGATCTAGGGCACCCACAAGACACTGGAGCCAATTGCCCAAGCTTTAGTTAACAACCTCAATCTGTCCATCAATCTGTGGGTGGTAAGCGGTGGAAAACTTCAGAGTGGTCCCCAAGAGGGCCCACAGTGAACACCAGAAGTGACTCATAAAATGGATATATCGATCAGACACGATGGTCAAAGGGAGGCCATGAAAGCAAACAACCTCCTTGACAAATAGATTGAGTCGAAGCGAGGCGCGGTTCGGGGCAACCCAAGGACGAAGTTCATGCTGAGGTCACGCCACAGACCTCCAGAGACAGACAAGGGGGTGTAAAGACCAGCGGTGTAAAGACCCGTGTTTGGTGGGAGGGGTTTTGCCACCTGGCGAGTGCCACAGTGGCGCACGATGCGCTCCATATCCTTACGAAGGGAAGGCCAGAACAAATGCTCCTCGGCCATCTCATACGTCTGGTCACTGCAGTGGTGGCCAGCGAGACCACCTCCGTACAGCTCTAGTAGGAGATGGTCACGCAAGGATGATCGAGGAATACACACTTGGTTCCCCAGAAGAGGTAGCCTTCACATAGTTGGTAAGGCGACTCCAAGTCAGTGGACTCAGATAAGCGCATGTAGATGACGCCAAAGTCAGGGCAGTGCAGGTGCTCATCCTTCACATACTTGAAGATATTGACATGGGTACGCATGACACAAAGAAGGGTGCGGACTCGACTCAAGGTGTCCGCTACTATGTTTCCCTTACCCGCCTTATGGTTGATCATGAAGGAGTACTACTGCAAGTACTCAACCTATTTGGCATGTTGGGCACCCAATTTCTTTTGGGCGCTCAAGAAGGATAGGGTCTAGTGATCACCAAACAGCACAAACTCGTGGTGGAGTAAGTAATGTCTCCATTGCCTCAGCGATTGGACAATGACATAGAACTTCTTGTCATACATGGAGTATCTTTGCCGTATGGCATTCAAATTTTCGCTAAAGAAGGCAACCGGATGGCCTTCTTGACTCAAAATTCCTCCGATTCTAGTACTGGAGGCATCGCATGCGACTTCGAAGACTTTGGAGAAGTCTGAAAGTCGAAGAACAGAGGTGGTCACAAGGGTGTCCTTAAGGGAATCGAACGCGCGCTGAGTGACGGGCGTCCATTCGAAATCGTCTTTGGACAAACGTTGGGTCAACGGGGTCATGATTGTATTGAAGCTACGAATAAACGGCTATAAAACCTAGCAAGACCTAAAAAACTATGAATCTCGAAGTCAGTCCGAGGTTTGGGCCAATGTCTAATAGCTTCAACCTTAGCGGGGGTCAACGGAGAGACCCTGGTTAGACACAATGTACCCAAGAAAATGAACTTGGGTAGCCATATAGGTGCACTTCTTCGTATTAAGGAAGAGACGCTCCTTCTGCAGGATCTCAAACGTAGAGCGAAGATGCCCTAGATGTTCCTGATGAGTTCGGCTAAAGATTAGAATGTTGTCAAAGTAGACGACGAGGAATTTGCCCATGTAGGGCTTGAGGACTTCCCTCATCAACCTTATGAATGTGGAAGAGACGTTGGACAACCCGAAGGGCATTATAAGCCTCTCGTATAGACTGTCTTTGGCCTTGAACACGGTCTTCTATTCATTGCCCTCGCGGATGCGAACTTGGTGATATCCACTTCGGAGGTCGAGCTTGGAAAACCAAGACGAACCCAACACTAAGTCCAATATATCATCAAGCCGAGGTATGGGAACCCTATACTTGACGGTTATTCTATTGATGGTGTGGCTGTCGATGCACATTCGCCACGACCTATCTTTCTTGGGCGTGAGTAAGGCGGGGGACATCACAAGAACTTAAACTCTCACCGATGTACCTCTTGGTGAGGAGTTCATCCACTTGACGTTGCAGTTCAGTGTGCTCAGTGGGGTTGAGCCTATGGTGAGGCAAGTTAGGGAGGGGCGCTCTCGGTTCTAGATCAATCACATATTGGATCTCCCTGGCCGGGGAGAGTCCATGGGGCAAATCCTCAGGGGAGATATCACAAAGCTCGGACAAGAGGGAGGTGACCTCGGCGGGATGCTCCGCCTCTAAGGGAGGTGATGACTCTTGCGCCTCTCGCAACATCAATGTGTAGACCACCTTGGTCTCACTAGCCTCACGGAGCAGTGCCGGTGTGTGCATGAGGGACACTACAGTAGGTTGTGGGGGCACAGAGTTAGGAGGGACGATCAGACCCTTGGATGTGGATGCGCGCAACTCCTTCGGCGGAGTTGGGAGGAGTCAGATTTTCTGATCATTGTGGTCGAACACGTATGTGTTGACAAGCCATAGTCGACCATATCCTAGTTGTATAACCAAGGGCGTCCTAACAAAACGTGGGCGACATCCATAGCTACCACGTCATACCACACTTTCTCACGACAATCCCTAAAGCTGATGGAAACTTGGTATCGATGGGTAATTGATGCGTTGCATTTACATCATATTTTTGTCTGTTTTTCATACAATATTTAGGCTTAATTTCATGATTTTATACAATTTTTAGTATTTTTGCTTCACTTAGTATGAAATCTTTACTTTTCTTGGTTTTATTGAAAATGCAGGTAAAATGACACAAAATTGATGGATTTCATGAGTTTTGAAGTTATAGCACGGATCCCGAGGAAATTATGAGGTCGCATGTCAAAATTGGGCGAAAACAGTGTCAAACGCGACTTTCATGGCCTTGGCTGTGAGTTTTTCGACCGATCGTGAGTTTCGCGTTCAAATGATGAAACTTTTACAAGTGAGGCTGTGAATCTTTCACGAGCCGTGAATCTTCTGTGTACATAGGACTTTATTCACAGAAACATTTATGGCCGCAGCCGTAAACTGTTTACGGGCCATGAGTTTTTTCGCCCTTTCGAGTTTTTCATTCGATTCGACTCCAAATCGAACCAGAATTGAACCAAACTCTCCAGAATTCTTCCTAGATAGGTTCCAAACCGATTAAACTATAAAAGAAGAAATTTTTGGAGAGCTGGAGAGACTTTTTTGGACAAACACAATCAGAGGCGGCGGCTAGGGCGAAAACTTGGTTCCAAGGTAGATTTCTAGTGAGAATTCACGTAAAAGAGAGATTTGATCACTTTATCTTCGTTTCCAGATTGAGGGGAAGCTTTTCTATTTATTTTCTTAGTGAATTCTTGTATTTTTGATAGGATTCGATGCAAATCTATTCTATATACATGCTGTTAACTTCGAACATGAACGCTTAAATCTTTTTTTTTTGGGATTAGGGATGTAGCCCTCTGACATTTATGGATTAAGACCTGTAATTTCATTCTTTGTTAAGACATTTTACAGTATTGATTTGATTGAAAGTGTATTATTTACGTGATTTATTCTAGCCAAGTTTAATTACATCTTAGACGTTGCGAGAAGAACCGGGAGGTGAATCGCAATGTCAAAACTATTCTTTTCAAATCTATGAATCCAATCATGATAGTAGTTTGGATTCGTTTGAAAGATTATCATGGTTTCTCATAGAACTTAATGGGTTTAGTTATATTAATTGTCACGAGAGTAGGAGATTAGTGTAACTAGATATCGGATTACGCTTCAGGAGGAGGTAATCTGTACCTTAGAAAAAACCCCTTTCTTTACTATATTATTCTTTTCAAAGATTAACTTTTATAAAATTCATAATTGTCAGAGTGGTGAAACCCCGAGTCTCGATCTTCTAGAACCTGATTTTTCCTCAGAACTATACTTTCATTGCTTTTCGTGCTTAGAGTCCAAACAAAATCACGATTTGATTCGCTTAGATTTAAACAAATCGTATAATTGATACATGACTGCCAAGATTTAAATAAATCGTATAATTGATACTTGACTGTCAGATCCTTGTTGGGAATAATCTTTATTTTATTGCTTTGATAAATCCGTGCACTTGCGGACGCATAAGTAACCGGAAGACTTAGACATGTCCACCCACGCAATGGAATAGGGCTTTGGGTGAGGTTCTAAGGAGAAGTTGAATCGGGTGATCGCAGTGCGCGAAACCACGTTTAGGCTACTTCCTCCATTTATGACAATTTTACAAGAGTGTCTGTTGCACTGGATGTATGTCGTAAAGATGCTGGTCCGCCTCCAATCTTCGGAGGGTAAGGTTTGCACAAGGGTGCACCGCAGATTGCAAGCGTGGGGTGACCCGACTCGTCTCCACTCGTGTAACACTTGGCCTCTACGTCATGCTCCGTGCGCTCACGAGTAGTGGCTACACGGGTTTGACTCTTGTCCGCATAGGTGGAACGCTTGGGACAGTGTTTGGAATAATGACTCAGCTGAAGGCAATTAAAACTACTCACGCGATTTGAAGATCCGTGAGCCGGGGCTTTACCTTTCTCCTCCCACGTGGAACGAGAGGCTGGGGTATCAAGGGTTGGACGTCTGGGGATGTCATGGGTTGCTGGAGCCGGACGGGACTCCGAACGACCAACTAGAGTGTATCGCAGCTCAAATCGTTCGACTCGAGGATGGGTTGGTGGGGGACCACCAGCCTGGGGTCACCTATGGCATCCGAACTCGCTACGTCTAGCTGCAGCATGTAAATCCTGCTCGATGTCTCGAGGGTGCTAAAAAGTCTAGTCTAGGCTTTCTGAGTTGTTCATGGGTAGGGCTCGATAGATCTCCGAACGAAGCCCGTTCTTAAAGTTGGACAGGATAAGCTCGGGGTCCTCATGTAGGTTACACCTAAGTGACAACGTGTCAAAATTCAGTCGGTACTCATCGATGGTTCCCGACCCTTGGTGTAGGTTGCTATATTGGTTAAGAAGGCGCCCCCTATAGGATGGGGGTACGTATTGCTCCCGAATGTGATACTTCATTTCATATCATCGTGTGATGGGAGTGCCTGTTGTTCTAGATGTTGCTCTACGTTTTCCCAATGCAATTGAGCATGACCTTCTAACAAGAGGCGCACATAGTTGACGCTCAAGTGTTGGGGCATGGCGCACCAATCAAAGTAGTTGTTGACCAATGCGACCTAGTCAAGGAACTGCATAGGGTCGAAACTACCCTCAAATGGCACTGGGGATGTACAGACGATGCTACGAAAGTTGTCATCCTGTGTCGTTTAAAATGGGGTTGGGCTTGGGGCCTTTGTGTGGCCCACACATCATCCTCATCGAATGGTTTATCCTCAAAAACCAGTTCTTCCTCGTAGGGCCTACACCTAACGGGTTCTTCCTCAGAGGGCCGATGCCTAGCGGGCGCAGCCAATGGCGGAAACTCCCTAGTCGGAGCTTGATGCGCGGATGGGGGGTGACTAACCGGGTTTTGGATTTTCCGCTCCAATGCTTCGAAGAGATCAACTAGATCCTTAAACCCAGCCATATTTGCTGGAATGCAGTCTCCATAGTGCTGAGTCGCGCTGCTAGTGCAGTCGTCGATTCTACATGGGTCCTAGTCCTTTCCGAGGGCTATACGGACTCTTGGGAATCAGGGAATTGAGATGATATGACTTGTGACCTTATAGTCACCATACACAAGCAAGGTAAGATGCAAATGCAAATGCTGAAAGTGCGTAGAAATATGATGCGATGGAGTTCGGTCGTGCGTCCAATAAGAATCAAACGCGCAACCTACTCTGATACCAAATTGATGTAGCTACGATAGGTGAGTTGATCCTTAAGTCTGTACTTTAGGGTTATGCGACGATGCTCAAAAAATGTGAGAGGGTCTGGAGACGAGGGAAGTTAAAATGTGCGGAAAATAACAGCGAGAAATATGAAAAAATCAACGACAAATTGGTTTTAGGGCAACTCAAATGAAGAGGGACCAACGACACCCAAATTCTACAAGATGAACTCACTAACCTCTTTAGCAAGCATCTTTAAGCGCAACACATTTTAGGGGCAACGGTTTAGCGACGGATTGCCTCGCGCGCCTATGAGCTTGCAATCACACCAACGAGACGGGGACACTCCACACTTCTGATGTACGGATGCTTATGGGGGTGAGGTAAAATAATTGCAAGCGGAACAAGACAACAATATTCGGAAACAGGCGAACTTGATGCACCGGCAATCGTGCGATTTACTTCTTGGTAAGATGGAAAGCCAGTTACAACCGGTAACGAGGCAACAGAGACCGAGTCAAGGATCACACACTTTGCTCGCCACTCTAGTGACGATACAAACTTCTGAGTCAAGGATCACAACATCTCACTCTTATAGCACACCGTGAGCTAACTATCGCAACAAGAAAGCTGAAGAAAACACTAACCCCTACCTCTCTTTTATAGATCAAGAGAGGGGGAACAAGACAAGGGCAGAATCCTACCAACTACCTGCCCTATCAACCTAAAAGTGGTCAAGCTGACACATAAGACAAAATAAAATAAATTTCTACCAACTAAAGCTGAAGCTCTACGCATGTACTATGATCCCATAAGTGGCAACTGGACCGTCAAACTAACTCGGAGCAAGCGGCGACGAAGCAGCAAAGTTTGGAGATCGTGGGCTGGTTCATTATGGTGGACGCTTGCTCTTGGGCCGTGTTAGTTAGATGGTTGTGGTATCCGTCTTGGGCCGGGCCTTCCATGGGTCGATTTGTGAGACCCATGGGCTAGAGAATCTCGGTGTGGACTGATAACAGGCTGATGTCTCCCATATACCGATCCAGAGGTTGGCTTGTGCATTGGGATCGCCGGATTATCACCTTATCGGGCTCTTTTGGATCTTCTTGAGATGGACAAACATGGTATGGAGGGAAATCCATGTCAAAATGAAGCCGTCGGGGTGATTTTGCATCTTCAGGGGAGTTCACGGCCCGGCCGTGAAGGTGTTCATGGCCGTGTCTGGCTGGTGCGGGGGTCGCCTGAGGAGAACACGGCTTGGCCGTGATAGTGTTCATGATCGTGCTTCTGACCTTGATTGAAATCACGCCCATGCCTCTGCTCGCGTCTTGGATTTTCATCTTCCACCGAGGCGAATACGGTCAGTAGTCACGGCCATGCTTTTGTTTCGTTTCAGATCACCGTGTTTTCCAGTTTCCGCCGAAGGGATCAGCTATGATCTTGTGTGCTAGGGTTCGCCGAACAGAACACGGCCGTGCTTTTGTTCGCGACTGCAGCTTGCGTTTTTGGCCTAGGGGAACACAGCTGTGTTTGTGTTCACGGCCCGCCCGCGACGATGTCACAAAAAATTTTGGGGGAGTGATTTCTCGTCCAGATTTTTACCCTCTTCAGGGCTAGGTACTCCTGCGTCAGGGTGATCATCTATAAATGTAACACAATAGAGACCATCACAACTAGGAAGTGGACTAGGACACCCCAAATATTATAATGCACTAGCCAAAAAGGATGAAGGCTCCTAGTAGTGACATCATGTGGAAGAGAAGTTTGATGACATGATGTAAACCGGGGGATTAGTGACCCTAATGAACAATAAGGAAAATAAAGCATAGATGAGAGGAGACACTAGAATCAACAATCCTAGTGGTGCAGGCAAAAGAAGCTATACCCAATCAGGAGTGGTGGAAGCCACTAAGGTGGTGGATGACCTAGCTCCAGATGAAGTAAATTGAAGGAAGTGTTGATGCTCAAACTAGTATTGTTGAATGTAAACATAGACACTAGCTTGATGTTACTCGTGTCTTATTGTTTCATATATAGGTTCTTCGACAGTTTTGGCTAACATCATTCTCGCTGCTTTTTTTTTAATTAATTGGGTCCTTATGCCTACTCTTGTAGGCAGTTCCCCCTTCTCTATTTTATTTCCCTCATAGGTTTTACTCCCTCTTACTCTATGAGTATTTGGGTGTATTTACTATGGACATGTTTTGGGTCCAAGGTTGGATAAATTGAGCCTACAAGGTATTCACTAAGTCTTTCTTGGCTATTCTTGCATTAGAAAAGGGTATTGTTGTTTTGATCAAATCTACTAACCAACCTTCACTGGTGTAGATGTTACTTTTGATGAATTTCAATCATTTTTCACCTCCCCTAGTAACTAAAGGCTCACTATCATAATAATTCCACCATACCCCTTCCACTTCCCACTCCTCTACCTCCTTCTGTGTTGGATGTGGCCTCAACTCCACCCATGAAGGTATATAGTCAATGTGCATGACCTAGCAATTCAATCTTCGCTAATAGATCCTAAAGGTGATCTTTCCATCACTTTACGAAAAGGCAAGCATACTCACTCGCTCTTTCCTATTTCTAATTATGTTTCATATGCTATTGTTCAGACCAAATATTTATAATGTCATTTTATAATTAAAAATATGTGCAAGCGAAAGAATTTCTTAGGTATGAGAACAACTTACCAAAAAGGTAGCATATCAATGTTACAAAGGAAATATGCCATGGATCTATGGGAATAAATAGCAACGATCAATTGCAATCCGGTAAAATCCTCATTGATTCCAAATCAAAAAAGTGCAAATATGGATTCAGATTATATGGATGCTACTAGGTTAAGTAGGGAAGCTTAACTACCTCACAATCACAAGATTGGATATATCTTATATTGTAGGCATCATTACTCAGTTTATGCAAAAACCAAAATAGTGTCATTGGGATTTTGCAATCTGAGTCCTTCGATACACCAAAGCTTCGACACCAAAGGATCTCTTGGAAAGGGTCTAAGATTCATAAACAATGAATACAATAGAATTAAAGTTTACATAGATGCTGACAAAGCAGGAAATGTTGATGACAAAAAGTTCATATCAGTTTTATGCACTTATCTAGGAGGTGATTTGGTCACCCCGAAAGTAAAAAACAAATTGTTGTTGCAATAACCCACACAGTTTATGAATATTGTGATCTAAAAACCAAGTAGAGGAATGTGGATTGATATATTCAAGCTCGATGAACATGTTTTGTGATAACCAGACTTTTACATTATATTGTCAGCAACCTTGTATTTCATAAAAGCACAAAACACATTGAAGTTAATTGTCATTTCATTAAAGCAGTTCTCACCAACAAGCTTATCACACACCCTACACAAAATTAGAAGATCAACTTGCATATATATATATATATATATATATATATATATATATACCAAATCTTGGGGACCAACAAGACTTCATAAACTACATATCCAGCTGAGCTTAATAGATATTTTTGCTTAGCTTGAGGGAGGAGTGTTAGTATAATGTATAGGACAATTTATAAGGTTATCGAGTTTGGGTTAGTTTACCATTTCCTAAACTTTAACTCTTTTGTATCTATCTTACACAACTGAATGTATCAACTATGTGTGAGAATGAAACGGCTTTTTGATTTTCTCACATGCCGGATTAGGTGAACTGAGTAGTTATGTATATATGAAATATTTTTATTATTTTATATTGAATAATATGACTTCTTTGTTAAAAATTTGATCAAAACTACTATAATTATTTTAACTAAGTCAAAATTTTAATCAATTGTTTGACACCATAAAATTATAGAAAATGCATTTTGAAAATCAAAGAAAAATAGAAAAGGAGAAGAGATGCTTATATCTCATTTCAATTCCCTTGTTCTTATGCTTGTCCATGATTAACCTAAACTAAAATTAAGCAAAGAATGGTTGAAAAATTGCCTTAAACTATAGTTATGGTTAAACCAAATCAAAATTCCCCAATTTGATAAAATGGTGTCATGATAAAAAATTGAAGGAAAAAGGATTATGAAAACAATAAAAAAAACATATCATCATCTTATTCAACTGCCATAAAGTACACACCTCTTACAATTTTTCATACCATATTATACCACATTGTACCTTTTAATCTTGCTGAAATCCAATCCCCTAATTTGCTCCAACCACATCACATACGTCCCACAAAATTATTCAAATAAATATATGTACTTTTTCAATCAATGACATCCTAAAAGGGTTATACACTAATCATGTCAAACGGAGGATAATGATGAGCAAGGTTGCCTTAGTCCCACTTTCATGCCCTGGCCCTATAATGATCGTGTCTACAAGGAGACTTTACCACCATCATATCGAAGCCGTTCCCGGAGCTTCATTGTCTCTAAGAGCTTCATTGTCTCTAAGAAGAGAAAGATTTATCTGTATCAATGTTTCTTCCTCCTTAATTCTATAAGTTTAAAGTCAATATAGAGACTAGACCCAACCCTTCCAACCTCTCCTTGCAAATGTTATATTCGTCTTAAAAAAGAACAAAACTCCTTAGAGTGGCCCCTTTTAAGGTAAAGTTTGCAACTTTCTCAACAATGCAACCTATCTTGATCATCAATCAAGGATTAAAATAACAATCTGAACCAACCATTATTTTCGATTTGTACCGATTTGAGTTTATATTGGTACACGGAACTAGTCCATTCAGATAGGTTATATATATATATATATATATATATATATATATATATATATATATATATATATATATATATATATATATATATATATATGGTATCGTGTCAGGACCAACTAGTTTATGTACCCGGATCAATTTATAAATATTGTCATTAACTACTAAAAAACTAGGGCGTGAACCCTTCCTCTAACCACTAGCCCTAGCAAAATAGGGGGAATACTTCTTTGCTTTTAACTACCATGAAACAAGAGGGCCAACCTCTTCTCGAGTCAATTACAACAAAAATAGAAGGGCCGTTTCCCCTTCTCTCACGTTAGACATTTGCAACACCATTAGTGCGTGAATCTCCTTTGTGGTCATGAACTTAATGACACTATGAATGCTAGATTATCCCTTCCTCAATTGTAAGCAGCACCAAATGCGGTGACCTTGTTCTCACTGCTATCTCCAGCACAAGGAGCCTAATTCCCCAGTGCTTGTCACCACTTACAATGTAAAAAGCCCACAACATTTTATGTTCTTACAATCACCATTCTTCTCTTCAATCATCATACAATAAACACATCATATAAGAAAGTGATGGAAGGGGTATAGTTGGTTGACCCTCTTTAAAAGTGATGGAAGGGGTATAGTTGGTTGACCCTCTTTACTACTTGTGCCATATCCGGAGTCCGGACCTCTACTTTCCCTTCTACTTGCCCCACTGCTGCAAACAAAGGGTCTGATACCCTTCTACTTGTTATTGCATGATCACTAGGAATGAAGGGATCGATGAACCATGTTCATTGTTGCTGATGTTTTACACCCCTTGGAATGGAGCCAATGTCCTTTCTAATCTTCGAAAATCTCCCTCTTCACCATCATTGCTCGAGCCCTAAAGCTCAAGCCAATTCTTGCACATTGTAGGAATCACAAATGAGAAGAAAAAGAAAGGAACGAATAAGAAGGAAATGAAAAGTAGTGGAAAGCAAATGAGAAGAGTAGAAGGAAAATGACAGAATGATAAAAATATGTATATGTTTGTTATATATATATATATACACACACACATTTATATACATATATGTGTATTTATTGGCTTGCATTCTTTTCAGACATCTTCATCATTTAGATCAAGCTTAGACGCTGAAACCAAAGAATGACTTATTTGTGCATCAATGTAAATTGCAACAAATAACAAATGACAATAACATCCTTTATAAGTGAAAGTTATCCTTTTTGGCTGAGTCACAAAATGATGATCATATCCTTTTGATGTACTTTTGTTGCAACCAATGGAGAAATGACAATCACATCCTTTCAACTAGCCTCACGCTAACATGTTAAGTAGTAAGATAATTTTAACTGCACTTTTTCTTTATGAGAAGAGCATGATTCTTGACCCTTCATATGAATGATGAGTTTGACTTATTTAACTTTAGCATTACACTTCCATTAAGTATTAGTTTAGGTTACTCATTGCTTCAATGAAGAGATTGCCTATGGTGACTCGGATTAGGCTTCTAGAAAATTAGTTTCAGAGAGCTTGCTTCAAGGATGATTTATGTTCATGTAATGTGTGTTGACTGCTTTCCAACATTCTTTGCTATTTCCAATTTTACAATAGCGACCTGGGAGTTCACTTGATTTGAAGCTCAAGTGGCCTCAAATAGGGGCAATATATAAAACTGAAAACAAGTTAGAAGTGCTCATCTTACTCTTGTATATATAGTTCAGGCAATCATAATGTTTGAAGTAAAACCAACTGTTCTTTCATTGTGATTTTGCAGTTGGATAAAGCTGCCCCGGTGCTAGCTCAGCTAAGTGTACCAATAGTGGTTGCTAAGCTAAATGCTGACAAGTATACAAAGCTTGCTGCCAAATATGAAATATAGTATATCCTCTTTATCCTTGTTACTTTGATTTCTTTGAACAGAAATCATGTGATCTCCATCAATTAGTCTCCTGTGTCTAAAATAGTAGAAGGCAACTTAATTATAATTATCACGTGTAATAGTTTGTGAGAGTGAGATATAACAACCGATACGTATGTGTGGCTTATTTATGTAAACTGTTTCAATTTCTTTGATTTTGGTACTAACCTAGATTTTGTTGTTATGTTCATTGCAGTCGTTATCCAACGTTGAAGCTTTTTATTCATGGGGTTCCTGTGGAGTACACTGGCCCATGGAACGCTGACTTGCTTGTGCGATTTCTGAAGAAGTTTGTTGCTCCTGATGTTTCTCTCCTTGAGTCTGATTCTGCTATTCATAACTTTATTGAAATGGCTGGTTCTAACTTCCCGATGTTCATTGGCTTTGGCTTGAATGAATGTGTCATTCTGGAAGTTGGACGCAAGTACAAGAGAAAAGCTTGGTTCTCAGTAGCAAAAAATTTCTCAGACGATATGATGGTAATATACGATTTTGATAAAGTTCCAGCATTGGTATCTCTTCATCCCAAATACAATGAACAAAGTGTTTTCTATGGTCCTTTTGAAGGTGAGTTTGGATGTTATTTAAACACTTTGGAGTAAGGATAACATTTGGTTTTAGTAAACTGTAGAACCAAATACAGCAGTTTAGAACTGTAAACGATAAAACAGTGATCGGACAAATACACTTGCTGACTACTTGCTAAGAACATTTATAACAAGGTTAAGGAGTTTCTTTGTGATCATGGGTCAAATAATTATCTCGTAATCTAGTAATATACTCTTAATCAAGATTTTTTATCTTAGTTCACATGGGTACAATAAGATGAAAACACCACATAGATGTGTTGGTATTGGGCACATTGACATACTAGTCAGGTTATACTTTGGACAGGGACTGCAACTAATAGCACCGCTCTTAATCTCTTACAGAAATCTCTCTCCTGCTGCATTGAAATTAAATTAGTAAATATGAATATTTGTATTTCTTGGTATTTATATGTGATTAGCATATTAGCACCATCCTTAGTAGATTGCATGTAAATATTTGAATCCGTGTTTGCAGGGGACTTCTTGGAAGATTTTATTCGTCAACACCAATTACCTCTTATTGTACCCATTAACTCTGAAACACTTCAGTTGATCAATGATGATAAGAGGAACATTCTTTTAAGCATTTTGGACGATGAATCGGATAAGAAGTCACAAAATTTGATTAAAATATTGAAGTCTGCTGCAAATGCAAATCGTGACTTAATATTTGGCTATGTTGGACTGAAACAATGGGGCGACTTTGTTGGTGCGTTTGATATTTCCAAGAGCTCAAAGCTGCCTAAACTTCTTGTCTGGGATGGAAATGCGGAGTACCATATAGTAAGTCCATATTTACAGTCATAAAATGTATTAATTTTTGCCAATTGAGCGATAGCTTCTCTAGTATCATATGCGTTTTTTTTGCAAGTTTTTGTATATATTCATATTTGTTTAATTTGTTTTCTAATAATGCGAGTCAATTTCTGAAAGCTCTATGACTTCATGAGTATTTTTATTTTATTTTATTTTTTCTGTAGGTAGTTGGGTCAGAACACCTAGATGACGATGCTCAAGGATCTCAAATTAGTCGTTTTCTTGAAGGATATAGAGAAGGAAGAACAATACGAAAGAAAATGGGTGGCCCTTCCCTGATGGGCTTCATTAGCTCATTAATTGGCATAAGAACAGTCTATGTTATCGTCTTCATCGTTGCTATTCTTATGGTGGTTCAAAACTTTAGTCAAAGTGCAGATACCCCTCAGACTAGACGAAATGAAGATGGCGCTGACGAAGCAAGCATTTCACTGACTGAAAGCCAAAGAAACTATCACCCAGGTGACAAGGAAGACTGATAATTGTTGTCTAAATCATGATATTCTCGGACCACTCAGATGATGTATCATTACAATTTTGTCTGCTAGACTGACGCTTTGGATAGTTAACTTTGTATCGGTGCAAACATCCAGTGTACGAGCCAGTGAGCAAGGTCCCCAGGAGCGGGATCACCCGCTGCGGCCGCCGTTGGTTGGTGCAGCGGCCCCGACAAAGTTCGAGCCGACGCCGGAGATGGCTGACCGCTCCACTACCTCCACCCCTTTCGATTCCATGCGTGCATGTCATCGTCAATTGAGCCATGCCATGCATATATAACCGATGAAGCGGGAGGAGGAGAAAGTTGTAGCAGACTAATTACCTATGATGAAAACCGCCGACCTCCACTGGCCGGAGGCTAACCTCTCTGCCGGTCGGCCTCGGTGGTCGACGGCACCTTCCACCGTGTCATCCTCCGGGAGATGATCAACTCGATTATCGTCCATATTTCCTTGCAGCGGCTCGAACGAGGAAACAAACTTTTGTAAATGGCAGAAGACGAGTGCCATTTGGAGGAAACAAACTTTTGTAAATGGCAGAAGACGAGTGCCATTTGGAGGAAGAAATGAGCTTAGGCTTGAAAATCTGTGTCCCTTATTTTTTAGGGAAACAGTTTTTTTTTTATTTATTTTTAGAAATGAAGTATTTCTTATAAGTTTTCCAATGGTACCAAATTTAGGGTATTTTATATTATGTATACATGTATAATATTCTATACAATATTATATTGTTTTATATAGTAAATACTATTTTGTCTTATATGCAATCTTATATAGGGTATTATACATATATACGATGTAAAATATCCTAAATTTGGTACTATTGGAAAGCTTACAAGAAATACTTCATTTCTAAATTAAAAAAAAAATTGTTTCCCTAAAAAATGAGGACCAAGATTTTCAAGAGTACCCAGCTTAGGCTATTTCTTCCATTTGGAGCAATGAAAGACACAAGTGTGACGCATCAAGTATGGGGTTGTGATTTTATCGTGACGTAAATGAAGAAGTCGGTGGTAGGAGCAGAAATATTAGGTAAAGAACACTGCACAAGTGCCTTTGAGTCCAAATGTAAGAAATGTCTCATGTATATATTTATAAAAAGATGTGTATTATGAAAAGACACGTCATTTAAGTTACGTAACCGCTTGATGAGAGCGGTTACTAAAGATAGTAAGAAGGGGAAACAACCCTCCCCTCTCTTCTTGTCGATGCTTGCTCTCAATATACTCATCAAAATTGAAAGCATAACGACTTAAAGGAAAAGGAGAGAAGATCGATTAAAGGAAAAGATTACGACTTCAAGATTTACATTCATGGACAGAGGTAAGTATTTTATTTTATTTTATTTTATTTGTAAGAATAGCAAATTCCAACGATCTCTTGGTTGTGCTCTTAATTAAGAATATTTATAAAGCATGAATATTATAGAGCGCATATTATCATGAAAATTATTATGTCTGTTTACATGTGGTATGAGGTTAAGGAATTTGTTATTCTTCTCTCATGATAATTAATTTGATTCATGAATATTATTTATCAAATTAATTTGTTCTTGAGTATTTTGCTTTCCAATAAATTTCCACCGCATGAATTTGGATTGCATAATGATTTCTATTTTAGTAATTAAAATATTAATTTTCATGGCATTCTCAAGTACTTAAATATTAATTGTCATACTATTTACGGATTGTGTAAAGTGCCGTGAGAAAATATTAAGTTACAAAATCTCTGTGCAAATATTGCCGCATCTCTTTCCTGCTATTTAGGAAAGCTAATTATTCTTGATTAGCACAATTAAAAGAGTATTGAACGTATTGTCTGTGCTTATTTCATTTACTATTTTTTCATTGCATTAATATGGAATTAATGTATTAGAAAGCTTGACCTTATTTATGTATACATCGCATGCAATTTTATTATGTTTTACTGAACTGTTTATGCAAATTAAAATAACATTTATAATGATTTGAGGTAAAAATAAATAATATATTAAAGAAAATTATTTTATCAAATGATGAATAACATACCTCATAATCAAAAATTAAAGTTGAATATTTGGATTTTCAAATATTTATAAAGTGCTTAAATTTTGGAATTAAATAATGATAATTTTGTTAACCACCAGAGTGGTCAAATTTTGATTTAATTCCAAATCATATAATTATATATCAAAACTCTTATCTCCGATGCTATAAGTGATATAATGATTATTCATTGTATCATAGTTCATTATTATAAGATAGTCGAGAAATACCCAAAGGTTGATTATCTATCCTTATAATTAATGAACATAAGTGCTGGTAATGAATGCAATATTAATAACATTTACATATCCAAAGATAGTAAATGTTTAATGTCATTGCATGTATTATTACCAAATCAATTAAAGTTTATTAGCATCTATATGTAGAATGTGATATATTAATGGATTGCCCAAAGGTAAACATTAATATATATTATAAGATATATTGATGGATTGCCCAAAGGTAAACATTAATATATATTATATGTAATGTAATGTATGATATATTGGTGGATTACCCAAAGGTGAACATCAATATATTATTTAAATTTATATTGCATGTTGATATATAATTCAAGGCACTAATGTTTCTAAAATTTTATTCTTTGCGGTACATGTTCCTATGCATTCGAATTTCTCAACTGTTCCAATTTTTAATGGACTTAACTTCTCTGAATGGAATGAGTAAATACAATTTTACCTTGGGTTAATGGATTTGGATTTAGCTCTTCGAGTTGGGAAGCCAGATGCTATTACTGCTTTAAGCACTGAAGAAGAAAAGGTTCATTATAAAAATTGGGAAAGATCAAATAGGTTGAGTCTGATGTATATACGAATGAGCATAGCTAACAATATTAAGTCAGCTCTTCCTAAGACTGAACATGCTAAAGAAATGATGAAATTTGTGGAAGAGCGCTCCCAAACTGCTGATAAGTCTCTTGCTGGGACTCTAATGAGTACTTTGACCACCATGAAATTTGATGGTTCTAGTACTACCCATGAAATGTCATTGAAATAACAAATATTGCAGCAAGACTTAAGTCATTGGGAATGGATATGGATGAAAATTTTCTTGTGCAATTTATTCTAAACTCGTTACCATCTGAGTATGGTCTCTTCCAAATGAACTATAATACTATGAAAGATAAATGGAATGTGCATGAGTTGCACAGTATGTTAGTTCAAGAGGAAACTAGACTTAAGAATCAAGGAAATCATTCCATCAATTACGTTAATCATCAAGAGGCTAGAAAGAAGATTGGTAAGAAATATGATAAGAAAGGAAAGAGACCCCTGAAAGTCAATGAAGTCTCTTCTTCTCAAGTCCACAAGAAGGAACCACAAGAAAAGCTTAGTGCTTATGTATGTTTCGAATCAAATTTAGCTGAAGTTCCTTATAATACATGGTGGATAGATTCTGGATGTACAACTCATAGTTCTCATTCTATGCAGGGATTCCTTACAATCCAAACCATAAGCCCAAATGAGAAGTTTGTCTTCATGGGAAATAGAGTGAAAGTTCCAGTGGAAGCTGTCGGGACTTATCGTTTAATCCTAGACACTGGACATCATTTAGATTTATATGAAACACTTTATGTATCTAGTATTTCTAGGAACTTGATTTCACTATCTAAACTTGATGTTGTTGGATACTCTTTTAAATTTGGTAATGGATGTTTTAGTTTGTATAAACATATCTGTATGATTGGATCTGGAATATTTTGTGATGGTTTATATAAATTAAAACTTGATAGTTTGTATGCTGAAACACTTATGACCTTGCATCATAATGTTGGTACTAAACGTAGTTTAGTTAATGAACGTTCTGCTTACTTGTGGCATAAACGTTTAGGTCACATTTCTATAGAAAGAATTAAGGGTTTAGTGAATACTGAAATCCTTCCAGAATTGGATTTCACTCACCTTAATATTTATATAGATTGTATTAAAGGAAAACAAACAAAACACACTGAGAAAGGTGCCACAAGAAGCACTCAGCTTCTTGAAATTATACACACTAATATTTGTGGACCCTTTGATGTTAGTTCTTTCAATAAAGAAAAATACTTTATTACCTTTATTGATGATTATTCACGTTATGGATTTGTCTATCTATTACATGAAAAATCTCAAGCTGTAAATGCATTAGAGATTTTCATTGAAGAAGAAGAAAGACAATTAGATAAAAGGGTGAAAATCATTAGATCTGATAGAGGTGGAGAGTATTATGGAAGATATGATGAAAATGGACAACACCCAGGTCCATTTGCTAAATTCCTTGAGAAGCGTGGCATTTGTGCTCAATATACAATGCCAGGTACACCACAACAAAATGGTGTATCTAAAAGACGCAATAGAACCTTGTTGGATATGGTTAGAAGTATGTTAAGTAATTGTTCTTTACCTATTTCATTGTGGACTTATGCTTTAAAGACTGTTATGTATTTATTGAATAGGATTCCTAGTAAGGCAGTTCCAAAAACACCTTATGAACTATGGACTGGTAGGAAATCTAGTTTGAGGCACCTACGTGTTTGGGGATGCCAAGCAGAAATAAGATTTTATAATCCACATGAAAAGAAATTAGATGCAAGAACAATTAGTGGTTATTTTATTGGTTATCCTGAAAAATCAAAAGGATATAGATTTTATTGTCCTAACCATAATACAAGAATTATTCAAACTGGGAATGCTAGGTTCATTGAAAATGGTGACAATAGTGGGAGTCAAACTTCACGAAAAGTGAAAATTCAAGAAATAAGAGTGCAAGTTCCATTGACTTGTACGTCTAGTAAGTTTGTTATTCCTCAAGTTGTTGATCCAATTAATAATCAAGAGGAACAACAAATGAATGATCCCATTATCCATAATGAGAATGAAATAAATGAACCTTTAGTAGAAGAACCACAAGAAATGGCATTAAGAAGATCTCAAAGAGAAAGGAGATCAGCCATTTCTAATGATTATGTGGTATATCTACAAGAGTCTGAAGTTGACTTAGGAATTGAAAATGACCCAGTTACACTTTCACAAGCCATGAATAGTGATAATGCTGAAAATTGGTTAAATGTCATGAAAGATGAGTTAAAATCTATGGAACAAAATGAAATTTGGACCTTGTTGAGTTGTCAAAAGGTTGTAACAGAGTTGGTTGCAAGTGGGTCTTTAAGACCAAACGTGACTCTCATGGTAACTTAGAACGTTACAAGGCCAGATTAGTTGCAAAAGGATTTACTCAGAAAGATGGTATTGACTATAAAGAAACATTTTCACTAGTTTCTAAAAAGGATTTACATAGAATTATCATGGCATTGGTGGCTCATTATGATTTAGAGTTACACCAAATGGATGTTAAAACAGCCTTTCTAAATGGGAATTTAGATGAAGAAGTTTATATGGATCAACCAATTGGGTTCATAGAAAAGGATAAAGAACACATGGTGTGTAAACTTAAGAAGTCAATATATGGACTTAAACAGGCTTCCCGGCAATGGTACCTTAAGTTTAATGATACAGTTGTTTCCTTTGGATTTAAGGAAAATACTGTTGATCGATGTATATATCTTAAGGTCAGTGGGAGTAAGTTTATCTTTTTAGTTCTGTATGTTGATGATATCTTGCTTGCAACTAACAATCTTGGTCTATTAAGTGAGACTAAGAAGTTTCTCTCTAATAACTTTGAAATGAAGGATTTGGGCGAGGCAAGCTATGTGATAGGAATAGAAATATTCCGAGATAGATCACAAGGAATGTTAGGCTTGTCTCAGAAAGCATATATTAATAGAGTTTTAGAGAAATTCAAAATGGATAAGTGTTCACCATCTCCTGCACCAATTCAAAAAGGAGATAAATTTAGTCTTATACAAAGTCCTAAGAATGATATTGAATGCAAACAGATGGAAACAATTCCTTATGCATATGTTGTTGGGAGTTTAATAGATGCTCAGACTTGTACTCGACCAGATATTAGTTTTGCAGTTGGAATGTTAGGAAGATACTAGAGTAATCCTGGTATGGATCATTGGAAAGCTGCAAAGAAAGTTTTGAGATATCTGCAAGGGACAAAGGATTACGTGCTTACATATAAAAGATCTGATCATCTTGAGGTGATCGGATATTCAGATTCAGACTTTGCTGGTTGTATGGATACAAGAAAGTCTACTTTTGGTTATCTATATCTTTTAGCTGGAGGAGCTATCTCATGGAAGAGTGCAAAGCAGTCAATTATTGCTACATCCACTATGGAAGCTGAATTTATGGCTTGCTTTGAGGCCATGGTTCAGGCTAAATGACTGCAGAATTTTATTTCAGGACTTGGAATAGTCGACAGTATTACTAAGCCGCTGAAAATTTATTGTGATAATTCTGCAGCAGTCTTCTTTTCTAAAAATGATAGGTATTCTAAAGGTGCTAAATATATAGAATTAAAATATATTGTTGTTAAAGAAGAAGTTCAGAAACAAAGAGTGTTAATTGAGCATATTAGCACTGATGTTATGATTGCAGACCCCTTGACAAAAGGGTTACCACCTAAAACATTTATTGGCCATGTTAAATGTATGGGTATTATGTCTATTAATGAATGTTAAGGATGATGTGATTATTTTGTTTTAATGTATATTTGGCACTCTGAGCACATTTATGTATAAGTTTCTGATTATTGGTTTTCATGATTTATAGTTACATGTATAAATGAAAATATTGAAAACCAAAATTCATTTTAAGAAATGAATATTGTTGTTGGATGTATTATGTACTCCCATTAAAGTGTGTCGTATTAGGAAGAAAAACTGATATGGTGGTACATTGAAGGAAATATATTGGTTTTATAATGATATATAACCGCCATGACCCTTATTGGTTCTTATTCTTAGTTATGACTTATGATGCAACAAATATATGTTGATTTTATTTATGTGCATTATGATTGATATTTTATGAAATTATGAATGACATCAACACATGAGCCAAGTGGGAGAATGTAAGAAATGTCTCTATGTATATATTTATAAAAGGATGTGTATTATGAAAAGACAGTCATTTAAGTTACGTAACCGCTTGATGAGAGCGGTTACTAAAGATAGTAAGAAGGGGAAAAAACCCTCCCCTCTCTCCTTGCCGATGCTTGCTCTCAATATACTCATCAAAATTAAAAGCATAACGATTTAAAGGAAAAGGAGAGAAGATCGATTAAAGGAAAAGATTATGACTTCAAGATATACATTCATGGACAGAGGTAAGTATTTTATTTTATTTTATTTTATTTATAAGAGTAGCAAATTCCAACGATCTCTTGGTTGTGCTCTTAATTAAGAATATTTATAAAGCATGAATATTATAGAGCGCATATTATCATGAAAATTATTATGTCTGTTTACACCAAATTCCTAAATGCCTGATCTAACAGCACTTAAGTTCTATAGCTATAGAGAGTGATGATAGACGACTTTCATATAGACTTAAGATTAGGTAAATTAGCATGATATATTAAGTTGTTTCTACTCTAGGTGATAATCAATGTCTTAATACCATACTCCGAAGAGCATAAAGAATAGTGAGAGATAACTCTTATTTCTTTTGAATTATTCACCATCTGACGGTATATTGGAAATGGAAAGATGGTGAAGTTGGGAGAATATCTCCCTTGCTTGGAAATCATACATGATGAAAGGAAAAACCTTTTCCATTAAATAAGGAAACGAAAATTAAAGAAAACAGTTCAAATATTCATTTCATATAGTAGTAACTGTAATTGATTCCTGAATTCATTGTGCAAAATTTCTTTTCTTCTTATAGATATTATGAATTGTTACTTATAATCTTCTTTTTGTTTTCCTTTTTCTTTCATAAGATTGATAGAGTGATTTCGTCTCAAGCTGACAGGAAGCAGAGAAGAAAGTCAACAGCTTAGCACACTGTAAAAAGATGGAGCTTCTCATATCACAAGGTTCGTCTTCTTGCCAATTATCTCCCCAGTCAGAGTGATGATAGGCGGCGGCTGCTGCTGCTTCTTCTTCTTCATTAGCCCTTTTTATCTCTCCCCTTCCACCAAATTCGTCTCCAATTCTTTCGAAGCGAAATGCGTGAGCGGTGAGCCAGACTACCTTCGCGCCGCCAATCAATTTGAACACTGCAGGGCTGCTCTTGAATTGTCGAAGCACTCTCTCCCACCACAACTGCTTCGCTCTCTGCCGGCTTGGGCGTGCTATTCCGGAGCCGGAGACGCAGAGCAGCGACTGTCCACCGTCGTCTCAGTCTGCATCTCCTTCAGCTGCTTCAGCTCTCGCTTTGTTTCTTCTAGCTCAGCCTCCAACTTACGGAGGGTGTCGAAGACGACTCGGAGCTCATCTCTTCCAGGAACGCAAGGGAATCCGGAAGACGAGGAGGGTTGTAAAGAAGAGATCGAGCTTCCGGCGATGTCGAGTTTGGCAGGTGAGCTGGGCTTGCGGGAATTGCTGCTGCCTGTGACTAAATCGGGGTAGGGTGCGACCGCCTCCTTCACTGATCGAAAAGGAGCTCCATTGTCCACTCCTGCTTGCTTGAGCGCCATGTTTGACGAGGGCTTAGCAGTGTGCAGTGGTGCAATCCTATTTCAAGGGCAGACGGAGGAGTAAGAAGAGCTTGCGGTAGTGACATGAATAGGGAGTGTTTTCTCGAAAAGCAGCTTTTTAAATATCGCTTTCGAAAGTTGTATTATCTCCATTGATTCTAAGCAAATCTCGAGATAGTACTTTTAATATCACAGAAATTTAATAATATATATAATATTTTATTATCTCGTAGAAATTTAATAGTAAATGGTAGAAATTTGGATAATTTTTTTTAAAACCTAAGTTAACTATAGTAACTAGTTAGTACTAAGTAACAAAAAAATTATATAAATTATTATATATATATATATATATATATATATATATTATAATATTGTGAAAATTTAATACATAATAGTAGAAATTTTATATCGTGAAAATTTAATACAATATAGTAGAAATTTAATTCTACGAAAATTCTTGGCAGAAATTTAATACTAGATAGTGGAAATTTAGATAAAATTTTTTTAAAACTTAAATTAATTATGATAATTAGCTTAGTACTGAGAAAATAAAATATTATACATGTTATTTATTATTTATGTATATTTTTTATGAATTTTTAATGTATATTTTTATATCGTGGAAATTTAATACACTATAGTAGAAATTTAATTTTATTGATCACTTAAACTTATCTCAAGATTTGTGTAGAATCAACAGAGATAAAGCAGGTTTCCAAAGCAATCTTCGAAAGCTACTTTTCGAGAAAACGCGCCCTGATTGAATATGGTTTCTTAGCTTGCACTTCAAATGTAATGTCAAATTGAAGAAAGGAGGACACGCATGAGTTTGGAAAAATTTTCTCAAGGCACCCTTCCGTAAATTTTCCAACGGGGTGTCCCGATTTAGCTTGCACGAATCATGGCTCGGGCGAGCGGGAATCTCAATGCAATTTTACCTCAATGCACCCTTATACGATATCGAGCTTTTGTTATATGATATCACCATTATGTTAAAACAGTTACACTCAACCAATTTAGTTTTCCTATTACATATTAACCTAGTCGTGGTTGCAGTTTAATTTTCACTACCCATCCCTCACGATCACCCACCAAAGCCGCCAAAGCTTTATTGTGACGAAAAAAATCACCCGTAGTCATCGACGCTCTCCGACGACTCTTCGACAGCCACCGACCCTGTCCGACACTCGCCGACCCTTGGCCTGCCTATAGTAATAACTTATTGCATATTTTTAATTATCATCTAACAACTTCCTGCTATCTCCGTTCTTCATTTACTACTCTTACAATAAAATCCTTTCATGTGCCTATGGTAATAACTTATTCTAGCCAAAACCCTAAGCCTATCTAGGTAATAGCTTATTTTATATATTTAATAAATTTCGTATAACATATTACAGCTTTTGTATAACTTATCACAGTTTTCGCATAACACTTTAATATGTCCATATAACATGAGATTATTATTGTATAAAACTATAATATTTTCGTATAACATGTGATTATTATCATATAACACCTTAATATTTTCGTATAACATGTGATTATTATCGTATAATACTTTAATATTTTCGTATAACATATGACCATTATCGTATAACACATTAATGTCTTCATATAATATGCTATTATTTTCAGATAACATGTTTGTTATTCGAGCCAATTGTAATAGTGTACTATTTATTGAATTATAGAATTTGACATGGACAAAGGTCAGAAGAAGCCGTGGACTTGTTCTAAGATGCTAGGGGGTCATCGTCAAACAACGAAGGGTATTTATCACTAAACAACAAAGGATATATGTCGTCAGGTGATGATCCACACACGCCCAAGGTTGATTTTGACCCCCAAGAATGTTAAATTGGTAAAGACATGTATATACATAGTTAAGTGCCTGTACTATCAACAGTAGAAGTATGCTAGATAAAATTGTTAACAAATTATATTCTTTTTAGGAAGTTGATGGAGATATAGCATGTGCATCTGGAAAGGTTGATGAAATGGACTCATCTGCATGTATTGAACATGACAAATCAGAAGTTATATCCTAAGTCCCTATAGTTGGTATGTCATTTAATAGTGAAGATTCAGTATACAAATTTTATAATGATTATGCTGGAGTAATGAGGTTCAGTATAAAGACATTTCATATTGAACGTATAAATGATGGTATCTTGAAACACCGTACATATTGTTGTAGCAAATAAGGGATTAGACAAATTGACCCTATACATATTGCTAAGAAACCACATCCGGAGGCCCGAACAAATTGTATGGCTCAGTTAGAGTTCAAAATTGATAAGGATGATGTGTGGACGTTGTCCAAAGCTGAATTAAACATAATCATCCCATGACAAGTCCAAATAAGGTGCACATGCTTAGATCTCATAGAAAAATATTGTCATTTCAACGTGCACTTATAGACTGGATGATAGAATCGAGTATGAAAGCCCATCATATATATAATTATTTTGAGACTGGTGTAAACAAAAATAAAGTTAGTTTCATAAGAGAAGATAGTACCTACTATATTCAAAGAAGTAGAAGAAAAGCTTTGGATGATAAAGAAAGTAAGGGTATTCTTAGGTACTTGAAGGAAAGATTGGTTAAAGATCCTTCATTTTTTTATGTTATTGAAGTTTACGACAAATCAGGGGAGATGAAGAACTTTTTTTGGATTGATGGTTAATCTATAATAGATTATATATACTTTAGTGATGTAGTATGTTTCGATATAATATTTCAAACAAATGAGTACAATATGACATTTGCACCAATTGTGAGTTTGAATCACCATAAACAAATAGTTATATTAGGTGATGCATTACTTTATGATGAGTCTGCTGAATCATTTATTTGGTTATTTGAGACTTTTTTGGAAGCCATCCATACTCGGCATCTAGTTACTATTTTTACGGATCAATCAACTGTGATAGCCAGAGCAATATAAACGGTGATGCCAAATACAACACACCGTCTTTGTTTATAGCATATATTTCAAAATGCAGCAGTACATCTATCTCACGTGATTCATAGTAATAGTACATTTGCTAAAGATTTTAAACATTGCATTTACGAGCGGTGTAGTATTGATACTTTTGAGAAACCATGACAATATCTTTTAATTAAGTATAATCCTGTTGAACACTCATAGATGGTAAATATTTATAAACTATAGTCAAAGTGGGCTACATGCTATCGAACAGAGACTTTTTGGCTGATATGACCAAAACCCAACGCAGTGAAAGTATAAACTGCCATTTTAAAAAAAAATTAGAAAGAAATTGAAGTTATTTGAATTTTTAGAACAATATGACAATACATTTAGCTTTTTTCAAGAAAAGGAAATAAAGGTTGATTTCAAGTCTCGAAATAGTACACCAGCTAATGTATTTGGAAATATGTGTAGATAAGCAGCCACGATCTACACTAGAGTCATATATAATGAGTTTGAGGCATTCTATCAAAATCATATAAATTGTCTTATGTTCTTCATTGGGTCTGAGCCACAAGGTATTACATATAAGGTAACCAACCGTGCTTATGGTGGAGATGAAATGCTCATTTTCAGCCTTTCTCCTGTTCAAGTTGTTTGTACATGTAAAATGTTTGAGAGCAATGAGATCCTGTGTACGCATGCAATGAAGGTTTTAGCAGTGAACATTGTGATTTCTATACCAAAGCAATACATATTAAAAAGATGGACAAAGTATGCTAGAGAAGGTGATGTATTGATAGGTGCCCCACAAGAGCACGGGTTTATCGAAGTAGTAAAATATTGATCCCACAGGAACTAATGGGCAAGTACCGACTGATCTCAAATTTACTAGCTAGACAGAGCAGAAATTGTTAGGATTTAAATGCTGAACTAGTTAAGTGAGTAAGAACGTAGACAGTAGGAATTGTGTGAGAGAACTTGGATGAAAGGTAAATAAGGATATGGGTTCACCTCTTTGACCTCTTATGAGTGAACAATCAAACTCCAAGACTAGTTTCCTATCTAGTTCAAGGGAGTTCATACTAAAGATGTGGGTTGCTCCCACCAATAGCCCTACCCATTCCCATGAATAGGTTATCGGTCTAATCCATATGGTTCTGATGCACAGACGGCTTTTCGACATACCTGATGCGTCTAAGGCCCTATACTCTGGGCGGGCAAGTACAGTTCGCCAATGGGTTTCCCCCAAGTTTCCTGATTTACAAACCTTGACTGGGAGAGTGAAGGCTCAAGCGCACCCTCGTGGGTTACGCAGGCATAGAGCACTATAGGATTAGATAAACCCTGACTCAAATGATTCAGATGTGCGGACTGCCTCTCCGCAAACCTGACGCGTCTAAGGCCCTACACTCTAGGCAGACAAGTACAGTTCGCTAATGGGTTTCCCCCAGGTTCCCTCATTTACAAACCTTGACCGGAAGAGTATAGGCTCAAGCACTCCACTCAGATCACACAGGCATAGAGTGTAATAAGGGTTAGACAAAACATCTAATCCAAATGGTTCTGGTGTGCGAACGACCCATCCATCTCCGACGTGCCTAAGGCCCTATAATCATGCTGAGCGAGTACAGTTTGCCAATGGGTTTATCCCAGGTTTCCTAATTTACAAACCTCGCCCAGGGCGAATGCAGGCTCAAGTGTTCCCCTCGGAGCGCAGGCATAGAGTGTCATAGGGGTCAGCAAGGATTCATAGTTCAAGGGGTAAGATTGTTACACTCATAAGATTGTCAAAGGGCTTCCCCAAATCTTGATTTAAAGTTTAAGCTACAAGATCCATGTTCATCACACAAGTACACATAAAGATATGCTCATTCATTCCAAATTTTTATCTAGAAGGTGTAGAAAACGAGATTGAAGACTTCCCCAAACCAAATTTGATGCTTGAGATAATCAGCCGAGAGTTTTGGGAAGTTCTTCTTCTCCTCCAAGCGCTACAAAAGATGACTTCGTTCTTATCTTGCACTGGATTTTTCCCTTCTCTCTTGGCTTCTTTCCTCTCGTTTCCTCCTGTTGAAAAGTCCCCCTTTCTTGCTAAACTCCCCCTTCTTAAATAAGCTGAAGCTTTCCTTCTTTACTCCTTCAGTTACCAGAGGTTTGCTGCTTCCCCAAGCTATGCAAATCTGGAAAATCACTCTCTGTTTTCATCCGCTAGAAATCTGCAGCTTTTTATCTCTTTCTTTGACTTCTTCCCTCTCATTCTCAATCTTCTCTCCAAGGCTTTTTCCTCTTTCTCATGGGCTGCTGTGCCTTCTCCGAACTCTGCAAAGTCTACATCAGCCGTTGCAACAGAGAAAAAAGTCTCCACTGCTTCTTCCCCAAATCCTACAAACGCTGCCACCCTTATCTCCATGAAATCATCATTTCTCTTAGCCGATTTCTTCTTCCAAAAGCTACTCTAGGGCCTCTAGTCGATGGGGGAGAAAAAACTTGGTTGCCCTCTAGCTTCCCCTTAGGTTAGGTTGAAGAAATCTTAGTTAAAATCGCAGTTTCAAAACAGACAGATCCGTGATCATGAGCGTGATTCTGGTTGTGACCCGGTCGAGATTGGTCAGTTGCAGCTTCAGGTGCAGAGACGAGTCACGGGTGTGATTTTGATCGTGACCCGGTTGTGATTTTCAGCGGAGGCTCCAATAAATCCGAGAATTTCCAGTTAGACTCTTCTTGAATTAGGAGGGGTTCCTCTAACCTCAAAGTCTCAAAATCCACCCTCTTTGTGGTTGTTTTAACCTGAAAACGTGAAAATGCCAAAAGAGATGTAGATTCCATATATGTATAGTAATTAAGGCAATAATGGGACGTAAACCATGAAACGGAGATGATTCCGTTAGTAAAATTACATGTAAAATGTTATATAAATTTGTGTCAACAAATACCTCTAGACTTAAATCTTTGCTTGTCCTCAAGCAAAAGAAATGATAAGAAATTATCAGGACAATAATGTTTCAACTAAAGTCATATTTCTTAATGATATGAAAATGCTAAGACATAATCTAGTCACAAGATGCACAAAGCACTCGAGCTTGTAAAAATGTCAAAATATAAAGCTAGGTATCAAGGTTAAATCTATTGATAACATTTATACTATGAGTTGGATATCGATGTCAGAAATTTACCCACCACGCAAGTTGAATTCCACTTGCGTGCTCAAGTAAAGGTAAACTTTACAAAGTATCAGTAAAAGTCGATGCTCATAACTTCGGTACCACTGCATTTTTTTTTCTTCTCTCTTTTTTGTGTGTGCAGTGCCAAGTTGGAACTTCGGTACCACTGCTTCTTTTCCTTTGTTTTGTTCGCAATGCCAAGTTACAACTTCGGTACCACTGCTCTTTCCTTTTTTTAGTGGTAGGCAATGCCAAGTTGGAACTTTGGTACCACTGCCGTTTCTTCTTTCTTTTGTTTTGCAGTGCCAAGTCATAACTTTGGCACCACTATTGTTTCTTCTTTTTTTTTTTTTCTTTTTCCTTCTCTTTGCAGTGCCAAGTTAGAGTGTGAACCCAAACCAATACCAAAAGCTATCAAGAGGGGCAAATGTGGTGAGTGATTCGATCTATCTCTATCCAAGCATACAGTACGCATGTAAAAGCACAGATTATACCTAGATACGAAGCTTATCAAAGTTCGATCATGAAGTGCTCAGCGTATAAGGAATCAAGTGACTAGAATATATTATTCAACATATTATAGAGTCATAAGAAACTGAATCTTTGTCGGCTTTGTGTAATAGATATGATGTGAAATTTGTTTTTTTAAAGTAGCGGGGGTGCATAGAATGTTTTCAACACATGATTATGGTAAGCGAGTGGCACATGATTATGGTAAGCAAGTAGCAGGAGATAAATCTAACCATGAATGAAATAGTTCAACCATCAAGTTAAAAAAAAATATGATGTGCAACAAGTTCACGTGTTCAGATAGCATGGTTGAGATAGTATATTCAACATGATTCGAACTAACTCGAAGTGGTTCATTAGCAAATTTAAAATGTCATAGTTAAAGCATTGACAGCAACATCGATAAAGCATCAAATACTATATTTAAACAGCATACAACAGAAAGGTTTTAAATAAAGTTTTAAGCATGATGACCCTACGATGCCAAAATATGTTAGGATAATAGCCAAAATATGCAAATCTCCCACAAAGCTAGAGAATTGTCCTCGATGCATAAAGTATCTATAAAGGGGCAAAAGAGGGAGAGACTTACAAAAGTGCAGTTCTACTTGCTGCATTCATCCGAGTCATCGTCGTCATCGGATGGGGATGAGTCCGAGATATGGACCGTCTCGTCTTGGTCAACCTCTTCGCGGGAAGGATATTCTGAGAGGTACGTGTGAGGAAACATCTCGAAGGAATGGGTGACCTCAATCAGGTGTGCAATTTGCTTCCCCCGTGTAAGCTAGTCCTAGCAAATAAGCTATAGAATATCATCAGTAGAAGGACAAGTGGCAGTCTTCGGTTGGGCATCAGAGGAAGAGCCAAGATCCATGCCGAGTGGTGCGGTAGAATCCTTTGGAGAAGTGGGATTTGGGTGCAGATGTCAGTTAGTGCTGTCCCGGAATTGAGAACATGGATGCTTGGGCACTTCATGGTGAGTAGGAGATCATCGATGATATGCATCTCTAGAAGATGTCTTCGTTGAAGTTGGGAGGTCCGATGCAGGACGCCTCGTGTTGATGACCCGGCAACCAAAAAGGACCTGGTAATGAGTAGCTTGGAGCTTGTCATGTATTTGTATCTCTGCTGGACCTTGGTGCTATAGCGGTGGAGGAGCTAAACGAGAAGCGCCGGCCGGTCGCTTGCCCATCAACTTCTTTTGAGGCGGCATGGTTGAGGTGGAAGAATTAGTCGAAGAAGCTGGAAAGTTAAAGGGATGTTGTTCTCATGAAACACCGAAGAGCAGGTTATCGGAACAGAGAGTTCGGCGAAATGAAGATGGAAAACTTGGAGTGTAGAGATCACCGAATGAGGACTGAGAGGACGCCGGAAAAGTGAACAGCAGTGACTTGTCGGGGCAGAGCTGGTGGGCCTCGCGTGTTCTACAGAGGAATGGGAACCCTTAATGAAAAGATCGGGCAACGTTAAGTTTATAAGCTTGACGAGCCAGGCGGCAAGTCAGGATCCGATAGCAGTTTAAGAATCACACCCACAACTTTTATCATGACTCGGAAATTATCCTCTTTGGTTGACCTTTGCACGTAGCTGTTACGGCCATGACTACAGTCATAGCCTTTGTCATGATTCTTTAAGCGAGATTTCTTCATTTAGCTTTGTAAAAATCCTGGTCAAGATTTCGATCATGACCTGGTCGTGATTTCCTTGTAAAAATTCTGCGTCCGCGTTTATGGCCATGACTACGGTCACAACTCTGCCATGATGTTCTTGTTGAAATTTTTGCATAGATATCACAGTCAAAATTTTTATCATCACCCAGTCGTGATTCTCTCGCAAAATTTTGGTGCTGTCTACTATGCCTATGATTTCAGTCATAGGTCGATTGTAATGCTCTTGTCAAAATTTTTGCATTTTGTCTTCGAGAAATTCCGGTCACGATTTTCATCATGACTTGGTCGTTATCCCCTCGGCAAAGTTTTTATACAGATTTTACGACCGTGACCACAGTCACAGCTCGGCCATAAAGCTCTCGGCGAAATTTCTGTATAAGCTCAATGATAATCACAGTCAATATTTTCATCATGACCCGCCTGTGATTTCTAGAAAAATGACTGAAAATGTCTATCTCCCTTGGATTAGTTGAGGAATATACCTGTATCATACAAAACAAGCAGAAACATCAATAACCATAGCAAAATAATCAGAAAAATATGAAAATCAAAATAACAAACAATGTAAGTAATGAAAGGCACAACAAGGCCAACATAACACTCCCAAAACAACTACAAGTTGAATGTCAATGCTGGGAATAAATAAGTGAGCAAATGACAAGCTTGGGCCGCCTCCCAAGAGAGCTAATTTATGGTCATCAGCTTGACCACAACTTGTGCCATCCCGATATGTGAGGGTTAGCGAGAGTCATAGTCATTGCTTGCTCTTTGGTGTAGCCAACATAAGTTTGTGCATTCAGCATGAAAGGGCTTCATGTGCTCTTCAAGAACTGAAGATACTGGTCCATTACAGAGTTCCATGATGAGTTAAAAGTTGTTGTAGATGGAGATAAGTGTTTTGGCATCATGTCGATAGACTGTGGACCGGAAACTTTAACCTGAATGTTGTGATTTGCTGCCAAAAGTGCAACATGGAGGAACTGCATAGCTATAAGGCTATCACTATTATCAGATATCAGAACTTTGAAGTAGAGTAGATCAGAAACTATAATTAGGAGGAAAGCTAAATCTAAAATAGATAAAAGTAGGGTTTTTACCTCCTAGTGCCATTTTCGAGACATAACAAAATAATCAGATGAACAAGGATTTCAGGCCAATCAACAAGAAAACTCATCAAACCATATTAATATAACTAAACTACACAAACCATGAAAGCAAATAAGGAAAACTACTGGAAATAAAATCAACTAAAGTAAGATGCTTGGGTTGCCTCCCAAGAAGCACTAATTTAAGGTCTATAGCTTGACCAATGCTTGAATATCATGGTGTTACTTCTGGGTCACTAGCATAGTAAAGTGCATAAAGTCTCCTACCTTTTTGCCGTCCAGAAAGAATTCCCACCAAAATAAATATCATGTGTTTCAATAGCAAGTTGATCACTGTAATGTTAAATATCCTCAATCTTGGGACAGACTCAAATTCAAATTTCAGATTCTCACTTATCTCAAGGTTAATGTTGTCAAGTATCTTAGCTCTTTCCTTTTCTACATCGATAGTTGGATTTAAGTTTTGTAGTTGGGTGCTGATTTGAATATCAATTTTAGTCACCTCATCATCATCATCATCATCATCAATCATGTCAATTGCCAATGGGTTTTTGTTGATCTGGGTGACATGAATTTTCTTAACTACTTTGTTTAAAATTTTTTATTGTAGCATAACCCAAATCGCTTTTCAGTTTTTACTTCTATCAAACTTTGGGGAAAAGGAATTAGTGGTTCATATGGTGGTGGTAAAACGCACACTAGTTCCTCTTCGTCAACATTTATGATGTTAGTGTTTGATTCTTTCTTATCCAAACTACTCTCCAATTCACCCTCACCTAACCCACTGATCTTCACTTGAGACTCCGCTAATTCTCCCATGGGTTCGGTTAAGGTGATGACTTGTTGGGCTTTTTGATTTTCCAACATATTGCTGAGTGTAGTCAAAGTATATGCCCTGGAGGTTAGTTCTTTGATTGCTTCAATTATACTGTCAATTTGCTTAGTTTGAGTAATAATAAAGTTCTCAATCCTAGTTTCTACGTTTGATTTTTGGGGTTGATCAAATTGTCATTTGTGGAAATATGCAGATTCTCTAAAATTCATTTGCGGCATAGGGTTTGAGTCACTCTCGTAAAAGAAGTTTGGGTTGTTCCCCTAACCATATCATAGGTGTTAGAGCATGGGTCAATAGGAAATGGGATCCCCAATTGACATTCATAAGAAAAATGACCTATACATCCACAAATATCATAAGAAGCATAAGGTAACATTTTTTTTTTTGGAAATTCAGAAATTCTGGATGATAGGAAAAATTCAACCTCAAAAGACAAAAATTACAGAGAATAAAAAGGTCTAGTCTAGCAAATTTTCAATCTTGTCAATATTGCCGAAATTAGTCCCCGGCAATGGTGCCAAAAACTTGATAGGTGTCATGCAAGTGCACGGGTCTATCGAAGTAGTAAAATATCGATCCCGCAGGGACTAATGAGCAAGTACCGACTGATCTCAAATTTACTAGCTAGACAGAGCAGAAATTGGTAGGATTTAAATGCTGAACTAGTTAAGTGAGTAAGAACGTAGACGATAGGAATTGTGCGAGAGAACTTGGATGAAAGGTAAATTAGGAAATGGGTTCACCTTTTTGACCTCTTATGAGTGAACAATCGAACTCCAAGACTAGCTTCCTATCTAGTTCAAGGGAGTCCATACCAAAGATACGGGTTGCTCCCACAAATAGCCCTACCCATTCCCATGGATAGATTATCGGTTTAATCTGTATGGTTCTGACGCGTGGATGACTTTTCAGCATACTTGACGCGTCTAAGGCCCTACACTCTAGGCGGGCAAGTATAGTTCGCCAATAGGTTTCCCCTAGGTTCCTTGATTTACAAACCTTGACTGGGAGAGTGTAGGCTCAAGCGCACCCTCGCGGGTTACGCAGGCATAGAGCACCATAGGATTAGATAAACCCTGACTCAAGTGATTCAAACGTGCGGATGGCCTCTAGGCATACTTGACGCATCTAAGGCCCTACACTCTGGGCAGGCAAGTACAGTTCACTAATGAGTTTCCCCCAGGTTCTCTGATTTACAAACCTTAACCGGGAGAGTGTAGGCTCAAGTGCTCCACTCAGATCACACAGGTATAGAGTGTAATAAGGGTTAGACAAAACATCTAATCCAAATGGTTCTGGTGTGAGAACGACCCATCCATCTCCGACGCACCTAAGGTCCTGTAATCACTCCAAGCGAGTACAGTTTGCCAATGGGTTTCCTCTACGTCCCCTGATTTACAAACCTCACCCAAGGCGAATGCAAGCTCAAGTGTTCCCCTCGGAGTGCAGGCATAGAGTGCCATAGGGGTCAGCAAGGATTCATAGTTCAAGGGGTAAGATCGTTACACTCATAAGATTGTCAAAGGGCTTCCCTAAATCCTAATTTAAAGTTTAAGCTACAAGATCCATGTTCATCACACAAGTACACATAAATATATGCTCATTCATTCCAAATCTTTATCTAGAAGGTGTAGAAAAAGAGATTAAAGACTTCCCCAAACCAGATTTGATGTTTGAGATGATCAGGCGAGAGTTTCGGGAAGTTCTTCTTCTCCTCCAAGCGCTGCATAGATGTCTTCGTTCTTGCCCTACACTGGATTTTTCCCTTCCCTCTTGGCTTCTTTCCTCTAGTTTCCTCCTGCCGAAAAGTCCCCCTTTCTTGCTGAACTCCCCCTTCTTAAATAGGCTGAAGCTTTCCTCTTTTTCTCCTTCAGTTGCCAGAGGTTTGCTGCTTCCCCAAGCTGTGCAAATCTGGAAAATCACTCTCTGTTTTCAGCCGCCAGAAATCTGTAACTTTTTATCTCCTTCTTTGACTTCTTCCCTTTCATTCTCAATCTTCTTTCCAAGGCTTTTATTCCTCTTCCTCATGGGCTGCTGTGCCTTCTCCAGACTCTGCAAAGTCTACATCAGCTGCTGCAGTAGAGAAAAAAAAGTCTTCGCGGCTTCTTCCCCAAATCCTGCAAACATTGCCACCCTTATCTCCACGAAATCATCATTTCTCTTAGCTGATTTCTCCTTCCAAAAGCTGCTCTAGGGCCTCTAGTCGATGGGGGAGAAAGGACCTGGTTGCCCTCTAGCTTCCCCTTAGGTTAGGTTAAAGAAACCTTGGTTAAAATCGCGGTTTCGAAATAGGCGGGTCTGCAATCACAGGGTGATTGTGTGATTCTGGTCATGACCCGATCGAGATTGGTCAGTTGTAGCTTCAGGCGTAGAGACGAATCACGGGCGTGATTTTTATCGTGACCCAGTCGTGATTTTTAGCGGAGGCTCCAATAAATCCGAGAATTTCTAGTTAGACTCTTCATGAATTAGGAGGGTTCCTCTAACCTCAAAAGTCTCAAAATTCACCCTCTTTGTGGTTGTTTTGACTTGAAAACATGAAAATGCCAAAAGAGGTGTAGATTCCATATATGTATAGTAATTAAGGCAATAATGGGACGTAAACCATGAAACAGAGATGATTTTGTTAGTAAAATTACATGTAAAATGCTATATAAATTTGTGTCAACATTTATCCATTGTTAGTTCGCACAGCTTTGATTTTTCGGAGTAAGAAAGTTTGAGTTCTATTTATAACTGAGTATGTCAAAACCAGTACTGTATATCAACTATGAGTTTACAGTCCAAGACAACACTTGAATACATAGAAAAGACAACTAAATAACTATGTACAGATGTTGATGACATATTGTGCAATGATAATAAAAGTACTTATGTTAATGACGATGATAGTGAAATGGAACCAAATATACAAGTAAAACTATCTCCAGTGAAGAAAGGGTGAAAAGAGAAACGTAAGAAAGGAGTGTTAGAGCGAAGACCTAAAAAGAGCACTACTGCATCCAAAGGTTCCAATCCAGCTACTGATGTTAGAAGGCCGCACATGATAGGGCTACCGATGGGTGAATATACAAGCACGCAGGTATGACTAACAAGCAAATATCTTATATAACAATTTTATACTTGCCTAAAAGTTAAATTTATAGCAGATGCCTATGCTCCACCAACCAGTGCCAACAGCCCCATTCTACTATTACACTACTTTAATGGTGGAAGCATCCTCTTTTCATGTAAGTTGATGGTCGAATATTTTCTTTTCTTACTGCATTGACTATTTTATCTTATTAATTGCTTTATATTATGCTAGTGCTCAGATGAGGTTTCTCAATAATACCTACGCAGACCGGTTATTGTGATTGTGATTGTATTTGATTATTACATTTGCCTCTATGTAAGAAATTATCACTATTCGAACATTAAAGATTGGAAAGGTGAACCTTTTTATCTAAAAGGATCTGATGTGAGCATTTATTTTTTACTTTACAATAATTACTTATTTACAATTTTATAGCTATGCTTAACAAAGTTTTATACTTATATTTTCTATAAAATTTATTTTCAAACTATTTGCATTAACACATTGCACCATTTGGTACCTAACAAATCTTTAGTTTAGTTTTTGACTTAAAATATATTTTCTAAACATATAAGACAATCATGGATATCTCATGTGTTTTGAAATTTTTATTACTTGTAGTTTGACAATTATTATATCAACCTTATTTTACAAATTTATATTACTATGTTTTCAAAAACTACCCATGAACACTATGATTCAATAATTAGACTATTAACTTTGAATAATAAGAAAAGCTTCTACCAACTCAGTCGCAAACCCTACTTTAAGGATCACCATGAAGATCTTGCACATGAGGGTATTCAACTAAGTATAGACAAGATATATGATACACTACAAGGCCAAATTAGTAGCAAAGGGATTCACATGAAATTATGGTATTGATTATTTTAACACCTCACCATTGCTGAGTCACCATTTAGTTAGATTTCTTCTCACGAGCACATAATTTAGATTGACATCTACACTAGTTAGACGTTAAGAATGCTTTCTTATATGGTAATCTTCGTATATAAACTACACGGATTTTAGTATAGTAAGGTCAATGTGTCCATTTTCTTGTCACTCTAATTGTAGTATCTAGTTGTATATGTAGATGACATCATATAATGACATCAATGGTATTTCAATATAGTAAGGTTGATCTCTCTATTTTCTTGTGTTACTCTGATAGTTGTATCTACTCTAATAGTTGTATCTTGCTGTATATCTAGATGATATCATCTTAACAATCAATGATGATGCAAGGATAATTGGAACTAAGGTTGTGTTTTTTTTAGAGAAAAGTGGGGATAAGGGAAAGAAATATATATTTTCCATTGCCTTTTACGGAGGAAAAAAACCACTGATTTCGGAGGAAAAAAATTAAAAAAAATGGGCTACTTTTCCACCCATTTTGTTTCTCTCCAATTTGGGGAGAAAATGCGCTCTCAACACGCGTATGCTCTCAATCCACTTGCTTGCCTCTCTCTCATGCTAGGTATTGTGACCCGTTGTCTCGCCCTCCTCACCTCGTGATCCCTCCTCAAGTCACGATCTATCCTCTAGTCGCCCAAATCAACCTTGCATGGGTGCGGTTGCAGGTGGTGGAGTGGAATACTAGAGCGTCAGGCTACGTGTAGGCTAGCACTCGGTGGCAGCCGTGGGGGGCAAGGGTGGGCTGCTGGCCTCAGAGTCGTCATTGTTGGTGTGAGGGCACGACCTCCTTTTGATGCCAGATAAAACCAACGATCCTAAGAATGATAATGATAAGATCTTAAATTAATCGTAGTTGGAAAAATTCAAGAAAATCATAGAAGTGAAGAGCTAACTTGCTTTACCTTGATAGGAAGGAGTGGAGATTGGGGAGAGGAAGAAGAGGCATCTTCCATAAATGAGGGAAACCATGTGAGAGAGAATGAAGAACCATAAGAGCAAGGACATAGTGGAGGACTGCTGGTATACTCTCTCATTCTATGTTGGGCCTATGGAGTAGAGTGGAGTGTTAAAAATGAGGGAAAAAATGAGACACAAACTCCTAACAATGGTGGAGGCACTCGGGAAGAGAAGACGTGTGGCATTTGGAATCAGAGATGCTGCGCTAGTGTCCAACCTCAAACACGACATAGATCAGAAATGCTGCCTAGATCATACATGGTGTTCCAACTTGCCCTCAAGGATTATGGTGTCCTTGTTATTTTCTTTCCTCCAAAGAAAACACATGAAAAGAAAATGAAAACACATGTTTCTCTTCCACCCTAATTCTTCCCCTCCAAAAAACACAGCCTAGATCATACTAATGTTTTAAAATCCGGTCCGGCGAGCCACTGGACCAGTACGTATCAGCGAACCGAGTGGCAATTCCACACGCCACCTACACCTCCCTCCGCCGTCTGCCTGCTGTCTGCCCACTGTCTGCCCGGACCATGCTCCGATGAGGATTCCGGTGCCAGTCCCTCGCCGGACCGGTACCAACCGGAGGAACCGGCTGGTACTGGACTAGTTCCTTGACCCATGGATGATACATGGTGTCCCAACTTGCTCTCAAGGATCTAAGTATGCCTAAGTATTTTTTTTGGAATTAAAATTCACTGGACAAAGTATTTATTTATCTAAATGGAAATATGCCTTAGATCTGGATGAGGAAATTGGAATGCTCAAGTATAAACCTATGGAAACACCTTTACCCTGAGAAAAAATATTCTTTGAACTCGGAACCAGTAGATGTTGCTAGGTATTGCTTTATGCCTCTTTGGGATGTCATGATATGAATACTATAATATATCAAGGGAGCACCAATGGTATAGTGGGACCACATGTTTTAAATGACTGCAACTTTACATACTAATTTTATTTGCATAGTTAAAATCTAAAAATCCGATGACCGAATATTGGTCTACGCTTGGACGGGTAGGCATCGACCATACTGAATGGAACCGGATAGAACTTAAAGAGTTGTGGAAGCTGCTAAGAAGAATAAGGAGAAGGAAAAACAAGAAAAAAGAAGAAAGGAGGAGGCTATAGTGGCTTGTTTCGACAAGTGCATGTGCAACCTAGTGGCTTGGTGATCAAACACCACTTGGCAGTAAGGTGGGATGGCATAGCACCCCGGTACAGGCATGCCAACTAGTACAATGCTACAGGGCGAAGCGAGGTGCCCATAATGGGGTGCAGAGAGCAGGCAAGTGTAGTGATCACTTCATCCATGAGCGCAGTATCTTCTTTTGCCCACAGTTTCTTCCGCTGCTTCCACACTTTTGCTCGTTGCAAGCTTCCCTCTAGCTGTTGGTACCTTCTTCTTTGTTCATCCATTGCTTGGACCAGTACAAAAGACTGATTTTTTAAACTTGGTTAAAATACAAAGGCAAAATTAAGTGGTAGATGTTAGCCTTACTTGGCTATATATACCAAAATTTGTTTTTTTACATTTTATTTACCAATTTTTATTTTTATTTTCTCCTTAGCGGACCAAAGCTTGTAATTTTAGAAGCTGTCTTGGACTGGATTCGAATAGGATCTTTCCCATGATTGTCTTCTCCCCTTAGTCTTGAGTAGGAATCCATGAAAAATACAAGAAGCTTTGGCCGATGGAGGGATCCTTCTTTATGTAAGTTCGCCCATTTGAGGAGATGCTTCTTACAAAATTGTGCGATCACAATCCAATAGTTGGATCATCATTGGTGATTGATTCATAGTGTAGTGTGGCCGGGCATCTTCCCGATTTCGGTGATCTACTGCTCAGATAGATGGACCCCTTCAGGTGAAACTTTTGATGGAGTAGAAGCTTCACTTGGATTTTGTGGACATGAGGAAAGCGATCGAAAATTGGAGACCTAGACAATCAGAAGGAGGCAAGTTAGTAGGTCGTTGTTGTACAAAGCTTGCAGGTGGAGATTGGGGTTGAAGGGAGTAGAGCTAAGGTGACATCATGTGTTCAGGGTGGAGAGAAGGAATGAAGAAGAAAAATATATAAGGAGACAAACGAGTAGGGGGTGAGCATTTAGGAATTCTGATTTATTAATTATTGATTTATCAATTTACCAATTTTACCGAGCTTAAATTTTCATTATTGCTATTGATACAAATAAAAAATTACTAATGAGTAAATTGCTAAAATAGGTAAATTACCAAGTTTACCAAATTTTATATTATTTTTTAATAAATATTTTTTATAATTTTTTATCAAGAATTTTGGAGTTTGTGTATGCAACCCATTGTCGATAATAATATAAAAAACCCATCATTTCATTATAGTCTAATTTTTAAGAGTAACTTTTAAGTTGAGTTAAAAAAAATTTGATTTTGGACTTGATTTTGGACTTGAAACTGACTTAGATGATTTTTGAGGTTTAATTTTGCTTTGAATGAGGGTGTCAGGTAGTTCACGACCTTGTAACAAGGACTTGGGTTGAACCCCACCCTTATTACTTAATTTACCTATGTCAAAAAATTTTGCTTTGAACAAATAACTTAAATGAATCCTGATTTTGATTCCTTGCTTGACTTAAAATTTGTGATTGTATGCCTAGCTTGATGGTTGACGTGTTTTCTTATAGTATGATGCCTATTTTGAATGCTTTCTTGGTTTGATGAATTTGATTTGTTGAACTGGCATTCAATGTGGCTCAATGCCGATTTTAATTTGTTTGCTTGCATTGGCTTTTGGCAGTTTCGTGTTGACTTAGGAATAGAATTTATAAATAGCTCATGATAATGTTCTCGCTAGCTGCGTTTCCTTTTTTTTTTTGTTTTTATGAAGCTTAGAAATTGTTATCCCATCATCATGTATTCTACAATGGAGCCACAATAGAGGCTTTATTTTTTTACTCCTAGTATTCTTCTTGGTTTTCAGTGGGTGCACGGATGACTCACATTTTACCTATGTACCATCATAAAGATCACGTATCCATAGCTTTTCTTTGCTTTTTTTCTTTTACTTTCCAAGGTTGGAAATTCATTGATGCATTTCTATAATTCTTTGGATATTTCTCTATAAGAAAGGGGGCATTTCTAGATTTTAGAAGGAATTTGGGAGGTGTTTAGAGTTTTGTTTTGATTGGAAACCTTTGATATGCAAGCACCATTTTTAACTTAATAGAGACTTATTCTCAATTGTCATGATAAAGAATCATTGGAAGGACATGAATGCTATATGGTAATTTTGTCTAGATCATACGATGATGTCTTCAAAATTCTTTAACAAAATAAGTAAAAATATTCTTTTTTTTCTTCCTCTGCTTCTTTTTTACTCCTTTATTTTTTTCATGTTGTATACATCAGGAACATTTTTTGAGGTTGAGAAACCCGCAAAGCATGTTTTGAAAAAACTGCCTTAGAAATAAAATGTTGCTTGTTATTAGCCGTGCACAAAAAAGACATTAAGGTTATTTTTGTATTTTCTTTTCTGTTTTTCTCTTTTCTTTTCTTTAGGTTGTGTTTCTTTGAGGGATGTAAAAGTAAAGGAAAATCCACCTAGAAAAAAAATTAGCGTTTGATAATGCTTTAAAAAGTGTGTAACATTCAGTGCATCTAGTGTTGTGCAGGTATGCACAACTTTTTTTTTTGGGAGGGTGGGGGTGGTGGGGTGCGACGGAGGAGGACGGACCCGGGGGGAGGTCGGCGAGCTCCAGCTGGTGAGGGGGACGGGCCTCGACAACGCAAGGCCAATGAGCTCCAGGGTGTGGGTGAGCAGGTTGGCGAGCTCCAGCATGCAGGTGAGGGGGACAAAGGCAAGCTGGAGGCAACACTTGCAAGGCCAAGAGCTTGCGTTATCCTTCCCTGGTGGTGACGATGGAAAGATGGCATCAATGGAAGCAAGGAGCGCAAGGTCAATAGTCAAAGGTCAAGGGAGAGGAAGCGAGGACAACGGCTTTAGACGAGGGATTTGTTTTTCGCCTGAATCCGACGGAAGCAAAAAAAAACAAATTGTAGCCACTCTTTCTTCCGTCCATCCAAATCCGTCCGCCCAAGGAAACCACAGAAAATTCAGTTTTCCATCCATTCTCTCATGTTTTCCGTTCAAGGAAACACACCATTAGCATTCAAATCTGAAATGATATCAAGGTTATTTTTTAGACATTGGTTTTTTATGAGACAACAGTATTTGCTCACCTTTTTCATTCATTTTTTTAAACTTTTTGTTTTTTTTCTATTCTTTTTTCGTGTTGATTCCAACCATGTTCATACATAAGAAACCAAAGTCTAGTGTCTTGGGGCTTTTTGATGTGTCCTTCAATAGCGACAAGTCATAGGTTAATGGCGAACTTGAGCTTCCCACTTTTGTCTTCTATTGCATGTCATGTAATTGTTTATGAGAGCTTGAGCAAGTTGTGTTAATGATTTGAACTCCACAAAGCTCGGACATGCATGCACGTTGTAGAATGATGTCATACTCTCTCCTCTTCTTTGGTGATCACAAGTAGGTAATGGATGTGAGATCTAGTGGAGGCATAGAGAGCCCTTCCTAGTTTATCGTGAGAGTGTAGGAGGAATCATGTTTATGATGTGCACCGAGTGTATAGCAAGCACATCATTGCTAGCGAGCAAAAATGGCTTTCTTTCTTTTGTGCTAAAAATAGATAAATGAGCTAGTGATCTTATGGCCGAGTAGAGGATAGCCATCAATTGGCAAACATAGGGGAGATTAACAATTGAGTTCCTTTCTCTTTTCCCTTCTTTTCTTTTGTTTTGGATTGATGATGAGGTTATGAGTTATCCAACAATGATATGGGAGGGTTGCAACATTGGGAGTTATTATGAGTTGTCACGGACGCACTTAGCTCGGTGCCTAATGTCCGTGCGGCACACTACTTGGTGTGACGCCCGGGGTACTTTGGGGATCTTGAAAAATCAAGAGAGAATCGGATTGGGGAGAACCGAAATTGACTTGGGAGTGGCGACATTGGAGAAGAGGGCGACATCATCTTCCTTCTTCTTCCTTTGGCCGATTGTGGAGGAGACTTTGGAGGCTAGCTTGGGGAAGCTCACGCCATCATCTTCCCTTCCCTTCCATTCCCATCTGGTTCCATTGGTGGAGGCGAGTGCTTGAGAGGAGTTCACATTCGGCCACCATTGTTGGGGGGAGTTTGAGGGAGCTCTCGGCCTTGATTCTATTTGGAGGAGGAGCTCACGGTTTTCTCCATCCATTCGGTTTGCTTGAGAGGAGCTCAAGCATCTATCCATCCACCTTGCTGATTTGGGTCCCAAGCTCAAGGGAGCTCTCGGTTCATCACCATTTCAGCTTGTTCTTGGCGTGGGATCTCCTTGGAGTGAAGGGGATCCGATTTGGGGAGAAGGGGGCTGACCGGCCATCACCTTCTTCATCTACTTGGGGGCGGCACTTGCTGTCCATATCGGGCTGAGGTGTTCCTTGGAGCAAAGGGACACATTGAAGCATCAAAACCACCTAGAGGGGCGACTCTAGGGTGGAGCCTCAAGGGCATTGTGCTTGAGGACTGATTTGAGCTTGAAAGAGAAAGTTCGGCCACCTCGAGGAGGAGAGAGCCGAACACTTCATCACTTCCTTACATTAGCATTTGGAGTGGTATATTACTATCTTTACTTGTGTTATTGTTTGTAATAACCTTGTAAGAACATTAGAACATCTTGTGTTGATTATAATTTATTGTTTGGTATCTCTACCCATATTGGGAGAGGCCTTCTACTCATACCTGAGGGTTGTTCCTTGGAGGAGTTAGCTTTATTGTTCGGTGTGTTTAGCTTGTGACTTGTGCAAGCGCCGTGCTTGTACAAGAAGCTCGCTCGCTGTGTAGTAGTCGATATCTGCATTAGGGTTTTGGGCATATGTCTAGTGCCCTTTACTTGTGACTGCCAGCGTGTGTGTTGTCATTTACAGGGCGCTTAAGTCTAAGGCCGTCTTTAAGTGTGCATATGGGGTTGAGAAGCAACATGTGCTTGCCACCCGCCACTTATTGACCTAGGTCTAAGATTAGGAGAAGGCTAGGATCATTGCCATCACAGATCAGCCTTGGAGCTCAGTACCATCAGAGCTCAGCCCTGAGAGCGCAGTGGATTCAGAGGAGCTTTTGTCCGTGTTAGTAATCTTGGTTATTTCCGCATAGAGTGTAGGCTGGCAATTTACACAGAGGGTGTATAGATTGCGCCATCACGCTCAAGATTTACGCAAAAATTTAAGGTGAAAATTAGGGCGTGACAAAGTGGTATCAGAGCGTACGTTGGTACTAGCTTGGACCACCAGGATATAGACGTTAGTTGGATTACTGTTTGGGTGTTGCGTATGTCGGTGCTTCGCGCCGGGGCGTAAGACCTCAGTACCTCCTTCTAATCGATCAGTTCTGGCCAGGTGAGTACAGGACCTCATAGCAGCACGCAGAGCAGCACACAAAGCAGCACACCATTGCACCCAGGACTAGGAGTATGGCGCAGTTTGAGGAGCGGTTCTCTAGACTGGAGAGCGCTATGGGTCTTGAGGAAGATTCTGATTGGCAGGGCGAGTCTCTTGCAGAGCGCTTAGATGCATTGATGGAGATGTTCCATCAGTATAGAGACTACACTGATGGGAGGATAGACACTATGGCGCATGACTTAGAGACTGCGACCACTGAGATTACAGCATTGAGATTGTTGGTGGCACAGGTGGCTTCCCACCCACCTACTCCACCTGCACCACATTTTATTCAGCCTGCCAGATGCCACATTCTAGATCCGGTCACTTTTGTAGGGGCTAGAGTGGCAAAAGAATTAGACAACTTTATATTTAACATGGAGCATTATTTTCGGGCAGCAGGAGTTGCTGATGCAGATCGGATAGAGGTCTGTGCATCCTACCTGCGTGAAGATGCCAAGTTATGGTGGAGGACCTCTATAGCTCCCAGGACAGAGGGAGATAACCCAGAGATTGCTACTTGGGAAGATCTAAAGACTGAGATGAGGACTCAGTTTAGACCCGTGAATACCCTACATGATGCTCGCATGACATTGAGATACTTGAGACAGACTGGCTCAGTTAGAGACTATGTTAAGCAGTTTGCTACTTTACTGCTTGAGATTCCTAACAAGAATGAAGAGGAGAAGTTCCACGACTTCCTAGGAGGTTTACAGCCGTGGGCACTTGCAGAGGTTAGACGCCAGTCAGTGACCACCTATAGGGAGGCGGTCGCAGCAGCTGATGGATTAGTTGACATGAGAGGTTCACGTCCCACTATGACAGCTCAGGGAGCTAGACCAGCTACCCCAAAGCAAACCAACAGTTCAAAATAGACAGCCACAGAAGAAGAATGCGCAAAGTTGGAAAAATAAAGGAAAAGCAGTAGTGTACCAACAGAAAAGCCCACAGAAGAAGCACTATCAGCCTCAGCAGAAGAGGGTTGCTAAGCCTAGCATAAAGAAGAAGATAGAGTGCTTTATTTGCTATGGACCACATATGATGAGAGACTGTCCTACCAGAAAGATGATAAGTACTTTGGTGACAGTAGATGGGGAGAAAGGACAGAAAGACCAGGGAAACACATCAGTTTCTGTTAATCCACTAGTAATTGCAAATGTCAGTGCGCGGTCTTCACCCCTGATGTATGTGGATGTGGAGCTAAATGGTACATCTATAGCAGCTATGGTAGACACTGGAGCTACACATGTGTTTGTCTCAGACAGGGTGAAGGACCAGTTGAGACTGAAAACTAGCTAGTGTGATACCAGTGTGAAGACTGTGAACGCAGATCCAAGAAATGCATTTGGAGTTAGTTATGACATGCCTGTGAAGTTGGGGCCATGGACAGGGAGAGTACACACTATGGTGATAGCCTTAGATGATTTTGATGTCATCATAGGGATGGATTTGCTTAGGAGGGTCAAAGCAATCCCCATGCCTCACTTGAATGGGTTGCAGATACTGGATGAGAAGGCACCTTGCTTTCTTCCTTGTCATTCTATGGTAAAGGTAGAGAAGAGCAACAAGGGCAAGGAGGTGATTGCAGCCTCAGTCCTTGCAAAGGGGATACGACGCGGAGAGACTACTTATTTGGCGCATGTCATAGTGGTGGAATCCATTCCTGTTATTGATTCTAGACCGATGTAGTCGAAGGGACATATGGAAGACCTGATCAACCTTCCTAGTTTTAGTAGCCGTGGAGGTCATGGAGTTGAGATAGAAGCGGCGAGTCTTACTTTGGGTGATCGGATTAGTCAGCTACCTGCACCGATTGGGGGTCTGTTACATGAGTTCAGAGATGTGATTCCCCCTGAGATGCCTAAGGTGTTACCACCTAGGAGGGACATCGACCATGCTATAGAGTTAGTGCCAAGGGCAGTCCCACCAGCACAGTCACCATATAGAATGCCACCATCTGAACTAGCTGAGTTGAGGAAGCAGCTAGATGAATTACTTGAGTCGGGCTATATTCAACCTTCAAAAGCACCGTATGGAGCACCTGTTCTGTTTCAAAGGAAGAAGGATGGAAGTTTAAGGATGTGTGTTGATTATAGAGCTTTGAACAAAGTTACAGTGAGGAATGCATATCCTATTCCATTGATCCAGGATTTGATAGACCACCTTGTGCATGCAAAGGTGTTTACAAAATTGGACCTTCGATCTGGGTATTGGCAGGTGAGAATAGCTGAAGGGGATGAGCCTAAGACGACATGTGTGACTAGATATGGATCTTACGAGTTCTTGGTCATGCCATTTGGACTGACTAACGCACCAGCTACGTTTTGCAATTTGATGAACAACATTCTATATCCGTTCTTGGACAAGTTTGTTGTTGTTTATTTAGATGATATAGTCATTTATTCTGCCAACATGGAAGAACATAGAGAGCACTTAAGAGAGGTCTTAACAGTGCTAAGGCAGAATCAATTATATCTGAAGCTGGAAAAATGCGAGTTTGCGCAGAGTGAGATTGAATTTCTGGGGCATGTTGTTGGTGGAGGTCAGGTTCACATGGATTCTGGCAAGATTAGAGCCATTGAGGAGTAGCATGCACCTACTTCAGTTAGCACATTGAGGTCATTTTTGGGACTAGCTAACTTTTATAGGTGATTTATCAAGGATTACTGCAAGATAGTAGCGTCTCTAACTGACCTTTTGAGGAAGGACGTCACTTGGGCTTGGGAGGCCAAGCACCAAACTGCATTTGATAGACTAAAGTTACAGGTGACTTCAGAACCAGTCCTGAGGTTACCAGACTTTTCCCTAGCTTTTGAGGTACACACTGATGCGTCTGATAGAGCTTTAGGGGGAGTGTTGGTACAGGATGGTAGACCAGTAACTTTTGAAAGCAGAAAATTAAAAAGTGCCAAAATGAACTATTCAGCTCACGAGAAAGAAATGCTAGCAGTAGTACATTGTTTAAAGCTATGGAGGGTGTACTTGTTAGGGAACAAGTTCACTGTGAAGACTGAAAATGTTGCCAATACGTTTTTCCAAACTCATAAGAAATTGTCTGCTAGATAGGCCAGATGGCAAGAACAGCTAGCTGAGTTTGATTTCTATTGGGAGCACAAGCCAGAGAGCATTCATCAGGTACCAGATGCTTTGAGTAGGATTTCCTCCATATCTTATGTTTGTGCTATGTCGTATGCTGCGAGCAAAGTAATTCGGTTGATTAGAGACACCATGAGTGCAGATCAGTCTTATATGAAGTTAGTGGCGAAGATAAAAGAGGGAACTACTCGATGCTTCTACTTAAGTGATGATGGACTGATCATGGCACGAGGTGATAGGCCTTATGTGCATTCATCTGGGAATGTTAGATTCGGCCTCATGCGTGAGTATCATGATACAGTCTGGGCTGGTCACCCAGGAGGGAAGCGCATGTTTGCACTATTGAGTAGAGCTTGGTACTGGCCGGGGATGAAGGAGGACGTAGAACATTATGTGAGGACTTGTCTTGTCTGCCAACAAGACAAGGTTGATAGGAAAAAGGAGGCAGGACTGTTACAGCCCTTGCCTATTCCAGAGAAACCATTTGATTCTGTGTCCATGGATTTCATCACCCATTTTCTCCGTGTGGAAGGAATGGCATCTGTGTTTGTGGTAGTTGACAGATGTTCAAAGTATGCTGTGTTTGCACCTGCACCGGAGCCATGCACTGCGGAGGTGACGGCTAATCTGTTTATGACACGTGGTGAAATATTTTGGTTTACCCAAGGAGATCATTAGTGACAGAGATCCTAGGTTCACTAGGAGATTCTGGTCTTCATTGTTCAAGAAATTGGGTACTGATTTGAAAATGTCAACAGCATACCATCCACAGACTGATGGTCAGACAGAGAGGATCAATGCTTTGCTTGAGGGGTATCTCAGACATTTTGTTTCTTCGACTCAGAAGAATTGGATTAGACTGTTGGATACAGCCCAGTTTGCATACAATATCCAAGTCTCTTCTGCCACAGGGAAGAGTCCTTTTGAGACCGTGTTAGGGTGGCAGCCTATGACACCCGTGGATACACTGAATATGAGTCTAGAGGGGAAATGCCAAGCAGCTACTAAATTTGTTGAAGATAGAACCGAGCTATGGCAGGAAGCTCGTGATAGCTTGCAGAAGCTAGAAACAGAATGGTACTATATGCAAACAGAGACAGAAGACATCTTGAGTTTGATGTGGGTGACTTGGTGTTACTCAAACTCACCCCACATATGTGGAGAAAGACTGAAACCCGCACTTATCATAGAGGTCTTGTGAGAAGGTATGAAGGGTCTTTCAAGATCATTAAGAGGGTTGGAGCTGTTGCTTATAGACTCCAGTTACCACCATGGCTACAGTTTTATCCCACATTCCATGTCAGTCTATTGAAGAAGTATCATCCTGATAGTAGACATCCAGACCGTGGAGAGGAAAGAAGACAACCAACCCAAGGGAAAGTTGAGCATGGTAGGAGGCCATTGAAGATTCTAGATCATAGAGTCTATGCATCTAGTGGGTCCAGTGGGCGAAAGACTGAATTATTAGTCCAGTGGTTGGACGAGACAGTTAAAGATGCAACTTGGGAAAAAACCACGGATTTGGAACAGTATGAAGGGTTGTTGAGGCAGTATGAGAAGTACCTAGCATCGAGGGCGAATGCTAATTCAGGTGGGGGAGAATTGTGACGCCCGGGGTACTTTGGGGATCTTGCAAAATCAAGAGACAATCAGATTGGGGAGAACCGAAATTGACTTGGGAGTGGCGACATTGGAGGAGAGGGCGACATCATCTTCCTTCTTCTTCCTTTGGCCGATTGTGGAGGAGACTTTGGAGGCTAGCTTGGGGAAGCTCACACCATCATCTTCCCTTCCCTTCCATTCCCATCCGGTTCCATTGGTGGAGGCGAGTGCTTGAGAGGAGTTCACATTCGGCCACCATTGTTGGGGGGAGTTTGAGGGAGCTCTCGGCCTTGATTCTATTTGGAGGAGGAGCTCACGGTTTTCTCCATCCATTTGGTTTGCTTGAGAGGAGCTCAAGCATCTATCCATCCACCTTGCTGATTTGGGTCGCAAGCTCAAGGGAGCTCTCGGTTCATCACCATTTCAGCTTGTTCTTGGCGTGGGATCTCCTTGGAGTGAAGGGGATCCGATTTGGGGAGAAGGGGGCTGACCGGCCATCACCTTCTTCATCTACTTGGGGGCGGCACTTGCTGTCCATATCGGGCTGAGGTGTTCCTTGGAGCAAAGGGACACATTGAAGCATCAAAACCACCTAGAGGGGCGACTCTAGGGTGGAGCCTCAAGGGCATTGCGGTTGAGGACTGATTTGAGCTTGAAAGAGAAAGTTCGACCACCTCGAGGAGGAGAGAGCCGAACACTTCATCACTTCCTTACATTAGCATTTGGAGTGGTATATTACTATCTTTACTTGTGCTATTGTTTGTAATAACCTTGTAAGAACATTAGAACATCTTGTGTTGATTATAATTTATTGTTTGGTATCTCTACCCACATTGGGAGAGGCCTTCTGCTCATACCTGAGGGTTCTTCCTTGGAGGAGTTAGCTTTATCGTTCGGTGTGTTTAGCTTGTGACTTGTGCAAGCGCCGTGCTTGTACAAGAAGCTCGCTCGCTGTGTAATAGTCGATATCTGTATTAGGGTTTTGGGCATATGTCTAGTGCCCTTTACTTGTGACTGCCAGCGTGTGTGTTGTCATTTACAGGGCGCTTAAGTCTAAGACCGTCTTTAAGTGTGCATATGGGGTTGAGAAGCAACATGTGCTTGCCACCCGCCACTTATTGACCTAGGTCTAGGATTAGGAGAAGGCTAGAATCATTCCCATCACAGATCAGCCTTGGAGCTCAGTACCATCAGAGCTCAGCCCTGAGAGCGCAGTGGATTCAGAGGAGCTTTTGTCCGTGCTAGTGATCTTGGTTATTTCCGCATAGAGTGTAGGCTAGCAATTTACACAGAGGGTGTGTAGATTACGCCCATCACGCTCAAGATTTACGCAAAAATTTAAGGTGAAAATTAGGGCGTGACACTTGGAGTAGTGCTAAGCCTTAATCTTGTGTGCACGTACGCACAATATGCGGAAGCATCAATATAAAACCCGAGGCAACAATGTGTAATTCGAGGGCAACACCAGAATTCGAAAGGCACAATAGATTTATACAGAACGGTGAGTAAAATGCTCGGTGAAATGAGTCACCCGAACACCCCGCTGGTATATATTGATAAAAAGGCAGCAATACAAGAAAACAATACAGGACACTAAGCAAATATTGAGTAGACCCTAGACCTATAACTTGGTGGAGAGGGCAGGTGTGTAGAACCTTGCAATTTTATACTTGCATGGGATCACAAGACTGCATTTAACCAAGGCATTACCAACCCTCTCAATACTATCCCAAGTACACAATCTAAGGGGTGTGAGTAGAAGGCTTCACAAGGCATGGGTAGGCTAATTTTACACATTTGAGCCCCCATCCTAGAGTACTTGTGAAAACACAGTCCCCCACTCACATGTACATGCCCCAAGACAGTCCCCCGAGTGCATAACAACCCCAAAGACCAAAACACATGGCACACATGTGCCAAACCCTATTTTTACATGGATCCACACATCCCATGTTTTACACAAAAAGATAGCGTCAGGGTCGGGTAACAGTGGAATTACACACAAACTCCTCCGATCTCTGACATTCTCCCCCACTTGAACGGTCGATGCCCTCATCGACACAAAACATCCTTGTAGCTGGCCTTCGAAGTTGAAGCTTCATGATCATTGCGCTGCGGTGAAGGAAAACTTCTGCCTTAATCAGTGTCGCAGTCGGAACTCGGAGAGAATGTGACCTTCTTCTCTTCCTTTGGCTTCATGGATGCGGCCTCCTCGGCTACCAAGGCGTGCAAAATCTTCTTCTGGGGGCAATTCCAGGGTTGGTGCTTTCCGCCACATATAAAGCAATCCCAGGTCTTTTTGGGTCGCCAATGTTGTCGGCTTGGTCGTCTCTTCGAACGTTGCTCCCCTACTTGAGCATTGCTCGGGTTGATCATCCTGAGTGCGCCTATCCTCGGCGTCTTGGAAGAACAAGTGAATGTGCCTATCCTCGGCGTCTTTGAAGAGGAAGGCTTGCCTGAAATAACAATGGTGTCATCTGAGTCACTTGAGCTGGATGATGGCATCATCGGGGCTTTTCCTTTCTGCTTTTTGTCGGTTGAAGCCTTCTCAACCAACATTGCGTTCAACATCTTCCTCTGTTTGCAATCATGTATGTGATGGTTGCCGCCACAAAGATAACATATGTGTGGTCGGTTATGCGGTGGGCTTCTCTAGTTGCCACCGTTGTGGGGTCGCTGGGATCTGTTCTGATGCTGGGTCCTGTTATCCCGCGGACTGTGCGGTGGACTCCTCCTATCTTGATTCCCATTACGGTGCGGAGGACTCCCATGATTGTCCCTCTGACTGTTCCCATTCACTTGATGGGGTCGCTGTGGAGGTGAAGATCGACGCCTTTCCACGAGCTTAAAATCAGTCAGTTGCTCCGCTGCAGCCTGTGCGGATGCAAAATCCTGGACGTTCCTCCTTTGCAACTCCTGCTGTGCCCAAGGTTGCAAGCTATCGATGAAGAAAAATAACTTTTCCTCATCCTCCATCTTGATGTCTAGGGAGATAGATGCGAACTTCCAAACATAATCACGGATATCATCTGCGTGACGAAGGTTCGACAACTTTTTCCTCACCATCAATCCCATATTCTCAGGACGGAACTGGGTCTTTAGTGCCTGTTTAAGTTCCTCCCAACTCTTCATGGTGTTAGTGTCATCTTGCACTCTGGTGCGCCACCATAGCTTTGCGTCACCAGTTAGATACCATGTCGTTGTGGCAATCTTGAGACCTTCCGAGTCGGTGCATGTGACAAAGAAATATTGTTCCATATCAAACAAAAAGTTCTCGAGTTCCTTAGCATCTCGAGTGCCATTATAACTTTGGGGTTTAGGAACCCTCATTTGTGCACGCTGGGGTTGCACATTTCCCCTCCTGCGTGTAATGCCATGGTGAGGACGGCTATCTATGCCTTCAATTCCTCGATTTGAGCCCTAAGAAACTTGATGGACTCACGAGCATTTTCTTTGTGTCCTACCAATTCCGAAGTCATTGAAGCATGTCTCGCCTCAGATAGGTCTAATCGGTCTTCGATCTCAGTGAATCGCACTTCTTGGCGTTCACGGTGCCTTCTCCGCGTTTCTTCCCTACACAGCTCGGGAAGGTTACCCACTAGTGTTTCCACATCGGTTCCCTCGTAAATAGACATTCTTGAGACTTGTCACGGATAGCAACAAACTCTTTTGCTCTGATGCCACTTGTCACGGACGCACTTAGCTCGGTGCCTAATGTCCATGCGGCACACTACTTGGAGTAGTGCTAAGCCTTAATCCTGTGTGCACGTACGCACAATATGCGGAAGCATCAATATAAAACCCGAGGCAACAATGTGTAATTCGATGGCAACACCAGAATTCGAGAGGCACAATAGATTTACACAGAACGGTGAGTAAAATGCTCGGTGAAATAAGTCACCCGAACACCCTGCCGGTATATATTGATAAAAAGGCAGCAATACAAGAAAACAATACAGGACACTAAACAAATATTGAGTAGACCCTAGACCTATAACTTGGTGGAGAGGGCAGGTGTGTGGAACCTTGCAATTTTATATTTGCATGGGATCACAAGACTGTATTTAACCAAGGCACTACCACCCCTCTCAATACTACCCTAAGTACACAATCTAAGGGGTGTGAGTAGAAGCTTCACAAGGGATGGGTAGGCTAATTTTACACATTTGAGCCCCCCATCCTGGAGTACTTGTGAAAACACAGTCCCCCACTCACATGTACATGCCCCGGGACAGTCCCCCGAGTGCATAACAACCCCAAAGACCAAAACACATGGCACACATGTGTCAAACCCTATTTTTACATGGATCCACACATCCCATGTTTTACACAAAAAGATAGCATCAGGGTCGGGTAACAGTGGAATTACACACAAACTCCTCCGATCCCTAACACAAGGTTGCAAGCCATCGATGAAGAAAAATAACTTTTCCTCATCCTCCATCTTGATGTCTAGGGAGATAGATGCGAACTTCCTAACATAATCACGGATATCATCTGCGTGACGGAGGTTCGATAATTTTTTTCTCACCATCAATCCCATATTCTCAGGACGGAACTGGGTCTTTAGTGTCTGTTTAAGTTCCTCCCAACTCTTCATGGTGTCAGTGCCATCTTGATTATGAGTGTATTATGAGTTGGCCGAGTAGTTATTATGGGAGGGTTGCAACTTGGGGAAATTTATGCTTGGACAATTTTTCTCTTTATATGGCTCCCCTTTTAATGCTTTTTTATTTTATTTCCATCGTTAAATATGTCATTCAATATTATGGGAGGGGAAGGAAGGAATATGAAAAATGTCCCACTCAGCTTATACTGAACCAAGCTAGAACCTATGTAGTTATGATGAGTCCCAATTGTCCTTTGTTCTTCTTCTTGGTAGTGTTTTGCCTACATCATTGCTTGCTTTGGCTCATCAACATTTTCATTACCTCTTCATGTGTTCTTTTTCCAAGGTTGTTAAAATCAGAATCTAGATTGTAGGATCATCCAATGCCATGATTCAAATAATTTGAATTGCTTTAGAATGTAAATAGAAACTAAAAACCGGTAGAAATGGTAGGATTGAGATTTCAGATCTTTGGACCATGTGGGCTTGTTTGATCCTCTAACTGTTCCTTGTTAATGGATTAATTATAGTTGGATTCATACCATTAAACCAAAACCTGCTAACCCATTAATGTTAAAACCCTAATTATGTTAGTTCAATTGATTTATGTTAGTTAAACTAATTAGAAATATTTGAAAATCTTGTTGTTACCTAAACTGTACTAATATCACTTTGTCAATAACTTAGTAAAGTAGATGTCTCAAGAATCAAATCAACTTTTGAATTGGGTTCACTGTGCCTTAGTTTCTTTACTAGCTATGTTAATTTTTAGATACTTTGTAGAGTTTCTCTTATAGAAATTTAAATGTTATTTTGACTATATAATCTCATCAACATCCATATAGTAGAAGTGTGGCAATTGATCCATTAAATTTTTGTGTTTCTCTCAATGTTTAAATCACTAACGGTTGAATTTATGTTTCTTTCTTTCTATATGTTTTGCTACCTTTGATCAAATTGGTTGGTTACAAAATAGTTGACTTTCATTAATTTAATATCCTCTTTTGAGTTATCATATGTGAATAGTTACAAAATATATAATTTGGTTTGTTGCAAATAGAAATCTTGGTAGTTCATAATTGATAGATATTTATTGATTTTTATTGTTTATTATTTGATACAATGCTCATATTGTTCTTAATTAATGAATATATTTTAAGAATTATATATTTGTTTGTCTTTTGGTAGGATCTTGTGATCCTACATTTTGATGTTATGGAGCCTCTGCAGTTCATCCTGACAACCTTGCGTTTTTGCATGAAAGGATTGCCTTATTTATAAGACCAAGAGTAAAGGGTAAAGGGTGCTTATCACAACAACTAGGAATTGGACGGAGTTGGAAATGCTTGGGGATAAACGTGATATGAGATGGCATAAATATTGGGATGAGAAAACATATATGGTAAAGGATGGGATGAGAATATGAGAGATATTCATGAGAATTTTTTTTTCTTTTATTTTCACAATATCATCAAATGCTAAATTATGTCAGTTTAGATCAATTTGACCACGTTATATTTCAACCATCTAGGCAATTTTCGAACCATTACTCGACTTATTTATTTATTCTTACTAAATTTTTGGCCTTGAGTTAATCATGATGATTGTGCAAGCACAAAGGGAAGATTGGGACCAACATATTCAGAGTTAACTTGACTAGTGGAGTCAAACTTTAACCACAACACTTATTCTGTAAAGGTGAAATTATTTCTTAAACATGAATATTCTTTCATGGAAACAAATTTATTTTATGTGATTTCCCATAATCCTATTTTATTCCTTAAGTTCTTGCTATATGTAACCTCAACAATGATGTTTCTTAAGACGGTTACATGTTCTCAAGATTCTTTATCATCTGGACAACTACCATTATTACTACTGGCTCATAAAATGCCTGTGTGAAATTCATCATCAGCACACAACCCTTAAAGCGCTGGTTCAGAATTGAATATGTAAAAGTACTTGGTTTCTTTATTAGATAGCTGAAGATGTACTTTAGAACCCTTGCATCTATTTTAAGGTTCTGCAAGTAATGTACATATCACTCACTAATGAAGCTAAGAAACGTGTAGGTAAGTGTTCTGTAGTGTCACAGTTTCCACGACTATTATTTTTTATTAGTTTAAACTGTAAGTCCTTTTCCTGCCGTATTTTCCACTATTGTCTAGTGAATGAGGAGTGTACATTTTTTTTTCATCCTTCATCACATCATATTTTGGAGAGTTATCGGGGGCATTCCCCTTGTTAATTCTACATTATATCATTTTTGCTTGGTTTGATGTCCATTCTACACTAATTTTGATGTTCTTCCTAACATCAACAAGGTATCTGTGAGTTTCTTGAGAGAATTTTTTGCTGTGTGCAATCTGAAAACCGCATTTCTTTGCTGTCCGAGGATGCAATGAAACATGATGTCAGATTCACTCCAATCTTCTTGCTTGCGTTACATTGTTGCATTGATATTCTTACGCACGAGGATCAAGAAATTTTAATACTCCGTTTAGCGTTGGTTTTTCTGCTTTTCAATGGGCATCTCGATCGAGTAAGTGTACCATTATACATATCAAGGCTTTCTCTTTCTCTACGGTTCTCGAGGGTTACTAGTTGTGAGACCCTGGGCTCTCCGGTTCAGCCCAGGGGGCGGCCCAGGCCCAAGCCCGGATCCAGCCCAAAGGCACGGCTGTGTCAACAAACGGATTAAAATCGAATCAGCGATTCGATTTGGAACGCATGACGAGGACGACGTCGCGGACGGAAGAGTCGGACGCGGCAGCGTCCAGATCCTGCGGAGCTGAAGATCTGGACGCGGATGGCTGCAGCGCGACGCCCACGCGAAGGACGCGGCAGCGTCTGGATCCTGCGGAGCTCGAGCGGCGGACGCGAGATTGGCGGAGCTCCCAGACGCAGACGACGGCTTCAGCGACAGAAGCGGACGACGGTGTCGTCCATGGCGGAGGAATCGGGACGTGAGCGGATCGCGCGGAGAAGGGAAGCGGCGGCTTCCCCTTTAAGAAGCGAACCATGGAGCAGCATCAGGGGTGCGCGGAGGCGACACCACGGGAGAAGGAGCGCGCGACGGAAAGCGGCTCCTTCCCGGCGGGTCGGGGAGGACGCCCCTCCAGGGCGAAAGCCTTTACCAAGCGGTGAGCTTGAGAGAGAGCCGGCGACGATGAGCGTCGAGGCGAGACGACCGGCGAGCGGTTCCGACCAGCGAACAGAGAAGAGAGAACACTGTGAGCGGCGGCGACGCCGACGCTGAGAGGGAGAGAGACGAGAGGTGAGGGAGGAGTTTTGTAGCTTGATTAACGAAGGAATAAAAGCTTTCTCCTCCATTTTCCCCGTGCTTCTTCTCCGGCGACGGTAACGAACGCGAACGCGGCGAACGTTCGCGCGGCGAGACGAAGACGACGACGAAGCGAACGAGCGGCGTTCGGTTCGAGGCGATTTGGCGGCTGACGCAAGCCGACGTCAGCAGGAAGAAGTCAAAATTGGCGGCGCGAATTAGAAATCGAAATCGATTTCGCGTGCCGACGTCAGCGTGGTCATCTGGAGAACGAGTTCGCGGCGACGGAATTAATCGGTGGATGACGTCAGCGTGACGTCAGCACGAACGATTCGACGGCCGAGTTGGAACAGTGAAATTCGAATAAATTGATAGTAATTTTGACTTTCGGTCAAAATTAGAAAAGAGGTATTTTGATTTTCCGGATTTCTCGAATTAGGGTTAGGGTTTTTCAATCCTTTTTGTGAGAATTGTAATTTGGGGGATAAAAAGTGAGCGGGAACTAGGGTTTTAAATTTGGGGACGAAATTCGGTCCGGAAACCCTAGCGCGATCACGTTCCGGTGTTCCGCCGGACGGCTCTGAGACAACGGATAAGCGTTGTTTTTTAGACCGTTCCGACCGGGGCGTGACACTAGTGGTTGTTGATTTGGTTCATGGTTATATGTTCTACTTGATTCCTTCTGCTCATAAGTTGTGATGCTGCTGTGGACATTCTTTCCGATGTTACACAATGTATCAATTTATATTAATATGAGTTAGAATGGAGGATACTAACATCAAGCTCCAATCTTTTTTTTTTTTTTGCAACTTTGTGATGTTCACGTACAACCAAATGACGATTCTGTACGTATCTAACGCCAAGGTCTATTTATTACTTAATGCAGGACATAGATCCAAATTTTGTCCATAACCCAGATTTTGGACTTGAAGCAACTAGTGACTCTCAAAAGATCCGTCCACAAAGTGCAGAAGATTTCCAGGTTGTTCTTGATGTGGAGCGTTTCCGGGATTGATCAAGCTGGGCTTGATGAGATGGTGGCAATTTCATTTAGGAGGCTCAGTGTAGATGACCCTATCAAGGATGAAATAGCGAAATCAGTGCTTGTTACAGGAGGCAATGCGCTTCTTCCTGGCCTGTTGTCACAATTGGAAGCTGGAATCCGGCAACACCGCCCGTATCTCTCCCCGCTAAAGGTTGTCAGAGCCTTTGACCCAGTATTAGATGCATGGAGGGGTGCAGCAGCATATGCAATTTCTCTGCAATTCTCTCTGCAAGCTATTACCATACAGGACTATTATGAGAAAGGTGAAAGCTTACTTCAGAGCTATCAAACGAACTATACAATTTAACAGATACGTTAGATGTTAGGGCAGAATGTGGTGTGTTTTACAATGTTCCGAGACTGCAATAGATCTATACTCCATCTATAGGGTTTGGCTAATGCTACTCTGTACATAGTCCTATTTTTACGATATTAAGGATTCAGGCTCTGTAAGTTGAAAAAGTATTTGTAGTTGCCCTTTTAATTTTATCAACACTGTAGTTGGTGCTCCTGGACATTATCATTTTTGTTTTGTTATCTGCTTTTTGATGCATTAAATATCTTAGGAGCAATCTTTGCTTATGTGACGGAGCATAAAATGTTAATCCACATTTAGTGCATTGTCAAATAGTGTTGTATGGTAATCCACATTATCATGTAAATATATTACCATAAGAAGAATTATTGAGAATCTTACGGTATAGTGTTTTGGCATGCCTACCAATGTTGTAAAATTACCGGGAATCATGCATATCACGAATTGAAATGTTTGGTACGACTAACATATTAGTAGTAAAATGAGTTTACTTTAATAAATGTCTTTATAAATGTTAAGCTACATACAAAACATATAGGCCAACACAAAATAATTCATGAAATGTTCAAATTCTGTGTGAGAAAGTTATAGTCTAATAATGAAAAAATAAATGAGATGAGATAGACCAATGATCAATTACACAGCAAATTTCTTGACATACTACCCTCATAAACCTAGCATTTCCTAATTAACATGACTTTTATATCAATAGGCACAGTTGAATAAGTTAAAAAGTGGATGAGAAAATGATGTTCCAATTGGTTGAACAAAAATTGAGGCTAGACATTTAGGTACACAAAAGAGTTTAATGCTGCAATTGATAAACTGTGCCTATTGATGAGAAATTGAGGCAGCATTAATCTCCACTAAATTAAATTTCTCATTTTTACATGTGTGAATCAATTACATTTGTAAGTGACATTTTAGGCTCACTTTTAAACTAGCAGCAGGATCACAACCATATGGTCTCCACATACTATTGAAGTTAATTAAACTCTTCAGTTTATCAATTGCAGCATTAATCTCATCAATTCAAAATTTTCTATATATCATAGTTGACGCCCCATAAGTACTACTGCAAATCTAGGTAAGATCAAGGTAGAAAAGAAAAAAAAATATATACATTTCACAAATTTCATCGCATGCGGTTATGCTCCATAAGTACTACTGCAAAAAAGGATCACAATTAGAGAAATTTGCTTGTAGAGCATGATAATAACAATTTTGGCCATAAAAATTGTCATCATATTACAACAATCTCCATGTAATGACTGAAGACCAACATAGGACATGCGATCAGGTAGTAAGAATCTCTGTAGTTTTTTTTTGTATTCAACTCTGAATTAGTTGTCACATAAAAATGGTAGATTGGTTATGGTCTAAACAAGAATCTCCTCAATTAAAACGAACTATACATCTACTCCATTTCATGGATCATTCATGAATAGTAGGAATTAAGGTCTTGTTCAGGAAGGAAAATCAATAATCTTGAATGCTAACCCACCCCCTGTTTGCTTGAAATAGATACTTTATAATCTACCATTCATGAAGCAAACTTAACGAAAACGATAGAATTCGGTGCAAATTCATAACTAAAATGCCATTTGACACCCCCAAAGAATGGGGGAAGATGTTTCTTTCATAAGCAAGCGAATAAGTTCGGGGCGAGCATTTTAATAAAAATTGCTACCTGGAGGATACTTGATTCCTTCTGCTCCCCCCCCCCCCCCCCCCCCCCCCCCCCCCCCGCCTGCTCCAAACCTTGCTTCTTCACCTGGGAGGAGGATGCCCCCCAACCTCATCTGGCCATTGTCGCTGCCACGTCCAACTCCCTCATGGTGCAGAGGGAGACCAAATATAAAAGATATGCTTAAGGAGCGAATCCTTCTGCGCAAAAGCGCTCTTCTCGCCACTCCCATATATCTTCATGATTTTACTTTCTTGGAACTGCCGTGGTGCGGGAAGGAAAGCTTCTCGTGATCACATTAAATTGCTACGAAAACAATTTAACTTCTCAATGCTTGCACTTAAGGAATCTCATCTCTCCTCTGACGGAGCAAGGACCTTCATCCGCGTGCTGGGCAACGGATGGGACTACGCCCAAGTTTCGTCCACTGGAGTGTCTGGAGGTATTTTACTCGCTTGGTCTATTCATCATCTGGAGGTTCAGGTACTTGTTTCTAGCCCTCAAGCCTTACATGTTGCTGTAAACTCCAAGTTTGGTAAACCTTGGCTCGCTAGCACTAACCCTTTAATTCGTAATGCTATGTGGAATGATCTTTCGTCCCTTTCTCTCCATGACACTCCGTGGGTCATTTGTGGCGATTTTAATTGCATCCTCAATTCTGAGGATAAGAAGGGTGGGATTGACACCTCCCACTCCTACTCTTCTACTTGTTTTCGTCGGTTTCTCTCTGATAATGGTTTCATCGATTTGAACTTTGAGGGTCCCCCCTTTACTTGGTGTAATAACCGTAGAGGTGTTCAAAAAATTCTCTCTCGGCTTGACAGGGTCTTTTCTACCTCCCCTTGGATTAATTTGTTTGTCTCTTCCACTGTCAAACACTTAGCCCATGGGGTTTCTGATCATGCCCCCATTCTTCTTTCTATTCTTAGTTCCGGTAACAAGAATTCTAGGCCTTTTCGCTTCAAACCTTACTGGACTGACTATCCTGCTGTCCACTCTATTGTTCACTCCAACTGGAACACTTCCGGTTTTCATTCGGCCAACGATTGAGATTTCTCTTTCCGCTTTGCTAATCTTAAGGCTGACCTTACCCGCTGGGGTACCACTTGTTTGAGGAGGCTTGAAAAATTATTGGACCTCACTTCTCAGCATATCCTGTCGCTTCAAGCTTTGGAAGCTACCCGTACTCTTTCTCCTTCTGAGGAGCCACATTAATAGATCTAAAGCCCTCTCTAGACAAATTAACCTAAAATGGTGGACGTTCGCCAAATTCAAATGGCTCAATGCTGGGGATTCTAATTCCAAATTCTTCCACCGTCTTGTTTCTATTCGGGCTCATCGTAATTATATCCATAGCATTACCCTTGATTATGGTGAAATGATCTCTGATCAGCCCTCTATCTCCCGATTCTTTACTCAATTCTATTTCCATCTCTGGAGTTTACCTACCCCGGCTCACCAGGCCCCTGCTACCTTGAATCTCTCTACCATCCAGGCCTCCCATCATTGTAATGCTCTTCCTAACTCGGCTGTCCAGACCCTTTGCGCCCCGCCCCTTTTACCCCCTCTGAAATCGGGCAAGTTATAACTAGCCTTCCTAATGGCAAGAGTCCTGGGCCTGATGGGTTTACAAACAAGTTTTTCAAATTCTTCTGGAACTCTATCGAGCCGGATTTCCTGCATTTTTTGAGTAAGTTTCACTGTGACCCTCATGTTCCAACTAGCTGGGGTTTAACTCAGTTGGTTTTCATACTAAAAATTCAATCACCTCAACATGTATGTGATTTCAGACCTATTTCCCTATGTACGGTCTCCTATCGCATCCTTGCTAAAATTCTGGCCAACCGGATTAAACCCTTCATGCCTTCCCTCATCTGTATTGAATAGTCGGCTTTTATCAAAGGTCGCCATATTCATGATAATATCTCTGTTGTGCAGGAACTTATGCACTCCATGAATACCTCCAAAAGCAAATACCCCCTTGTGCTTTTTAAGATTGATTTAGCCAAAGCTTTTGACACGGTTAAGTGGGAGGCTATTTATACGGCTCTCTTGGTTCATAATTTTCCTGCTACCTTTATTGCCTGGCTTAAAGCGTGCATCCAGTCCCCCAAATTTACTTGTTGTATCAACAATACCTCCTCCCCTTACTTCTCTAGCCACCGCGGTGTTCGGCAAGGAGACCCCTTATCCCCTTATTTATTTGTTCTTGTGATGAATATTCTTAGCATCACTCTTAATGATTGGATGGACAAGGGTCTTTTTTCTCCATTTAAGCTCAAAGGTTCTATTAATATCTCTCATTTGCTCTATGCGGACGATCTAATTCTGTGCTTCCATGCTAATCCCAAATCCTGCAAGACCATTAATCAGCTCCTTCAGCACTTCGCGGCTTTCTCCGGTCTTCACCTTAACCCCTCCAAATCTCAGATCTTTTTTCCCACTCGCTGCTCTGCTAGACTGAAGCGATCCATTACCTCTAGCCTTAATGTGCGGGAAGGTGTCTTCCCTTTTAAATACCTAGGTGCCTTCATCTCTCCTAAAGCTCCCTCTAAGGCCACTTTTCAAGCTTCTCATAATGCCATCGTACAACATCTAAGCTCCTGGAAAGCTTCTCTTATCTCTCAAGCTGGCCGTGTGTCCCTTATCAACTCCACCATTGCTGCCACCCCTATTCACACCCTTACCTCCAGTTGGCTTCCTAACTATCTCTCTGATAAGCTTAATGGCCTTTCTCGGAAGTTTTTCTGGACCCATTCAAACTTCTCTTCTGGGATGCATCTCTTGAATTGAGAAACTGTCATCAAGCCTAAACCTAATGGGGGTCTTGGCATCAAAGACCTGACTTGCTCTCGGCTAGCTTTGCAGGCAAAAAAGGCTTTGCAGGTTTTAAACGATGCTAACACTATCTGGGTCCGGATTGTCAAAGCTAAATACGGCACTATAAACCCTTGGAAATTGCTTGTTCCCAGGAATTCCAGTTGGTGCTAGAAGTATTTTCTTAAAGATGTTGATTCCCTTAAGTTGGGGCTGCAGGTTCACATTGGCAAAGGGGACCGTACCTCTCTCATGGGCTCCCCTTGGTGTTATGACATCCCGCTCCAACTTAAACCTACTTTTATTGTCAACTTTGACGAGGATAATCTGGTGAACTCTCTTATGCAGGGCCTTGGATGGAATAAGGACCTGCTCTCAACCCGGATGGGCGCTGACCTTGCGAATACCATCCAGCAGATTCCTATAGATGCCGATCCTGCTGCGGATGTGTGGTTTTGGCGCGATGATCCTAATGGATGTGCTATTTCCAAATCAGCTTACCTTTGGCTTTTGCAAACGCGCTTTGATCTCGCAGATCCTTGGGTTGGTTGGCGTAGACTCTGGTCGCTGCATGTTGCTCCGCAGGTCAAGTTATTTGGCTGGAAATTGCTGCACCATCGTCTTCCAACTGCGTCTTACCTCGCATCTTGCGGTATTGGTATCCCTCGTCGTTGTTATTTATGTTCTCATGCTTCGGAATCGGTTTTGCACTTGTTTTTCTGCTATGACTTTATCATGCAAGTTTGGCGTTTGCTTGCATCCATCCTAAATACTTCTATTCTTCCTGATGCCACCTGGTCGGAGGGCAACTGGATTTTTCAACCGTATTTGCATGCTGAGCTTACGTTATTAATTTTCTGGCATGTCTGGAAGCTTCGCAATTCTGCTATCTTTGAAGGCTCCGTCCCTAATGTTTCTAATGTTGTTCGGCTTGCTTTAATTGATTTTAACATGACTCAGCTTGCTTTCCGTTTTGAGAGGCAGGTTGCTTCTGCTCAGCCTACATTCCGCCAACGCAAATGGTCTTCTCCCCCTCCTGGCTGGCTGAAGATAAATACTGACGGCTCCCGGCTCCTTCATTCTACCTGTGGGGATATTGGGTACATTATTAGGGACCATTCTGGATTATGCTTATTTGCTGCTACTACCACTGTGCAGGTAGTTGACTCGCTCCATGTAGAGCTCCTGGCGCTACGAAACGCCATTGGCTTTGCTTATACACGACGGCCACAATTTGGTACAAAGGTTATGTTCGAATCTGACTACAGCAACGCTATTGCTATGGTGGAAGACAACTGCCAATCATCTCCACGTTTTTTAGATCTCATACTTTCTGAAATTAGACATATGTTGTCTAACTGGCCGGAAGCTTCTCTTTGTTTTGTTATGCGTGAGGCTAATCAGGCTGCCAACTGGTTAGCTACCCACGCCTCGCACTCCTTGGTTTGTAATTCTTGGTATTCGGATTGGCCTTATGGGCTCCAGTGTATCCTTGTCTCCTTGCCTCTGATCGAGGCCATTTTGCATTAATATAGATCTCTTTTCTTCAAGAAAAAAAAAAAACATCCAAACGAACTTACACAAGTATTTCACCAAGAAATTCTTCCTATATGAAGTACGCCTCCATTATTCTCGAAAAAAGAAAAAAAATGGTAAAGCTAAAATCATGTCTAGGAAAATAGATTACTCCTTGGAAAAGCTGACGCATAGCTGATCTGTAACTGGAATTGGCGCCTGAATTAGTTTGATAGGAGCTTTCGTGTAAAGCATTATAGCCACCAATTTTACCTCGTTCCAAATCCTGCACAGAGAACTTCACCTTAATAAGCTATTGAAGAGAAGAATATGAAACGCGGTAGGTCGTGTTCATCATTATGTATGATTTTGTACTTGATAATGTGTTCAGGAATCTAAATCACCTAACGAGTGGTCAAGCATATTGTCACCTACATAAAGATAATTATAATTCATCCATGAAAAGCAGCCAGAATAAAAAGGAAAAAGCAGCCATAAAGATAATTATAATTTATCCACGATCATAAATCCAAATCCAATTGATGCCGCAGGTGAGAGTCAAAATAACAATCACAGTCAACTCCCACAATCACTGTATAACTGGATAAATTATAAGATTACCATCAAGACATAAATCATAGCTTTAAAATTCGTACATAAGTCCCATGTGAATTATATAGTCTGAATGTTAATAGCGCTGTTAACGTCCCTTAACATCCGTTAACGAAGCTATTTATTAATATTAATTTTTTGAAATTTAGAAAAGTAGGACACGTTCTAGCCCCATTGCTCACAAATTTTTTCCTAAAACGCCGCACGACGCCGGCAGCGCGTCTTTTAACAACGTTCGTCTTTTGTTTTCTCAAACCCTCGCTCGTTTACTCCTGCAAGAACGCTCCTGAGAATCTGCGGCGGAGCATATTGTAGACGGCCGCAACGTAAGAATCCTCTTCATCTCCTCTTTTCTTTCATTCGTTCTTCTTTTCTCTGCTGTGTGTTTTTTTGATTTCACGAGATGGCTACACAATTTGATTTCTCTCCGGTTGATCCTGAGAAGGAGACAGAGAAGAAGACAGATCCTGAGAAGAAGACAGAAAGCTACACAATTTAGAACACTGTTTACGAGATTGACACAAAATACCAGCTCATCAGGGCCCTGGGGAGAGGGGGTTACGGCACCGTCTGCTCGGCCTCCAATCGAGAATCCAACGAAATGGTGGCCATAAAAAAGATCAGCAATGTCTTCTCAAACCAAATGGTCGCAATCAGGACCTTGCGCGAGATGAAGCTGCTCCGTATTCTGTCTCATAAGAACATTATTGTCCTCAAGGATATCATGCTGCCCTCTCAGACAAGTTCATTCAACGAAGTCTACCTCGTTTTTGAACTCATGGATACCGACTTATTTATCAACTCGTCTCAACCTCTTACGGCTCACAAAATCCACTATATTTTCTTCCAGGTATTATTCCTTGCACCAATTTTTATTATTAATTCATCTCTAAATAATTACATTCTGATTTGCTTCTCGTTTGGTGTTGCAGTTGATTCTTGGAGTCAAATACATGCACTCCGCCAACGTCATCCACAGGGATCTGAAGCCCGGAAATCTTTTGGTTAATAATGCCAATAGCCAGCTAAAAATCTGTGACTTGGGTATGGCACGACGTCTTGCACAAACCATGAGCGCACGTCATGTTGGTACGCTTTGGTACTTGGCTCCAGAATTAATGCTTAGTTCGAATTCTTACGGCACCGCCGTTGATGTCTGGTCCGTCGGTTGTATTTTGGCTGAGCTAATTGGGCGCAAGCCCATCTTTCAAGGATCGAGCGTTCACGATCAGCTCAAGCGTATTTTTCGAGTGATTGGCAGCTTAAGCCAGCCTGATTTGGATTTAATTGATGACTCTAACACACCAGGGAGTACATTAAGATTTACTTCCCTCCCACTCCTCCCATTCCATTTGCACGGCTTTACCCGACTGCCGATCCTTGGGCTATAGATCTACTACATAAAATGCATGTATTTACTCCTTCGAAGAGAATCAGCATGAGTGATGCCCTTTTGGATCATCCCTATTTGAGCTGCTATTTTGATTTTTGGGAAAGCATGCCTGCATGGTTAAATGAGAATTTAGAGTCGATTCACAGATGCAACGTGATGAAATTAGAGAAATGATGAGGAACGAGCTTGCCCACTATCGTACCCAATAATGAGGTGATAAAAGAAAAGGTTTCTTGGTGACTAAAAAAACAAGAAAATCAATTAAAAAATTTTTAAATAAAATTTTCTAATTGATCTTCTTATAAGAAAGAAACTCAAATATCAATAATAATAATAATAACAATAATAATAATAATAATAATAATAATGCTAATACTACTACTACTACTTCTAATCCTATTACTAATACAAATAATAAATAGATTGTATAAAGTGACTTGTGTTGCTTAAGCCACATAGGAGATTCACTTCCCTTTACTCCTTGTCAATCACTTGCCCCTGATGACATCCCACCCTTTGTGGTGGACATTTACATAGAAAAATTTCTACTCCCTAATCATGGCTAGATTTGATAAAAAAAATTGCTTAACTTGAGTAAGCTCTTCCCTTAGCTATTATTTTTTTATTCTATGTCTATATGAATTGTCTATCTTTTTCATCATAATTCAAAAACTAGTGCCCTACTAAATAGAAATATATGATTTTGATTTTAGAACTTGACCTCCCTTAAACCTTGGTAGAAGATATAAGGTTCAAGATACCATTAGTGAAGGGAGAGATACATAGCTCATAAAACCACCCACCAAATAGGACCGGATAAACATATTGTAATGAAACTTATTATTCAATTGGAAAATTTTCTATCATGAAAAATGAATTTCCAATTATACTGTCTCTACACATTACCATCTATAGTTAGTAACTTCTATATCCTCTGATGAAAACACAATTATGAATTGCCTTTAAAATATCTCCACTCAAATTTGAGAATAACTCCCATCCTTGATGCTCATATATGAATCATAACATAAACATCAAGACATTCCAAAAATGATCTTCTAAATTACATAAGAAAAGCTCCATGAGAGTTATTTTGACCTCATCAATTCAATGAATCATATCTATCTCATTTCTAAGAAAGAACGTGCCTCACTTTATACTTTCACTACCGTTCATTTGACACTCAAGACTATCTCCAATATATTGGCAAAGAAATTAAATCTATACTTCTATTTCTATCATCATCACTCTCAACCACTTTATTAATTGTTTGAAGCACAAGTTGTAGATTTCTTATCCATTCATTATTTGGGAACAAGTCTCATACATTTGTGCATAAACATACGTTTTGAGATTAATAGTAGTGCTATGTTATTCCTAGGTGTTAAATTGGCTGTCTACATAACCTAGTTAAGCTAGGGGCCAAGGTGTTCCGTAAACTTTTATAGGAATCAAGCACAACTTACTACATAGCTAATTGGTTGGATAGGTCAACAATAACTAAGCATGATTGTGTTCCATCTAGAATTAGTAAGATCAATTAATTGATTGATTGGAAATCATTTGGAGTAGATTAGGCCTCATTAGGATGTATGATTTCAGCTTTTATCCCCTCAAATCTACCAATATCAGCTAAAACTCAAAACAAATCATACTTTGACATATTGGAAATTGGTGAATTAGGTGGATGTTTGTTGATTTCTTCAAAATGGCGAGTGCCAAGTTTAATGAACTTGGTGCACATATCAGTGTATTCTGCCAGTTTTTTTTTTTTTTTTTTGTTTTGGGAGTGGGCTATTACATATGTGAAATATTAAGTCATACTTAGTGACAAAAAATTAGCATGCAAAAAAAATCTTACAAGTGAATGATATATTAAACCAATATAACATGAGTGCGTTAAAACATTATCACCTAAGCGACTATCAAGTATATCACATTACTAGAAATAAAATATAAAATAGTGTAAATAATATTTTTAAATTGTCAAAAGTAAAACTATTTTAAAATTCATAGTCCCTAATGTGATAATACAATTGATTTGGATAAGGACAATTGTAAACTGATAGGAACTCGTGCAAGAGCACGCCCAAAAAGAGAATACAAGACACTTGACAAACCCAAACTACAACATTAGACCCTTATTTATACAATTTCACTACTAAGCGAACCGGGTATGACATACCAACCCGGATCCGCTTTATTAATAACCACTAACACTATTGGGCCCGTAACATAAACCTATAATAGAAACTGAAGAATCTAGTATTAGTTATTGCTACTTATTATCCATGTTCTATTTGTGCAAGAAATCACAAAGTTGTAGGCTAGAGCTAGTAGCTCTATTGGATTATTGGTGTCAACCTAGCACATTGTACCAAAATGATAATTCATGAAAACCTAGACTAGTTCAATACTGATATGAGCATGGACTAGTTTTTTAAACGTTGGTACTGGCCATATTAGTGCATTAATGTGTATGTATATATTTATATATGTGTATACATATGTATACATTAATACTACTCTAGCACTAGCTTGGTCCATGTCCCACTGGTATGTGTATTGGTATTAAAAATGTATCTTATTTCTATGTATGGCTATTTCATATTCAACAATTTGATTATTGTTAATGAAACACTATAAAAACAATGTCTCTTAGCCTAGAAATTAATTGTCTTTACATTTTTCTTACATAAAAATAAGTACTTTGCTTAGTAAATTCCAAAACCTAGTGTTTGTGCTGATTTGGGAACTTAGCACTTTCGAGTGCTAAACTTTAATATCACTGCTTTACTTGTATGCTTAGAATTCATAAGTTATTTGAGAATTAGATTAACAATGTAAAGAAGAATAAATAAGTTTGATGAACAATATTCATATTCAATAATATTCAGCATAATCATAAGCATGCAACTGCAACTTCAATTTTTTGTTTTTTATTTATAAATTTTTAGCACATTTTTGATTTTTTGCTCAAAATATCTTTTTCCATTTTCAAGATTATCATATTCTCTACAATAGTAGGCGTCATGATTTGAGTTTTCAATTATTGTTTTGGTTAAGCATTGTCTATCAAATATGTTACCATAAACATCAGGACATTCCAAAAATGATTTCTAAATTACATAAGAAAAGTTCCATGAGAGTTATTTGGACCTCATCAATTCAATGAATCATATCTATCTTATTTCTAAGAAAGAATGTGCCTTACTTTATACACTATCATTCATTTTATACTCAAGACTATCTCAAATATATTGGCAAAGAAATTAAATATATACTTCTATTTTTATTATCATCACTCTCAACCACCTTTATTAATTGTTTGAAGCACAAGTTGAAGATTTCATATCCATTCATTATTGGGGAACAGGTCTCATACATTTGTGCATAAACTTAAGTTTTGAGATTGATATTAGTGCAATGTTATTAATAAGTGTTAAATTGGCTGTCTACACAACCTAGTCAAGCTAGGTGCCAAGGTACTCTGTAAACTTTTATAGAAATCCAGCACAACTTGTTGTATAGCTAATTGGTTGGACAAGTCAACAATAACTAAGCATGATTGTGTTCCATCTGGAATTTGTCAAATCAATTAATTGGTTAACTGGAAATCATTTGGAGCAGATTAGGCTTCATTAGGGCATATGATTTCTGCTTTTATCACATCAAATCTACTAGTGAATTGAGTTGAAATTTGTTGATTTCTTCAAAATGGAGAGTGCCAAGTGTAATTAACTTGGTGCACATATAAGTGTATTTTCCCTTTTTTTTTTTATTTAGTACTAGTTATTGCTAGTTGTATCCATGCTCTACTTGTCTAGAAAATCACAAAGTCATAGACTAGTACTACTGGCACTATTGGACTATTAGTGTAAACCTAGCACATTGTACCAATATGATAAGTCATGAAAACCTAGACTAGTAGCTTGTGTTTCATGCCTATCAGAATTAGATTTGTAATCTCTATCCAATAGTTTGTATTAGTTGTATGATTAATCCTCAATATAAACTAAAATATTCTATAAATGTATGTCCTAAATAAGTAGTAGGTAGGTAATGATTATATATGTGAAATAATAATGCAAACAATATTAAAAAAATTGTCAAAAAGTAAAACTATTTTAAAAATCATAGTCACTAACATGATAATACAATTGATTTGGACAAGGACAGTTATAAACCTAGAATAGAAACTAAAGAATCTAGTACTAGTTATTGCTACTTGTATCCATGCTCTACTTGTCTAGAAAATCACAAAGTCGTAGACTAATAATACTGGCTCTATTGGACTATTAGTGTAAACCTAGCACATTGTACCAATATGATAAGTCATGAAAACCTAGACTAGTAGCTTTTGCTGTATTCCTATCAAAATTAGATTTGTAATCTCTATCCAATAGTTTGTATTAGTTGTATGATTAATCTTCAATATAAACTAAAATATTCCATAAATGTATGTTTTTTTGCTTTTTTTTTTTCATGTTATATAGTTTGAATTATTTTATCAATAGCCTGATTGTGTTATTTTTTTAGTCATATTTGTTCTTATTTCCATGGTTTTGAGTTTCGATTTATATAAATCATACTGGCTTGATCCATATAAGAAACGATGCCTCTTAGCCTAGCAATTGATTATCTTAACATATTTTCTTACAAAAAATAGTACTTTTCTTAGTAAATTCCAAACACTATTGTTGTGCTGATTTGGGACTTTAGCACTTTTGAGTGCTAAACTTTAATATCATTGCTTTACCTCTATGCTTAGAACTCATGATTTATTTGAGAATTATATTAACAATGTAAAGGAGAATAAATATGTGTGATGAACAATATACAATAATATTTAACATAATCATGAGTATGCAACTGCATTTTCAAATTTTTGGTTTTTATTTATAAATTTTCAGCACATTTTTGATTTTTTGCTCAAATATTTTTTTTTTTCCATTTTCAAGTTTTATCAGATTCTCTACAATAGTAGACCTCGTGATTTGAGTTTTCAATTATTATTTTGGTTAAGCATTGTCTTTCAAATATGTTATCATCCCAATTTTTATTTTACGTCAAAATAAAAATTCTTAACTTGTCTACACAACATGGACTTGAAGCCAATTATTCATTAGGAAGTGGAGTTTGAAAAAGATATTATTTGAATAAAGCTGAATGGGTTGTGCAAGTTCCATCTCAACCTGAATCAAAATATTTTTGGGTTATATGCTTGAAAAATTAATTATCGACTAGTTCGTAAAGATGGTCTACTGAAGCATATTGCAGTTTAGAAAGGATGTAAAAATTTAATGTGCATGGTTTAGCTAATGGAATAGAAATGATAGGCTTCATGAACAATTAGATGTTACCTCTGCAATAAGATGTATTGAGATAAAATAAGCAAGATAGTATAGACATTTTCATGGGAGACCAAAGGGTGTTGTCATTAAAACCTAAGAGTTTACTTGAAACACTAAATAGAAGATATAGATGATGTTAATATAAGCAAATATGTGTTTACTTGAAAAGATCCATGTATTGATGTGAGAGTAGTTGTTACTTAATGCTAGGTTTACGTGTCTATTCAATTTTTTGGTGAGAAATGCTATTGTGCAATTATATTTTATGAGTTTTAGTTTCCTCTTTTTTTCGATGTCTGACATGCTACATTAGTTATTATCTATCTTTAACTTGTGCAACCTTAAAGACGAGAAATTCTCAAGTATACCTCAGCTTTAAGACAGTAGAAGATGTGGTTGAGTTTGGTAAGTTATATGATGGGCACATATTCCTCAACTTTAACACTTAGTTTTGTTTGCCTCCTGTTGTTAGGTTGTAACTCAATAAGTTTAGAGCAACATTTTTTTTGACATGTTTTTCCACATGCATGGGACTTCTGCTTGCTCATGCATTGCATGGACATAGCTGCACATTTCTAGTTAGGTAAGTTTTGAAATTATACTTCATGAACATTATGTGTCAGTTAAGATCCATTGGAAGAACCACTATATTTTTATTTTGTATATTCCAATAATTTGCATTTATATGATGGATTCTTGCATAACAATACACAGGTGGTCAATTTAAGATTCTTGTAGAGTATGCTCCTTCTCAACAAGCTCCAAAGCCAACATCAAAGAAAGATGGTTCTGAAGGGACTACATCTAAGGACTAAGGGTATATCTTTCTATCTATTTTAGTTGTCATTTCTGAATATATAAATATTATTCTATGTTGGTAAGTAGTTACTTTATGAATTAGTAGACCCCCCGAGTATATGGAGTTTATAGAGCTTATATCTAAGCCGGTGGAGCATCTTCCTAGTGCTGAGATTCAGCTGGAGAGGAAAGAAGCTGAAAGAGTTGGTTAGTTGTAATATCTAGGTACACATCAACTTCATCCTAGATAGTGCTAGTTGTCTAATTGATATATACATCAACAGAGATATTGAAGGAGATAATCTCTATACCGTTAATTTCTTCTATAGGTGCTGCAAAGGAGACACCTATCATAACACCCTTGATGGATTATGTTTGGATAAAAGAGCAGCTAAGAGTGGTGCTCAGGTATCTCTGATAAGTTACATTTCTTTATTCAAGATTATGGTAGTTAAGATGATTGGTAATCATTGTTCTCTTTTAACATTAATAAGGAAACTTTGAGACAACGTATTCTTACTGAGTCAGAAGTAGATACTTGGATTCCTTGTCAACTTTTGCTAGGGTGACAGGCCCATTGACATTCAAAATGATATTCCTATTTATTCAATTTTATTATTTTGATTTTCTTTAAGTTTAAGATGTTTTTTAATAGATGATGAAATTAGCTGCTCGGTAATAAGAGTGTTAAGCCTCTAGTGAAGATTATGTAACTGTAAGCACCTTTCTCCCTTTTTCTTCTAGTCTGTGTTGCTAATATTTGAAATAAAGCATGCTACATTTGAAGATATTGCTTTGTTGAAGAGGTTATGTGGTAGTGGTAAAGTTAGCAAATGAGCTTCAATAGTTTCTGTTGGTAGTTCAAGTCCTTAGATATTTCTTTGCTGCAGAGGTTATGGAACTTTAAGTATGTTTGGTTGACTTGGTCAATAAACAGTATTATGCGTATCTGGAATAATTTAGCTGGTTGTAAAACATTTAGATATGGTTTTCTATTTATCGAGCTACCTTTGGTCTTCATTTTACCGGATTGGCTTAGAACTAGTTAGTATATCTATTCTCCTATCTTTTTCCCATTTTTATTTTTTTATCTAACTTTGAATGCCTAAAAGTACAAAGTGACTATTAGAAAAAAATCGTTCTTAAATAACAGAAAATGCAAAGTCAATGGTTTCTGTGAATGCCTTGCAGTTGTAAGTTTGCACTTGTTTCATATAGATTTCTACGTACCATGTGATTTTGTGGATAGTAAGTGTTCATCTATCTTTCAATGTCATTCATGACATAATTATAAAATATACTCAATACTTAATTGGTGCACTATTACATATGTTTTAGAACCGTGAAAGTAATTTTGCTGTTAGCATTTATAGAATAGTGAATTGCAACCAAGTACTTTTGAGCAAATGAATTTCACAAAAAATTGCATACACTCCATTGTTATTCTAGTCAGCGGTTCCCGTAGCATGTCAACTAAATTACATTATTTTGTTGTTATCCTGAACAAGCTGACTGAACACTTGTACACCTAGAAGTTATGTTGTAATGTTGTTGCAGATACCAGAATATATATTCTCCAAAGGAATATCAAATTTGTAGGTGATTAGATATTGTTTTTATCAGGTTCATTTAGGAACTATTGTCTAGATCTAGGTCACACTAATTTTAGCTAAAATGGACATTACAAAGTATCTCCATGCAATATAAAAGTTTGTAAGTACCTTCCTATAACTAACTCTCCCTGAATCATTTATATTAAAGGTGATGCTCAAATCCTCCAAGATTCTAAATTGCTTGGGGGGTGTGAGTGAAATAAGATGCTAAATTTTAAATAGAAGTATTTAAATATACATGTTATCTCTAATCAAAAAAATATCACAACTAAAACTCCATACTATATAAACATTGAATGCCCTATTTTTCACGATTCATGAATGGAAGACTATTCCTATAATAACATTCTAAAGTTTAAAGCATAAAAGTTGACTAGATGCACAACATCTTATGTACAAAATCATTGTACATGAAAAATAATACTAATACTTGAACATTATTATAATAAAACTCAAGTACAAACATCATAATAACTAATTATAGTGCGACATAACACACAATTGCCTAAATGGTAATTAAACTAAATATTTTCTCAATCCAAAAGGCCAAAACAATAAAACATTAGCAAGTTGTTTTTATCAATCAGCTCAGGTCTAAACTACGTTCTATCCACTGCATTGTTCTTTTAATTTTTTTTCTAAATGCGATTGCCTGGCATGTTCTAATCACTAGCTGCCCAATGATAACACTAAGAGTTGCATGATTAACTTGTTCTTATATTATAGTTTTGGGACGGTTGATACCCACCATTGTTATGTCTTGGTTGCTTGACTTTTTTTTTTCTCTTGTATCTTCCTTGTCATTCTTTGTGTAATTACTTGAAAAAATTATGGGTATACCTCAGGAAAATTTTAACTTTCTATTTATGCATATGGAAACTTGAATAATGCAAATGATTTGAAGATCTCAATATCACTGAACTATTTGTAGGTGCAATAACTTGGAATTGCTATTGAGTATTAGGCTGAGACATCTGGAAGAGGAGTTAGAAAATTGAAGCTACTAATGAAAAAAACACTATACTTGATTATTTGTTGAGGATTTTGTTTTTGACGTTTAGGAGTTCATGTGGCTTGTTTGGTTTCTCTAAGTGTCAATATGATAGTATAGTGATAGCTGGTATGAAAGAAAAGGGAAACAATTTTACTTTGAATAATAAAATTCCTATCAATACCTCTTTGTATAGAAGCTAGAGTATAATATTAATGGTAATATGTATTATGAATAATAAGGTAAAGGATATGTATTCTGGAAATCTTAACAAAATAATAGAATATATTTATGGTGACATTGTCACATAGGAAGTCTTTTATGTTTATGACCTTCGCCACCTTGAGATTAGTGCATAAGTTGCAAATGAATGGTGTCTTTACACTGAGACAAATTTTATCCATCCATGCATAAGAGAAACAAGGCGGACACATAAGTGATTAGAGCCATTTGTTCATGGATACATAAACTCTATGTTAGTCTTGTTGAGGACTGCTGGTTGTTCGTGAGAGACATACAAGTAACTGAAATCCATTTGTATATGCGCGCACTAATGATATGTGCAATAGGAGTATTGTTTGAATGAAAAGAAAGGTATACAAATAAGACGTGTTATTTGGTACACTAAAGCATATGAGAGTAAAATTTTGAGACGAGGAAGTTTTGAAATTGGAGAAGCATGCAGGATATATACTTATCATATGTTAACAAGATGGAGATAAACAAGGAGTGAAGCAACGTGGCAACATGAAAAGGATACACCAAGAATACGTTGCAGGAATCTACAATTGTGTTATAGAACCAGCTTGTTGCAAGTTTTAGGCAGCTAATACCACAGGAAGAGAGTGGAAGATAGATGTATCTGGGTATTGTTGAGAGAAATATAGTGCTAATGAGAGAGATGCGAGCTCTTGAGAGTGTAGGGAGGAGAGGTGGTGGATGTTGTCGCTTACAAGGTGACTGAAAATAGCAACTTTGTTGCCTGATTAGTGTGAAACTTGCTATCCTACTAAATTTGAATACATGAGGAAATATAGTGCTATGGGATAATATGTAATATATAAATACCTAGCATTGTGATTACATATATGATAGTAGATATGAATTATAAGGTAAAGTCATGGTGAAAATCATAAAGGTATTACAATAGCATCATTGAGTAATCTGTCATTTTTGCCACCTTTCATGCAACTCCCATATTGTCCCACGCTACTGGAAACATCAAGTTAGTGATTTCATAATCAAGAAAGTAAAAACTTCTAACTAGTGCAACTTACGCCTTCATTTCAGTTGACAATTAATAGTTGTCAACCAAAAAAGATGAACTCAAGTGGAAGAATCGCTTTAGTATGAATTTCAATTTTTACTAAATGTATTATATTCTAAAAGGGAAGATATGCCAATCCATGCTCTCACATAGAGAAAATTAACAATTGCACACATATCCTTATCTGAGATGTTGGAAAGCTCCATAGTGACATGCTTTTTTTTCATACTTAGATTTGCTGGTTTGTTTAATTGTGTTATAACTTAAATAGCTTATGAGAGCATTACTCTAGGAGCGTTTCAGATTCAGTTCAGGTATTGAATTTTCAATGGTTGTCTTGAGTCTCTTGGCATTTCATTAAGGGTCCAGAGCATGGTGAGTTCCCACTAATAGCTATTTACTAGTATATATTTACTTGATCTTTATTAAATAAATTACATGGTTCTATCATAAAAGAAAGACAAACACGCATAAGTGACTGAAGAACCAATATGTAATCCAGGAAACTGTAGTGACATCTTGAACAACAGGAAGCCTATTTATCATCAATGCATCTTGGACATGTCAGTTATTTCAGTATTCTGCTCGAGACCATGTTAATTACAGTTTGCATCCACTTATGCTTGATTTTTGCAATCAACTTTTTCAAAATTAAATCTCATACAACATTTTCATCTTTTTTATTGTCAAGTTCTTGTTAGAATTCCTGAAAAGATTAGACAAGTTTTATAGGGTATTTTCTTGTTGGTTGTCTCTTTTTTCTTTTTTTCTTTGGCATTCGAGTACCAGTCAATAACTATAGTTGCTTGAGTTTCAATGTGTATGCATAGTTGCGTGCAATTTAGTTTGTGCATGTGCCACAACACTAGTTACTCATCTACTAAATTGTTTTAGATTCAAGTATCTGCCCTGTTTTCAGCTTCCATAATAATTTTAGGCCTTCAGACTTCAGAGTCCAAATTCTTTATCATCCTTAGATTGTTCCATGATCACAACCTCATCCTTTTTAATTCCCTTCCCAGTGAACTGTTTTCTTTTTCCTATATCTAACATTTATTGGATTTCCAAAATTCAGGAGTTGTTGAATTTGGAAAGTGCAAAATTGTGCTTTTGAAAGGGAAGGAAAAAGAAGTTGCTAATGTAAGCAATTTATATTGGTGCAACTTTCTTCTGTAATTATGTTCCCTGTTTCCATGATATCTTCCTTTAATACCATTCTGCCAGGCTTTTAGAGGTTTGCACAACAACATATTGTTACAGCATCAGCGAAATCTTTAACTGTAACATCTAAACAAAGCCAGTCAAGTGGAAGAATCATCAAAAGCATACTGTCAAAAGAAGTCCGTAGCGATCAGTCATGTATTAAGTGCTTCTCATCCTGAGCAGAAAATGATCCCAGCAAATGTTCCTCCGCTTCTCAATGCAAGCTTGCATGTTAAAGATCTCATCCCGCGTAGCTTGTCATTTGCATCTATTTCAGATGGTGATGATAAAAAGTACCCAAATGATAAGGTTGCTGTAAACAATACAATTAGTGAAAATCATGAAAAGAGAACTAGGACTGTAGACAGACCTGATTGAGGTGTTTGGGCCCCTCTTCGTCGGCAGACCCCAATCTAATGATGGAATGCCTCCATCTTCTGAAGCTGCTCAAATGGCAAATTCTCAAGAAGCCATCTCAGTTTCTCATCCAGCAGTTGGGAAACCTAGAGAGGAAATGGCGATTCAGAATGCTCGTGTTGGACGTGGTAATAACTGGCATGCTTCCCATGAATCTTCATTGGGCTATGGATGGAGAAAGAAAAGCCGATACATCCTTTGCAAATAGAAGTGAAGACCTGAAAGCAAATGGAAGTGGGAGAGTAGATTTTTCATCTGAAATTTCATGAGTGTTTGATGATTTGTGATGGTTCCCATCATCTTGTTGGCCACTGCAGATCAGTACGTGGTCCAATGGAAATGGATAGTACTTTGAATTCCGAGAGAAAAAAGTTCTTGGAGAGGTTTAACTGTGTATAGTTCTCATGAGGAGATATATACTATTATAATTAATAATGTTCGACTAATACATCTCCTCGATGTTAATTTTTTCTCATATCATGTGCAGAGACAAGTATGGGTTCAGTAGTCTGGCTCGGCTTCACGAATTTAATATTGACTAGTGAGTATGTTCAAATTTCAAACTTGTTATTAATTTCACAAAAGGCTGAATGATTGATGCCTGATATCTATCCTACATATCACACAAAGTGACATTGTTTTGTTAGATGATTTATATATATAGATATATTTCTCCACTGCAATATTAGCATCTTTCTTGAGATACTTATCTAGTATTCTTAACTTTTAATTTTGAATTTAGGCAGTTAGTCGTAAGTAGCATTTTTTTTTTTTGCATGCACTATCAAGTTTCGGTCAAAATGACATGTCATGCCACTATCTGGTTGGGCTGGATGCTAGAAAGGAGAAGAGACTATTTGTTGTCCCTAGGAATTTTTTACTTGTACAGTGCTCATGTACTATATGAGCTTTATGTTAAAGCTTCTCTGGTGGGAGCTTTGCTCAATGGGCTCTGGGCTCTTTTCTGATACGTAACTAGCACAATAGAGTTTTCAATGGCTTGAAGAAATTTTAGCATATAATTTTATTGTTAAAAAGGTTATATTATTTTTCAAACTAGTTCATGTCCTCAAATTTTGAAAATTTAATCTCTTTTTTAAAATTCATTCTGTTGTATTATGTCTTACCTTTGTTTTGTTCCATTTACTGCAGGATACTGTATTTCTTCCAATTTGTCCAATTGCAGTGACATTTTGGTTTCGAGCTCTGTCATGAGCTCTTGATAAAAAGTGCACAATGGTGATACCTCTTTGAGTGAATGCTGGTTGATGTACGCTTACCAATTACTGCCACAACCGCAACTATATCTCAAGTTGAATCAAGGGCAAAATTGATTTATAGTAGTAGCTAGCCGGTCAAATAAAATTTCTTATATTCTGCGAGTTTGGAATGAAGAATGGCTTGAATGCAATGGTAGAGAGTTATGAAGGATGGTGGTTGTAGTTTGGCTTGGGAAAGGAAATTTGCCTTTCTTGAATACCATTGGTCAGCGTGTTTTGGCAAAGAATTTGTTGACCTGAAGGCTTACAAAAAGTAACTTCTCAAGCAGTGTAGTGTAGGGAGGTGTTTTCAAGATACAGCTATTTTTTTTTATTTTTTTTATTATTATTTTTTTAGATACAGCTATTTAGAAAATGTAAATGATACTTGGTAGTGTTGCTTTCTTCTAGCTACTGTTTATTGTTTTGAACTGCCTTGTACGACTATGGTGCTTGTGAACTTATTTTGGTTCATAGTATGTTGTTTTCTTGTTTGACTTTTTCTTATTGTTTATTGGACTAACTCATGGACCTTAATGCCAATGAATATTGCCCCGGAATATGTTAATTTCTCTTATTTTTTACTTTTTACCATTACAACGATTTGAATACAATTGAGTTGTGGCATGAATTATACTTGAAAAATATTTTTTATATCGTTTGTGTTTGTGTTCTTTTGTGATAAATAATGTGTCTTATTCAATAATTATTCATAATATTTTATATAATTATTCACAATTCTCAAATTTTTCATGCTCATCTAAAAGCATTAAAGTTCAAGCTTACGATCCCCCGCATTCATGTCATAAGTTCCCATCATGAAGATAAATGAGAAATCTGAGAGTGTAAGAAACTTGTAACATATTATAAAAATAACCATAAAAGGGTTGCCAAATTGAATTTGGGTCGGGCTAAATCTAACACACTAATGTGGTTGAAATGCTAAGCTAGATTATTGGTGTGACTTCAAATTGGGCTTTGTAAACATCAGGGACCAACCTTGGAGTTGCCACCAATCGTCAATCGCTAATTGCCAGTCGCTGGGTGATGACTTATGCCCTCTTAGATCACCCCTATTTGAGATACTATATTGATTTTTCATCAAGTATGCATGCATGGGTAAATGAAGATTTGGAAGTCGATCCATATGCAATGAAATAAAATTGGAGGAATGATAAAGGAACGAGCTTGCCCACAATCATACCCAACAATGAGTAGACAAAAGGACGTTCGAACAACACATCAAAAATAAAAATAATTTTATAAAATCAATTAAAAATTTAACTACTTATCCAATGGTGCAACTAGATGGTCCTAGTGTATTTAGGTGAGTTTTGTTAGCCCAAATAGGTGGATCGAACCTGTATTTGGTTGAGTTCAGATTTAGCTCGTTCAGTAGGTTGAGCAATCAGATTTACCTGACTCAATGATACACAACAACCAATGGGATAGACCAAGGAGCGACATACGACCTAACTCAACTATAGACTGACTAGCATGTCACAGGGTCAGAGTTAGATGCGAGCACATTGAGCCTACAATTTGGATTTGGTAGGTGCTAGTGAGCCATTGAGCCTCGTGTGTAGCTGCAAGAGAAAGCACTTACAAGCAATAATGGCATTAGGGGTTTGTAGGCATGTGCAATGTAAGCAAGTCACTACTAAAACAACCATTCTTTGTAGGTAGCTCCCGATGTGAGACTTGTGGTTGCGCAATGGGTGGTGGTTGTAGGTGAATGATGTGTCCGCAAGTATAGAGATACATTGAAGTAATAAAATAGATATCAAATCACAAAGACCTATGTGCTAAGTACCAAATAATTTTGTTCTCACTAGCTAACCAGAGCGATATTTTTAAAATGAGAATTAAATAAACAAAAACTAATGATCAGACGAAATTCAAAAGGAGAACTCGGGACAAGGTTTCACTATAATTAATTTTTTTATGACAAAATAGAATAGATTTTATGTCGATTATTCAAATTATGCTAAAGAAAAATTACCTGAAGAAAAGTTGTCTTTTCTCGAATGCCCAACTTACACTAACTCAACCTTCACTCTTGTGACTTGTTGTTTTAGTGGTTTGACCTAAGGGTAATTTTAATTCCTAAGAATCAAAGATCATTTTCGTGGCTCAATCCCTAAGTCATTTTCTCAAGTGAATTAAACACTCATGTAATTTAATTTTATAGGTTTCACATAAGAGGTTCTAACAATTTAACTCATTTCTCAATGTAATTATCTTATCTAACATAATGCAATTGTTAAATAAAAATAAGATATGCATTAATAATTAGATTTCTACAACATAGATACTCTTGTAGTCTAGGTTACTAGTTCTCATTAAAGGGGTATAAGTTTATAAGTCACCTCTCGGTTCATATTATAAATCCTAGAACATGCAATTATTCAGAATTTTGCAATCACAAAAACAATAAATCACAAAGATAAAATTAACACTCTTTGAATAACTAACAAGTAAGATGCTATTAAGTCATTGTAAAAATCAAAAGGGTACACCCATTGTCCAAAAGAAAGTTTTACACTATCATAGGCACGATTACATAATAAATGTTCATGAAAGAAAAAGATTTAAAAAATAAAAAGGCAATTTGTCATAGTCATGTGATTACAAAAATGAACTTCCAAATTCATCCGTTCACCCAAGCACTGTAGCCACCACATCCTACGCTGATTTCTTTCTATTTTGATATCCTTGTTTTCCTAAACTTTACATGCATGTTCTCCTCCTTGATGCACAACTTCTCTACAAATTCTCCCCCAAAGGTGCCCTCTATGCCTCTTGGCAACAAATGGAACCCTAGCATTGCCACTTGCAATTTCTCCTTCATTTTTGCTCGTGAGAGTGCAATACCTTGAATTGATCCTCTCCTCTCCTTTTTAATCTATTTCCTGCTTCCAGATTTGTCGATTAGCCCATCGATTGCATAATTTGAACTCAAAAAATCAAGTTCAAACAAAGCCGAAAGAGTGGGGTCTTGCTTATGGATTTTTCCAATTTGTTAGAATAATAGGGGGTGTGACACTGGTAGTTCATTTCGTCATAGGGTGTGATGACAAATTTATTCTAAAATTACCCCTTGAGCTCTAAATTTTCTTTAACTTTAGCACTTAGTCTATTTAGCCCAAAAATCTATGAAAATAAGTGCATTTTATTTAAAAAAAAATAAAAAACAAGAGAATGTATAGATTCTGAACCAAATGACTAATTTTAATTCAAAAATAAGTAAAAGTGCATAAAATTGACTTAAAAAGATAATATAATCATATAAAATTTACTATAACTTTTTGAGTCATTAGTGAAGAATGCACATGTGGCATGCAGGCGAGCTAAGCGAGCAGTGCTTGTAGTGTGTAAGCAGGCTTGTGTACAACGTGTGGGATAAAAAGCATGCAAGCTATCGGGCTTGTAGGTGATGATGCATCTGCACAACTAATCTAAATAGTACAATAAATATCATTTTATGAGCATCTAGATGTTAAGTATTTACAAAATAAGATCTCACTGGCTAGACAGGTTGAATCAAATGAAATTAGAGTTTATCTTAAAAAAATTATAAGCAAGCAAGTCTTAAATAATTTTAGGAAATATTACTCAAATATAAAAAAGAAAGCAATTTGTTTTAGGAAATATTACTCAAATTTTAAAAAGAAAGCAATTTGATTTTATATAAAATTATAGGATTTCACCACATTGATTTCAAATAATAAACATCATAAATCTTTCTATTAATGAATTTAAAAAAGTTAAAGTAAATTTATCTTAAATTACAAATTGTTCCCTCTTAATAGCCCAACCTGATTATTAAACTAATACTCATTCTCGTAACTTATTAATTTAAACCGAGTAAGTTTTATGACAACTTTATTTGATTCCTTAAGTAAATTATAATTACTTTCGTAAACTAATTACATAGGTTTGATTATAGGTGTTGTATTTGTTGCAATTCACCTTTTAGTGCATCTCATAATATTTAAGACATGTTAATTTGGCCAGAATAAAAATATGTAGTTAAGTTCAACTGTAATCAAATTAATTTTGCTCAATTAATAAGATAGAAATATTTCACATGTTCAAATCAAGAAAAATACAATGTGCTAAACCTCATGTCCTCAAAGCAAATTTATGCTTAGAAGAATTAACATTATCATACAAGATGTATTCATACAGTTGCAATAATCAACTTTAATTAGAGAAAGGTAAGTAAACAATTACTTCCTTCTGAAATATTATTTCTCAAGTCCTTTTGATGATCTACCCATGTTTATTTCCACAAGCTGTGATTGTGTCTGTAATCACTACTTTGCTTGCTATTGCCAATGGAAGAATGAGGGTTTCTTTCACAAAATCCTAATGAAATTGCTTTGAGAACTCAACTAAAAGCAGTTGTGGACCTTCCCCTCCTTCAACTATGGGTCTGTTTGGTATAGTTGAAACTTTCAGCTTTTGCTGATTGAAAAAGTGCTAATTGAAAAGGGGCTAGCTGAAAAAAGTTTAAAGCTGTTTGGTAAAATTAGCTTTTTGACAAACCAGCAGCTTTGGCTAACCATAAGCAGGAGAGTAATAGCTTCTCAAGGAAGCAGGTGCTTTTGGATTCCAAACCCAGAAGCTAACAACCAAACACTCTAGCTTTAAAAAATCTACTTTGCGACTAATAGAAGCAGCTAAAAAGCTGCGCCAAACGCACCCTATGTCGTCTCCCTTGATCCTTTGGTTGTTCATCCATGAATAAAAATAAAAAGTAAAAAACTATGAAAAAATGCATCAAATATGGACGAATAAAAATATTTTTTTTAAATATCTCAAGGCATCACTTACTGTACATTTTTTTAATTAATGCTTGTAAAGATTTGACACACTAATAAAAAGTGCATGTAAGTACTAAGTATGGATGGAGGTTAATAAAGCTACTAGTAATTAAAACAGTTAATCATGTAGAAAATTGACAAATTAGAATTATCAGAGAGGAGAGAATACAAGGAGTAGTGTGTCTAAGTCGTTCATATACCTCTTCTTATATAGAGTTGTAACGGTTAGGACTACCAAGTTAAGTTTGTCTAATTTAGATGCGTATTAACTTAATGAATGAATAATAGTATTAATTAATTAAGATGTATTAAAAATAATAATTATTAACTAAGCTTTTTTCTAAATATAATAAATAGAAATGGTGAAAGTTTTTCTAAAACAGTAATTAGCTATATTAATATTAACTAAGCTTTTTTTTTCTTACAAATATGCAAAGCTAATTCTGTTAGATTTAAATAAAACCTTTATAATTATTCATTTAAATTTAAATAATTAGTTAATTAAGGTGCCACATAATTATAGCGTTCACAATTATAAATATAGTACATAATTTATTTGTGATGCCCTCTTTTTTTACTTTATATTATCAATAATGCAATGAAAATACTAAATAAATATTTGACTATTAGAAAATAAACTTGAAAATAAAAAATTTTAATATATATTTTTTATTAAATTATTAAATTGAACGATAAATATAATCTCATGTAAGGATTAAAAATAACAATACGATACAATTACTTGCATATATTAAATCTAAGTTTGACAATCAAAAGCACTATAGAGTATTTAATTGGATTAATGATTTGTATTTTACGATGTAAATTTGATAATAAATTAGATTTATATTTGATATATTGTTATAAATCATTATGATGTTAGAAATGGGATTAGTAAATTTGATTATAATTCCGAAATTAAATTATTGACCCAATATTAAATTATAGACCAATGTTATGGTTGTAATTAGTGTATTAAATTGATTTTAGATTTGATTTTATAGTTTAATAATAGCGTGTTTTTAAAATGAAAATAATTTCATAAATTAGTCTCTAAGGATAAAAAATAATATCATAATATAATTACTTGGAAAAAATTTTGACATGTGGATATAATAAATTACTATATTGATTAAATATTTTTTACTATTATTAAATAATATGTGGAAAATAAAAAAAATAAAAAAGAAAAATGTGTATCAAATTTGGTTTAAGGAGTCTTTCAGCTAAGAACATATTAGAGTTTTGACTACATAAATTAATAATATGAAGTTAATTGCAAATAAATTTATAAAAAAAATAACGAAGAATTAGAAAGAACTAGAGATGTGTTCTTGCCAACTGTCATGCCCAGAATTCCCGTAATAATTTTTTTCAATATTATACACATGAGTCAATGCTTGACTCGAGTCCAAACACGCTCATGCAGGGGCACCACGGTCATAACCGCGAGATCGGGCACGACTAGCGGGGATGATTCCTCGGACTAACCCCCAGCTCGACCAAGGACTCAATGATGATCTCTGTTATTTCAACACGACTCTGGTCAACGTTCGCGATTTACCAAGAACCGGTGACACTGAGTCGAACCGGGTTCACCTGAACCCAAAGTGGGCCCACCCAGAACCGACCACGTCGGACGGGGTCCACGACTGTATCCGGACATGCTCATGTGCCGCAGAACACGGAGGGGAATAGTCGGATGTCCCACGTCCGGGAGCCGAACTCACCCACACATCCGCAGGTTACGCCGATAATCGACGACCGCAAACGACCGTCCACACGACGTCGCACGCCGGTGATGAAGAGGACTCGATCAGTGCCTCGCTTGCATGCCGCCGAAGAGGAAATCCCAGCTGAAACCATCGTGTGGAGTCGCACGCTAGTACGCGTCAATAACGGGCGGACGAATAGTCCAAGCATGCCTCGCGTGCGTTCGCAGACAGGCCGGAGGGCCGTCCACCTCCACACATGCAGGGAGCTTGAGGAAAAAGGAGAAGTCCCACGCCGGCGACTGAGGGGACGTGGAGCTACTCGCACGCCGGCGAGCATGGGGATGATGTGAGGGAAGCAAGCAGACAACAGACGAAATGCAGCCCCCTCCTTCACTGGAGACAACAAAGGTGACTCCCAGTCGCGATTAGCAAAATGCTCGACCAGACGGATGGAGCTTGTCCTCCAGCTGTTCACCAAACTAGAGGTGACCAACGTCGCACGCGGGTGATGAACTCAGACGGTCAGGCGAAGGGAGAAAACTAGAAACCTCGCTCGCAGGATCACAATTTGTAAGTGACATTTTAGGCTCACTTTTACATGTGTGAATCAATTACATTTGTAAGTGACATTTTAGGCTCACTTTTAAACTAGCAGCAGGATCACAACCATATGGTCTCCACATACTATTGAAGTTAATTAAACTCTTCAGTTTATCAATTGCAGCATTAATCTCATCAATTCAAAATTTTTACATGTGTGAATTTTATCATTTTTATGTGACAACTAATTCAGAGTTGAATACAAAAAAAAACTACAGAGATTCTTACTACCTGATCGCATGTCCTATGTTGGTCTTCAGTCATTACATGGAGATTGTTGTAATATGATGACAATTTTTATGGCCAAAATTGTTATTATCATGCTCTACAAGCAAATTTCTCTAATTGTGATCCTTTTTTGCAGTAGTACTTATGGAGCATAACCGCATGCGATGAAATTTGTGAAATGTATATATTTTTTTTTCTTTTCTACCTTGATCTTACCTAGATTTGCAGTAGTACTTATGGGGCGTCAACTATGATATATAGAAAATTTTGAATTGATGAGATTAATGCTGCAATTGATAAACTGAAGAGTTTAATTAACTTCAATAGTATGTGGAGACCATATGATTGTGATCCTGCTGCTAGTTTAAAAGTGAGCCTAAAATGTCACTTACAAATGTAATTGATTCACACATGTAAAAATGAGAAATTTAATTTAGTGGAGATTAATGCTGCCTCAATTTCTCATCAATAGGCACACCTCCAGCTGTTCACCAAACTAGAGGTGACCAACGTCGCACGCGGGTGATGAACTCAGACGGTCAGGCGAAGGGAGAAAACTAGAAACCTCGCTCGCACGTAGGTGAGTGCTGTCTCCGGTATTTCTCACACACAAGCTAGCCGGCAGCCATCAGACATGAGATGAGAGGAAGGGCTCACCAGAGTAGAGGAGAAGAGGCGCGGTCATAAAACAACCACCGTCGGAGAATGGAGGGAAAGAGAAGCACATCCGGGAGCCGCGAGCTCGACTAGGGAAGGAAGCCGTAAAGATGAGGAGGCAAGAAGGTACCTCGGTGATCACACGGCTACCAACTCCATCTAGTCGGTGAAGTGGAAGTGTCGCCGCCTTCCGAGGCAATCAGAACGTGGCAGTCGGCTGCTACAGCGGCGGATGGGAGGAAGATGAAGGAGGAGGGTAGAGCAAATGGGTTGGGCGGCGGCCCAATCCCATGCCACAGCCCAATGTCGCGCTGACTAAATGAATGCGGAGGAGGAGGCAGAGGCGTTTGACGCAGTTCTCATCAAGTGCGCGGAAGAAGCGGATGATAGCATGCATATATATGATATATCGCGGCTTAGTTTTATTATTATTTTAGAATAAAATGTATGCTTTGTCTTATTTATTTGCCTAAATACTTTACATTATTCAGAATGTTCACTTTTCCTTGGTTTCATTGAAATGTAGGGATTTCACCCTAAATATTGTTGGAATTTGGAAGATCTGAAGATATGGGACGATTCCTCTCGATGAGACAAAGCTACAATTAAATTCCAGCTCAATCGGAGTTCTCTATACTCTTCAATGGCATGGCCATGCATCCATGCACAGCCGTGTATGAGCCTGCTTTCCCAGACTGCGCCGAGCCGTTCATAGGCATGCCCATGTATCCTTGCATGGCTATGAAGGCTTCCGCTGACTTTTCCAGAATTCAACGAGATGTTCATGGGCATACTCATGAACCCATACATGGCTGTGAAGAGTAAGTTGTTCAGAAAACAAGGTTCGCCGAGCTCTTCACGGGCATGGCTGTGCCTCCATGCACAACCGTGAATGTTTCCGCCTAGTTTCGACAAGCGTTCAATTTTTCACCCATATCTTACTATTTTTGGAGCAGAATTTGCTGAAATTTGGGGGAGACCTTCCCAACTTAGAAAGGGACATTTTGGGACTAGAATCACACAATTTGGGCATGCAGTTGAGGAGAACGAAGCGAAATGGTGAGACCTAGGGTTTGACGGCGATTTTGGTGATGAAAAGCTATTCCGGCGAGATTTCTACCTCATTTTACGATCGTGCTCTAGCCTCTCTCGACATAGATCTAGTCTTCCCTCCGATTTGCATTAATTTATTTGAGAGATTATGATGTATTTCACGATGAATGTTGTAGCGTAACTTCTTTTCGGGGTTTGGGGCGTAGCCCACTATAAGAATATGGATTGTTAATGTTTGATCTATACTTTATCTAAATTTATCTATGTTGTTATTTATGTCTAGGAAGTTTTAATTCATGATTATGTATTGGTCATACATATTTATGTTTTAGATGTTGTGGGAAGGACTGAGAGGTGAACCACAATCGTCGGATCCCCTTAGACTGGACTGGTGATTTCGGCCACGAGAGTTGTCGAAATCACCCGAGGAACCCTAATCCTTCACAGAACCCATTGGGTCGGCTTAACCTAGTAAGCCACGAGAGTAGGAGACTCGGTTTAAGTTAGACACCTGACCGTGTCTATACCCTAGGAGGGATTACCTTAAGAACATGAGTAAAATATAATTAAAATATCGACATTAATATTCTTTCATGCTTCAGTGAGGTGAAACACGATGCCCCAATTTTCTCTCAAAGATCTAAAACTCCAATTGCTTTGCTTTCTGTTCCGTTTACTTTTCACTAGCATTAGTTTACTTTATTGCGTTAGGATTTAGTGACACATCCACATTTATTTGATCACCTAGCTATTGGCTAACTGATTAGTTAGTACTTGACCCTAGTCCCTGTGGGATCGATACTTTCTTATTACGCGATAGACCATGCACTTGCGGTAAAACCCTATCAGCGAGATCCACTGGCGCGGTCTATGGCGAGGTTGATGGCAACATCTTCGGACTCTTCTCTAGCGGGATCGATGGGCGGATGCACTCCAGCGGACACAGATTTAGACAAGGCGAGCAGCTTTAGCGGCTACGGCAATGGTGGACGAGGCGGCTGAGAATCCGGCAAAGGGATCACGCGAAGGCGTGTTTTGCGGAAGCCTGAGATGGAAGGCCAGCTGGCGGACAGCCTCCTTTCCAAAGTCGACAACGCTTCCCCCTTCCTTAAAGCTCGAGCAATAGACTAGCGAGGTAGATAGGGTGAGTGAGCTTTTCCCAAGGCGGATCTTCTGTCTAGAAAGCAGCGTGCGACCCTGCTCCCTCCTCCCCGGTGTTCACAGAGGTGAACGTCCTCTTCTCTAGGCAGCATGCTGAAAGAGTGGAAGGCACAACGAGAACCCTGCGAGTGGTTCTGGTGCTAGAGAGGTCAAAGACGAGTGAGCGTCATTGACATGAGGAGAGGCTGAGGGTTTTTGTAACTTGTTTGAGAGAGAAGCAAGTGAAATTTCCCTTACCTTGCCTATGTTATCCTCTCCGACATGATCCTCTGAGTTTTCCGGCGGTGAACTTCCCCTGTCCCAAGCCCTTCTTCACCAGATCCATCAACGACTGCTTCCGGCAGTGCGCCGACAAAGGCTGAGGACTGAGCAGGCGTTACTCGGTTCCGCCACACACCTCCCCTGTCCCTCTCGGCAACTGCTCCGGCAGCTGGCATTGATGCAAATCGAACGTAGGTGGCATTCGGCGAACGAGCGGCGAACGAATGCACAGCATTCGAAATAAGGTGTTGACCTAGTCAACACAAATTCAATGACGTGGCTAATTTCTGAATTCGATCGAATTTGGCTGTGGAAACGAGTTTTGGCACACATTCGGAGGAAAATTTGCCTACATGGATGGGCCGGTTCGATTGAGCGTGTCAAAGGTATCAAAGCCAGGTTTTCCGGCGAGCATGGTGACACAGGGAGACCGGTTGGCAAGTACTCAGCCAAACCAGAGATGGAGAAGACACTATTGTTCCCCGATTAGAGATTCTGCAATAGACGGTTGAGCAGCAACAGTTGCAAATCTTAGCACTCCAACTAGCTTTGGCGAGGATGGCAACGCTACGAGAGCAGGTAGTGGAGCTACCGATGGCACAATATAAAATGCAAGCTGAGGTAGAGGTCCAGCGGCATTCATCGCTAGATTGGAGAATGGCCGCGGTGGTGGCTGAGGGTCTTGTGGACACGAGTACTTTAAGGCCAACTTCGCCGAGAGACTCGAAGTCACCCTTGAAGCAAGGCTTTTCGACGAGGATGAGTGCACTAGATAGGGGTGGAGCCCCTCTCCGATGAGATAGAGGCCAGTCAGCTCAAAAGAAGGCTAACCGACCTGTAGAGAGAGGGTCGGATAAGTCAAGGAACCTGACTTGTTTCCTATGCAAAGGGCCACACCAGATGCACGGTTGTCCGAATCGAGAGCGGATCTCGAGAATCGTGGCGCGAGAATTAGACAATGGCAGTCTGGTGGAGGTTAGAGCAACGACGGCTCCTATAGGAGTGCTAGAGGGTTCCGTTGCCACTTCGTATCGAGGTTATGTCGTCGTTGGACAGCAAGACGTTATGGCACACATCACAATGGTGGCTGTGATGCTAGGGTCGACGATGGATCCCTTGAAGGATATCGAGGGCGACGTCCAGATTTGGCTTAGGAGAAATGTGATGCCGCTTTTGCCACGGGCTGAGCCAATGAGCAAATGGGTTGGGTGGCGGCCCAATCCCACGCCACGACCCAATGCCACGCTGACAAAATGAACGCAAAGGCGGTGGCATAGGCGTTCGACGCAGTTCTCATCAAGCATGTGCGGAAGAAGCGAGATCCATCCGCAAGTGCACAGATACGTCGAAGTAATAAAAAGATATCGATCCCACAGAGACCTACGTGTTAAGTACCAAATAATTGAATTCTTACTAGCTAAGCGATCAATGTACAATGGGTATAGAAGAACGAAATAGTGAAAACTGTTGTAGAAGATCGGAGAGAGAAAACTAGGACTTGAGGTATCATCACTTTTTAATTCTCAAGACTAGATATAATAAAGTTTTTATTAGTTATTCAAATCATGATAAAGAAAAGTTTACTTAAAAAAAAGAAATTATCTCCTCTCGGATGTCCAATTTACACAAAACAGCCTTCACTCTCGTGATTTGCTGCTCAGTGTTAAATAAAAGTAAACCAAACAAAGGAAATTAAAATCACTCTTGTGGTTTAACTCTCAAAGTCTACTTCTCAAGTAAAATTATTTAATTTTACAGGTTTTACCTAAGAGGCTCTAACAATCAAAATCACCTCTCGATCCATATTACCATGTCTGAAACAATGGAATCAATATTCGCATGTAAAATAGGCATCATAAATTAGGGTTTTAGGACTTAGCTACTCTCGTAGTCTATGTTTCTAGATCTAATCTAAAGGTTCCAAGTTTGTAAATCACCTCTCGATCCATATCACAAACCCTAAAACATGCAAATAATAATTTCAAAGCAAATAAATCACAAAGGCAAAATTATCATTCAAAGAATAAACTAATAGATTAAAAATTATCCAGTTATTATAGAATTTAAAAAGAAACTACTCCCTAAGTCCCAAAGAGAATATTACGCTACCATGGAGTCAAAAACATAATAAAAATTCGTCATAAATAATCAGAATTCGACATAGGAAGAATAAGAAAGTTATTGATTTCACAGGGCCCCCGTGATTTTCTTCGGGTTGCTATAGTACCTGTGCTATAGTAAATCGCGAACTTCTTCCTCGGCTGAAAATTTCTTTCACTGATTTCTCCCTCGATCGAACTTCTTTCGAACTGAAATTTCTGGTGTATCTTCTCCTTCTCTAAGCGAAGCTCTCCTAAAAATTTTTCCACTAAAGGTGGCCTCTACGCCTCTCGGCGAGAAGCCGAGCCCTAGCGGCGCCCTCTTTGATTTCTCTCTCGATTCTTGATAATAATGGATGACTCTAGGCTTGAAATCTTCTCCTCCTCTTATAGATCACTCTCCTTCTTTCCAATTTTAAAATCGCATTCTAAATCTCCCTAATAAGGCTTCGCAATTCTCGGCGGCGGAAGACTCAGGCAATGGCGGCTTTTTAAGAATCATGGCCATGATTATAATCACGGCACTGCCATGATTCCTTCTGTGTATAAAGTTACGACCAAGATTTTTATTACGGCATGCCCATGAAACTTTTTGTGGAAAATTTTCATGAAATCACGACCATGAAAATAATCACGGTAGTGCCGTGATTTTTTTTGTAATCTCCAAATTTATTCCAATAAAATCACGGCCATGAAAATAATCACGGTAGTGCCGTAATTTTGCCTAAAACTCTGATTTGCTTGAAAATTGACAGGTAACTTCTTCTTGATGACTGGATTTCATTCATACACTCAAATTATTCAAAAATCCATCGAAACTTGGTCATTTTCCCTGAAATATGACAAAAAAACGAGAAGAGGTATAGATTTTGAAATAATTGAACAAATAAATTTAAAAACAAGCAAAAAAGACATATTTATGACTAAAAAATAATATACAATTAATATAAAATTTACTATAAATTTTTGAGTCATCAAAATACATAAGGCTCAAACCTTGCTTGTCCCCAAGCAACTCAAAACCTGAATCAAAGTGTGTAAAGCAAATATAAATGACTTCGGTTTATCTCTCCTTAACATAAAAGTAATCCACAATATGTATAATGATTTTTAGGAATAAAAGATTTTAAAAGAAATAGCCTGCTAGGAAAAAAAAAATTTCAAAAGGTTATAATCCAAGATGAGTAAAAATTTCATAATCTTTAAGATGGCACTCAAGTTCAACTCATATAAACGATCGTAAACTCTTTTTCAATAAATCTAATTTACCCTCAAGAAAAATCTTCACTCATCGATCCTAGAGAAAGTTCCGTAAACAACTCTTTAATGCAAACTGGTCTTTGAACGGTTATCTGCCCATTTTCTATTAGCACGATAACATTATTCAAAGTACACCATGAAATAGTATAATATAACTCATAGCATAATCTTAAGTAGTCAGCGGAGTTGTCCACTTGACCTATAGCTCCCTCTTTTTCTGCTTTTCTCATTTTCTTTCTTCTTTTTCTTTTTTTTTCTATGTTTTTATTCTAGAGAGAGCCGGCCAAGGGCATGGTACTTAAATCGTTATCAATCTTTCTGCTCAAGGGTAAAAAATAATATGTTAATAAATTTCCTTTCGTTACTTGATTAAAATAGACTTAAAGTATACCAAAAAGGAATAATATAACTCATGACTACAGTCCATCATACTAGAGGAGTTGGAGCATGCTATCTACAGATAATCTCAAGCTTCTCTTCATGAAAATATTTCCATCAAGTAAATCAAAAAAATCAAAATCAAGTAACTTTCATTCAACTCATATTACAAGAATGCAAAATATTTTTCTCATAAATATTTTAATCATACTAGAATTAATTTTATCCAAAAATCTCTTTCCACAGGTAATTTCAAAAAAATCTCCAATCCATAAAATCGTTAACACATATTATTTCTAGTTATTTTGTTAAAGAGAATAAGCATCTTGTCACAAATATTTAATTCACACACATCTCATCACATTCAAGTCATGAAGGGATAAAAAATTTTTACACGTCAAAAATGACAATATCAGTGCGAAAGGTGTGAAGTGACATACTTATTCAATCATAGTCAATAGGTGTAAAGTGATAGATTCGTATAACCACATCGAATAAAAATATCAGGAGAAGAGAGTAGGTAATACAATCATATCGAATAATAAATTAAGCAGTGAACTCATACAAGCATATCGAAAAAGTTAGGAGCAAAGGCATATATATAAAGAATCAGTGATGCTCACCCAATAATAGTATAGCGATCTCAGGCGCTATCATCATCATTTGGGGTGTGATCGGGCCAGGTGCGGCTAAATCGTCCTCAAAGATGCACTTTCTGAAAATTTTACTTGCACAAATCTTAGATACATAAGGCTCAGCCCAAAAATAGTATCTTACCTTAGCTAAATAATATTTTTTTTCTCAAAGTGTAATCAGAGATGTCGCTGGGGTCTGAGGAGAGTGCTGGTGGAAGGAACTGATGCAGGCAAGAAACAGAGGTGAAACAGATGCTGGCTAGAGAAGCTGCTAGCTGCGAAAGATGAGTTGCCGATAGTAGAGTGAAAATGAGTAGTCTCCAGTGGCCTGCTGGAGACTACAGATCTGAAGTGAAGTCATCGGCTGGTGGGCAACGAGAGATGATAGCTTGTCACTTGGAAAAATCAAAGTCGCTAATGAAGATTCCACTGCTGAAGAAGCCGCCTACTGGCTGAATTCGGCAGAAACAGAGATGTTGAAGATGCTAGAAACAAAAAACTTCGACTGTTGGGTGATGCTGGCTGGTGGCGAGGTAGAAGCTGCCAAAAAAAAATCTGCTGATAGCTGGAAACAAAGACGGAGAAGTTGCTGGCGGCTGCCGAGGTTTAGTCGCCGACGGCAGATGGAGACGGAAGAGACGACGCTGCCAATGAAGATGTTGACAGGAGATGAATCTGTCAACTGCGTAACTGGTTGGAAGATGAAGCTTTAGAGAAGCTGTAATTGGAAATGAAGCTGTTGATGAATCAGAGGCGATGCTAAGAAAGCTGGTCGGACGTCAATCGGCGGCAAGAAGACTCGTTGTAGTGTTCCTTGCTGGCTGAATGAAGATGGTGGCTGTTGGAAGAAATTGCCTGTCCTTGCTGGATGATCTGCCGCCTGTGGCGGAAGATCTGGAGAAGAAGCTGCTGGACGACGCTGACGGCTGCGGAAAATCAGTTGCTGATGGTGAAAGATGTTGAGATGTTGTTTCAGATGCTGGCAGTTGATCACGGAAGACGATGCTGCTGATGGCTGCAAGTGATCTCGCCGGCTGGAAACATGTGATGGTTGAAGCAAGCGGCTGGAGAATCAAAGGCGCTGCTAGGAGAAGAAAGACCGCCGGCTGGAGATGAAAATAGAGGCGGTAGTTGGCTGGAAAATTTCTGTCGCCTGGGAGATCTGAAGATGAAGCTGCTGATGGATTCTGCTAGCTGGTTGGCCTGTGCTTAAGAAAATGGCGTCACCGGTTGCTACCGAAGAGGCGGCGCTTGCTGACGGAAACAGAGAGCTGCCGACTGAATCTGTCGGCTGGGCTGGAGCAAGTTGCTGTCGGTGCTGATGGTTGCTGATGTTGCATAGCAGCTGGAAGAGAGCTTGCAATGGCTGACTGGATCTGGATATGCCAAAGATTGGTGGCTGTAAATAGGATGTTAGTGGCAGACCTAGAGGTGAAGGGTGGAGAAGATCTACTGATCTTCTGGAGAAACTGCCGATAGAGGCAGTGGCAGTTTGTTGAGACAACAGCGGTTGATTTCAGAAACTGAGATGCTGCTGGAGAATCAGAAGCGTTGCTAGCTCACTGGAAACAGAATCGTCGCCAGCGAAAAAGAAGACACTGGCTGGAGAAGAAACAGATTGGTTGAAGCAGGGACAAGGACGGCTGAAGAAGGCGACGTCGGCAAGGTCAGTGCCTGGAAACAGAGGTGGACATTAGTCGGCGGTGAAGATTGCTGGCAGGAGATCTGGAAGCGAAAAGATATGAGGAAGCGACAGCTGAAACAAAACTTCACAGGTGCTGCAAGAGAATTCACAGGGGCGTCCCCACCGGGCTAAGATTCGAGAAACGAATCTTGAAGCAGCGGCGCACGAATATCCAAGCAACCCTTACTTTAGTCCGGTGTTATACGGATCCCCTTTTTGCGGAGGGGCAAATTTTGCAGAGGAGTGGGCTAAGATTCGAGAAACGAATCTTGAAGCAGCGGCGCACGAATATCCAAGCAACCCTTACTTTAGTCCGGCGTTATACGGATTCCCCCCCCCCCCAGAATTTTTGCGGAGTGGGCTAAGATTCGAGAAACGAATCTTGAAGCAGCGGCGCACGAATATCCAAGCAACCCTTACTTCAGTCCGGCGTTATACGGATTCCCCCCCCCCCCCCAGAATTTTTGTGGAGGGGCAAATTTTGCGTGGGCTAAGATTCGAGAAACGAATCTTGAAGCAGCGGCGCACGAATATCCAAGCAACCCTTACTTTAGTCCGGCATTATACAGATTCCACCCCCCCCCCCCAGCATTTTTGCGGAGGGGCAAATTTTGCGGAGGAGTGGGCTAAGATTCGAGAAACGAATCTTGAAGCAGCGGCGCACGAATATCCAAGCAACCCTTACTTTAGTCCGGCGTTATACGATAATCCGATATAAACGCCGCCCGTTACAGCCACCCGAACATAACCGGCCCGTTACAGTTAACCTAACCACGGTAAATGCTCAAAATTTCAATACCCGCTCGAACTCGCCCGACCCTAACTTTGCTATCATGAAACCCTTGCTCTCCGATGACAGTTTTGTCGCCCGATCCTCTCCGACGACCTCCGACCACCTCCGATGGCCTTCTAATCTGTGTTTACGACTTCCGACGGCCTCCGAGTTCGTGGTCGGGTCGAGCCCTAATTTTGTGTTTTTTGTGCAGTTGACCTCTGACGTCCTACGGCGAATTGCGACGACCTCCGACGACCTACGGCGTAATGTCGAGTTCCTGGTTGGCTTAGGGTTTCCTAATCTCGACCTACGGCGAACTGCGATGACCTCTGACGACGTCCCACGACCTACAGCGTAATGTCGAGTTCCTGGTTGGCTTAGGGTTTCCTAATCTTGATTTATTTTTTGCAGGATCTCATCTTCCATCTACTACCATTTGTAGGCCGAGTTCCTCCGATGACTCTAATCTTCCTTTAAGGTATAATGTCATAATTCATCTTCTTAATACGTAAATTATTGTATTAATGATATAATTTGTCTTCTTAGGGTTTCCTAATCTTGTTTTCCTTTTTGCAGTATCTTATGGCGAGTTCCTCCGACGACTCCAATGTTCCTTTAAGGTATAATGTCGTAATTTGTCTTCTTAATACGTAGAATGTTGTATTAATGACATGATTTTTGCATAACATGTCTCAAACTTGGTTTATTAGTATCTCATTTTAGTATATCAAGTCTCTAATTTGGTATAACAACATCCCATATTGGTATAACATGTCTGAAACATAGTATAACAGCATCCCATTTGGGTATAACATGCCTCAAACTTGGTATAACAGCATTCCATTTTGGTATAACATGCCTCAAACATAGTATAACACATACCATTTTGGTATAACATGTCTCTAATTTGGTATAACATCATGCCATTTTGGTATAACATGTCTCTAATTTGGTATAACAGCATGTCATTTGTGTATAACATGTCTTTAATTTGGTATAACAGCATGCCATTTAAGTATAACATACTTCAAACTTGGTATAACAGAATCCAATTTTGGTATAACATGCCTGAAACATAATATAACAGCATCCCATTTTGGTATAACATGCCTCAAACTTGGTCTAACAGCATCCCATTTGGGTATAATATGCCTTAAACATAGTATAACACATCTCATTTTGGTATAACATGTCTCTAATTTGGTATAACAGCATGCCATTTTGGTATAACAGCATGTCATTTTGGGATAACTTGCATCAAACTTGGTATAACAGCATCCCATTTTGGTATAACATGCCTCAAACTTAGTATAACATGCCTCAAACATAGTATAACAACATGTCATTTACGTATAACATGCTTCAAACTTGGTATAATGATGTCATGCATTTTTATAGTGATTTTTATTATTATTCCATGATGAATTTAGGCCTATTTGAATGTTTTTACACTCCTTTAAGACTCATTTAGTTAAAAACTTCAGAATCTTCACTTTTCATCTGTCTTATTGAATTTCAGATAAAATCACCCAAATTTGAAGACCTTTTGAAAAATCTAAGAGCATGGAGTGATTCCTTATGAGAAGCCGAAGCTGCCCGTAAAATTTGGGCTCAATCGGAGCTTTTTCTGGACTTCACAGCCAAATGAACCCCACGGGGTTAACTGGTGATCTTACCGAAGGACGAAACTCACCGCGCGTTTCACTGGTAGGTGAACCCGGTGGGGTTCACCGATGATGTCAGGGTATCCGAAAGTCGCCACGCATTTCACTGGCAGGTGAACCCCATGGGGTTCACCCATGATTCCATCTGATAAAACTTGGGCAGAAATATACTGTGGACTTCACTGGTAGGTGAACCTGCCTGTGATTATTTCGCAACGGAACTGCACAGAACACTTCACTGGTAGGAGAACCCAGCGGGGTTCACCCGTGATACTATCGCAGCAGCCCGACCTTCACTCGGTATTTCGTCGATTTCGGGCCCGATTCAAGTCCAAATTTGGCAAGTGAGGACTCTATGGAAAGCTTATTCGAAGGCGAATAGATAGAATATAAAAGCTCTAAATTTCGTGACCTAATCATGAAGCAATCAGGCAACGAAGTGGCTAGGGCGGACAGACATAGTGAACAGGCGACTTTGGGGGGATTTTTGGAGATTCGAGCGTCGGAACTCAGCAATCCTTGGTTATTTCGTTCGGTTCATCATCTCCTCCCTCTTAGAAACCTTTTTCTATGATTTTCCCATGTACAAAGAGAGATCTTTTTAACGTTTCGACGATGGTTGTAGTGTAAACTTTATTTCAGGGCTAGGTTGAAGCCCTCTGACGATTTCTATTTGCAATACATGTATTAGCTTTGTTATTTGGATCATATTCTCAGCATATTTCACTTGAAGTATTTATTTCTTGATATTTACTCTGGCCAAGTATTATCATGTCATAGTTATTACAGTTCAAAACGAAAGTAGGATTGTAACGACGGAACCTCTTTGTGAATCTTGCGAAAACTCGACACGAAAGTGCTTGTTCTTCGCTCGAGGTCCATAATCTACCATGGAACCCATTGGGTTTGTCTAGAACGATCCACCGCGAAAGTAGGAGACGTTCTGGGCAAATACACTTGAAAGAGGGCACCTTGTACCAAAGGGTAGATTCCTTATGCATATTTGTAAATATATGTAATTGATGTTTATATCTTAGCGCAATTAGAATCGTCAGAGTGGTGGAAACCCAAGCCCTGATATTCTCTCTCATATATTTTTTCTGCCGTAGTTGTTTGATTTCTTGCTTACAATTTCGCTTAGTTTTAGTTTTTAAGTTCCAAAAACCACAATTTGATCAGCTTAGATTCCAAGAATTAGATTTTTTGGTACTCACCTTGTTCCCTGTGGGATTCGATATCTTTTGTATTACTTTAACATTTTCGTGCACTTGCGGATAGTGTCAAGTTTTTAGCGCCATTGCCGGGGAACAACAGTTGATATCAGTATACTTCTAAGGACTGGTAGACTAAGTTTTAGTTAGTTTTAGTTAGTTTTTTTTCTTTCTTTATTCTGTTTCACGCTGCTTTCTGCTTGTGTTAATTGCTTTGAACTTCATAATTGAGTCTGACAAATTTTTATGCAAAGAAGTTCCAATGCAGGAGCACTCTTGGAAATCGATCTCGAAATAGAATGAACCTTCAGACAAAGAATGAAGCTTAAGCAAGTTTTGAAAAAGGAGAATCAAAAACAGATGGAATACCTTCACATTGACATGGAGAACGAACCAGCACCTCAACCTGCGAACAACAACAATGCCAGAACACTGTGAGAATATGTAGCACCTTTTTCACATGGATTTCAATCTGGAATTGTCAGGCCGACTATGGAGGCCAACAATTTCAAAATTAAATCTGCTCTACTTTCTATGATACAACAAAATTAATTTGGTGGTTCTCCTCTTGAGGACCTCAATATGCATTTGTCTATATTTTTGGAATATTGCGATATGTTAAAGATTAATGGAGCTACTTCTGATGCTATCAGGTTGCGCTTGTTTCCCTTCTCCATGAGGGACAGAGCAAGGGCATAGCTCCACACGATCCCCTCAGCTTCAATACGGACATGGGATGAACTGTCTCAAGCTTTCCTCTCGAAGTACTTCCCTTCTTCGAAGACAATCCACCTCAGAAATCAGATAACAAGCTTCATGCAAAAGGATGGAGAGTCTTTGTACGAAGCCTGGGAAAGATTTAAAGACCTTCAAATATTATGTCTGCATCATGGGATTGAGACTTGGGTCCTAGTACACATGTTCTACATGGGATTGGAATACAATACTAGGCTCACAGTCGATGCAGCTGCTGGAGGATCAGGCTTAATGAGTAAAGTACCTGAAGATGCTATAAGCCTCCTGGAGGACATGACACTAAACTACCATCAATGGAATCCAGAGCGAGGTACACCTTCAAGAAAAGCAGGTAAATTCGATCTTGATTCATTAACTACTTTGACTGCGAAGGTAGACAACCTAACTAAGAAATTTGATTCATGGTCTGTTAACTCTTTAGACACTAATTCATTATCTTGTGAGTTGTGTGGCATTGTAGGACATGCAGGTGCTGAGTGCTGAGTGGGAGATGGACAAGTGGTCCAAGGTCAGCCTGAACATTTAAATGTAGTTGGAAATGCAAACCCCATAAACAACCCCTATTCCAACTATTACAATCCTGGCTGGCGCAACCACCCGAACTTCTCCTACCGGATCACGCAGCCTATACAACCAGGGCAAGCGCCACCACAAGTTCAACCTCAGCAAGGGAACTTCAAGCTACCACAACAAGAAAATTACAAGCAGCCACCTGAGTTCCAACAAAGAAACTACAATCCCCCCCTCAACAAGCGAATTACAATCCTCCTCCAAGACCGGCCCAGGACTCTCAACTGAGTAAGCAGCTAGAAGGGCTCACCAATATGATGAAACTGATGATGACGAGGATGGACTCCTTGGAGACACATAACAAAATGTTAGAGAGCCAGCTTGCGCAGCAAGCTAGCTCATCCTCTAGAGCGCCAGGGAAGCTTCCATCACAGCCAGAAGTTAACCCGAGGGAGCAGTGCAATGCAATCTCCACTCGAAGCGGCAAGCAACTTGAAGACCCTAAGATGCCGATTGATGAAACAAGGGATGAAGTGACACCGAATCCTGAGGAGCCACACGTAGATTCAACACCGGCGGAACCTGAGCGAATAGAGGAAGAGCGACCTTATGTTGGGCCGCCAGCCTATAAGCCGCCGAGGCTTGTCAAAGCCAAGCTAGACAAGCAATTCAGTAAGTTTTTGGAAATATTGAAAAAACTATATATTAGCATTCCCTTTGTTGATGCCCTTTCGCAGATGCCGACCTATGCGAAGTTCTTGAAGGACATCCTCTCAAATAAACGGAAGCTAGAAGACCAAGGAACCGTGGCACTCACTAAGGAGTGTAGTGCGATTTTGCAGAACAAGCTTCCACAAAAACTCAAGGACCCTGGCAGCTTTTCCATACCTTGCCAGATAGGAGAGATGACCTTTCAGAGAGCTCTGTGCGATTTAGGAGCAAGTGTCAGCTTCATATCATTATCATTGTGTAAAAAGCTAGATTAGGGTCACTTAAAATCGACTAATATTTCTTTGCAGCTTGCTGATAGATCAGTTCGAAGTCCAGTGGGTATTTTAGAGGATGTACCTATTAAAGTAGGGGATTATTTCATTCCTATTGACTTTGTTGTGTTAGACATTGATGAGGATGACAGACTTCCTATTATCTTAGGAAGACCTTGTTTTGCTACAGCTGGTGTTGTCATCGATGTTAAAAATGGAAAACTGGATTTAAACATCGGTGGTAATGTTATTCAATTTGACCTGTCTAACTCTCTCAAAAAACCTTCTCTTGCAGGTGCACGTCACAGCGTGGATATAATTAAAAAGATTGTCCAGCAATCTGAGCCACCTGGGAAAGAGAGAGATCCATTGGAGCTCGCCCTTATTAGCACTGTTGATGAAGATGGTAAAGGGGAAATTGAAAACTACGTTGCCCTACTTGATGCGAACCCAGACTTGAGAGCGGAACTAGGAGTAAATCGAGAGGAGGATGGACAAAAGAAAATTGATCTCAAAAGTTTACCCAAAAATCTGAGATATGAATTCCTGGGTGAAAATTTTACTTACCCTGTAATAGTTAGTGCCGAATTGGATAAGGAGCAGATTGAATTACTTTTGCAAGAACTTCATTTACACAGGAAGGTAATTGGGTACTTTCTTTATGATATTAAAGGTATTAACTTATCTATCTGTATGCACAGGATCTTGTTGGAAGAGAATAGTAAGCCCTCGGTGGAATTCCAACGCCGACTCAACTCGCACTTAAAAGAGGTAGTGAAGAAGGAGGTGCTTAAATTGCTAGATGCTGGCGTGATCTACCCGATTTCAGATTGCTCTTGGGTGAGTCCGGTTCATGTGGTCCCCAAAAAGGGAGGCGTCACGGTTGTTAAGACTAACACAGACGAGTTGATAACGACGCGCACAATTACAGAACACAGGATGTGCATTTATTATAGGAAGTTGAACTCTGCGACGAGAAAAGACCATTTTCCTCTTCCTTTCATTGATCAGATGCTTGATAGATTAGCTCATAATTCTTACTTTTGTTTCTTAGATGGATTTTCAGGTTTCTTTCAAATACCCATCCATCCCGACGATCAGGAGCAAACTACCTTCACATGTTCCTACGACACATACGTATATAGGAGGATGCCGTTTGGACTCTGCAATGACCCTGCGACTTTCCAGAGAGCAATGATGGCCATATTCTATGATTTTAACGAAGATTTTATGGACATATTTATGGATGATTTTTCTGTGTATGGTTCTTCTTTTCATCATTGTTTATCTAACTTATCTAAGGTTTTGCAGCGATGTGAAGAGGTGAACCTAGTGCTAAATTGGGAGAAGTGTCACTTCATGGTGAAAGAAGGCATTGTCCTTGGTCATCTAGTCTCAGAGCGAGGGATAGAGGTGGACAGAGCAAAAATCGAAATCATTGAGAACCTCAAGCCGCCAACATCTGTAAAAGGGATTAGAAGCTTTCTGGGACATGCTGGCTTCTACCGATGCTTTATTAAAGACTTCTCTAAGATAGCTCGCCCCTTGACTAATTTACATGCTAAAGATTCCATCTTTTGCTTTGACAAGGATTGCGAGGAAGCTTTCGTGAAACTCAAAGAAGCATTAACTACCGCTCCAATAATTCAACCTCCAGACTGGTCCCTCCCTTTTAAATTGATGTGTGACGCCAGTGACCAGGCAGTGGGGGCGGTGTTAGTGCAAAGAAAGGACAAGAAGCTTCACGCCATTTATTATGCCAATCAAACGCTCGACGATGCGCAGATAAACTATGCTACCAAAGAGAAAGAGCTGCTAGCAATAGTTTTTGCTTTTGATAAATTTCATTCATATCTAGTTAATTCAAAAGTAATTGTTTTCACCAACCATGCAGCCATTAAATATTTGATCAACAAGAAGGACGCCAAGCCGAGGCCCATTCGATGGATCCTCCTCTTACAAGAATTTGATGTGAAAATTAGAGACAAGAAGGGGAGTGAAAATCTTGTAGTAGACCACCTCTCTAGGTTGGAACAAGATGTTGACGCAAGGGCTGACCACAAGCTGGAAATTAATGACACATTCCCTGAAGAACACTTATACGCTTTACTCGAACAACAAGTGCCGTGGTATGCAGATTTTGTTAATCATATAGTTTCTAACATATTTCCCCCTGATCTTTCCTTTCAGAAGAAGAAGAGGTTCATACATGATGTAAAGTCATATTATTGGGATGAGTCGTACTTGTACTGGAGATGCACTGATGGGATGTATAGACGGTGTGTGCCAGATGTGGAGATGCATGACGTGCTGACTCATTGCCATGCATCGCCCTATGGAGGACACGCCGCGGCTTCGAAAACAGCATTCAAAGTCCTACAGTCAGGTTTGTATTGGCCCTCTCTGTTTCATGACGCTAAACAATTTGTTTCAACTTGTGACATCTGCCAACGAACCGGAAATATTTCAAGAAGGGACGAGTTGCCTCTGAATGACATGTTAGAAGTGGAAATTTTTGATATATGGGGTATAGATTTTATGGGACCTTCCCATCCTCATGCGGCAAGGGGTATATCATTGTTGCCGTCGACTATGTGTCAAAGTGGGTGTTGAGGCATCGGCCGAAGCCAGCAATGACTCCAGGGTGGTCATGAAGTTCATGAGACGAGTGATTTTCCCCGGTTTGGAGTCTGCGCATACTGATAAGTGACGAAGGTTCCACTTCATTGAGCAAAGGTTTGGAGCGTTATTGAAGAAGTATGGGGTAAAGCACAAGATTGCCACACCGTACCATCCTCAGACGAGTGATCAGGTAGAAGTCTCCAACAGGGAAATCAAACAGATATTGGAAAAGACTGTATCTCGATCACAGAAGGATTGGGCATTGAAGTTACCCGATGCTCTATGGGCTTACAAGACTGCATTTAAGACACCCCTAGGTATGTCTCCTTTCTAACTTATTTATGGAAAATCTTGTCACTTACCTGTTGAACTTGAGCACAGGATGCACTGGGCTATCAAGCAAATCAATTATGACTTTAAAAGTGCCGGCGAAAGGAGAAGACTGCAACTAGACGAACTGGATGAGATGCGCCTCTACGCTTATGAAAACGCCAAGATTTACAATGTTCGTACCAAACATTGGCATGACAAGCGCATACTCAAGAAGGAGTTCCACGAAGGGGACAAAGTGCTGCTCTTCAACTCGAGACTTCGCCTCTTCCCAGGAAAGTTCCGCACGAGATGGTCTGGACCATTCATAGTTCAACACGTTCGGTCTTATGGTGCAATCACAATATGGCTGAGCACACTAAAAGTTTTGTGGTCAATGGGCACCGCCTTAAACAATATTTTTAAGATGAACGGGTCAAACAAAGGGAAGTTCTTGCCCTTTTCGACCCCACCGATGCAATAACTTGATGACTCTACGGTCGAGCTATTGACCTAAAACTAGCGCTCTTGGGAGGCAACCCAAGTTTTTCTCGTTGTTTTTATTTTCATTTTTTATTTATTTGCATTAGTTGTCATTTAGTTTTTAGTTTATCATCATTGAGTACCCCTCTCTCTTGCTTATCTAGCTTATTCTAGGGAATCTTGATCTTGATATATGCTTATTTTTGTGGTATAGGTGTGCCTTTAGAACGAGAGATTTTTGCTGGAGTTTCACTAAAGATCAGTGCACTTCACGACTAGGTGAACTCGGCGGGGTTCACCCGTGAAGTACACTGTGCATCCAGACCCGACATCGCCACCTTCTCCTCTCACATATACGACATTGCATAGAGGACTATGCAACATTTTAGAGCGGGTGAGCTGTCTTTACTCCAGCTTCTGTTTGGTGGTTGTGTTCTGACTCTTTATGGATTTGTTATGATACTCTCTGATGGATGTGATTTTGATCTTGGCATTGTACCTTATATGCCACTATTCGTGGGCATGGTCCACATCTACAGGCCCCACTCTTTGTAGTGTATAACTAATTTGAACCACTTGTTTTTCAACTTTTGTGTTATGCTATAACTTTCTTTACATGTTACATGATGTGTGGATCTATGTGTTTTCATGAAGTTATTTTAAGGTATATATCGCTAGTCTTGTCTAATGATAGCTTTGCAAAATTCTTAAAGTTAAATGCATGATTGGTTGGAATTTATCAAGACATGTTGAATGTAGTACTTGTTGGAAAATTACCCAATAGTCATGTCCATATGTTCTATGAATTAGAAATTTCCTAAGTGGATTGATTTTAGGTTGTTCATTTAGTGGGTCAAGCGTTTTTATGATTCTTCAATTAATTTTGGTTTGCAATTTACATTCGATACATATCAGGATACATATTCTCTTTTCAAACTTTGAATTCTGTTCTAGTATTAGGGAAACACTGCATTTGTTAAAAGCCAGGATATGTTGATTTCTATTATTTCAAAAAAAATCACACTTAGATTCCTCTACTTGGCACTGCGAACAATAGGCAGTGGTACCGAAGGATATGAGTTGAAATCTAAGAAATGTGAATTGAAATGAAATAAAAAGACTCCTCTACTTGGCATTGCAAAAAATTGGCAATGGTACCTAAGGATATGAGTTGAAGCCTAATGCAATGATTAGTGTTTTGTATCCTGAATAAAACATTTGAGTTAACCCCAACATTATGAATTGGAAGGATAGGAATGGAATGAGTATTGTGGATGCTTGATTGAATCTCATGTTTACTGCTTTCTGAATTAGTTGATATCTAGAAACTGTGGGACCAAACTGGTGAATGCTTAAGACACTCCTTTTAGCTAATTTCTTCTGATTAGATCTTGGATTGCTAAAAAGTATTTTTCTGAACTTGGGTGCAAACTTCAACACAAAAAGATTATTCTTATATTAAGCATGTATTTCAGCTTATTTTATTGCTTGAGGACAAGCAAAGATTTAAGTCGAGGAGTATTTGATGTCATGCATTTTTATAGTGATTTTTATTATTATTCCATGATGAATTTAGGCTTATTTGAATGTTTTTACACTGCTTTAAGACTCATTTAGTTAAAAACTTCAGAATCTTCACTTTTCCTCTGTCTTATAGAATTTCAGGTAAAATCACCCAAATTTGAAGACCTTTTGAAGAATCTAAGAGCATGGGGTGATTCCTTATGAGAAGACGAAGCTGCCCGTAAAATTTGGGCTCAATCGAAGCTTTTTCTGGACTTCACGGCCAAGTGAACCCCACGGGGTTCACCGGTGATCTTGCTGAAGGACGAAACTCACCGCGCGTTTCAGTAGTAGGTGAACCCGGCGGGGTTCACCGATGATGTCAGGGTATCCGAAAGTCGCCGCCCATTTCACTGGCAGGTGAACCCCATGGTGTTCACCCGTGATTCCGTTTGATAAAACCTGGGCAGAAATATACCGTGGACTTCACTGGTAGGTAAACCCGGCAGGGTTCACCCGTGATACTATCGTAGCAGCCCAACCTTTACTCGGTTTTTCGTCGATTTTGGGCCCGATTCAAGTCTAAATTTGGCAAGTGAGGACTCCATGGAAAGCTTATTCGAAGGCGAACAGATGGAATATAAAAGCCCTAAATTTCGTGACATAATCATAAAGCAATCGGGCGACGAAGTGGCTAGGGTGATTTTTGGAGTGATTTTTGGAGATTCGAGCATCGGACTCAGCAATCCTTGGTTATTTCGTTCGGTTCATCGTCTCCTCCCTCTTAGAAACCTTTTCCTGTGATTTTTCCATATACAAAGAGAGATCTTTTAACGTTTCAATGATGGTTGTAGTGTAAACATTATTTCAGGGCTAGGTTGAAGCCTCTGACGATTTCTATTTGCAATACATGCATTAGCTTTGTTATTTTGATCATATTCTCAGCATATTTCACTTGAAGTATTTATTTCTTGATATTTACTCAGGCCAAGTATTATCATGTCATAGTTATTACAGTTCATAACGAAAGTAGGATTGTAACGACGGAACCTCTTTGTGAATCTTGCGAAGACTCGACACGAAAGTGCTTGTTCTTCGCTCGAGGGTCCATAATCTACCACGGAACCCATTGGGTTTGTCTAGAATGATCCACCGCGAAAGTAGGAGACGTTCTGGGCAAATACACTTGAAAGAGGGCACCTTGTACCATATGGTAGATTCCTTATGCATATTTGTAAATCTATGTAACTGATGTTTATATCTTAGCGCAATTAGAATCGTCAGAGTGGTGGAAACCCAAGCCCTGATATTCTCTCTCATATATTTTCTCTGCCATAGTTGTTTAATTTTTTGCTTACAATTTCGCTTAGTTTTAGTTTTTAAGTTCCAAAAACCACAATTTGATCAGCCTAGATTCCAAGAATTAGATTTTCTAGTACTCACCTTGTTCCCTGTGGGATTCGATATCTTTTGTATTACTTCAACATTTCTGTGCACTTGCAGATAGTGTCATATAACAGCATCCCATTTTGGTATAACATGCCTCAAACATAGTATAACAGCATCCCATTTACGTATAACATGCTTCAAACTTGGTATAACAGCATCCCATTGATGTGATCCGCAAGTGTACGGATACGTCGAAGTAATAAAAATATCGATCCACAGGGACCAATGGCTAAGTACTGATTCTTACTAAAAATCGTTAGCTAGACTAATCTAAGAGAAAATGAAGTTTATCACTACTGAACAAAAGCAACAAAAGGCAATCTGGGCTTTGTAGTCAATTTATGGAAAGTTCAGGATTTAGGGTTCACCACTCTATGCTTCATGACTTATTAAAATTAAAGAGATCTTAGGAAGGATTTACAATGTTGAAGGGGATTTATCCGCATGTACAGATTACCCTTCTCAGTAGTACAATCCGGTGTTTACTGACTTAATCCCCTACTCTCGTGGTTATTAACTCAAGATAAACCCAATGAGTTTTTGATAAATCTTAAATCCCTCAAGTCAATTCGAACTACTCTCGTGTTCAAATCGACTTGTCCAAATATTGTAGATCCGATGTCTCAATTCACTTCTCAGTACTTCTTGAGACGTCTAAAACATGAGAATCATGGCCAGTAATTATCATGTGATTAATGCAACAATAATTGAATCTAACAAGAATAAATAACTTCATAAGATGTATAAAGCAATTAAGTCATGAAAACAAAGAGGGCTACGCCCTTAATCCTGAATAGGAGTTTACGCTGACATGCTACACATGTTCACGTTTAAGAATTCCATGTTCATGATTACAATCGGCTAAAAGATATGAAAAGACAAAGGAAGACAAGGATTAATGTTTCCTGATGAAGATCGTCGCCAATAATCCTTGGAATCGAAGCCTTTTCGTTAGTCGTCGCCCGGTGCCCTAGATCTCGCCTCCTCCTTGGTTCTTGCCTTGAAAATTCACCAAAATGTCCTCAAACTCGGCCCAAAGCTCCCTTAAATAGTTCCCCATCCTTCTATTAGGTTTCCCCCAAAATTTGGCTTAAAAACGGGTCGAATCGGATGAGAAACGGAGTCAAAACCAAAACTGGCGGATAAAATTACGGCCATAAAAATTTTCACGGGCGGCCATATTTTCTTCTATTCAATTCTGGGTTAAAAATACGACTGTAAAAATTTTCACGGGTAAGAATTACAGCTGTGAAAATTTTCACGGGCAAACCGTAAAACTCTCTGTGAAAAACGTCAAAAAGCACCACAGAAATTATGGCCATAATTATTTTCAGGGGCGGGGTGTATTTTTCAAACTTGCTCCGATTCTCATGAAATTTTGCAGGTGAATTCGTCTCGGCGTCTGGAATCTATTCGTGCACTCGGATCTTTCAAAATTGATCAAAATTTGGTCGTTTTCACCTAAAATATGACAAAAGTGAAGAGAGGTGAAGATTCCGAACAAACAAAAGATTTTAAGCCAAAATGAGTAAAAACATGATAGAAAAGAGAGATAAATGATGGTAAAAGTGTACTAAAAATAATATATAAATGCATGCCATCAAAATCTCCTAGACTTAAACTTTTGCTTGTCCTCAAGCAAATAAATAAACCAAAGAATAATGCTGAGTATGGAAAAGATAACTCAGTAATGTAAAATAAATTTCTAAAATATAATCACTCAATAAAGATTTCCCACTCATGTCACAAAAGATTCTAGAGAAATAAATTATCTTCAGAATTTAATCCTTAAGATTCACAATCCAAAACAAATAAAATTTGCAACTTGCATAATACTCTGAATCTCAATCTCATGAGTTCGCCTTGTATTCAATTCAATACTACAATATTTTTGTTTATAGGTATAGGACCTCCAAAATCTTTTTCTGTATTTATTTATTTTTTTTTGTGGACTTCAACTCATATCTTCGGTACCACTGCCAATTTTTCGCAGTGCCAAGTAGAGGAGTCTTTTCTCTCTCTCTCTCTCTCTTTTTCTTTAGACTTCAACTCATATCTTCGGTACCACTGCCAATTTTTCGCAGTGTCAAGTAGAGGAGTCTTTTCTTTTCTCTTTTTTTTTTGGATTTTGGATTCTTTCTCTCCAACAAATAACACAATAGACAAACACATACAAGGCTAATCAATCAATGTCAATTCAAGAAAATTATACTCATCTACTCATCTTATTTGAAAAGGAAGTTTCACTGCCGAATCACAGTCCTCAAACAATTTACTTACCAGAATCTTATGATCAATAAGTAGAATATCAAAATGAGAATATATATCAAGAAAATAAATTCAACATATAGAGTAATTAATCCATTCAAGCATTGGTATAAGACCATCTACAACATAAATCATCAATATAAAATCACACATCATCATCAAAAATATTGTGCATAAGAAAGTACATATAATCTGAGTACGATCAAAAATTCATTTAGACATTCACATGACATCATATCATAAATCAAAAAGTCAAGTCAACTACAATATCCATGAAACAAAATAAAATATCCTTCCCTACATAAAGAATACATCATCCTCGATGCAATTAACAAGGAATAAGAGCGTAGGAGAAGGGATACTCACAATGCACAACTCGTTCGCACCACTATCATTGGAGCTGTCCTCTTCTTGGTACACGCATCACAAAGCTCCTACACAAAATATAAATAATGATCAATAGGGAAAACTATTCTAAAAGTATCATATAAGATTCATAGCGTAACTCTTAAAAGCAAATAACTAACCTATACCTACCAAAAAGTGAAATAACAAAAAAAAAATAAAAACTAAGAATGAAAATGAGAGATAGTGCTTGGGTTGCCTCCCAAGAAGCGCTAATTTTAGGGTCATTAGCTCGACCAAAATCAACCCTGATTAAGTAACGGCTCCTTGAATCGTATCTGTATGCTTTCCTTGTTTTGTTCTTTGATATCTGAATATACAAGGCTTATCCATAAAATAGTATTTCACTTTAGCGAAAAATTTCTTTGTTCCCTTATCTTCGTCAAACAATTTCAACCCTTCCTTTCTTTTTCGCCTCTTCCTCTGAATTTTCTGCTTCTTCGAAAGTAAATTAGTCTCCTCCTCATTAAGCTGACATCCTTTATCATTAGAATTCACAATACAATCCACAAAAGTATAACTTTCAGAGTCAGAATGTTCTGCAAATAATTTATGCACATCAATCAAAATATCATTCACAGTACTAATATCACAGCAAGATCCATTATAAGATGAGTTCTTTGTAGTTTGAGATGCCTCAAGATTTGCATTAATAAATACAAGAAAAGTAGAGTTCTCTCCAAGAAATTCATACCTGAGGTTACTTGGGAGAGTTTTAAATTCATACCTCTTTCCTCCATCACTATCATCACCTTTGATAAAGCATACTTCAAGCAGATCTTTCTCTATCTTGGAATTAATAGTCATCGGTGAAGTGTCTTCCAAGACTTCTACACTGCAACAAGATCCTGCAAAAGAAGGCTTCTTTAGATTTTCTGTCAGATCAAAATCTACAGAATTTTCACCTATCTTAAAAGTTAGCTTCCTATTTTTGACATCAATATTTGCACTAGCAGTCGCCAAAAAGGGGCGACCTAAGATTATGGGAAGCCTAGAGTCTTCCTCCATCTCGAGGACAACAAAATCAACAGGAATAAAAAACTTACCGACCTTAATGGGCACATCCTCTAAAATACCTACAGGATGTCGTACAGAGCGGTCGGCTAACTGAAGTGAAACAGAAGTGGGCTTCAAATCTCCAATGTCCAGCTTTTTACAAACAGAGTGTGGCATTAAGCTGACACTAGCCCCTAAATCACACAGAGCACAGTCAATAAACATATTACCAATTAAACAAGGAATAGAAAAACTCCCTGGGTCCTTAAGCTTAGGTGGCAGCTTGTTCTGGATTATAGCACTGCACTTCTCTGTAAGTGCGACTGTTCCATGCTCCTCCAACTTTCTCTTGTTGGACAAAATCTCTTTCAAAAACTTGGCATAAGAAGGCATCTGTGACAAAGCATCAGTGAAAGGTATATTGATGTAAAGCTTTTTAAGTATCTCTAAAAATTTTTCAAACTGCTTGTCAATTTTTGCCTTTGCCAATCTTTGAGGGAAAAGTATTTGTGGTTTGTAAGGAGGTGGTGGTACATAAACTGGCTCCGGATCCCTTTCTTGCATGGTTGTTTCTCCTTCTTTTCCCTCTTCCTCTGTAGATTCAACATTTTGCTCCTCTGAATCTTGTGTAACATCTGGTGCTCTAGGTTCTTCCAACTGTTTCCCACTACGTGTGGTAATAGCATTGCAATACTCACGTGGGTTCACCTCTGGTTTTCCTGGTAATCTGCCTGTAGGCCTGCTTGAAGAGCAAGCCTGCTGAGCTATCTGAGTTTCCAACATCCTCTGATGAGTCTTCATAGACTCCATCTCGGAATTGATATTCTTAATAGACTCATTTACATGTCTGAATTTCTGCCTAAAATTGTCATCTTGCTTCTCTAATTGCTGTAGGAATTTTTCATTCTATTTTGCCTGCGAGGCAATGAAGTTCTCCATCATGACCTCTAAGTTAGACTTCTGAGGTGCTGGAGGTTGGTTATACTATCTTGGTTGAAAATTAGAGGGTTGTCGATTGTTGTTCTGGGGTGCTTGGCTTTGATTTTGATCACTCTTCCAAGAAAGATTGGGATGGTTCCTCCAACCAGGGTTGTAAGTGCTCGAGTATGGGTCATTCTGAGGTCTTCCATTATAGTTCCCAATTGCCTTAACTTGTTCAGAATTGCACTCCCCCTGTGTAGAAACTCCTAACTGACAATCCTCTGCATTATGTCCTAGATTGCCACAAATCTCACATGAGATAGCATTAACGGTGACAGAATTAACATTCAAAGAATTGATTTTATGGGTCAAAGAATCAACCTTGGCGGCAAGCGAAGCGATAGCATCTAAATCATACTTACCTGACGCCTTAGCAGATGGTCCTCTCTCACTTACCCATTGACAATGGTTCAAAGTCATCTCCTCAAATAGATCAATCGCCTCATCCATGGTCTTATTCATGATTGCTCCACCGGCGGCAGCATCAACTGTCATACGAGTGTTATAATTGAGAGCATTATAGAAGGTACGGACTAATACCCACTTCTCAAGGCCGTGATGCGGACACATCCTCTGAAGCTCTTTAAATCGGTCCCATGCTTCGTATAATGATTCTCCTTCCCTCTGAACAAAATTTGTGATCTAGTTCCTTAGATGTGTAGTCTTGCTTGGGGGAAAATATCTTGTTAGAAAAGCGTTGGAGAGCTCCTCCCAAGTTGTTATGGAACCTGGCGGTTTTGAATGTAGCCATGCACGAGCTCTATCCCTGAGAGAAAAGGGAAATAATCTTAGTCTCAAAGCATCACTAGAAACGCCATTCATTTTCAAAGTATCGCAGTATTCAAGAAATATGGAAAGGTGCATATTAGGGTCCTCAGAAGGTAGTCCTCCAAATTGGTTCTGCTGAACCATGGATAGCAGAGAAGGCTTGATTTCGAAGTTATTCGCCTCAATGTTGGGGGGAACAATACTAGAGCGAACTCCTTGATAGTTTGGATTTGCATATTCCTTAAGAGTTCTCGGTTGTGGGTTTGCGTCACCCATCTTGGATTCTTCGGTCTTCTTTGCTAATTGTTTCCTACGCAAGCGAAAAGTTCGTTCTGGTTCCGGATCTTCTTCAAATAGTTTTCTAGAACACCTGGGCATAAACAATCAACCAAAGGTTATGAAGAAAATAGAAAGTATTCACTAAATGAAGAAAAGAAGATAATTATAAAGAAAACAAAAGCCTAGTCTATCAATTCTTAGACTGAATCAATATTAGCGAAATTAGCCCCCGGCAACGGCGCCAAAAACTTGATGTGATCCGCAAGTGTACGGATACGTCGAAGTAATAAAAATATCGATCCACATGGACCAATGGCTAAGTACTGATTCTTACTAAAAATCGTTAGCTAGACTAATCTAAGAGAAAATGAAGTTTATCACTACTGAACAAAAGCGACAAAAGGCAATCTGAGGTTTGTAATCAATTTATGGAAAGTTCAGGATTTAGGGTTCACCACTCTATGCTTCATGACTTATTAAAATTAAAGAGATCTTAGGAAGGATTTACTATGTTGAAGGGGATTTATCCGCATGTACAGATTGCCCCTTCTCAGTAGTACAATCCGGTGTTTATCTGACTTAATCCCCTACTCTCGTGGTTATTAACTCAAGATAAACCCAATGAGTTTTTGATAAATCTTAGATCCCTCAAGTCAATTCGAACTACTCTCGTGTTCAAATCGATTTGTCCAAATATTGTAGATCCGATGTCTCAATTCACTTCTCAGTACTTCTTGAGACGTCTAAAACATGAGAATCATGGCCAGTAATTATCATGTGATTAATGCAACAATAATTGAATCTAACAAGAATAAATAACTTCATAAGATGTATAAAGCAATCAAGTCATGAAAACAAAGAGGGCTACGCCCTTAATCCTAAATAGGAGTTTACGCTGACATGCTACACATGTTCACGTTTAAGAATTCCATGTTCATGATTACAATCGGCTAAAAGATATGAAAAAGAGAAAGGAAGACAAGGATTAATGTTTCCTGATGAAGATCGTCGCCAATAATCCTTGGAATCGAAGCCTTTTCGTTGGTCGTCGCCCGGTGCCCTAGATCTCGCCTCCTCCTTGGTTCTTGCCATGAAAATTCACCAAAAGGTCCACAAACTCAGCCCAAAGCTCACTTAAATAGTTCCACATCCTTCTATTAGGTTTCCCCCAAAATTTGGCTCAAAAACGGGTCGAATCGGATGAGAAACGGAGTCAAAACCAAAACTTGCGGACAAAATTACGGCCATAAAAAATTTCACGGGTGGCCATATTTTCTTCTGTTCAATTCTGGGTTAAAAATACGGCTGTGAAAATTTTCACGGGCAAGAATTACAGCTGTGAAAATTTTCACGGGCAGGCTGTAAAACTCTGTGAAAAACGTCAAAAAGCACCGCAGAAATTATGGTCGAAATTATTTTCACGGGCGGGGTGTATTTTTCAAACTTGCTCCGATTCTCATGAAATTTGGTAGGTGACTTCGTCTCGGCGTCTGGAATCTATTCGTGCACTCGGATCTTTCGAAATTGATCAAAATTTGGTCGTTTTCACCTGAAATATGATAAAAGTGAAGAGAGGTGAAGATTCCGAACAAAAAAAAGATTTTAAGCCAAAATGAGTAAAAACATGATAGAAAAGAGAGATAAATGATGGTAAAAGTGTACTAAAAATAATATATAAATGCATGTCATCACCCATTTTGGTATAACATGCCTCAAACTTGGTATAACATGCCTCAAACATAGTATAACAGCATCCCATTTACGTATAACATGCTTCAAACTTGGTATAACAACATCCCATTTTGGTATAACATGCCTCAAACTTGGTATAACATGCCTCAGACATAGTATAACAGCATCTAATTTTGGTATTATAGCTTCACCTTTTGAGTTCTTTATGTTAATTTAGTTATAACATATGTAACAGTAGGTTTTATACAAAGAGGGCTATGAATGAAAGCCCACCTAATAGCTCTTCAGATGAAAAAGAATATCACTACAAGGGCATCAAACCTCGTCAAGTACTCATTGACCCGGATTCACAGTTTTGTGAACACCGTGCAAGGGGGTCATGCTATTAAAGAAGAACTCCTACATACCCTATTTGGACATTTGCTGCAAGGGGCATCGGTTCCCCTGGATATGCTTGCAGTGGAATATTTGCAATCTATATGGGAACCGGAGAGAAGGGGATTCAACATTAATGGCAATTTTGTGCCATTGTTGGTCAAGGATGTATCTATTATACTTGGTCTCCCACGGGTTGGAGAGTTGGTTAGATGGGGCAATAAGCGACCAACTACCCCATATTTCACTAAGGAATTTGAGAAGAAGGTAATAAATAGAAAAGTAATTGAAGAAAAATTGACTGATCTCTGCTCACAAGGCCTAGAGGGAAATGATGAGAGGATCAGAAGATTGGCTATACTGTATTTATTTTGTTATTTTTTGTTCAGCCGTCTGACATTCAACTTGGATGCGGGCCTTGTATTATTTGTAGAAGACCTCCAAAAATTAGCTGATTACAATTGGCCAGAAAGCTGTCCATCATTTTTTGTGCTCGGAATTGACCACTTCCTCAAAGAAAAAGGGACGTGGATTTGCCGGTTGTGCGATAGTTCTTTCTGTAAGTATTCTTTAATATATGAAGTTGTCTTTCAATAATTAATTTTTAATCATAAATATTTTTGTTCTTTTTGGCAGATTTGGTTTTATGAGCATACCAAAATGTATATAAATAATAAGATGGAGGGTGTATACCCTCGGTTGTTTCGTTGAGCCAAAGTGAGTCCACCTCGACGGACAACATATTTTAAAAATTGTGCAAATTTAAATGAATCTACGGTAAGATGCTTATATGTAAGAGTAGTAATTTGTATGGATTTGGGGTTTCTAATACTATTTATTATTACATATTATTTTACAACTTGAAGCTGACGAAATGGAGCGTGACATTGTAAATACGCCACTTTTATTAGAGGCAGCTTCTGAGGAAGCTCCTGATGTTGGCCCGTCACATAGTACACCAGACCCTATACCTGTGACCCTATCAGCTCAAATAGACATCGTAAGTACTTGCTATTCGGTAAATGACATGTTTTACTAAAACTATAACTGAGTGTTATACCATAATCTTCAGTGTTATACTAAACTACAAAAGTGTTATACCAAATTTTTGCCTTGTTATACTGTTTGGTTTTAAGTGTTATACTAAAGTACATAATTGTTATACGAAATTTTTGCCTTATTATACCAAAATCTTTAGTATTATACTAAACTACATAAGTGTTATATGAAATTTTTGCCTTGTTATACCAAAATCTTCAGTGTTATACTAAACTGCATAAGTATTATACCAAATTATTACCTTGTTATACCAAAATTTGCAATGTTATACGGTAAATGACACATGTTATACTAATATTTTCAATGTTATACCAAATTTTTGACAAATGTTATTTTCTTTGGATTGCGTTATTTTTTTGTATAGAGCCATGAAGAAGTGAATAACTTGAAGCGAAAGTTGTCAATAGTTATAGAGGAAAATAATAAATTGAAGAGTGAAATAATTCAATTGGAGAATGAAAAATTTTTGATGAAGGATGACAGTCTTGAGAAGGATGTTGAGATTACTAGCATCAAAACAGGGTACAGTTTGGAGTCTGCTGATTTACAAAAAAGAATTGATGAGTTGGTGGAGGATAATAAAAAGCTTAAAGCAGAGATTGAGGCTCTGCAAACTGCGAAAGAGGAAGAATTAAGTTGGAGTGAGAAAGATGAGCCTACTGAGCCTACTGATTCAGGTCCTGTAAAGCAGCAAGTGAAAATTAAAAGGACAAGAAAGGCTTCATGGGCAATAGTTAGCCCTTACACACAGGGAAAGAAGAAAAAGAAGGCTGTAGTATCACAGGTAAGCCCATCAAATTCTTTATATTAAGCTTATTTAAATAAATTTTAATTTCATACATATTAAACATGTATGTATATATTCTTTTGTATCAGCCAGTGAAGGTAGATGAGTCTAAGGGAGATCAGCCCCTGGCGGATAAGGTAATAGTAGTATAATGAAATAATTCATGTGACATATTCTGTTGATATATATCTAGTTCTAATAGAATGGTGTTGCACCCTTAGTTTCTAAATAGGACAGACTATTGTGGCCGGGATGTAATACCGGAAGAAGCAAAATCCCAACTGGAGTTTTACTTAACTGTGGAGGATCCCGCTGTTTTTGAACTCATTCAGAAATCCCATGTAGGTGACATTCTCTTTGGAGATCTAGTTGGTGAAGAGGTAAACATATATTTGAGCATCATCTTAAAATCTATATGACATATAGTAATGTATATGGAGTAGTTGACCCTAATGCATAGTATAATTCAATTGTAGGGTTTAAATGCATATGCATCACTCCTCATCAGTAGATATCTGGACAATAAGAAAAAATTCAAGGACTTTGCGTACATTCCACCAACTGTCCTAAATTATTATGTACTTGACGTCTTTGGTGCGTTGATATGGTTCCGCAAGTATACAGATATATCAAAGTAATAAATGTATCGATCCCACAGAGACCAAATACCAAGTACCAACTGACTAAGCTTCTACAAGCTAAACAGCAATAGATGGTTTGAATAGTTTTCTAAATTAAGACTAACTAAATGAAAAGCAGGAGAATAACAAAATTGCACTAGGGTTGATCAAGGATGCAAGAAATCAAGGCAAGGGGTTTACCACCTCGATGAGTTATGCATGGAAAATAAAAAGCATGATAATTATCTAGAGAGTTCTAGGGCAAGCATCAAACATATAAATTGTCCTCTCTCAAGGATGCAACCAGGTATTCGCACGGGTAGACATCTACCATCGTAGTACGCTCCCCCGAACGAACCCAATAAGCACGAGATGATATAGTATATATCTCCCCCTCTAATGTACTAGTCACCCTTCTCTCAAAGGTGCGACTAGGTGTTTCTGCGGGTAGCGTCTATCGTCGTAGTACACTTCGTCTCATAAACCCAATGGGCGCGAGGAGATATACACTACCCATGAGCAATTGCCAGCTTTCGCATGGCGATTGGCACATTCATACCTAGGGTTTCCAACATCAATATATGTCTCTCAACAATATAAGATATCTAGATCATGAAGGAAGCAATTATCAACCAACATGCAAAGAGCGCAACTAGGTAAAATAGAACGACAAAGGATTCATATATTAAAATCAAACATCTATGTACAAATCATACGAGGGGTTTGTCCCTAGCCTTGAAATGGATTTAAGCTATCAAGTTCATGTTCCAAAACAGGTTTTCAATAAGTTTAATCACAGCAGCCATGAACAACAAGATAAAACGATAAAATAGGGAGAAGATGATGGATATCGCCCCAAGCAGGAGGTAGGAGAGTCCAAGATCTTCTCTCTTCTTCCGTTCTTCCTCTTCCCCACGCTCTCGCGATGAAGAAGCATCTTCCTCCTTGCTGTCGCCACACAGATGCAGATCGTGTTCGCCCTAGCGTCCCGTGCAAGATCCAGCCTCCCTAATTGGTAAGTGCCGCCCTCCTTAAATTCCCTTTGTTCAATTCGCCTTAGCGTCTCTACCTGTCGATTTCCTCTTTTGCCCCCAATAATCATCCTTCTTCAACGCATAGAAGAGACGGACAAAATCTGGAAAGTCGATTCCGGATGGAACAGAAACCGCGGGGCGTGACTGATTTCCCTGGGTGGGGTGTGTTATTTGCTGCGAATTCCATCTTGGCTGAAAATTGCTGTATCGCCTCGCTTTCTTTCCTGATATTAAGCAAAAGCACAGAATAGTGAAGATTCCGCAAATATCGTAATATTTCAATATAAATCCAAGGCTAACAGCGAGAAAGAGTGAAAACATGGCGGTAACATCGTATAAAATGCTATATAAAAGTGACTTAACATGCGTCCTTCAGTGGATTAGAACATTTAAATAGTAAAACAATGAGATATGTGCATAGAATAATGGCCCCTGTATGCCATTCAAAACACTGGTTTTTGTTATACTTGGATTTCGATAAGAAACGAATACTGGGATTCAATTCACTGTCCCCCTCGAAGGCAGTTGAGGGCGTAGTAAAACAATATGTAAGTATCTAATATTTTCATGTAACATTCTTAATAGGTTTGATTGGCTATCTTATTAATTGTATATTTATATTGTTTGTACAAATCAAACAGATTTAGATACTGCAGTTTCATATTGGTTTCCTTACTAGTGGAAGGAAGAATCCTGCTGAATGGCCATTTACATGGGAAGTCTGCCCACAACAGCAGGGTGAGAGTGTAGATTGTGGTGTATTTGTCATGAAATTCATGGAGTGGCTTTCCCGCAATGTACAGTTCGACTTCACACTCCAGGACATGCCTAGATTGAGAGGCCTTGTCAGTTTGGAACTATTTAAAGGAGAGTTAATGTCTTATTCCTGAAAGACATCTATGTATGTATTCATTGTATTCAAACTGTTCAGGTCCTGTTATGCACAATTCAGGTCATTAAGGTCCTATTATATGAAGTTCGGTTCCTGTTATACAAAATACATTATCTTGTTATGTGATATTGTGTCACCTTATGTGATATTGTGATTTGTTATACGCAATTCAGGTCTTGTTATACGAAATTTTGGTCCTGTTATACGAATTTAAGACACTGTTATACGAATTTCAAGTCTTGTTATACCAACTCTGTGCAGTGTTATACGAATGTCATATAATGTTATACGATGTCTGTGCAGTATTATACCAAATTATTTTCCGTGTTATACGAATTTCAGGTCTTGTTATACCAACTCTGTGCAGTGTTATCCGAATGTCATATAATGTTATACGATGTCTGTGCACTGTTATACGAATTTAAGACCTTGTTATACGAATTTTAGGTCTTGTTATACCAACTATGTGCAGTGTTATACGAATGTCATATAATGTTATACGATGTATGTGCAGTGTTATACCAAATTATTTTCCTTATTATACGAATTTCAGGTCTTGTTATATCAACTCTGTGCAATGTTATCCGAATGTCATATAATGTTATACGATGTCTGTGCACTGTTATACGAATTTAAGACCTTGTTATATGAATTTCAGGTCTTGTTATACCAACTATGTGCAGTGTTATCAGAATGTCATATAATGTTATATGATGTCTATGCACTGTTATACGAATTTCAGGGACAAACATGGCACAGACATCGTTTGTCCCTGACATCGTATAACACGGCACAGACATCGTATAACACGGGACAAACATGGTATAACAAGACCTGAAATTTGTATAACATGGCACAGACATCGTATAACACAGGACAAAAATGGTAGATACTCACATATCATTTAACGTAGATACATATAACATACTGTATAGGACAATACTATTTACATTGTATAACAAACAAATGATTGTCATTTACAATCTACTTATGACCATATTCCGACATTAAACAACCTCTAAATAGCTCCAGACTAATTTGTGCCCTCATAGCTGGGATCTGCTTTTGGGAGAAGTTAAACTTTTTTACTGGAAACGAGACATTCCATGAACTTCACCACAAAAACTCCATAATCTACTATAGAAAATTTTCCTTTAGTCTGCAAACTCAAATGGGTGTCTAAAAGTTTTACCTACATAAATAATAGCACAACATATTATAAAACTTCAACATAAGAAAACTAGTCATGCATAACAAATATACTAAACATTCACATATGCATTCGCAACTTCCACATCACTCTTACGGGCTTCCAATGAATTATAAAAAATAATCTGCCTCTACCTTCTAATTATATACATCAAAATCCAATGGTTTTTATCACAAATTAGCGCAAGTATTCTTGTAGTGTAACGAAGGTTATCAGCTACCATATGTTCCAAATAAGCAGCACTAAATCTAAATTTATTATCTAAATACAAACCCAGATAGGTTGGAGATATGTAATCAAAAGCCAACAACTTCGTCTTCTTGGGATTATTCCGACCTCTAGCGACCAAAAGACCAGCATAAGCATCTACAACCTACAGTTAATACAGTGAGCATAAGCATCTGCTAAACAAATAGTATAAAATAATTAGATATTTATACATACATCATCACTAACGTCCTTCCCAAACATCAGCTCAATAACTTTCACCTTGTCAACTCTCCATTTGGTACCCATGTGCAAAAACTTCTCTGAGAACTTCATATATAATGCCATATCATTTCTTTCTTCACCAGACAATGCCCCATATCCACAATAATCTGTCCGATCCACATACTGAAAATATAATATGGACATATAGATGTCAATCACTAAAATCAGCAAATGAATGAAGGATAATTGAAAAGGATATTGCCATCAACAATAATCTAGTTGATAAGGATATTTTCATATCTACGTAGATAAATAAATAATTGACCATAGATAAAGAATCGGTACAATAGATAATAATTGATACCTCATCAATATTCATATAGATCTTGGACTCATCAAATCCAGTGGGTACTTCTTGTTCAATTCCTCTTCTGAATAATGGCACAGAAGGCCCCATTTTCTCTTTCTCTGTCTTTTCCCTTGCATATCCGATGCACCAGATGTGCTGGGGTCTTTTGCATTTATGTCCTCTTCATCATCTGACCAATCGGTATCTTCATCAGATAGCTGCTCCCTTTCAGCTACCATTTTCTTTATTTTGTTTTCATACTCCTCAACTAGTAATTTTGAAGCTTCTATTTGGTTTTCTTTCTCAACATTTTGGGAGTGAATTATCTCCTGTAACTCATCTATTTAGCTCTGAAATGCTCTATACATGCTATATTTCTCGTCGATCAATTTCTCTACTCTGCCTGAAATTTCAGACACAGCTGATTTCAGTTTCTTATTTTCCAAAACAAGTCCATATCTATAGTAATCCAGGTCTTTCTTCATATCAGTTTCCTTTTTGTTGTAACGCTCAACAATGCCTTCCTTCTCTTTAGTGAGCTTCAGTACTTGAGCTTTGAGTTGTGCTATATCTGTATCATCATTTGTAAGCTCATTTACCCTTCCTTGTAATTCTTCAACTTTAAAATTTAATTCTGCCTGCATTTCCTCTTTCTCCTTCCCAATCTCCTTTATCTCATCCTCAGCTTCTTTCAGCTTCAGCTTCTCCTCTTCAATACATTTCTTATAAAATTCAATTTCCTTCTGCATATCTATTTGCAGCTTATTGTAATGTGTATGCATGCTTTCTATCTCTTCCCTTAACTTCTCTACTTCTAATTTCAGAGTAGCTATCTGAGATATATTATCATCTTTATTTACCTACATCAAAACAACAAAATATCATTCAAGTACATACTGAAATTGCATACTTCTAATTCAATACTCACATATTTAGAAAATTTTGGTATAACACTTCTATATTATAGTATAACACTGAAAATTTTGATATAACAAGGCAATAATTTGGTATAACACTTATATATTATAGTATAACACTGAAAATTTTGGTATAACAAGTCAATAATTTTGGTTAACACTTCTACATTATAGTATAACACTGAAAATTTTGGTATAACAAGGTAATAATTTTGGTATAACACTTCTACATTATAGTATAACATTGAAAATTTTGGTATAACAAGGCAATAATTTTGGTATAACACTTCTATATTATAGTATAACACTGAAAATTTTGGTATAAGAAGGCAATAATTTGGTATAACACTTCTATATTATAGTATAACACTGAAAATTTTGGTATAACAAGGCAATATTTTGGTATAACAAGACAATAATTTGGTATAACACTTCTATATTATATTATATCACTGAAAATTTTGGTATAACAAGGCAATAATTTTGTATAACACTTATATATTATAGTATAACACTGAAAATTTTGGTATAACAAGTCAATAATTTTGGTATAACACTTCTATATTATAGTATAACACTGAAAATTTTGGTATAACAAGGCAATAATTTGGTATAACACTTCTATATTATAGTATAACACTAAAAATTTTGGTATAATAAGGCAATAATTTGGTATAACACTTCTATATTATAGTATATCACTGAAAATTTTAGTATAACAAGGCAATAATTTTGTATAGCACTTCTATATTATAGTATAACACTGAAAATTTTGGTATAACAAGTCAATAATTTTGGTATAACATTTCTATATTATAGTATAACACTAAAAATTTTGGTCTAACAAGGCAATAATTTTGGTACGTACACTTCTGTTATACCAAGTTCACTATAACAAGTCATTTACGGAATAACAAGTACAAAATTTTGCATTACAACTTAATATTTTTAATATACTTACAATGTCAAGTTGAGCTGATAGGGTGCCAGATAAAGGGTCTAGTGTACCGTGTGACGCGCCAACATCAGGAGCTTCCTCAGAAGCTGCCTCTAATACAAGTGGCGTATTTACAACGTCACGCTCTATTTCGTCAGCTTCAAGTTGCAAAATAATCTGTAATAATAAATAGTATTAGAGACCCCAAATACATACAAATTACTACACTTACATATAAGCATCTTACCGCAGATTCATTTATTTTTGCACAATTTTTAAAATATGATGTTCGTCGCGGTGGACTCACTTTGCCCCAACGAAACAACCGAGGGTATACCCCATCAATCTTATTATTTATATACATTTTGGTATGCTCATAAAACCAAATTTGCAAAAAAGAACAAAAATATATATGATTAAGTATAATGCATTGAAAGACAACTTCATCTATTAAAGAATACTTACAGAAAGAACTATTGCACAACCAGCAAATCCACGTCCCTTTTTCTTTGAGGAAGTGGTCAATTCTGAGCACAAAAAATGATGGACAGCTTCTGGCCAATTGTAATCAGCCAATTTTTAGAGGTCTTCTACAAATAATACAAGTCCCGCATCCAAATTGAATGTCAGGCGGCTGAACAAAAAACAACAAAATAAATACAGTATAGCCAATCTTCTGATCCTCTCCTCAATTCCATCTAGACCTTGTGAGCAGAGGTCAGTCAATTTTTCTTCAATAACTTTTCTATTAATTGTCTTCTTCTCAAATTCCTCAGTGAAATATGGAGTAGTTGGTCGCTTATTATCCCATCTAACCAACTCTCCAACTCGTGGGAGACCAAGTATAATAGATACATCCTTGACCAAGAAAGGCACAAAAATGCCATTAAAGTTGAATCCCCTTCTCGCCGGTTCCCATATACATTGCAAATATTCCACTGCAAGCATATCCAGGGGAACCGATGCCCCTTGCAGCAAATGTCCAAAGGGGGTATGTAGGAGTTCTTCTTTAATGGCAACACCCCCTTGCACTGTGTAGACAAAAGCGTGAATCCGGCTCAATGAGCATCTGCTGAGTACTCGACGAGGTTTGATGCCCTTGTAGTGATATTCTTTTTCTTCTGAGGTGCTACTAGATGGGCTTTCATTCATAGCCCTCCTTGTATTAAACCTACTATTACATACGTTATAACTAAATTAACATGAAGAACTCAAAAGGTGAAGCTATAATACTAAAATGAGATGTTGTTATACTATGTCTGAGGCATGTTATACCAAAAAGGAATCCTATTATACCAAGTTTGAGGCATGTTTTACCAAAATATGAGGTTGTTATATTATGTTTGAGGCATGTTATACCAAATTAGAGACATGTTTTATCAAATTGGGATGTGTTATACTATGTTTGAGGCATGTTATACCAAAATGACCAGCTGTTATACCAAATTAGAGACATGTTATACCAAAATGGGATGCTGTTATACTATGTTTGAGGCATGTTATACCAAATTAGAGACATGTTTTACCAAATTGGGATATGCTATACTATGTTTGAGGCATGTTATACCAAAATGGAATGCTGTTATACCAAATTAGAGGCATGTTATACCAAAATGGGATGCTGTTATACTATGTTTGAGTAATGTTATACCAAAATGGAATGTTGTTATACCAAATTAGAGACATGTTGTACCAAATTGGGATGCTGTTATACTATGTTTGAGGCATGTTATACCAAAAAGACCAGCTGTTATACCAAATTAGAGACATGTTATACTAAATTGGGATGCTGTTATACTATATTTGAGGCATGTTGTATCAAATTAGAGACATGTGTTACCAAATTGAGATGTGTTATACTATGTTTGAGGCATGTTATACCAAAATGACCAGCTGTATACCAAATTAGAGACATGTTATACCAAAATAGGATGTATTATGTACTATGTTTTAGGCATGTTATGCAAAAATTATGACATTATTACAATAATGTACGTATTAAGAAGACAAATTACGACATTATACCTTAAAGGAACATTGGAGTCATCGGAGGAACTTGCCATTAGATCCTGCAAAAAAGAAAACAAGATTAGGAAACCCTAAGCCATGTATATAACAAATTATATCATTAATACAATAATTTACGTATTCAGAAGACAAAGTACGACATTTATACCTTACAGGAAGATTGGAGTCGTCGGAGGAACTCGGCCTACACTGGCTGAAAGGACGGAAGATGAGATCTTGCAATAAAATATATCAAGATTAGGAAACCCTAAGCCAACGAAACAACTCGACATTTATATCGTCATTGGAGTCCGTTGCAGTTCGTCGTATGTCGAGATTAGGAAACCCTAAGCCAACCAGGAACTCGACATTACGCCGTAGGACATCGGAGGTCGTCGGAGGTCATCGAAGGTTGACGCAGTTTGCGAAAGGGACGTCGGAGGTCGACTGCACAAAAAACACAAAATTAGGGCTCCACTCGACCACGAACTCGGAGGCCGTCGGAACTCTTAAACACAGATTAGAAGGTCGTCGGTGGTCGTCGCAGTTCGTCGGAGGCCATCGGAGGTCGTCGGAGAGGATCGGGCGACAAAACTGTCGTCGGAGAGCAAAGGGCTTCGTCACAGCAAAGTTAGTGTCTTGCGGGTAGTGAAATTTTGAGCGTTAACCAAGGTTAGGTCCGGTTAGTTCGGATGGCTGTAACGGGCGGCGTTATATCCGGATTTGGTATAACGCTGCGTTTGTATCGGCGCTATTCGCACTAAAGTAAGGGCTGCTTGGATATTTGTGAGTCGCTGCTTCAAGATTCGTTTCTTGAATCTTAGCCCACTCTTCCGCAAAATTTGCGGAGGGGTGCCCCTCCGCAAAAATGCAGCACCCCCCCCCCCTCTTTTTTTTGAAATCTTCTATACATAATCATCTAAAAATTACTGGCGGAAATATAATTGCAGCAGTGCCGTGAAACATTCTGGTTGATAATAATGCAAAATTATGGCCGTAATAATAATTACGGCCCTGCCGTAATGTTTACATAAACTTCAAAAATCACTGTTTCATCGTAAAAAAAAAATTTCAGACTCACCTACAAAAAGGAAAAAGAAAATAAATTAGTATACATATATATATATATATATATATATATATATATATATATATTGTTAAATAAAATAGAAAAGCAAAAGTAAGAGTGTTTGGGTTGCCTCCCAAGAAGTGCTAGTTTTTAGGTCACTAGCTTGACCGAATCTCAAATATCATGGCGAAGCAGGTGGATCGATGCCATAGTAATAAGATATAATCTTTTCCTTTTCCGCTGTCCTAAAAGTTTAGCCACTAATATAAACATCCAAAATTTCATGTAAAACACAATCATAGTGGCTTTCTCAAGTATGCAAAAATCAAAGTCAAAATTTTTAAATTCACACAAAGAATATTTTATGATCTTCCTATACTTGTCAGAAAGTAAAATCATTAGTCCTTTTTTCAAATTTATATCTTCAATTGCAATAAAAGTAGGACTTTGATCAAAAGATTCATGTATTGGATCATCAAAATAATTTTTCTGTTCCACATCAGATTTGTCAACAATATATAATTTTTCTAATTTTCCAGTAGATGAATCAAACAATGAATCAAATGGGTGAATAGTAGATATGGGCAAAACATCAGAGTGGGATTCATCAATGTTTATAATTTTCAAATCCTTTTCAAGTTCCTTATGCCCTTCCTCAAATAATTTATCAATTTCAAAATTACCATCAAAATCAGAATGAGACTTTTCAAAATTAATTTCCTCATACCCTTTATCAGATTTAATCATAAATAATTTATCATCAAAAGAATCAATTTCATAATCATCAACATTAGAGTGAGATTTATCAATGTTCGCAAAAGAATCAATTTTAGAATTACCAGAATCAGAGTTAACCACAAACAATTTATCAACAAAAGAATCAATTTCATAATTTTCACAATCAGAGTGAGACTTTTCAAAATCAATTTCATCAGATTTAACCACAAATAATTTATCATTAAAAGAATCAATTTCAGAGTGAGATTCATCAAAGTCGGTAATTTTTAAACCTTTTTCAAGTTCCTCATACCCTTCATCAGATTCAATCACAAATAATTTATCATCAGTTTCAAAACAATCCTTAAAATCAGAGTGCGATTTTTCTAAATCAATTTCAGAATCACCAGAATCAACTTCCTCAGTTTCCAAATCAAATTCAGGTAAACTACCTTGTTGTGCTATCTGGGTTTCTAACATTTCAGTATCAGCAGATATAGATTCTACCTTAGAATTAAGCTGATTAATTGTGTCCCCTTGTTGCTTAATCATCCCTCCTTATTGCTTAATCATTCCTTTAAGATTTTCAAATTCCTTACTTTGGTGTGTCATAAATTTTTCTCATGGATTCTAGCCTAGATTCTTCAGTATCCTCAAAGTATGGTTCTGAAATATAGTTTGAGCAATCCTCATAAAAAGAAGTTTGTTGATTTCCCCATCTAGAATTATATTGATCATCTTGGTACCATGGTAAATTGGGACTTGGAGGATTTTCTAATCGGCAATCAGAAGTATAATGATCAAAACATCCACAAATATCATAGGTAATAGAAGAAGATGACATAACAGAGTGCATATAAGAGTCTAATTTATTAGCCAAAGAATTTACCTTTTCCGCAAGAGTGCACCATGAATCATTTGCATACTTACATTGTGGCATGTATACCACACTTCTTTCAGTTGCCCACAGGTTGTGATTAAAAGACATATCTTCTGAGCTTTTCTACACAACTAAAAAAAATTATGATCTCAAAGTCCATAGGAAATAAAAACTGCCAAGATCTAAGAGTCCTTTGTATAAATAAGTAGATGAATCGAATAGACTCAGAATTTTAGAAAACAATAGAAAGAAGAATGAATCGTTAATTTCAAAAGTCATAGCCCTGTGAAAATTTTCAAAGTGGTGTGAAAAACACAGAAAATTAAAAAGTCTCAGAATACAATTTTTTCAGCACCAATCTACCAGAAATATTTTTTAAAATTTGGTGATTTTTTTTTTAGTATCAGAAAGCTCAGAAAACCCTAAAAAACGAAATAGAAAGCAGTTTCACAGCCCTGTGAAATTTGAACTAAAATTTTCATGGAGGTGTGAAAACCCGAAAAAAAAATTTCAGAGATTCTCGTAACTCCTAAAATATGCAAATTTTTAAGAATTTTTAAAATTTTTATCAAAATAGAAAACTTATCAGACTAAAAAAATAAAATAAAAAATAGTGCAAAAATTTAAAAATCTTAGAAATCATAGCCCTATGATTTTTCATCAGAGCCTGTAAAAATCCAAAACCTGCAAAAATAGAAAACAAAGTTAAATCAAAGATAAATAAAACTTAGTCTAGTAATACTATCAACTATTTTTTTATTAACAAAGCTAAGGTCCCCAGCAATGGCACCAAAAATTTGATATGTCCGCAAGTGTACAGATACATCGAAGTAATAAAAAGATATCGAACCCACAGTGACCTACGTGTTAAGTACCAAATAATTGAATTCTTACTAGCTAAGCGATCGATGTACAATGGGTATAAAAGAACGAAATAGTGAAAACTACTGTAGAAGATTGGAGAGAGAAAACTGGGACTTAAGGTTTCATCACTTTTTAATTCTCATGACTAGATATAATAAAGTTTTTATTAGTTATTCAAATCATGATAAAGAAAAGCTTACTTAAAAAAGAAATTGTCTCCTCTCGGACGTCTAATTTACACAGAACAGTCTTCACTTTCGTGACTTGCTGCTCAGTGTTAAATAAAAGTAAACCAGACAAAGAAAATTAAAATCACTCTCATGGTTTAACTCTCAAAGTCTACTTCTCAAGTAAAATTAAATACTCTCATATTTTAATTTTACAGGTTTTACCTAAGGGGCTCTAACAATCAAAATCACCTCTCAGTCCATATTATCATGTCTAAAACAATGGAATCAATATTCGCATGTAAAATAAGCATCATAAATTAGGGTTCTATGACTTAGCTACTCTCGTAGTCTAGGTTTCTAGATCTAATCTAAGGGTTCCAGGTTTGTAAATTACATCTCGGTCCATATCACAAACCTTAAAATATGCAAATAATAATTTCAAAGCAAATAAATCACAAAGGCAAAATTATCATTCAAAGAATAAACTAATAGATTAAAAATTATCCAGTCATTATAGAATTTAAAAAGAAACTACTCTCTAAGTCCCAAAGAGAATATTATGCAACCATGGAGTCAAAAACATAATAAAAATTCATCTTAAATAATCAGAATTCGATAAAGGAAGAATAAGAAAGTTATTGATTTCATAGGGTTGTGAAAATTTTCACAACCCTGTGATTTTTTTCGGGTTGCTACAGTACTGCTACAGTAAACCGCGAACTTCTTCCTTAGCTGAAAAATTCTTTCACTGATTTCTCCCTCGATCGAACTCCTTTTGATCTAAAATTTCTGGCGTGTCTTCTCCTCCACCAAACGAAGCTCTCCTAAAAATTTTGCTTCAAAAGGTAGCCTCTACACCTATCGACGAGAGGCCGAGCCCTAGTGGTGCCCTCTTCGATTTCTCCCTCGATTCTTGATGATAACAGACAACTCTGGGCTTGAAATCTTATCCTCCTCTTATAGATCACTCCCCTTCTTTCCGATTTTCAAATTGCCATCTAAACCTCCCTAATTTGGCTTTGCAATTCTCAGTAGCGGAAGACTGGGGCAACGGTGGCTCTTTAAGAATCACGGTCGTGATTATAATCATGGCACTGTGGTAATTCCTCCTGTGTATAAAGTTACAATCGTGATTTTTATTACAGCATGCCCGTAGAACTTTTTGTGAAAAATTTTCATAAAATCACGGCCGTGAAAATATTCACGGTAGTACCGTGATTCTTTCTGTAATCTTCAAATCTATTCTAATAAAATCACGGCCGTGAAAATAATTACGATAGTGCCGTAATTTTGTCTAAAACTCTGATACGCTTGAAAATTGACAGGTAACTTCTTCTTGATGAATGGATTTCGTTCATACACTCAATCATTCAAAAATCCATCAAAACTTGGTCATTTTCTCTAAAATATGACAAAAACGAGAAGAGGTATAGATTCTAAAATAATTGATCAAATAAATTTAAAAACGAGCAAAAAAGAATATTTATGACTAAAAATAATATAAAATTAATATAAAATTTATTATAAATTTTTGATTCATCACCTAGTTAACACAAATTCGAGGACGTGGCTAATTTGAGTAAACCTCCTAAGCGGGTACCCCGCTGACGATCTGACTTTTAAAAAAAATTACCTAGAGATTCGTGCGTGCACAAATCTAAATCTAATCCTAAAGCTAAAGCTGGTACCCCGCCTGCTTAAGATTTTTTTTGGCTAATTTCCAAATTCGATTTCGAATCACATTCAATTGCAGAAATGAGTTTCGGCACACATTGGGAGGCAAATTTGCCTACGTGGACGTGACACTAACTTTGGTGAAAATTGGAACCTTCTCTGGCCGCGTTTTTGCAGCGGAATGCCCATCCGCAAAATTTGCAGCGGAGTGGCTGCATCTGCAAAGCACGAATCCTGAAGCGGATGGGGCACCAATCTCCAAGTAAAAGACTTTATACGATATTTAGCTTTTGTTATATGATATCACCGTTATATTAAAATCGTTTCGTATCGTATAACACCTGATTATTTTTGTATAACATAGTAATATTTTCGTATAACACAATAATATTTTCGTATAACATAGTAATATTTTCGTATAAAACCTTAATATTTTCATATATCATGTGACTATTGTCGTATAAATATGTAATACGACAATAATCACATGATATACAAAATTATTAAGGTGTTATAAGACAATAGTCACATGATATACAAAAATATTAAGATGTTATATGAAAATATTAAGGTTTTATACGAAATATTACTGTGTTATACAAAAAAATATTTCTATGTTATACGAAAATATTATTGTATTATACGAAAATAATCAGATGTTATACGAAAATATTTATGTGTTATACGATACAATTTCAAAATAACATTAATATCGTATAACAAAAGAAATATAGAGTATAAGGGTTGGGCTGAGTTGCTTTTGCATAAAGATTGATGCCACGCCCACTTTAGGATTTGTGCCAAGCGGATCAGGGCGCTCTGCTGAAAAGTTTGTAGAGGGATGCCCCTCCGCAAAAATTTTTCCACCTTTCTCCGGCCCATTTTCTTTCTCGGTTGTTAGCAGACTTTTGACTCTCTCACACACACGACATTTGTAAAGTATACCTTTTCTTTATCAAGTCAACTTCTTTGAGCAGACATCAATCTTGAAGCACCCAGTGCACGAATCTCCAAGCACCCTTAACTAAAGTCCGTTATAACATCTCCTCCTCGTGTTATACCATCTCCTCTCCGATATAACACCTGCCCGTTATAGCAGTCTGTTACGAACTAACCAGGCGCGGAGCTAACCCTGGTTAACACTCGAAATTTCCCTACCCGCCCAACCTGCTCGACCCTCACTCTGTAACTCTAAACCCTCACTATGTAACCTCTAAACCCTAACTTTGCTCTGACGATATTTTCGCCCGATTGTCTCCCACGCTCTCCGAGCCTCTCCGACGACCTCCTTTGAACTGCGTAAACCTCCGACGACCTCCGGCGAAGTGCAACGACCTCCGCAAACGTCCCATTGTTGCTTGATGACCTGCTATGGTATAAGACTTGTTCTTGTTTGGGCTAGGGTTTCCTAATCTTTTTTTTTTTTTGCAGGATCTCATGGCGAGCTCCTCCTCTGACTCCAATGTTCCTTTAAGGTATAATGTCGTAATTTATCTTATGAATATGTACATTGATGTATTAATGACCTATTTTTGGTATAACATACTTGGAAAATTGGTATACCCACTTTCATGATATTTGCATAATTTGTATTGTCCTTGAAGCTGTTTGGGAAATAGTCTTAAAAGGAACTTGTTAGTTGCTAAATCTGCTGATAGTATCAATTGCCGCAAGTGCGTCATTTGAAGCTTGCATTTTAGAAAACCATTCCTACTTCCTTTTGAATTCAGTCTGTTGGAAGTGAATAGAGAAACCTAAATTTCGTATAACATGCGTATAACATGCCCCAAACTTAGTATAACATGCCCCAAACTTGGTATAACACTTGACAGACATGATATAAGACTGCATAGACATGGTATAACACTGCACAGACATGGTATAACACTACACAGACATAGTATAACACTACACAGACATGGTATAACACTTCACAAAGATGGTATAACACTACGCATACATGGTATAACACTACACACACATGGTATAACACTGCACAGACATGGTATAACACTACACAGACATGGTATAACACTGCACAGACATGGTATAACAGCATCTCATTTTTGTTTAATAGCTTCACCTTTTGAGTTCGTCATGTTAATATAGTTCTAACTTTTTTAATAGTAGGTTCATGTGTACAATGAGGGCTACTCATGAAAGCCACCCACATGAAAGCCCATCTGATAGGTCTTTAGACGAAAAGGAGTATCACTGCAAGGGGGCCAAACCTCGTCGGGTACTGAGTAGATGCTCCTTGAGCCGGATTCACAAGTTTGTCAACACAGTGGAAGGGGGTGAGGATATTAAACGAGTGCTCCTACAGACCCCTTTGGGCATTTGCTGCAAAGGCCAGCCATTTCCCTGGATATGATTGCTGTGGAATATTTGCAGTCTATATGGGATGGTAACAGAAGAGGATTCAACATTAATGGTAATTTCGTGCCCTTCTCAGTAAAGGATGTATCAATCATCCTTGGTCTCCCACGGGTAGGGGAGCTAGTTAGATGGGACACTGACCGACCATCTACCAAATATTACAAGGAAGAATTTGATGGGAAGTTACCAAACACCAAAGCCATTGAAGGAAAATTGAAAGTTATCTGCTCACAAGGCCTGGCGGGAAATGAGGAGAGGCTCACAAGATTGGTCATTTTGTATCTCTTTTGTTGTTTTTTATTCAGCCGACTGACATACAACCTAGATGCAAGACTTATATTTTTTGTAGAAGACCTCTCAACATTGGCTCATTACAATTGGGCAGAGGCTGTACATAATTTTCTTTGCGTCGAATTGACCTCCAGCTCAAAGAAGAATGGACGTGGATTTGCTGGTTGTGACATAGTCCTTGGCATAAGTATTCTCAATATCTGAACCTGTATTTCAAACATAGTTAATTTTATGATAAGTTATTGATTTATTTCTTATTTTTTGTAGATTTGGTTTTATGAGCATACCAACTTGTATATAGATAGTAAGGTGGAGGGAGTACACCCTCGGTTGTTCCGTTGGCCCAATGTGAAATTACCTCGACGGACAACATATTTCAAAAATTGTGTCAAATTAAATGAAGATGCGGTAAGATATTTATGTGTAAGTGTACTAAGTCAGTTGAAGTTAGATTTTCTAATAATGATTACAATTGCAGATTATGTTTGAACTTGAGGTAGGAGGTGAAGTGGAGCATGATGTTATACATAGTCTCCTTGCATTAGATGCAGCCCCTGAGGAAGCTGGTGTTGCGGGCCCATCCCATAGTCAAACAGACATCCCCTTTATTCTTGGCCCTGTAAGTATGTAATATGATAACATGCCTTATCCTTGGTGGAACTTAGTATAACAGTCTTCTGAACTTGGTGTAATATGGCTCAAACTTAGTATAACAGCCTTCTGAACTTGGTATAACATGACTGAAACTTAGTATAACAGCCTATTGAACTTGGTATAACATGGCCGAAACATGGTATAACATGGCTCAAACTTAGTATAAACAGCCTTCTGAACTTGGTATAATATGGCTGAAACTTAGTATAACAGTCTTCTGAATTTGGTATAACATGGCCGAAACTTAGTATAACATGTATCAATTGCCGATATAATAGTATCTCATTATATTCATACTGCTGTTAGATCATGTGTTGTACGATACTGACAGTTTTGTGTTAATTTTGTACGTAGAGCCATGAAGAAGTTTTGAACTTGAATTCAGAATTGTGTATAGTTATAGAGGAAAATAATAAATTGAAGAATGAAATCATTTAATTGGAGAATGATAAATACTTGCTTAAAGATGAAGCTGTTGATAAGGATGCTGAGATTTGCAGCATCAAGGCCGGTTTTAGCTTAGAGGTGGCCGAATTGCAAAAAAAAATTGAGGAGCTAGTGGAGGAACATAAAAAACTGAGAGCAGACATTGAGATGCTACAAAATAAGAATGGGGCAGAGTTGAGCTGGAGTGAGGAATATGATAAGTCGGCCTCGGGGGGTGAGGAAGCTGAGATGTCTGCCCCGATGAGTGAGGTACTCAAAAAGAAAAGAGTAAAAAAGGCTTCATATTTTCTTCTCACCCTTTACACACAACAAAAGAAGAAGAAGAAGAAGGCTATGGAATCAGAGGTAAGACCATTAACACAAAAGTATCATACATCATTGTAAACATAGGCTTGAGCCTTAATTTTAACATGTCTGTGTTTCTAATTTTCTTTCAGCCAGTGGAGATAGATGAAAATGCGGAATCTACACCCCAGGTTGATATGGTATGGTGGCATAAATAGTATTTACCACAATTGTATATATCTGGTAGCATTGACATATGTGAGTATTTTGATAGATTTTTCTTGCATCTTTAGTATCTAAATAGACAGAACTATTGTGGTCGGGATGTACTACCGGACAATATTAAATCGCAACTGAAATTTTATATCTCCTTGCAAGATCATTCCATTATTCAGAACATTGCGAAAGCCAATGTCTGTAGCATTCTCTTCGGAGGCTTAGTTGTTGATGAGGTAAGCATGTATGGAATACACTATCTATGTATATTTTGTTCCTTTTTGCTAATGGACTTGTTATACCATTGTAGGCTATAGATTTATATGCATCACTCCTCATCCGTAGAGTAATGGCTAATAGGAAAAAGTTTAAGGCTTTTGCTTACATCCCACCACATGTCCTACAATTTTATATGGGTGGCCTAGGTGGGGCGGCCTTCAAAGGCTTAGAGCATTTGAATAATTAGACAATAAGATATGTTCGCACAATATTCGCCCCCTATGCCACAAGCTGCACTAGTTTCTGATGGTAGTGGATCTACGTGGGAAATGCGTACAGTGCTATAATTCATTGTCCCCTTCCAGGGTAGCTGAGGGCTATGTTAAAAGATATGTGAGTATCTATCATCTGATATGGATTCATACCGTATCATTTCTATTGTTATTTTTCATTTCTTGTAACATTATCTTGTGCATTGTTCTATTGGACGGCTTGAAATACTGCACTTTCATCTCTCCTTCCAATCTGGCAATCCCAAGGAATGTTCTTGTTGGCCATTGACATGGGAGGTCTGCCCGCAGCAAGATGGCAAAAGTGTAGATTGTGGGATATTTGTCATGAAATTTATGGACTACCTATCTAGAGGGGTACCGTTTGATTTCACACTTCAAGACATGCCAAGATTGAGGGCCCTGGTTAGTTTAGAACTATTTGAAAGAAAGTTACTGGCAGAAAATTAAAAGACATTGTAATTAAAACACATGTACATACATACGCATGTATATTCAATATCTGTATTTACATACACCTATATATTTGAATATGCAATGTTGTGCATTGTTCTGTGTCTTGTTATACCATGTATGTAAAGTGTTATACCATGTATGTGAAGTGTTATACCATGTATGTGTAGTGTTATACCATGTATGTGAAGTGTTATACCATTGTAGGCTATAGTGTTATAACATGGCACAGACATCATATAACACGGGACGAACATGGTATAACACAACCTGAAATTCATATAACATGGCACAGACATCGTATAACATGGGACGAACATGGTATAACACGACCTGAAATTCATATAACATGGCACAGACATCATATAACACAGGACGAACATGGTATAACACGACCTGAAATTCGTATAGCATGGCACAGACATCGTATACTGTGGGACGAGCATGGTATAACAGGATCTGAAATTCATATAACATGGCACAGACATCGTATAACACGGGACGAACATGGTATAACACGACCTGAAATTCGTATAACATGGCACAGACATCGTATACTGTGGGACGAACATGGTATAACAGGATCTAAAATTCGTATAACATGGCACAGACATCGTATAACACGGGACGAACATGGTATAACACGACCTGAAATTCATATAACATGGCACAGACATCGTATACTGTGGGACGAACATGGTATAACAGGATCTGAAATTCGTATAACATGGCACAGACATCGTATAACACGGGACGAACATGGTATAACAAGATCTGAAAGTACATGTAACATTCAATTTCAATATTCAATAGCGAAGTTCATAAAATTACATGTAACACAAGCACAATGTTATTAACCGGAGTGCAGTCTGACGGTATAGTTTTTTGAGAAAACGGACGTACTATGGCAAGCTTATAATCAAAATATTGTCATATCCCAGTGTGGTCAGGCAATATTTAGATCATAAACTTACCATAGTCCGTCCATTTCCTCAAAAAACTATACCGTCAGACTGCACTTACCATAGTCAGTTGGAGGGCATCGCCAAAGACTGTTGTATCCTACCCTCCAACTTTCTCATCGGGCACGCTCTCGATGCTTATAAGCTTGCCATAGCACATCAATTTTGTAAACCTGTCTGGCTTGCCCAAACTCGTGGTAGACAAATTGGGTCCATCCCTTGATTTTGGTGTTCATCCAATGGCCTAGGACTTTAGTAGAACTGGAAGTGATTTTCGGCCATGGATAATTTATAGTCTTGCCATAACACATCCGAGTAGAACCCACGTATCTGCCTGTAAAACCAATCATATGAGAAGGGTTTTTCGGAACTCCACTCACTTCACTACGAATGAGAAGATTATGTTGTTGGGATTTTATAGTGAAGCTTCACCATAAAATCTCCAGTTGTAGACACGTCAGACGCGTTAACTTCTATGGTCATATTGAATTTATAGGCATGTCAGTCGGGTCGTATAGGTGGTCGTCTTGTTTATATCACCACCCATGAATCTTGATAGATGGTCCTCTGGTCAAATTTCATCCCAACCCATGAGCGTACAGGAGACATACAATACATAGCTATGTTTGTAGGCATGTCAGCCGGGTCATGCCAGCCGATCTTATCCTATTGCATAGCTATGTAATAGGATAAGATCGACTTTATCTCATTCATGTAACATGGTATAACAAGACTTGTCATTCATGTAACATGGCACAGATATCGTACAACACAGGACCATGTTTGTCTCGTGTTATACGATGTCTGTGCCATGTTTTACGAATTTCAGGCCTTGTTATACCATGTTTGTCCCATGTTATACGATGTCTGTGTCATATTATATGAATTTCAGGCCTTGATACACCATGTTTGTCCAGTGTTATACGATGTTTGTGCCATGTTATACGAATTTCAGGCATTGATATACCATGTTTGTCCTATGTTATACGATGTCTGTGTCATGTTATACGAATTTCAAGCTTTGTTATACCATGTTTTATCCCGTATTATATGATGTCTGTGCCATGTTATACGAATTTCAGGCCTTGTTATACCAACCCTGTGAAGTGTTATACGAATTTAAGACATTGCTATACGAAATAAGTCAGAGTGTTACACGAACTCATAATTTATTGTACATAAAAAAGAATGGTTAATACATGAGTCGTCACAAATTGGTACAAATTTGTCATAATTAAAAAAATTTATTTTTCATTTGTTGGCTGAGAAAAATATGCAGCTTCTTCCTGAGAACCATGCTGCGATGGCATTACTTGGGAAGCCTCATCTGAGTACTGTCATGATATAGTGCAATTAATCAGGTAACATAGTCAATGTAAATGTAGCAAGTGCAGAAAATGCATAACTACGCAACTTACATGAAAAGAGGATGCTCCCACCATTAAAGCTGTGTAGGAGTAGAATGGGGCTGTTGGCACTGGTTGGTGGAACATAGGCACCTGCTATAAATTTAACTTTTAGGTTAAGCATGTAACATAAGAATTAAAGATATGGCTTGCCTTGTTAGATATACCTCTGTGCTTGTGTATTCACCCATAGGTAGCCCTGTCATGCGCGGCATTTGGACATCAGTAGGTGGATTAGAATTGGATCCTTTGGATGTAGTAGTACTCTTGTTATGTCTTCGCTCCAGTACTCCTTTCTTACGTTTCTCTTTTCGCCCCTATTTCACTAGAGGTGCTTTTACCTGTATATTTGGTTCAGATCCACTGTCAGCATCATTGACATCAATATCTTTATTGTCAGTGCGCAAGATGTCCTCAACATTTACACGTAAATCCTTCATTGTCTTTTCTATGAATTCTAGTGCTCTCCTGGACTTCAGACTCATAGTTGCTATACAGTAATGGTTTTGACAAACTCGGTTATAAATAGACCTCAAACTTTCTTGCCCGGAAGAATCTAAGCTGTGCGGACTGACAATGGATACATCACCTTCTCTAGCGTACTTTGTCCATCTTTTCATTATGTACTGCTTCGGTATAGAAATCACATTGTTCGCTGCGAAAACCTTCATTGCATGCATACACAATATCTCATTGGTCTCAAACATTTTACATGAGCAAGTAACTTGTACAGGAGAATGGCTGAAAATGACCATTTCATCTCTACCACAGGCTGCGTTGGTTACCTTATATGAAATACCTTGTGGTTCGGCCCCAATGAAGAACATCAGATAATCTAAACTACTTTGATAGCATGCCTCAAACTCGTTATACATGACCCTAGTGTAGATCGAGGCTGCTTGTTTACACATGTTCCCAACTACATTGGCTGGTGTACTATTTCGAGACTTGAAATCAGCCTTTATTTCCTTTTCTCGAAAGAAGCTAAGTGCCTTGTCATACTATTCTAAAAATTCAAATAAACTCAATTTCTTTCTAAAAAACCTTTTAAAATGGTGGTTCATACTTTCACTGCGTTAGGTTGTGGTCATATCAGCCGAAAAAGTCTCTGTTCGAAAGCATGCAGCCCACTTTGACCTTAGTTTCCACATATTTACCATCCATGGATGTTCAACCAGATTATACTTTAGTAATAGATCCTGTCATAGCTTCTCAAAAGTATCAACTGTACACCGCTCGTATATGCAATGTTTAAAATCTTTGGCAAATGTATTGTTATTATGAATCACGTGTGAAAGATGTAATGCTGCATTTTGAAATATATGACATAAACATAGACGATGTGTTGTATTTGCCAGCACCATTTGTATTGCTCTGGCTATCGCAGCTAATTGATCCGTGAAAATAGTAACTGGATGCTTACCGTGCATGGCTTCCAAAAAAGTCTCAAATAACCAAATGAATGATTCAGCAGACTCATCATAGAGTAATGCAGCTCCTAATATAATAGTTTGTTTGTGGTGATTCACGCCCACTATTGGTGCAAATGGCATATTGTATTCATTTGTTTGGAAGGTTGTATCGAAACATATTACATCTCCAAAGTATGCATAGTCTATTATAGATTGTCCATCAACCCAAAAAAAGTTCTTCATCTCCCCTGATTCCTCACAAGCTTAAATAGCATAAAAAAATGAAAGATTGTTAACCAATCTTTCCTTTATGTACCTAAGAATACCCTTGCTTTCCTTGTCATCCAAAGCTTTTCTTCTACTTCTTTGAATATAGTTGCTATTATCTTCTCTTATGAAGCAAACATTATTATTGCTTACATCAGACTAAAAATAATTATATATATTATGGGCCTTTATACCCGACTCTGTCATCTTGTCTATAAGTGCACGTTCAAATGGCAATATCTTTCTATGAGATCTAAGCATGTGCACCTTATTTGGACTTGTCATGGGATGATTATGATTTAATTCAGCTTTCGACAATGTGAATAATTCATTCTTGCTAATCTTAAACTCTAACCGAGCCATGCAGTTTGTGCGGGTCTCTAGATGTGGTTTTTTAGCAGTACGTCTACGGTCAACTTCTCTCATCCCTTGTTTACTACAACAATATGTACGTTGTTTCAAGCTACCATCCTTTCGACGTTCAAGATGAGATTTCTTTATACTGAACCCCATTACTCTAGCATAGTCATTATAAAACTTGTATGCTGCATCATCACTAATAAATGTCATACCAAATATAGGGATTTGGGATGCAGCTTCTGATTTGTCATGTTCCATACTTGACATTTCATCTGCCTTTCCAGATGTTCCTATTATATCTTCATCACCTTCGCTATTTGCTAATAAATACTCTTCATCATCTGACGATGACCACTCCAACATCTCAGAACAAGTCGCCTTCATCTGATCTTTCTCCATCTCAAACTCTAGGATTCAATAATGTATCGAAAAGTTTGACAAGTTATACGCTGTAGTGATGCTGTTATACTATGTTAGAGGCATGTTATACCAAAATGAGATGATGTTATACCAAATTAGATACATGTTATACTAAAATGGAATGTTGTTATACCAAATTAGATACATGTTATACATAATTGGGATACTGTTATACCAAATTAGATACATGTTATACCAAAATTTACAGTTGTTATACTAAATTAGAGACATTTTATACCAAAATGGGATGCTGTTATACCAAGTTTGAGGCATGTTATACCAAAATGGGACGCTGTTATACCAAATTAGAGACATGTTATACCAAAATGGGCTGTGTTGTACTATGTTAGAGGCATGTTATACCAAAATGGGACGCTGTTATACCAAATTAGAGACATGTTATACCAAAATGGGTTGTGTTGTACTATGTTAGAGGCATGTTATACCAAAATGGGATGCTGTTATACCAAATTAGAGACATGTTATACCAAAATGGCCTGTGTTATACTATGTTAGAGGCACATTATACCAAAATAGGATGCTGTTCTACCAAATTAGATACATGTTATACCAAAATGGGAAGCTGTTATACGAAATTAGATACATGTTAGACCAAAATAGAATACTGTTATATCAAATTTGATACATGTAATACCGAAATGGAATGTTGTTATACCAAATTAGATACATGTTATACCAAAATAATGAGATGCTGTTATAACAAGTTTACGACATGTTATACCACAATGGGACGCTGCTATACTATGTTTGAGGCATGTTATACGAAAAATGGGATGTTGTTATACTATGTTAAGGGGCTTTTATACCAAAATAGGTGTTGGGGTATGCCCTTAAGCCTAATGTTTGAGGCCTTGGGATTGTAACAGTGTCATGTAATAAACTCTTATGTTTATAAAGGCATGGTTATTATTCAGGTTGTTACCTTGTCTGCTGTAATAAGTGTACTTCTGAATAATGTCTCAAAGCTGTTCAGCTAGGCTAACATGCAGTTAAGTCCTTAGTCGATATATCTTGGTGAACATGAGACAGCCTTGATATGATTGAGACTAATATGTGTTCTAATCTTATAGGATGCTTCGAGCATGGAATAAGATGTAGACTCATGGGTACATTGGATGTACTGGACAGACCCTACTAGGATATTCAGTTGCTTGTCACAATGTGAATATTCCTTGATTGTAACAAGTGGCACATTTCCTCTGACTTGAGATCACTTGTGTTTTCTAAATGATGATTGTCATTGTTTTGAGGTAGTTCAATATCATTTGAAACATAATGATTATAGACTATCTTGGATGGTGAGCTTGAATCAGGTTAGGGCACTAATGATAGACAAAGGATTGCCGTCTCCTTGTTTAAGGAGTGTGATGTTCTAAAGGGGCCCCCTGGATGAGATGATTGAGAAAAGAGTATGGCCATACCCAGGTGGCAGTGTTCATCTGTTCTAATCATGCTCATCATATTGGAGTTACAAGCTTGACACGCTTGTCCAATAAGAACATCCAGTGGCAAAGGAAATATGCATGCCTAGTGAGTTGATTCACACTTGTGCTGTTTTTGGGTGTAGTCTTGGAAGACTCTTTTCTTTATATCGGGAGACAGTGATGTGTTGCTAGATACCCCTCACTGATCGTGATGACGTAAGTTATCGTTACCGACATTTAAAGGAAACCCTCAGGGTCGCACAATTTGATGATATGGCTTACTTAAGTCAGATCGTGTGGACTGAATTGTTTAAGTTCAGTTTAAAGGGATTTGATCTCTGATTGTAAGTGAGATCTGGTCTGATCATGTTTGATTGATTAGGGCTTGAGATCGGTAAGCTTCGATCGAGAGAATAGATGCTAGATCGGTGAGATCAGAAGCATCAAGAGATCAACGGTTAGATCTGGAGCCTTAGGGTTTATTTGAGATCTAGACTTGATTGCTTGGCTTGATTGGTTCTTAAACCGAACCAAATTGAACCAGCTCATGAAATGAGCGCATGGTTCAAGGCGTGGCGACATGTTCACTTGGCGTGAACATTGGAGCGATGAGTGGTTGCTATTTTTAGTAACCATGATCTCCACTTGGAGATGGCTCACGTTCGAATAGAGGGTTCTCTATTCTCGTCACTCAAACTAATTCCTCTCGACACTCTTGGGTGTGCGGCGACAACTTGAAGCATAGAGGAAGATTCGGCCAAGAGAGATCGATATCTCCATCCCTTTCTTTTCGATCAAAGACATCTTGGACGATCCTTGCTAGCACAAGGGACGACAAGAAGCAAGCCGTCGCTCATCTTGTGTGTGACGATTTGGAGGAGACCTTCGTTGTTCTCTTGCTTCCAAGGCGCCATCTTGAAATGGCTATGGTATGAATCGCATCTTCTCTATTCATGTTTTCGAAAGTTGATCATATAATGCATGCTCTTCGACCCTTGAATCCGCTGCCTATCATGTTGCGCCACTTTAGGGTTTCGCACCCCTCATGAAAGGGGTTCCCTGCAATTGGTATCAGAGCAGGTTACATGCGCAATTATATGATTGCTTTGATTTTGTGTTCCATGAATGTTTAGATCTATATCATGCGTAATTTTATCATGTTAATATGTTTCATGTAGAAACCTATTTTATGTTTCATTTGCGCATGCATGTTGGCGCATGTTTGTTTTCTCAAAAATGGATCACATGCGCGACTAACATTAGATCTAAGGCCCTGCTGTAAACCCTTAGACGGGTTATTAGGGTTGAAATCATCCCCCAGGTTAGATCCAACAGTCTGATCAGACTATCTGACAGCCTTGATGGGTCGACCAGATAGCATCTGTGCGCAAGCATCAGATGGCTATAGGTCGACTGCAGACAGGCGTGTAGCGATGTCTGATTGAGACAACCTATGAACGCACATGAGTTAGGCCCGGGGTCACACCCGTTTGCCAGACCTCATTGTGGTCGTTCAGCCCTTGGCGCATGCATTGTTGACCTTTTGGTCGACTCAAGTCAGTTAGGACTTGGTGCATGTAAGGGCACAGGATCTGACTAGGTTCGATGAGTGGATCCCTAGTAATGGACCGTTGTAAGGTAGTAAGGCTAATAAGGAAAAATAAAATTAATCTCAATGGGGTTTTTCAAAAATTTTATTTTTCATGATTGGATCACATGATGTATGATGCCATATGTATGTTTATTTAGTCTTATGTGGGCTGCCCATGTTTAATGTGTGCTGTGCTGGGGCCTGCGTGCCTGGAATCTTTTTGTAAATTATTTTTAATTGTGATCTGCGTATCACCTTCTATTTAATTTATAAAATGTAATTGACCTGCGAGTCAATCTTGTCTAGATAGATTAATTTGTAAATTAATCAGACAAGAGCACAGAGCACACTTGGCAGAGGCGCTTGCAGCAGAGGCTTGACCAGGTGGGAGCTCCAGGGTTCGACTCTGGGACCAGGCGCATTTTCCCTGGTAGGCGCACCTGAGCTGCAGATGGCGCTTGGGCCCTGGTTTGGGCCAAATGAGCAGCAAAAGACCCATGAAGAAAAGCAAGTGAAGACTTAAGTTGTTTAAGGTCTTACTTAGGCTATGGGCTTTTACCACATAAGATTCATGCTTTCTTTTATTTGTTTAAATAAGAAGAACAGCATGATTTATTTATCTTCTGCTATCACCATAGGAATTGCATGATAGTGAAGAAGATAAAAGACCGTTAAAATCCAACGCTAAAATATCAAGCTCGTTAGCCTTCTGACGCGAAACCTCACTGTTCTGATTATCGTTGGAGCCGTGTTGTACCCACTCGTGGGCACGTCCATCTATCTTCAGACGGTGCGGGATTACACCTGCGTGTTACAGAGAAGGGATTTATCGCTTCTCGTTGCTCAGCATAGCACGTGGTGGTCCAGGGAGTAGGTCGGGTCAGCTTGACCATGTAGGCTACATATGTGGCGCATATGGTAGCGCATGGAGGCAGCCATCTGTGGGGTCAGAGATTGTGTTGTACCAACTCAGTTGGCACAGTCTGCTAGATTGCCCAGATGAAGGGGAATCGCACGGGTTGGCGATTGGCAGGCAGCCTACCAGAGATTAGTGCTTGTACTCTCTGTGCATCTTATCTCGCCTGAGCGGGACGCGGAGACCAAGTATGAAATCTGGATCCCATCTCACTAAAAGAGTGTTTACTCTTTCGGGCTGTTTTGCTGGATTTTTCAGCCAGATAAAATAGTGAGAAAAGGAATCTTTCTTAAATCCTGATTGATTCTTAACATTGATACTGACCTTGCTGTTCTTGCATTGTTGTAGATACCTGCAGCAACGAACACCATGAACTTCAATGTGCGATCCCTACTGGAAAGGGAGAAGTTTGCTGGGCCAAACTTCTCAGACTGGTTTGGACACCTTAAGATTGTTCTTAAGGCAGAGAGGAAACTGTATGTCCTCGAGACGGCGATACCGCCTCAGCCCGCTCCGAACGCCGCAAGGGCGGTTCGGGAAGCCTATGAAAAGCACGTCAATGATAGCATTGATGTCGCTTGCCTGATGCTAGCGTCTATGACGCCACCGCTGCAGCGTCAGCATGAGGATATGTCTGCTATAGACATGATAGCGAACCTCAAGATGCTGTATGCTGCACAGGCGAGGACAGAACGCTATAATCTGACAAAGCTGTTCTTTCAGAGCAAACTGGCTGAAGGGAGCCCAGTGGGAGCTCATGTGCTCAAGATGATTGGGCACAAGGAAGCTCTAGAGAAACTGGGGCATACCATCAATCAGGAGCTTGCTGTAGACATTATTCTGCAGTCTCTCCCGCCCTCATTCGACGCATTCATCATTAACTTTAATATGAACAAAATCGATTGTACTCCGGCAGAGCTGCTGAATATGCTCTTGACTACTGAGGAAACTATGAAGGGAAAGCCTTCGACCTCTGTCTTAATGGTTCCTTCAAGGAACAAGAAGAAGGGGAAGAAGGGCAAGACCCCTGTCAAGAATTACAGCAAGGCTCTGAAGCAAAAGGTGAAGCGGTCCAAGGAATACAGATGTTTCCACTGTGGCCAGATGGGTCACTAGAAAAAGGACTGTAAAGCGCTCCAAGGAGATAAGAGGGGAAGCATCGCTTCTGGCTCAGGTATTTACGTGACTGAAGTCATGTTTTCATCTTCTTCTATATCATGGGTGTTGGACACTGCATGTGGAGTTCACATTTGTTCAAATGTACAGGAACTCAAGAGAAGAAGGCAGGTGGGACAGCATGAGGTGGACCTACGAGTAGGAAACGGGGCACGGGTTGCTGCTGTTGCTGTAGGAGACTATTTCATTTCTTTACCATCTGGACTTGTATTGGAACTAGACAATTGTTACTTTGTTCCTAGCATTACTAAGAATATTATCTCCATTCCTGCTCTTGTCAGGAAGGGGTTTTCCTTTGAATGCAATATTTCAAAGTGTGTTTTATCTTTAGATAATATTGTTTATGCAACTGGTTCAATTAACAATGGGTTATTCATGTTGGACATGGAGAGTTCTATACAAAATATTGATAATAAGAAAGCCAAGTATGCTGATGACAGCACCTTGCTATGGCATAGTCGTTTAGGCCATATTAACAAGAAACGCATTAAGCGGTTGCATGATCATGGACTGCTGGGATCATTCTCCTATGAGGAGATTGATACATGCAAGGCTTGTTTAATGGGCAAAATGACGAAGTCACCTTTTCCTAACAAAGGTCAAAGGGCTTCAGGTTTACTTGACCTTATACACAGTGATGTGTGTGGGCCATTTAGTAAACATGCCAGAGGTGGCTATCAGTACTTCATTACCTTTACTGATGATTTCAGTAGATATGGGTATGTCTATTTAATGAGACATAAAAGTGAATCTTTTGACAAGTTCAAAGAGTTCAAGAATGAAGTACAGAATCAGCTAGGCCGAAATATCAAGGCACTTCGTTCTGATCGAGGTGGAGAATACCTAAGTCATGAGTTTACTGACTATCTGAAGGAGTGTGGGATTATCTCACAGCTCACTCCACCAGGAACACCGCAATGGAATGGTGTGTCCGAGAGGAGAAATAGAACGTTACTTGATATGGTTCGTTCTATGATGAGTCAGGCTACTCTTCCATATTCCTTTTGGGGTTTTGCACTGGAAACAGCTGCAAAGGTACTAAACCGAGTGCCATCCAAGGCCGTTTCTAAGACTCCATATGAGTTATGGTATGGGAAACAGCCGAGCTTGACATTTATCAGGATCTGGGGTTGCGAGGCTTATGTCAAAAAGCTCGCCTCTGGGAAACTAAAGAGCAGATCTGAGAAATGTATCTTTGTCGATTACCCTAAGGAAACTAAGGGTTATTATTTCTACGATCCCAAAGAGAACAAGGTTTTTGTTGCTCGGACGGCCATATTTCTTGAGAAGGAGTCTCTTCTGCAAGAGGCCAGTGGGAGAGAAATAAAGCTGGATGAGAATCCAGAAGAAGGACAAAGTGCTCAAGCACAGTTGGATGAGCCTGAGCCGGTTGAACAGGTTATTGAACAACCTGAGGCTCAGATATCACGGGAACCGCGAAGATCGGGAAGGATCCGTCGACAGCCTGAGCGCTATGACGGAGTCTACATCATTGATCATGATGAACCCCTCACTTATGCGGATGCGGTCAGTGGACCGGAGTCAGCAAGATGGCTTGAAGCTATGCGCGCCGAGATGGACTCCATGTCAGATAACCAAGTCTGGGATTTGGTTGATCCGCCTCCGGGAGTTATCCCTATAGGCTGTAAATGGATCTTCAAGAAGAAGATTGACATGGATGGTAACGTGGTTACCTATAAAGGCAGGCTAGTTGCGAAAGGTTTCAAACAAATCTACGGGATAGATTATGATGAAACTTTCTCACCAGTAGCTATGTTTAAGTCTATTCGGATTCTTTTCACGATAGCTGCATATTACGATTATGAGATCTGGCAGATGGATGTGAAGACGGCTTTCCTGAATGGAAATCTGGATGAGGATGTGTATATGACACAACTAGAAGGTTTCACTAATCCATCAGATCGTCATAAAATATGCAAATTAAAGAAGTCTATTTATGGACTTAAACAAGCATCAAGAAGCTGGAATATTCGTTTTGATGAATCAATCTCTGAATTTGGTTTCATCAAGAACGAAGATGACCCGTGTGTATATAAGAGGTTTAGTGGGAGCGTGATTACTTTCCTAGTCCTCTACGTCGATGACATCTTGATCATTGGAAATGACATTCCTGAAATGCATGCGGTTAAGGCATGGTTAAGGAAATGTTTCCAGATGAAAGATCTTGGAGAAGCAGCCTATGTGTTAGGTGTGAAGATCTACAGGGATAGATCTAAGAGGCTTCTCGGGCTGTGCCAGAGTACTTACATCGATAAAGTCCTGGAGAGATTTCATTTAGAGAATTCTAAAAGAGGATATCTTCCAGTCAGACATGGTCTGAATCTTTCGAAGAGTCAGTGTCCACAAACACAGACTGAGAAAGATGAAATGGACAATACGCCTTATGCTTCGGCTATTGGGTCCATTATGTATGCGATGTTGTGTACTCGCCCAGACGTCGCTTACGGGTTAAGCGTGACCAGTCGGTTCCAAAGTAATCCGGGAGTGGCACACTGGATTGCAGTCAAGAACATCTTAAAATATCTGCGGAGGACCAAAGATATGTTCTTGATATATGGTGGTCAGGAAGAACTCAGTATTGAAGGATATACTGACGCTTCGTTCCAGTCGGACCAGGATGATTTCCGATCGCAATCAGGCTATGTTTTTAGCTTGAATGGTGGAGCAGTGGTGTGGAAGAGTTTCAAACAGTCAACTGTTGCTGATTCCACAACAGAAGCCGAGTATGTTGCAGCCTCGGAAGCATCCAAGGAGGCAGTGTGGATTCGTAAGTTCGTGAGAGAACTTGGTGTTGTTCCTTCGAGTGCAGATCCTTTGGTTATCTTCTGTGATAACACTGGAGCAATCGCACAGGCAAAGGAACCACGGTCGCACCAGAAGTCCAAGCACATACAGAGACGGTTTCATTTGATCAGGGAGATCATAGATCGTGGCGAGATCAAAGTATGCAAGGTTCATACAGATGACAATCTGGCAGACCCGCTTACTAAGCCTCTGGCGCAGCAGAAGCATGAGAAGCACTGTAATAATATGGGTTTGAGATTTCTCGACCATTAGATTAAGTGCAAGTGGGAGATTGTTGGGGTATGCCCTTAAGCCTAATGTTTGAGGCCTTGGGATTGTAACAGTGTCATGTAATAAACTCTTATGTTTATAAAGGCATGGTTATTATTCAGGTTGTTACCTTGTCTGCTGTAATAAGTGTACTTCTGAATAATGTCTCAAAGCTGTTCAGCTAGGCTGACATGCAGTTAAGTCCTTAGTCGATATATCTTGGTGAACATGAGACAGCCTTGATATGATTGAGACTAATATGTGTTCTAATCTTATAGGATGCTTCGAGCATGGAATAAGATGTAGACTCATGGGTACATTGGATGTACTGGACAGACCCTACTAGGATATTCAGTTGCTTGTCACAATGTGAATATTCCTTGATTGTAACAAGTGGCACATTTCCTCTGACTTGAGATCACTTGTGTTTTCTAAATGATGATTGTCATTGTTTTGAGGTAGTTCAATATCATTTGAAACATAATGATTATAGACTATCTTGGATGGTGAGCTTGAATCAGGTTAGGGCACTAATGATAGACAAAGGATTGCCGTCTCCTTGTTTAAGGAGTGTGATGTTCTAAAGGGGCCCCCTGGATGAGATGATTGAGAAAAGAGTATGGCCATACCCAGGTGACAGTGTTCATCTGTTCTAATCATGCTCATCATATTGGAGTTACAAGCTTGACACGCTTGTCCAATAAGAACATCCAGTGGCAAAGGAAATATGCATGCCTAGTGAGTTGATTCACACTTGTGCTGTTTTTGGGTGTAGTCTTGGAAGACTCTTTTCTTTATATCGGGAGACAGTGATGTGTTGCTAGATACCCCTCACTGATCGTGATGACGTAAGTTATCGTTACCGACATTTAAAGGAAACCCTCAGGGTCGCACAATTTGATGATATGGCTTACTTAAGTCAGATCGTGTGGACTGAATTGTTTAAGTTCAGTTTAAAGGGATTTGATCTCTGATTGTAAGTGAGATCTGGTCTGATCATGTTTGATTGATTAGGGCTTGAGATCGGTAAGCTTCGATCGAGAGAATAGATGCTAGATCGGTGAGATCAGAAGCATCAAGAGATCAACGGTTAGATCTGGAGCCTTAGGGTTTATTTGAGATCTAGACTTGATTGCTTGGCTTGATTGGTTCTTAAACCGAACCAAATTGAACCAGCTCATGAAATGAGCGCATGGTTCAAGGCGTGGCGACATGTTCACTTGGCGTGAACATTGGAGCGATGAGTGGTTGCTATTTTTAGTAACCATGATCTCCACTTGGAGATGGCTCACGTTCGAATAGAGGGTTCTCTATTCTCGTCACTCAAACTCATTCCTCTCGACACTCTTGGGTGTGCGGCGACAACTTGAAGCATAGAGGAAGATTCGGCCAAGAGAGATCGATATCTCCATCCCTTTCTTTTCGATCAAAGACATCTTGGACGATCCTTGCTAGCACAAGGGACGACAAGAAGCAAGCCGTCGCTCATCTTGTGTGTGACGATTTGGAGGAGACCTTCGTTGTTCTCTTGCTTCCAAGGCGCCATCTTGAAATGGCTATGGTATGAATCGCATCTTCTCTATTCATGTTTTCGAAAGTTGATCATATAATGCATGCTCTTCGACCCTTGAATCCGCTGCCTATCATGTTGCGCCACTTTAGGGTTTCGCACCCCTCATGAAAGGGGTTCCCTGCAATAGGATGCTGTATATAACAAATTATGTCATTAATACAACAATGTACGTATTAAGAATACAAAAATGACGACATTATACTACCCTAAATGACACGTAATACAGGTGAGCAAATATAGGGAGACCTTACCTTAACTTTTGAAGACCAGGGAGACCTATAATAAGTTGTATAAAGAGAGCTATATACAACAATGTATCGGAGGCCGTCCGAGGTCGTCGATGCCCGTCGGAGGCCGTCGGAAGTCGTCGATGGCCGTCGGAGGTCGTCGATGGCCGTCAGAGGTCGTCGGAGGCCGTCGGACAGGATCGTGCGACAGAACTTTCGTCACAGCAAAGTTTGGGTAACACAGAACTTTCGTCCCAAAAAAGTTAGGGTTAGAAAAAAATATTAGGGTTAGAGAGTAATAGCCGGTCGGGCGGGTAGTGAAAATTCGAGCGGGTAGTGAGCATTCAAGAATTAACCCTGGTTAGTTCGAATGTAACGGGGAGGGGCGTAACGGGCGACGTTATATCAGGATTTGGTATAACGCTTTGTTTGTATCGGCGCTATCCGCACTTAAGTATGAGTTGCTTAGAAATTCGTGCGATGCCGCTTCAAGATGCGTGTGATGTGTTTGTATCGGCGCTATCCACACTTAAGTATGGGTTGCTTAAAAATTCGTGCAATGTCGCTCCAAGATGCGTGCTTCATATCATAGCCCACTCCTCCGCAAATTTTGTGGAGGGGCACCCCTCCGCAAAAATGAGCCCTTTCTCCGGCCCATTTTCTTTCTCCGTTGTTAGCAGACTTTTGACTCTCTCACACACACGTCATTTGTAAAGTATACCTTTTCTTTATCAAGTCAACTTCTTTGAGCAGACATCATGCGGAAATCTTCTTTTTGACCAACGACTTCGTTTTTACCTTTTTTTTTAATGCAGAAGTCTTCCTGCAGCCTTAGATCGTACATGAGATCTATTCCTACGATTGTGATCTATTCGTCGCAGTTAAAAATCTAAGTCATAGATTCTTCGGCGTGAACTTCTTGCCTACTACGCCCTGTGATTTGAATTGTTCCTCTTCGATCGTCTTCTTCTTTTGCACAAGCATCAGAAATTAATCTGGTCAACCACGGCCGCAGAAAATTTCAATTGAGCGAGCAGACTCAAACAAAATTATTGATTTCACACAGCAACAACCAACCACTCCACCTCCATGGCTTCCGCGTGACCCCTCCCATCTTGTTTTAAATGGAGGAAGACTCAGTCCGATCGACGATGGCCAATCGCCGCTGCCTAGCATTTCCCGACACCTCGCCCAAGTCCGATCGACGATGGCCAATCGCCGCTGCCTCCTGCTCCTCCTCCAAGTCCTCCCCCTCCTCGCGGTGTCGGCCTCAGCAGCGCACGAGAAGAAGACCCACTTGCGCTTCTTCTGGCACGACGTCCTCACCCGCCCCAACGCGACCTCCGTCCCCGTGGTGACGCCGCCGAACGCCACCGCGGCCAACGGCTTCGGCATGGTGGTGGTGATCGACAACGCGATGACAGAGGGGCCGGAGTCCGCGTCCCGGCTGCTGGGAAGAGCCCAGGGGTTCTACGTGCTTGCGTCGCAGACGGACGCGGCGCTGCTCATGTCTATGAACCTGGCGTTCACGGAGGGGAAGTACAACGGCAGCAGCCTCGCTATCCTCGGGCGGAACCCGGTCTTTGATGCCGTGCGCGAGATGCCAGTGGTGGGTGGCAGCGGGCGCTTCCGGCTGGCCCGTGGCTACGCTCTACTCAAGACCTACAGCTTCGATGCCACCACAAAAAATGCCGTCGTCGAGTATAATGTCTACGTGACGCACCGCAAATAAAGAGCATAACGTCATAATTATTATCTTCCACGATAAATATGCATCAATTTTGTAATTAGCATCCTTTAATGTGCTCCTTTATTAAATATACCTTGAAATTTTAGATAAAAAAAAAGTATTATCCCCAAGCCAATTGCATTTTGAGCATTGGTTAATGCTCAATTATAATTATTCAAATAAAAAATTATAACTCTTGGTAAACCTCACTATAAATTTTTTAAACATTATTTTATCTTTAGTTAAACGTCACTTCAACTATTGCAAGTAGTCACAGCGCTAGGGCTGTGGATTCGGTATTTCGATACAAATATCGGTATCGAAATTTTTGTACCGAAGTACCGAATTCATTTTTTTAGGTACCGATATCAATACCGAAATACCAAAATTTATATCGATACCGGTACTGATTTTCCAAAACAAATTTTGAGAAAATCCCGAAATACTGAATCATTGTGAATAGTCTACTGAAATCAAAATCTCACTCCCGATTTGATTTTGACACGCACGTTGCATGTTGACTCACGCGTTGCATCTTGTTTCGAATGCTTGCACAGGTGTCGTCTGCAACACGCGAATGCACACTAGAAGCCAACGTCGGATAGTTGTCGACGGCGATGGTGAAGGAGAAGAAGACACCAGAGGAAGACGACGTTGTTGTCGTTTGTTGCTCGGGAAGAGGCGGAAGATCTCGTCCGCCTGCACCGTCGCTCGTGGAGTCGGAGAGTCTCGCCGCTTGCCGCTCAGGGTGGTGGAGGTGACGCTCGTTGTCACTCGTGGGGGAAGAGCCGCGTGGAGGAGCAGGCTTGATGGGGAAGACGACTCAGCTCCTCGCCGCATATGTCGTCTCCCCTTTTTCCTCGTCCGCGTCCGCTCGTCAGCGGCCCTCTGCCCAACGGGACACAAGCAGCCCAACAACTCCGGCGCTCCCATCTACTGCGCCTGCTACACCCGTTGCAGTCCCTCAGCTGCCATCGCCACAGAGGAATCGGAGAAGACGGTGACGAGTAGTGGCACGTGAGTATGGCGAAGAGATGGAGGGAGATGCAGGGCAACACCTTTGGAAAGAATTGTTGGACCCACTGGACTCGGATCTGTGGACGAAGCGACGAAGAGGACCAATTGAGGATTTAGGGTTCGAAGAGAAACTGGAATCAGTGGAACAGGAAGGCCGAAGGTGGAAACGGGGTAAAATTAAACTGAGTAATTAGTAATTTAATATTACTAAATACTAAAGAGTAAACGGTTATTAGTTTAATTGAATGAGCTGGATAGGTTGCTTCGCTTAGCAATTGGGCTAGAATATATATGTGTTATATCATTATAAAATAAATAATAAATATATTAATAAATAAATTTATTTGGTACTTTGAGATTATAAAAAAATCTCAAAATTTTTTTATGGCTCCGATATCGATACCAAAGTATCGAAGTACCAAAATACCGATACCAAAATATTAAATATCATAAATTTTAATATAATATTTTAATACCATACCGTATGCTCAGTCCTATGCTCATTCCTATAGCACAACTAAAAGTACGAGCCAAACGGCCCCTTATAACTTTGACACCGTGACTGGTAACGCTAGTGTCGAGTACAATGCTACGTGATACCCATAGGCAAACAGCGAGTGCTCACTTGGCCGCTCATGCTGGTTTCCGGCATGATGCCATAATTATTATTTTCCACAATAAATGCAATATTTTACTTCCATTTCTTTCCTACTTCAATATGTATGAGAGATGCTAAAAAAATAGTTTAATGTACCATATTATTAAATTGTCCCTGGATTTATGAAAAGAATTATTTATAAGTCGATCAAATCTAGAATTTAACGTATTGTTGGCTCCATTTAAGATAATTTATATAAAATATATCGTGATGTGCATTGTCTAATTTGTCCCCATGTGCAATAAAAGTTAGGGCATAAAATTTGTTAATCTCATCTTAAATAGTATCATTAGTAAAGAGATTTTTTTTTTGGTAGTTTAGGTAAGAATGAGCACTAATGATAAACACAAGAATGAAGGACATTTCTGAAAAATTGTTCGAAGCACAAAATTATCAAACTCGAAAAGGTGAACCATAGGCCCCCTTGAATCCGTTCCAACTAGTCAGTGTGCGTGCAGGATATGCCGGTGGTCAGCGGAGGATCCAACCGCCCCCAAGCCACCAAAACGACGGCGATGGAGATTAGGCAGCACCGTCGCCACCTCTTTCCTTTCCTTCCCCTACTGCTGATCTCGGTCTACGCTTCCCTATGGTGGATCGCCGCCGCTAACGAGTTCCCAGGGACGGCACCATCATCGAGCTCGACGACAAGAGCTTCGACCACGCAATCTCCGCCTTTGACCGTATCCTCGTCGATTTCCATGCCCCCTGGTGCGGCCACTGCAAGTGGCTGTTCCCGGAGGTCTGCGTCCCTGTCTGTTCTATTCTCGCCTCCTTTTCTTACTTGATCTATGTCGGATTTTATTGGGCAATGGATCTAAGATCCCTAGATCAGGTCTCCGAGAGATCTCTTTCTTTTGTCCCCATTTTACGAATACATTTCCCTCATTTTGGGTCTCGTTCAAGCAATTTCTCGATGCTTCGACTCATTCTATTTGGGGATCTAGACCATGAATCAAGATTATGTCAGCATAGTATGAAAGTTATGATATAGCTTTAAGGAAAATGGCAACACAGTTAAGTACCTCTTCACATTGTGTTTACCGTACATGGAACATTGGTAATTAAGGCTCTAAGAAAGGTGAAAGAGTAGAGGTTTCATAGAGATAATTACCAACAAACCAACTCCTAAACAAATGAAACTATAAACAAAATGAAGACGCTTAATTCAACTAGTAAAATCCGAGTTGTTGATACGTATCCCTTGGTTGCTATGTTTTCATACTCATTCATCATCCATGGGTGCCAAGGGAGATCCATTAGAAGGAATTCCTCATAGATAGAAGAGCTGAAAATTTGATAGAGAAGATGTGAATTCTAATTACTCTCATAAATAAGTTAGCATCTCTATTCACATTAGATATAAGATCAACATTAACAAAGGTGTTGAAGGCAATGTTTAAAATTTTGGTTTAAATCAACTGAAATTTTTGGTTTTTACCGGTCCGAGATCGGGTTGGTTATGTTAATATAGTCAGTTTCACTATAGCACAGTGTCGGTTCCACTGCAACAAACCAGTCCGAGGCTAGACCAGTTCGGACTAATTTTTCAAATCTTGATTGAAGGTAAATAAAGAGTGATCAAATAACCAAGTTTATCATGGTATTTATCAATAGTTGGTCACTAACAATGCTTCTTTTGAATTTGAGATACATAATCAATAGGCTTAGGTAAAAATGCTTCCAAGCCAACTATCATCACTTAGGTGTCTTAGAATACTATATAGGAGAAGTTGTAAGGTTACTACATTGGGTTCATTAACTCTATACCCGAAACTTATACATGTCTCAAGCTATTAAATGAGTCATCTTTTTGTTTTTCTTGCAAGCCCTAACTTGGTATCAGCTTGTTGTTTGATGTATAATTCCATGAGATTGACATAAGATAAGAAAGAAAACTCAAGCATTATCAAATCACAAGACTTGCAAAAAATACCAAACTAAGTCTTAATTTCAACATAATAATTATAAAATATATTAAATATTTTAAATTATTTTTTAAAAATATAACACAAACACATACGAGAGTGATCATCTATAATTGTAACAAAACAGATGACCATCATGACTAGGAAGTGGACTAGGATCCTAAATATCATAATGCACTAGTCAAAAAGGATGAAGGCTCCTAGTAGTGACATTGTGTGGAAGGGAAGTTTGATGACAAGATGTAAATTGGGGGATAAGTGACCCTAATGAACACTAAGGAAAATAAAGAATGGATACTTGTCATGTGAGAATCACGGGCGTGGGGTTCACCTGGCGGTGAAGTCTTCTGTGAACTTTCGGACATCAGGTGAAAGCACCGGTGAACCCCACGGGATTCACATGGCCATATTTTTCAAAGTAGCTCGGATTGGGCCTAAATTTGACGTGCAGCTTCGTCTTCACGTATAGAATCATCCCATGACTTTAGAATTTTCAAAGAGCTCCAAAAATGAGTGATTTACTTGAAATTGTAATAAAACACAAGGAAAAGTAAAGATTTCGAACAAAGCAAGTAAATAAGCCTAAAAATTACATAAAAGCACCAGAATATGCCTTATTTTGAGATAAACTAATATTAGAAAACACTATCAAAATACAAGGCATCAGTCCCTCCATCAAATAGGTGTCATTAATGTTTTCTTGTACAGTGATCTATATGAAGCTATGTATATAGAGAACCTGCTATGTATATTGTTAAGGGGGAGTTGGTCTATAAGTTGTACAAATCTATTTATGGTCTTAAGCAGAGTCTATGTGCTTGGTTCCATAAATTTTCCCTAAGTGGAATTAGTAGGTTTTCACCATAGTAAAGCTTACCATTCTATATTTACTTGTAGGTTTGGTGTTATTGTTCTCATTTTATAGTATTCATTGGTAATGATGTAGATGCTATTGTTTGGACCAAACATTTGCAATCTCATTTATAATTACGAATATGGGCAAGCGAAGGAATTTCATTGGTACAACTTACCAAAAGGGCAGCATATCAATGTTACAAAAGAAATATGCCATGGATCTAGAATAAACAACTATGGTCAATTGCAAGCTGGCAAACTCCTTGTTGATTCTAAACAAAAAAATTTGCAAATATGGACTCTAATTATATGGATGCTACTAGGTAAAGTAGGGAAGCTTAACTACCTCACCGTCACAAAATTAGATTTATCTTATGTTGTAGGCATCATTACTCAGTTTATGCAAAAACCAAAATAGTGTCATTGAGATGTTGCAATTTGAGTCCTTCGATACATCAAAGGATTTCTTAGAAAGGGTCTAAGATTCATAAACAATGAACACAATAGAATTAAAGCTTACATAGATGCTGACTAAGTAGGGAATGTTGATGACAAGAAATTCATATATGGTCTATGCACTTATCTAGGAGGTAATTTAGTTACCTGGAAAGCAAAAAATAAATTGTTGTTGCAAGATCAAGTTGTGAGGCTAAATATAAAGCAATGGCCCACATAGTCTATGAATATTGTGGTTTTAAAATAGTAGAGTATATATTCTGTGAACATGTTTTGTGATAACCATACTCCTATATTTTATTGTTCACAACCTTGTGTTTCATAAAAGAACAAAGCACATTAAAGTTGATTATCATTTCACTAAAGCGATTCTCACCAACAAGCTTATCACACTCTACACAAAATTTTAAGATTAACTTGCATATATATTTACCAAATCTTTAGGACCAACAAGATTTCATAAACTATGTATCATGCTAAGCTTAAGAGATATTTTTGCTTAGCTTGAGGGAGGAGTGTTAGTATAGTGTATAGGATAATTTGTTAGTATAGTGTTCGTTTACCTTTTCCCAAAACTTAACTCTTTTGTATCTATTTCACACAACTGAATGTATCAACTATGTATGAGAATTTCTCACAAGCTTGATTAGGTGAACTAAGTAGTTATTTATATATGAAATTTTTTTATTATTTTTTATTAAATAATATGCCTTTTTTGTTAAAAATTTGATCAAAACTACTCTATTATTTTAACTAAGTCAAAATTTTAATCAATTGTTTGACACCATAAAATTATAGAAAATGCATTTTGAATTGTTTGACACCATAAAATTTTAATCAATTGTTTAACTAAGTCAAAAAATTTTATGTTTATTTCGATAAAATAATTAGTGTTTTGCTGCAATTGATATGTTTAATAAATATTAATATGCACTTTTAATTGTGTAAAGTAGGGTAAGATATAGCAAATAAAATATGTAGGATAATTTTTTACATGCAGGTAAGATATATTTTAGTAGTAAAGGAAATCAAGGAGGTAATTTGAAGGGAATGATATGCTGAAATAAGCAGTATGAATAAATGAGTATAAGATTATTTAAAATAACAATATGATACAATCACTTGCATAGATTAAATCTAAGTTTGACAATCAAAAGCACTATAGAGTGTTTAATTTGATTTATGAATTGAATTTGTTAATCCATAGATTTATTTATAAGGTAGTCGATGTATTGTATATATTTTATGATGTAAAATTTGATAATAAATTAGATTTATATTTTATATATAGTTATAAATCATTATGATGTTAGAAATGGGATTAGTAAATTTGATTATAATTCTGAAATTAAATTATTGACTCAATATTAAATTATAGACCAATGTTATGGTTGTAATTAGTGCATTAAATTGATTTTTAAATTTGATTTTATAGTCTAATAATAGCATGTTTTTAAAATGAATATAATGTCATAAGTTAGTCTCCAAGGATTAAAAATAATCTCATAATATAATTACTTGGAAAAAATTTTGACATGTGGATATAATAAATTACTATATTGATTAAATATTTTTTACTATTATTATGTAATATGTGAAAAGTAAAAAAAAAGAAAAAGAAAAATGTGTATTAAATTTGGTTTAAGGAGTCTTTTACCTAAGAAAATATTAGAGTTTTGACTTCATAAATTAATAATATGAAATTAATTGCAAATAAATTTATAAAAAAAATAAAGAAGAATTAGAAGGAACTAGAAATGTGTTCTTGCTAACTTAGGTGAAAATTGGAAGCTTGTCCGGCCCATTTTCTTTCTGGGTTGTTGGCAGACTTTTGACTCTCTCACACACACGTCATCTGCAAAGTCTACCTTTGTTTTCCTCTAGTCAACTTCTTTGACCAGACATCTTGCAGAAATCTTCTTTCTGACCAACGACTTCGTGTTTAGCCTTTTGAATGCACAAGTCTTCCTGCAACCTTAGATCGTACATGAGATCTATTCCTACGATTGGATTCATAAGATCCATTCGTCGAAGATAAAAATCTAACTCATAGATTATTCGGCGTGGACTGGTTGCCTACTACGCCTTGTGATTTGAATTGTTCCTCTTCGATCGTCTTCTTCCTTTTGCACAAGCATAAGAAATTAATCTGGTCAACCACTGCCGCTGCAAATTTCAATTGAGCGAGCAGACTCAAACAAAATTCTTGATTTCACACACAAACAACCAACCACTCCACATCCATGGCTTCCGCGTGTCCCCTCCCCTCTTGTTTTAAATAGAGGAAGACTCTAAGCATTTCCCGACACCTCGCCGAAGTCCGATCGACAATGGCCAATCGCCGCTGCCTCCTGCTCCTCCTCCAAGTCCTCCCCCTCCTCGCGGTTTCGGCCAAAGCAGCGGACGAGAAGGAGACCCACTTGCGCTTCTTCTGGCACGACGTCTTCACCAGCCCCAACGCGACCTCCGTCCCCGTGGTGACTCCGCCGAACGCCACCGCCGCCAACGGCTTCGGCACGGTGGTGGTGATCGACAACGCGATGACGGAGGGGCCGGAACCCGCGTCCCGGCTGCTGGGAAGAGCCCAGGGGTTCTACATGCTTGCGTCGCAGACAGACGCGACGCTGCTCATGTCTATGAACTTGGCGTTGACGGAGGGGAAGTACAACGGCAGCAGCCTCGCTATCCTCGGGCGGAACTCGGTCTATGATAGCGTGCGCGAGATGCCAGTGGTTGGTGGCAGCGGGCGCTTCCGGTTGGCCCGTGGCTACGCTCTACTCAAGACCTACAGCTTCGATGCCACCACAGGAAATGCCGTCGTCGAGTATAATGTATATGTGACGCACAGCAAAGATAGAGCATGACGTCATAATCATTATTTCCACAATTAATATGCATCAATTTTGTAATAAACATGAATGTGCCCTTTATTAAATATACTTTAAATTTTAGAAAAAAAATTACATTTTGAGCATTGGTTAACCGGCCCTCTAGCGAAAGGGCCTCCACTAATTACATCTTCTGCTCATCCTCTGTCCACCATTTTGCCAGGGACAGATTTGCCCCGGGCAGGCACTTTCTGTCCCCTTCCCCTTTGCCGCTGGAGCGGGTGATGGTGACGGAGAGAGTGTACAAATTTGACAAGGTCGTGGGCAGGGAAGGAGACAACTGAGTTGAGAGAGGAGGAGGAAGATGGGCGGATGAAGCTTGTGGAGGTTTTCCAGCGGCGAGGATGGTGGCCGCAAGGATGTGAAGAGAGAAAAAAAAATAAAACAAAGAAGAAAAAAAAAATGCGTGTTTTAAAATATTATACAACAATCAATAATAATAGCACAAGATTCTTGATTATAAAAAAAAAAAATCACCCAGCAAATCAGATCAAACAATCCATTAATGAAAGATAGCAAGTACAATATTATTTATGTCTTAAGCTTTTGACCAAATTTATAGATTAACTAATTAAAATCACCATAATAAATAGAGCAATAAAATAATTTCAAGATAAGAAAATATCACTATTTAATTAAAGGTTCATCTTTTTTAAAGAGATGAACCGAGCAGCCGGGTCAACTAATTTCTGCAATAATATTGATTTATATTAATTTAGAGAAAGATAAGGATGAAACTAATTTCTGCAATAATATTGATTTAATTTTAAATATAGACGCATAATGAGCGGGAGTAGTATTTAATTTTGCGACTTTACGCCTAGTTCAACGCTACTTTCAATTTCAATTCAAAATTTGGCCTAGTTCTAGTTATAGCAGGACAGACTTGTGTTTTTAGGTATAATTTGATCTAATTTGAACCTGAATCATAAAATTAGATTAAAATATTTCTAGTGCCACAAAATCATAAGTCAAATTACCTCATTGGTATTTTCTTTTTCAAATTCATATGAATTTTAGATTTATTTACAATTTTAGAGTTTCCTATCTATGTTTAGTAGGAAAGAAATAAAGTTGAAAGAAAAGAAAAAAAATATATTTAGATTTTCTCTTTTTGTATTTATTTAGAGGGAAACAAAATTAGAAAAATTGATAAACATACTCTATCTTTTTATTTTTACACCGACGACAATGATGAGAGACTGCAGTGAAAAAGTGGTGATGGTGAAAAGGCGACGATGAGAGATGAGAGGCGACAGTGAAGAGTCGGCAATGGCGACGGTGACAACAATGGCAATGGTGAAAAAAGTTAAAAAAGAAGCACGAGAAAGAGGGCGGGCATAAAAAAGAGAAAGGTGAAAATAGACATTAGAAGGGCAAATCCATTTTAGCGAAAAACAAATAAGGTTATTTTCCCCTCACCTTTCATTTTCTCTCCCTTATTTTTCATCTCTCCTACTTAGGACCTTGCAATCGATAAAAACTAATACTGAATATACTAAACTAAATTTACCGATTAAATATTTACCGAAAATTTTAAAATCGATACCGAACCTAATAAGAAAATTACCAAATAGTTACCGAATTGATTTTACCAAAAAAGTTTTAGTAAATTCAATAAATTACTGATTTACTAATTTAAATTATTTTATTCCTATAAATATAATAATATTTTTATTTTTATATATTTATCAAATAAAATTTAATAATTTTATATTTATATCGGTAAATTTGGTAATTTACCAAACCGAATTTATTAATTTAATACCTAGTATCGATAAATTCAATTTTTACCAAACCAAAAAATAAAAAACTAATACCAAAACCGAAAATCGAATATTAGAAAATCTATTACCGACACCAAAATCGATTTTTTTACTAAACCGAATTTACCAAATTAATTGGTAAAAATTGAATTTACCGAATTGTTTGCACACCCCTAGTCTTACTAAACACAAATTTATAGCTCTTATTCCAACTTTTCATCTATTCCCTCCTCCTTTCCTTCCTACTAAACAGCTCTTAATGTCATGAGTAATACATATATATGCATAGTTGTTCTAAAAGAAATTAAATATATAATTTTTGCAAATTGCAAATTATTTGTATACTTGTTTTTGGATTATATAAAGGCTAAAATGCAAATTTATGCCTTAAGACATATCACGTTCTTGAGCATAACTATTTAAATGATTGATTTGGTGTAACTTTAATTTTTAATATTGTACCAATCTTCATAAATTTGATTGCTTTCAGTCATATATTATAATTTGTTATAAATATTTGCTACATGTAACCCATTGATAATATATTTAAATATTATGATAATAAATTATTTTCATCTCAATTATATTTGTTAATTAACATGCTCATAAGTTATTAATTAATATAAGTTGATATCTGTTTAATTGCCTAAAGAGAGGATAAGGAAAAGCCAGTTGCATTGTAAGTTATATTATAAATATTTGGCTACTAGGCTTATTTATAATTAATTATAATATATTTTAATATTTATAATAATAACATATTTTATTTTTTTATCTCAATTATATTAATTAATTTACTTAACTAAAAGGGTGGTCAGTTGATATAATTTAGGTAAGTTTGACTTTAAATTTTACATAAATTATTATATAAATATATTATATTATAATTATTATAAATATTTGGCTATCAAAGTAGCTTATTTATAATTAATTATAATATACTTCTATATTTATGATAATAATAATTATTTCAGTTATATTAATTAATTTAGCTATCCAACATGTGGTTAATTAATATAATTTAAAATAAAATATGACCAATTAAACCTTATTTAAGCATATTATTATATAAATATATTATGTCATTATTATTATAAATGTTTAGCTGTCAAAGTGCCTCGTAGCAACCTAGTGTTCACGAGGGAAGTACAAGGGTAATAGCATCGTCCTTGGTATTAATTCAATCAACAATGCCATTTGAGAGATCGCTCTGGAGGGTGTAAGAATGAAAGTGAGTATGGTATTTACTTTTTTTGCCCTATTCGTATCTGAACTAGAATAAACACCTACCTTACAAAAAACTTTTTATCTACCTAATTTTTTTTTTCAAAACTCCTATGAAAATCGATCTTAATAAAATTTTAACTACTCGTTGACTACTCAAACCCTATAAATACTTGACTTGAGTAATCAACTTTATTAAATTATATATTATATATCGAATTACATGAATAAATTATTATTTATATATTAATTTTTATAATTTAATATATATTTATACTACCGATACCCCCATTAGTAAATACCTAATTACCTATCATCGAGTTTGGATAACTTAGGTACCCGTTTTAAATACACCCAACTAGCATAGTGGGCGGCAGTGGGTCAGCGGGCGCTTCTAGTTGACCCGTGGCTATGTCATGCTCAAGACTTACAACGTTGATGCCACGAGGTACACTATCATCGAGTACAATGTCTATGTAATGTCAATTAGTTTAACTGATAAGGATTTTGTTGTTAATATCGAAGTCTTGGGTCAAATGCTGCTCTATTACTTAACCTGGTTATGTCAAAAAAAAAAAAAATCTACTTAGATGCACAAGTAAGAATATAATGATTAAATATATTTAATTTATTTTATATTAAGATAATTAATATAAAATATATTGTGATGTGCGTTGTCTAATATATGCCCGTGCATTAAATTAGAGCATCAGCTTTGTTAATCGCATCTTAAATAGTGTAATTAATATTTTTTTTTTTTTTGTTTGCATTTTAGCCTTTTAGGTAGGAGTGGGCACACATAGATGATAAACACGAAGATGAAGGACCTTTCTGAAAAATAGTTCCATAAAATTATCAAACTTGAAAAGGTAATCCACAGGCCCCTTGAATCCGTTCCGACTTCCGACTAGTCACAGTGTGCGTGCAGGATCTGCCGGTGGTCAGCGGAGGATCCAACCGCCACCAAGCCACCAAAACGACGGCGATGGAGATTAGGCAGCGCCGTCGCCTCCTTCTTCCCTTCCTTCCCCTCCTGCTGATCTCGGTCTACGCCTCCCTATGGTGGATCGCCGCAGCTGACGAGTTCCCGAGGGACGGCACCGTCATCGAGCTCGACGACAAGAGCTTCGACCGTGCAATCTCCGCCTTCGACCATATCCTCGTCGATTTCCATGCCCCCTGGTGCGGCCACTGCAAGCGGCTGTCCCCGGAGGTCTGCGTTCCTGTCTGTTCTATTTTCGTCTCCTTTTCATACTTGATCTATGTCGGATTTTATTGGGCAATGTATCTGAGATCCCTAGATCAGGTCTCCGAGAGATCTCTTTCTTTTGTCCCCATTTTACGAATATATTTCCCTCATTTTGGGTCTCGTTCAAGCAATTTCTCGATGCTTCGACTCATTCTATTAGGGGATCTAGACCATGAATCAAGATTTATTATAATCCCTGATTATCCATAATACAGGCTATGTCAGCATAGCATGAAAGTTATGATATAGCTTTAAGGAAAATGGCAACATAGTTAAGTACCTCTTGACATTGTGTTTACCGTACCGTACATGGGACGTTGGCAATTAAGGCTCTAAGAAAGGTGAAATTGTGGAGGTTTCATACAGATAATTACCAACAAACCAACTCCTAAACAAATGAAACTATAAACAAAATGAAGGTGCTTAATTCAACTAGTAAACATCTTAGTTTTGATACTTATCCCTTGGTTGCTATGTTTTTAAAGGAATTCTTCAGAGATAGAAGGGTTGAAAATTTCATAGAGAAGATGTGAATTCTAACTGTTCTCATAAATAAGTTAGCATCTCTATTCACATTAGATATATGATCAACATTAATAAAGGTATTGAAGGTAAATAAAGAGTGATCAAATAGCCAAGAAGAATATCATGGTACTTGTCAATATTTGGTCTCTAACAATGCATCTTTTGAATTTGAGATACATAATCAATAGGCTTAGGTAAAATGCTTCCAAGCCAACTGTCATCACTTAGGTGTGTTAGAATACTGTATAGGACAAGTTGTTTAACTCTATACCCGAAACTTATACATGTCTCCGGCAACTAAATGATCATCCTTTTGTTTTTCTTGCAAGCCCAAACTTGTTATAAGCATGTTATTGGTTGTATAATTCCATGAGATTGACATAAGAAAGAAAACTCAAGCATTATCAGATCACGAGACTTGCAAAGAAATACCATGTTGAGTCTTAATTTCAGCATAAAAGTTACAAAATATATTAAATGTTTCAAATTATTTTTTTAAATTTAATACCAACATATACGAGAGTGATCATATATAAATGTAACACAATAGATGACCATCACGACTAGGAAGTGGACTAGGACCCCAAATATCATAATGCACTAGCCAAAAATGATGAAAGCTCCTAATAGTGACATCACGTTTGATGACAGGATATAAACTGGGGGGATAAGTGAACCTAATTTACAATAAGGAAAATAAAGCAAGGATACCTATCATGTGAGAGGAGATACTAGAATCAACAATCCAAGTGGTGTAGGCAAAAGAAGCTATACCCAATCCGGAGTGGTGGAAGCCACTAAGGTGGTGGATGACCTAGCTCCAGAGGAAGTCAACTGAAGGAAGTGTTTGATGCTCAAAATGGTATTGCTGAATGTAAACATAGACACTAGCTTGATGTTACTCGTGTCTTATTGTTTCATGTATAGGTTCTTTGATAGTTTTGGCTAACATTGTTCTCGCTGCATGTTTTTTTAATTAATTGGGTCCTTATGCCTACTCTTGCGAGCAGTTCCCCCTTCTCTATTTTATTTCTCTCCTAGGTTTTATTCACTCTTACTCTACAAGTATTTGGGTGTATCTATTATGGGCATGTTTTGGGTCCAAGGTTGGATAAATTGAGCCTACAGGCCATTCACTAAGTCTTTCTTGGCTATTCTCGTACTAGAAAAGGGTATTTTTGTTTCGATCAAATCTACTGACGAACCTTCACCGGTGTAGAAGTAACTTTTGATGAATTTCAACCATTTTCACCTCCCCGACTAACTAGAGGCTCACCATAATAATAATTCCACCATACCCATTCCACTTCTTACTCCTCTACCACCCAATACCCCTCTACCTCCTTCTGTGTTGGATGTGGCCTCAGCTCCATCCTTGAAGGTATATAGTCAATGTGCATGACCTACTCATCTAGCAATTCAATCTTCGCTAGTAGATCCTAAAGGTGATCTTTCCATCGCTTTACAAAAAGGCAAGCATACTCACTCGCTCTTTCCTATTGCTAATTCTGTTTCATTTATTCATTTATCCCATGGTACACTCTTTTTCATAGCACTATCCTTGGTGCATATGCCAAAAACCTATTTCTAATTATGTTTCATTTATTCATTTATCTCCACATTACACTCTTTTTCATAGCACCATCCTTGGTGCATATGTCAAAAACTCATTTTCAGGCTATACGGATTCCCGAGTGGAAATCTATTGTGTATGACAAGCTTGCTAGCTTACAGGCACGCTAGGTGTGGTCACTAGTTCCTCACCCATCTAATACTCATTTCATTCCTTGTTAGTGGGTTTTTGTTGTTAAACACCACCATGATGTATCTGTCACTCATTATAAAGCTCATTTTGTCGCCAAATGTCACTCTAGCCTGACTTAACTCTGATCATGCTCTTTTATCCATTACCGCAATCTTCAATGGTCCCTTCATCAAATGGATGTTATTATTTATAGTCTTAAGCAGAGTCCATGCGCTTGGTTTCATAAATTTCCCAAGTAGAGTTAGTAGGTTTTCATCATAGTAAAGCTTACCATTCTATATTTAATTATATGTTGGTGTTTTCTCATTCTAGAGTATTCATTGGTAATGATGTGGATGCTATTGTTCGGACCAAATATTTACAATGTCATTTTGTAATTACAAATATGTGCAAGCGAAGGAATTTCTTGGGTATGGGAACAACTTACCAAAAAGGTAGCATATCAATGTTACAAAGGAAATGTGCCATGGAGCTACGGGATTAAATAGCTACAATCAATTGCAAGCTGGTAAAATCTTGATTGATTCCAAACCAAAAAAGTGTAAATATGGACTCTGATTATATGGATGCTACTAGGTAAAGTAGGGAAGCTTAACTACCTCACCATTACAAGATTGAATATATCTTATGCTGTAGGCATTATTACTCAGTTTATGCAAAAACCAAAATAGTGCCATTGGGATGTTGCAATTTGAGTCATTCGATACATCAAAGGATCTCTCAGAAAGGGTCTAAGATTCATAAACAATAAATACAATAAAATTAAAGCTTACATAGATGCTGACTAAGCAGGAAATATTAATGACAAGAAGTTCATATTAGTTTTAGGCACTTATCTAGGAGGTAATTGGTCACCTGGAAAGCAAAAAACAAATTGTTGTTGCAAGATCAAGTTGTGAGGCTAAATATAAAGCAATAGACCATGCAGTTTATGAATATTATAGTTTAAAAACCTAGTAGAGAAATGTGAACTGACATATTCAAGATCAATGAACATGTTTTGTGATAACCAAGCTTCTACATTTTATTGTCAAAAATTTGTGTTTCATAAAAGTACAAAACATATTAAAGTTGATTGTTATTTCATTAAAGCAGCTCTCACCAACAAGCTTATCACACCCTACGCAAAATTAGAATATCAACTTGTATATATATATTTACCAAATCTTTGGGACCAACAAGACTTCATAAACTATGTATCTAGCTGAGCTTGATAGATATTTTTGTTCTAGCTTGAGGGAGGAGTGTTAGTATAGTGTATAGGACAATTTATAAGGTTATCGAGTCTGTGTTCGTTTACCTTTTCCCTAAACTTAACTCCTTTGTATCTATCTCACACAACTGAATGTATCAACTATGTGTGAGAATGAATCGGCTTTCTGATTTTGTATCGACTATGTGTGAGAATGAATCGGCTTTCTGATTTTCTCACATGTCTGATTAGGTGAACTAAGTATTTATGTATATATGAAATATATTTTTTTATTATTTTATATTGAATAATAAGCCTTCTTTGTTATAAATTTGATGAAAACTACTATAATGATTATATCTCATTTCAAAGAAAGATAGAAAAGGAGAAGAGATGCTTATATCTCATTTCAATTCCCTTGTTCTTATGCTTGTCCATGATTGACCTAAACTAAAATTAAGCAAAGAATAGTTGAAAATTTGCCTTAAACTAATGGTTTTGATATGGTTAAACCAAATCAAAATTCCCCAATTTGATAAATTTGATAAAATGGTGTCATGATAAAAAAATTGAAGGGAAAAGGATTACAAAAAATAATAAAAAAAAGCATATCTTCATCTTATTCCACAACCATAAAGTGCACACATCTCTTATAGTTTTTCATACCATATTATACCACATTATACCTTTTAATCTTGCTAAAATTAAAGCAGAAATCTAATCCCCTAATTTGCTCCAACCACTTCACATATGTTCCACAAAATTATTCAAAAAAAAAAAAATTCAATCAATGACACCCTCCCATATTTGGCTATAAAAGGGTCATACACCAATCATGCCAAATGCAGGACAATGAAGAGCAAGGTTGCCCTTAGTCATAATCCAACCAAATCACATCTCTTACAGTTTTCCACACCATCTTATACAAAATTGTACTTTTAATCTTGCTAAAATTAAAGCATAAATCCAATCCCCTAATTTGCTTCAACTGTATCACATATGTCCCACAAAATTATTCAAATAAATATATGTACTTTTTCAATCAATGACACCCTAAAAGGATTATACACTAATCATGTCAATTGGAGGATAATGATGAGCAAGGTTGCCGTAGTCCCACTTCCATGCCCTGGCCCTATAACGATCCTATCTAAAGGAGACTTTACCACTATCATATTGAAGTCATTCTTAGAGCTTCATGGTCTCTAAGAAGAGAAAGGTTTATATGTATCAAACGTTTCTTCCTCCTTAATTCTATAAGTTTAAAGTCAATAGAGTAGAGACTAGACCCAACCCTGCCAATCTCTTCTTGCAAATGGTATATTCGTCTTTAAAAAAAAACAAAACTCTTTATAGTGCCCTCAAGGTAAAGTTTGCAACTTTCTCAACAATGCAAAACCTATCTTGATCATCAACCTAGGATTAAAATGTCAGTCTAAACCAACCATTATTTTCGATTTGTATTGATTTGAATTTAGATCGGTATACGGAACAAGTCCATACATACATACATACATATATATATATATATGGTATCGTGTGTCAGGACAAACTAGTTCGTGTACCAGTCCAATCAATTTTATAAACCTTATCATCAACTACTACAAAACTAGGGCGCAAACCCTTCGTCTACTCACTAGCCCTAGCAAAATAGGGGGAATCCTCACCTATTCCCTTCATTGCTTTTAGCTACCACGAAACAAGAGGGCCAACCTCTTCTCTTGAGTCAATTACAACAAAAATAGGAGGGTCATTTCCCCTTCTCTCATCTTTGACATTTGCAACACCATTAGTGCGTGAATCTCCTTTGTGGTCATGAACATAATGACACTATGAATGCTAGATTATCCCTTCCTCAGTTGTAAGCAGCACCAAATGCAGTGACCTTGTTCTCACTGCTATCTCCAGCACAGGGAGCCTAATCCCCCTGTGCTTGTCACCACTTACAATGTAAAAAGCCCACAACACCCTATGTTCTTACAATCACCATTCTTCTCTCCAATCATTATACAATAAAAACATCATATAAGAAAGTGATGGAAGGGGTATAGTTGGTTGACCCTCTTTACTACCTGTGCCATCTCCGCACCTCCACTTTCCCTTCTACTTGCCCCACTGCTGCAAACAAAGGGCCTGATACCCTTCTACTTGTTATTGCATCATCACTAGGAATGAAGGGATCGATGAACCATGTTCATTGTTGCTGTTGCTTGGCACCCCTTGGAATGGAACCAATGTCCTTTCTAATCTTTGAAAATCTCCCTCTTCACCATCATTGCTCGAGCCCTAGAGCTCAAGCCAATTCTTGCACATTGTAGGAATCACAAATGAGAAGAAAAAGAAAGGAACGAATAAGAAGGAAATGAAAAGAAGTGGAAAGCAAATGAGAAGAGTAGAAGGAAAATGACAGAAGGACAGAAATATGTATATGTTTGTTATTTATATATATATATATATGTGTGTGTGTGTATATATATGTATATATACACACACATTTATATGCATATATATGTATGTCTTGGCATGCGTTCTTTTCAGACATCTTCATCGTTTTAGATCAAGCTTATACGCTGCAAACCAAAGAATGACTTATTTGTGCATCAATGTAAATTGCAACAAATAACAAATGACAATAACATCCTTTATAAGTGAAAATTATCCTTTTGGCTAAGTCCATGTTTTAATAAATGACAAAATGATGATCATATCCTTTTGATGTACTTTTGTTGCAACCAATGGAGAAATGACAATCACATCCTTTCAACTAGCCTCACGCTATCATGTTAAGTTGTAAGATAATTTTAACTGCACTTTTTCTTTATGAGAAGAGCATGATTCTTGACCCTGCATATGAATGATGAGTTTGACTTCTTTAACTTTAGCATTACACTTCCATTAAGTATTAGTTTAGGTTACCCATTGCTTCAATGAAGAGATTGCCTATGGTGACTCGGATTAGGCTTCTAGAAACCTTAGTTTCAGAGAGCTTGCTTCAAGGATGCTTTATTTTCATGTAATGTATGTTGACTGCTTTTCAACCTTCTTTGCTATTTCCAATTTTACAATAGCGACCTGGGAGTTCACTTGATTTGAAGCTCAAGTGGCCTCAAATAGGGGCAACATATATAACTGAAAACAAGTTAAAGTGCTCATCTTACTCTTGTATATATAGTTCAGGCAATCATAATGTTTGAAGTAAAATCAATTGTTCTTTCATTGTGATTTTGCAGTTGGATAAAGCTGCCCTGGTACTAGCTCAGCTAAGTGAACCAATAGTGGTTGCTAAGCTAAATGCTGACAAGTATACAAAGCTTGCTGCCAAATATGAAATAGAGTATATCCTCTTTATCCTTGTTACTTTGATTTCTTTGAAGAGAAATCATGTGATCTCCATCAATTAGTCTCCTGTGTCTAAAATAGTAGAATGCGACTTAATTATAATTATCACGTGTAATAGTTTGTGAGAGTGAGATATAACAACAGATACGTATGTGTGGCTTATTTATGTAAACTGTTTCAATTTCTTTGATTTTGGTACTAACCTAGATTTTGTTGTTAATGTTCATTGCAGTGGTTATCCAACGTTGAAGCTTTTTATTCATGGGGTCCCTATGGAGTACACTGGCCCAAGGAACGCTGACTTGCTTGTGCGATTTCTGAAGAAGTTTGTTGCTCCTGATGTTTCTCTCCTTGAGTCTGATTCTGCTATTCATAACTTTGTTGAAATGGCTGGTTCTAACTTCCCGATGTTCATTGGCTTTGGCTTGAATGAATCTGTCATGCTGGAAGTTGGACGCAAGTACAAGAGAAAAGCTTGGTTCTCAGTAGCAAAAGATTTCTCAGAGGAAATGATGGTAATATACGATTTTGATAAAGTTCCAGCATTGGTATCTCTTCATCCCAAATACAATGAACAAAGTGTTTTCTATGGTCCTTTTGAAGGTGCGTTTGGATGTTATTTAACACTTTGGAGTAAGGATAACATTTGGTTTTAGTAAACTGTAGAAGCAAATACAGCAGTTTAGAACTGTAAACGATAAAACAGTGATCGGACAAATACACTTGCTGACTACTTGCTAAGAACATTTATAACAAGGTTAAGGAGTTTCTTTGTGATCATGGGTCAAATAATTATCTCTTAATCTAGTAATATACTCTTAATCAAGATTTTTTATCTTAGTTCACACTGGTGAATCGATCTGATCTTTAAATGAAAACACCACATAGATGTGCTGGTATTGGGTATATTGACATACTAGGCGGGTTATACTTTGGACCAAGGATCGGAAGTACCGGCATACCGGATGAAACCGACGAAGCTTGTGCTGGTATTGGGTACATTGACATACTAGTCGGGTTATACTTTGGACCAAGGATCGGCAGAAGCTTCGATTGAAGCTTCCAGCCACGTTCCGCCCGCCTGAAGCCGCCGTTGCCTCCCTCCTCGTCCGCCTGCTTGAAGCCGCATTCCGCTCGCGGTTCCGGTGCCGGTCGATGGTCGGACCGGTACCATACCGTACAAACCGTACAGTACGGTATTCACATCTTTGCTTTGGACAGGGACTGCAACCAGCATTTTAAAAACCGGTCGTACCGGTCCAGTGGAGGGCCGGTAGTCAGAGCACGGATGGAGCACGGACGGCGGGCGGAAACAGCAGCGGTGTGGAATTGAAGCAGGAGGTGGCGGAAGCTTTGATCAATTGAAGCTTTCGTTGCCTGCTGTCGTTGCCGCTGTCCGCTACCGTTGGTATGCCAGTACCGTACCGGTCCGGTAGCTCACCGGACCGGCTTTTTAAATCTTGACTGCAACTAAAAGCATCGCTCTTAATCTCTTACACAAATCTTTGGGCAAAATGGATGCATCATTTAGATTGCATCTTTGTCTATAATTAGTCTCTCTCCTGCTGCATTGAAATTAAATTAGTAAATATGAATATTTGTATTTCTTGGTATTTATATGTGATTAGCATATTCCCACCATCCTTAGTAGATTGCATGTAAATATTTGAATCCGGTTTTGCAGGGGACTTCTTGGAAGATTTTATTCGTCAACACCAATTACCTCTTATTGTACCCATTAACTCTGAAACACTTAAGTTGATCAATGATGATAAAAGGAACGTTCTTTTAACCATTTTGGACGATGAGTCGGATGAGAAATCACAAAAATTGATTAAAATATTGAAGTCTGCTGCAAATGCAAATCGTGACTTAATATTTGGCTATGTTGGACTGAAACAATGGAGCGACTTTGTTGATGCGTTTGATCTTTCCAAGAGCTCAAAGCTGCCTAAACTTCTTGTCTGGGATGGAAATGAGGAGTACCATATAGTAAGTCCATATTTACAGTCATAAAATGTATTAGTTTTTGCCAATTGAGCGATAGCTTCGCTAGTATCATATGCGTTTTTTTGCAAGTTTATGTATATATTCATATTTGTTTAATTTGTTTTCTAATAACGCGAGTCAATTTCTGAAAGCTCTATGACTTCATGAGTATTTTTATTTTATTTTATTTTTTCTGTAGGTTGTTGGGTCAGAACACCTAGATGACGATGATCAAGGATCTCAAATTAGTCGTTTTCTTGAAGGATATAGAGAAGGAAGAACAATACAAAAGAAAATGGGTGGCCCTTCCCTAATGGGCTTCATTAACTCATTAATTGGCATAAGAACAGTCTATCTTATCGTCTTCATAGTTGCTATTCTTATGGTGGTTCAAAACTTTAGTCAAAGTGCAGATACGCCTCAGACTAGACGAAATGAAGATGGCGCTGACGAAGCAAGCATTTCACTGACTGAAAGCCAAAGAAACTATCACCCAGGTTACAAGGAAGACTGATAATTGCTGTCTAAATCATGATATTGTCGGACCACTCAGATTATGTACCATTACAATTTTGTCTGCTAGACTGACGCTTTGGATAGTTAACTTTGTATCGGTGCAAACATCCCAGTGTACGAATTTGTCTTAAGAATTTTATAGAATGCTTTCATGCTATATCTGATGCATGTATTCTACTACTTACGTTGTTTTCACCAAACTGACTTTTGCACATCACTTGGATGTCGGAGTTTAGGTTTCTCCAATTGGACAGACTTAAAACTATTGCCTATCTCTGGTTTAGTTTCATTGTTACCACAAATTCTATTTTGTTGTAAATTATGATCCTTTTTCCCCTTGCTATGCTTCTGGCATTTTTTTTCCTTGGAATTTCTCTCATTATAGTTGCACAGGAAATGGTTAAATTTGTTGCGTACACGAAATTGAACATTATTTATGCTTGTATCAAGGATGTAGAATCCACTATGGCACAGTAGCTATATATTGAGCATAAACATTGCCCTTCTGCTTGTACGCATAAAGCTGTGCATAGTAAAGGAAGATTACCAGCTCTACAGCACCGAGGCCTGCAAGCAGCAAATAAAAGTAATGGAGGTGTGCTCTGTTTAAGTTATCAGGGAACCAGCTCTGCCCTTGCCTTCTGGTAACAGAGTTGATCACTGACACAATGAAACCGCTGATGAAGTCTCCAATGCCGAATATGCTGAGGTAGAGAGCAAGCCCGAGGCTTCTCAGTTCATCAGGTACTTGGTCGTAGAAGAACTCCTGCAGTCCAACCATGGTGAACACATTGGCGACTCCGGACAGCACGTATTGAGGGAGCAGCCACCATACGCTCATGGGGATCACCGCATCAGGCAAGTCCACGAGCCCCATCTCCACTGCAGTCTCCAGCCTCTTCTTCTCAACGAGCGCCGCCACCAGCATCATGACAACCGAGAGCGCCAGTCCCGTGCCGATGCGCTGAAGCATCGTGATTCCGCTTGGTCTGCCGGTGAGTTTCCGGGCGGCAGGCACAATGGCGCGGTCATATACGAGGACAAATGCAGCGGTGGAGATGCCGATGCAGCACTGGAGCGACGCCGGTGGCACCTGCAGTCTGCTTCCTATTCTCCTGTCCATGGTGCTGGCTTGCTTGGTGAAGAAGGTTGATGACTGAGCAAGAACAACCGCGAAGGTTAAGCAGCTCGCCCAGATCGGAAACAGCCGAAGCAAGGCTTTTACTTCTTTGCCACCAACAGAAAACTGCGCACTGCTGGAGCTGCCTGAGAACCTGCAGAAAGAAGCAAGACAGCTTCAGATTCCGACGTGGAAAGAAGATGAGCACAGCTGCACTGCACTTACGCGGCCAGATTGGGTGCCTTGACGAGCAATGGTTGACTCGCTTCCTCGTTATCCGATACCGCGGCTCGAGTTGACCATTCTTGAGACATCGCAGCAGATGCCTGGAGAGGATGGTTCATGCCACTGAGCAGAGGATAGTAACGGTATGTGCCGGTCCCGAGCAAGAAGATGAGCAGCGCTAGCACCATCAAAATCCATGCAACAGCGTAGCCGGCAGCCCAGCTGATGTTGTCCTGGACGTAGTTCGAGCAGATGGTGACAGCGGCGGCCCCGCCGCACAGGCTGAAGTAGCACCAGTTGAAGAAGGAGCTCTTGGCCTTGCGCTCCTCAGGGTGGTTGTCGTCGAACTGGTCTGCGCCGAATGCCTGAACGCATGGCCGGTGCCCGGCTTGCGCGAAGGCCACGAGGTACAGGGAGAAGTAGAAGATTCCAACTTGGAGCTTGGTTGTAGCGCCTCCGAAGCCGTCCGTGCATTCCGGCGGGAAGAGTGTCGTCGGGAGCAGAGCAGACAATGTCAACATTCCTAATCCCTTGAGGTCAGTAATCATATTATTAACCCATTAATTCGCGCAAATCTTCATGATAAACATGATAATTCTGGTATATATTCACTTCAGATGAATAATTTACTGCACTAGTTTTTAGAATTAAAAAAATTGAGCTGCTATGCCATTAAATTGCTTCGGTTACTTGAAAACAAATCCCGGTGCCACTTTCTGCGTGCAGCCTGCCGCTTGGCACTCTTCGTCCCCAGCGTTGAATTAAGTTTCGCGAGTGCTGAACAGAATTGAAGGAGAAAAAGATTCCCAACAAGGCAGCAACCAAAGAAAGAAGGGAAAAAAAACAAGAAGAGCTCAGTGATTATTTAAATGGCAATCTCACCAGGCAGTAGAGGACAGAGGCTGCGACGATGGTCCGGTACCGGCCAAGATACGAGTCGGCGAGCAAGGCCCCCAGGAGCGGAAGCACAGCCGAGGTACCTGACCATGCGTTCACGACGGCCGCCGCGGCCGCCGTCGGTTCGTGCAGCGGCCCCGACAGATAGTTGATCAAGTTCGAGCCGACGCTGGAGATGGCCGACCGCTCCGCTACCTCCACCCCTTCCGATTCCATGCGCGCATGTCATCGTCAATTGAGTCGTGCCATGCATATATAACCGATGAAGAGGGAGGAGGAGGAGAAGGTCGTAGGAGACTAATTACCTATGATGAAAACCGCCGACCTCCACTGGCCGGAGGCTAACCTCTCTGCCGGTCGGCCTCGGTGGTCGACGGCGCCTTCCACCGTGTCATCCTCCCGGAGATGCTCAACTCGATTATCGTCCATGTTTCCCTGCAGTGGCTCGAACGAGGAAACAAACTTTTGTAAATGGCAGAAGACGAATGCCATTTGGAGCACCATGAAGACACAAGTGTGACGCATCAAGTAGGGGGCTGTGATTTTATCGTGACGTAAATGAAGAAGTCGGTGGCAGAAATAGAAATTGAGCAGAAATGTTAGGTAAAGAACACTGCATAAGTGCCTTTGAGTCCAAATTACTAAATGCCTGATCTAACAGCTCTCAAGTTCTATAGCTATCGAGAGCGACGATAGACGACTTTTATATTAGCGTGATTTATTAAGTTGTTTCTACTCTAGGTGATAATCAATGTCTTAATACCATACTCCGAAGAGCATAAAGAATAGTGAGAGATACTCTTATTTCTTTTGAATTATTCACCATCTGACGGTATATTGGAAATGGAAAGATGGTGAAGTTGGGAGAATATCTCCCTTGCTTGGAAATCATACATGATGAAAGGAAAAACCTTTTCCATTAAATAAGGAAACGAAAATTAAAGAAAACAGTTCAAATATTCATTTCATATAGTAGTAACTGTAATTGATTCCTGAATTCATTGTGCAAAATTTCTTTTCTTCTTATAGATATTATGAATTGTTACTTATAATCTTCTTTTTGTTTTCCTTTTTCTTTCATAAGATTGACAGGGTGTTTTCAAGCTGACAGGAAGCAGAGAAGAAATTCAACAGCTTAGCACACTGTAAAAAGATGGAGCTTCTCAGATCACAAGGTTCGTCTTCTTGCCAATTATCTCCCCAATCAGAGTGATGATAGGCTTACTCTTCTTTTTCTTCTTCTTCAGCCCTTTTATCTCTCCCCTTCCACCAAATTCGTCTTCAATTCTTTCGAAGCGAAATGCGTGAGCCAGACTACCTTCGCGCCGCCAATCAATTTGAAGACTGCAGGGCTGCTCTTGAATTGCCGGAGCACTCTCTCCCACCACAACTGCATCGCTCTCTGCCGGCTTGGGCGTGCTGTTACGGAGCCGGAGACGCAGAGCAGCGACTGCCAACGTCGTCTCAGTCTGCATTTCCTTCAGCTGCTTCAGCTCTCGCTTTGTTTCTTCTAGCTCGGCCTCCAACTTACGGAGGGTGTCGACGACTCGGAGCTCATCTCTTCCAGGAACGAAAGGGAATCCGGAAGACGAGGAGGGTGGTAAAGGAGAGATCGGGCTTCCGGCGATGTCGAGTTTGGCAGGTGAGCCGGGCTTGCGGGAATTGCTGCTGCCTGTGACTAAATCGGGGTAGGCTGCGACCGCCTCCTTCACTGAGCGAAAAGGAGCTCCATTGTCCACTCCTGCTTGCTTGAGCGCCATGTTTAACGAGGGCTTAGCAGTGTGCAGTGGTGCAATCCTATTTCAAGGACAGATGAAAGAGAAAGAAGAGCCTGCGGTAGTGACATGATTGAATATGGTTTCTTAGCTTGCACTTCAAATGTAACGTCAAATTGTAGACAGCAGGACACGCATGAGAAGCCTAAGCTGATGCCTAAGCTGATGGAGGCTAGGGTGGTCCGGGAGATAGGCCCCGTTTGGGGTTGTAGGCGCGATAGCCGGTCGCCCAGGTCGTCAGGTCAACACAACAGGTATCGTTTGGCGGCGAGACTGTTTATAGGCTACTTACCCACTTTGACCAACATTGACCGGGTATTTTTCGCCCGGCTCAGCCTACGGGTCTCCCCCTGTGGGTCGCGTGGGTGCGAAGCAAGCTTTCCAAGCGCCAGATCGCTGCTCTCCTCCAAGCCAGGTCGCCGCTCTCCTTCTTCCCCCTCCCACCTCCCCCCATCATCATGCCTCACCATTGCCGCACTCGCTCCATCAGCCTCCAAATGGCAGCAGAATCCTCAAGCTTCCATTTGCATAGCGTTCATGGCGGCACCCCTCCATCTCCCGCACCTCCTCTTCTGGGTCGCGTGGGTGCGGAGCAGGCTTTCAGAAGCCAGGTGGCCGCTCTCCTCCAAGCCAGGTGGCCGCTCTCCTTCTTCCCCCTCCCACCTCCCCCCATCATCATGCCTCACCATTCTGCACTCCCTCCTCTTTTCACCTTCCCGCGACTGTCCGGTGAGGAATCGGGACGGGCGAGCTCGGATGCGGAGACAGCTTCGTTCCCGTGCGGAGCGGACAACGTGGCAGGATCTTCGGACGGCGACGAGGCCGGATGAAGCAGATAAAAAGTAGGCAACGCATTCGGAGGCTGCGATCCCTTCACCGGCTTCTCGTTTGTTCCCTTCCCATAGACGGGACGGTGGGCGGTGGCCATATCCGCATCCGCCACCTTCGCATCCCGAGAGTTCTATTTAGGGATCTTCTTTTTCGCTGTCAGAGGCGGCGCCGCGTCAAGGAACACAAATTTCTCCTTCCCGTCGCTGTGGCTCCGTCCGACCACCATGTCCCCGAGCCGCCACCCCAAAGACAATCCGGTGGAGGGGCTCTTCTTGCACCGGACAGGCGGCTGCTCCGACGAGGATAGCGATCGCGCCTCGCTCTCCTCGATCAAAAGCCTCCGGATGGGGATTTGTTCGGCCACGTCCTCCTCCACTGCCCCCGGCTCGTCCACGGTGGAGGGGTTGCGGAGGACGTCGCGGTTGAAGACCGAATAGGAGGGCAGTATCCGGTCGTCGGAGAAGAGCTCATCGGTTGTGACGGATGGAAAGACTCCGGGGTCCCTCACTGAGAACGAGATTAACATGCAAACAAACAAACAATATATTATTTTATATTATTTTTTTAAAAGCAATGTACAGAACCTACAGAGCAACCATACTTACAGCAAGTAACAGTGCTGCTTTTATAGCCTACAATTATTCAACCTACTCTACAATCCCAAACGAAACCATAGTAACTTGATTGTTAACTGAAAACAAAAAAAAAACTTTGATTGTTAACTATGCTATTTGATACCATAAAATTTTGATCTACTATACATCATATTAACTTTTATTTTTGATATAAGTATATTAAATAATGAAGACGGGTTCCTGTTAAAACTTTGTTATCAACAAATAAAAGGTGGGTAGGTTCTTGGGTGATTGAACCTTTGATAAAAGTTGATTGCTTAAAGATAATGAGGTTAGGGAGGTGATCCTTAAGATGATTGGCTAGGCATTAACTTGAATTATGTAGGTCATGTTGTAAAGCAAAATATATTTACAATCCTTAGAGCTTGTTTGGCCCCATAAATAAAAGCAGAAGCCGGAAAAATATCATTTATTAGCTTCTAAAAATTTTACTTTTAAATTATTTTTTCTTGTTTCTAATTATGATTACCAAATAGTTTCTCTTCAAGAGCAGCTTAAAAGCTGCTTTACAGTGGGGCCAAATGACCCTTAATAGATGGGGTTGTTCTTAGCAATGAAGTCAAGGGTTACGTTCCATGACAAAGGAGGCTTTGCAATCTTGTGGATTTTGGTCATGAAACTGATAAAGTCATGCTTAATGGTGTCCAAGTGCTTGAGTAATTTATAGGTAAAACCATCATAACCATAGCTTTTGCCATTCCCCATTGACCTGACTAGGGCCTGTTTGGCCCCGCTTTTAAGCTGATTTTAAGCATCTTTTATACTGATAAAAAATAGTTTGGTAATGAAAAGCAGAAGTAGAAAAGAGCAGTAAAAAAACAGAAGTTGAGAAAACTACAATTTGATGCTTTTGCAGCTTCTGCTTTTTTAAAAAATTTATATAATTTTATTTAAAATTTTAATTATTATTATTTTAAATAATTTAAAATTAAATACTAATGAAAAATAAAATATTTTTATTATTTAAATAATTTAAAATAATATATTTATTTATTATTTTAAATAATTTAAAAATAATATATTTATTTATTATTTTAAATTTTGATAGTAATTTTTTTAGTACAGTACAGGCGCTAGGGGTGAGCATAATTCGGTTTTTACCGAATTTACCGATCGGTAAATCGGTAAATCGGTAAATCGGTTCGGTAATTTCGGTTTCGGTTTTCGGTTCGGTATTTATTTTTATGTAATTCGGTTTTCGGTTTTCGGTTCGGTAAATAAAATTTCGGTTCGGTAATTTACCGATTTACCGATATATATATTAATATATAAAAAATAAATTTTTATTTATTAATCTTTAATTTTTTATCGGTAATTTACCGATTTACCCATCGGTTTTTACCAATCGGTAATATTTTAATTAGATAATATTTTAATATTTTTAATAATTTTTTTAATAGATTAATTATATAATATTTTAATATTTTTTAATCGGTAAATCGGTAATTTACCGATTTACCGATCGGTAATTCGGTAATTTACCGATCGGTAAATACCAAATTCGGTATCGGTTCGGTAATAGGTTTTTCGGTTTCGGTAAATCGGTTTTCGGTAAATCGGTTTTCGGTTTTTCGGTTTTTACCGAATGCTCAGCCCTAAGTACAGCACAGGTGAGGTCAAACAGGCCATATAAAGATGTGTTTTTGATAGTCAAAGTTTATAGGGGGAGGTGATAGATCTTAGATTTGTGCCATCAAGGTTGCATGTGCTACCATAAAGATTAAAAAGTAGGAAATGAAGACTTCAGGAATGTCCTGTTTTGAGTTAAGAAAATGTTGCTAGAGGCGGTAACAATGGAGCGAATCCTATCTTCATGGGATATAATATTGATCAAATGTGAAAGAAGTTGGCATTGACATCATCACGAGTAAGTCAATGACATTTATTGAGGCTCAACTATGAAATACTTTGGTATTTGATAAAATGAGTAAGGGTTTTAGATTTATTAAGTCAAAGAGGGGTTTCTCTTTACCAATAAGAGCGCCTTACAACCGCTTTAATTAGAAGATTGTATATGTCATTCAAATTGAAAGATGTGTCTCTAATCAACTTAGAGGATTTAGATTTATTTCAAAGGGTTAATTCATATTTGATTTTACTAAGCCTAATCTAGCAACTACACAAGGAGGTCAAACGTTGCAAGACTTGGTTAAAGAAGTTCAATAATAATAGTATAAGAGGTGATAAACCTTTCCATGGTTAGGTTTAGTGGGGATGAAAATGGAGGCATCCCCTGAAAAGTGAAAATGCCCCAAGAAAAATGAAGGATCTGAATTAGGCAAATATATATATATATATATTTATTTATTGGGAAAAAAATTAGAAGAAAAAAATAGAAAATAAAAAAGAATATATATTTGTTCACTTGGGTGGATGAATAATTTATGAGGAAAAATAAAAGAAAAATTTAAATATTAATAATTTTATTTATTTTTTGTCCGAATTAAGCGGAAAGCTAAATTTATGTCTTAACTTTATTATATCTCGCTTTTCACCACACCTACTTGTCTTTGTTCACTATAAGTTTTTCTCAACTACTCGTCCTCGCTGTCACTGCTCGAGTTTGCTGTCAATGCTCATTCTTGTTATTGCTGATTGTCCTCATTGCCATTTCTTATATTTAATATTTAATATTTAATAATTTTAAAAAATTAATGGCGTATATATATATATATATATATATATATATATATATATATATATATATAATATAAATAAAAATTAAGGTGTGCATATCAATTTTTTAATTTTTTTTAAAATAAACATAAAAAAAATTTATAACACATACTATCAATTTATTTATGTTATTTTTTTTCTACTTTTTATCTGTATCTGTAGAGAATACCGTATTAGTTTTTAATTAACTTAAATCATATATATATATATATATTTATTTATTTGATTATCACATTTTGTACAAATTCCTCGATAATTCTCGCGCTGACATGTCTTTCGATTTCACTTGCGGGGGGGAGGCGGTCTATAGCACTGCTCGGGCTCCAAATTCTCCGCTTTCAGTCTTTCGGTCTTCTCCTCGGCAGAACCCTAATACTTTGGCTCTGTCATTGGCCCGCACCGCCCAACCCCAATGCCTTTAGATGTAGCCTCGTAGGAGGAACGCAGAGAAGGAGACATGACGCCGCCTTCTACTTCTTCATCCTCTTCCATCAACCGTCCGTCGCGGCAATCAGATTACGCGCGTTTCTCCCCGACCACACCTATCGTGATCGACAATGGCGGTTCCACCTTCCGAATCGGGTTACGCTCTAACCCCTAAGCCCCATCCCTTTATAGTTTTCACCTTGCCTTCGTCTTCACAAATGTTTTGTTCTTCTTAAAGGTGGGCGGGGGAGTCCGATCCACGCATCACCTTCCGCAACGTCGTCCAGAGGCCTCGCCACAAGGCCACCGGTACTTTGTTATACTTTTCTTAGTGATGGCTTTCTCAATTGCAACGCACCGTATGACACATGTTGGATTTGCTATTATCTGCTTACGTTTACTGATTTTGTATACAAAATGAGACCTTTTAAGTATGGCATTATTCTGGTCGAGTTAAGCTAGAAGCCAAACTTCCCAGTTATAGTGAATTTTGGGGTTGTGCCGCTGCTGGTTTTTGAAATTGTAGGTTCCTTTCTCATTGCACGAACCATAGTCTTAAGCATTTTGCTACGCTAACATTTATCCAAATGTTGATCATCATGATTCTTACCCTTTATGGAATACTTCTTTGAGAGTAATTTGACTGTCACATCCGGACAGAGCGTGGTCTGCAAATCTCAATTTACAAAATTCCCCCTCGGGGTGTAACAATTTCCTGTTCAATATAATATCATAATCCAACAACATTTTCCAACTAACAATATGATAGCTATAACACATCTCAAAACATAAACATGTTTATCAATCCAAAATACTTATATTCACCATAAATTCACATCATTCACAAGCACCAAAATCAAAACCAAAATTGATTGATTTGATACAAAACTACAAGTTTGTTTGATCCATAACACACAACATGGATTAAATGTCCAAAAAGTAGTCTATGTCACAAGTACAATACCAAAGTCACCTTACAATACTACCTAACTACCCCACCATACCATAAATTACTCAAAACATTAGGTAGTCACTATGGCTATCTACCGGTCTCTAGCTGGAGCTGTGTCTGGACCTGGAGGCAAAACAAAGGTAGGAATCGTAACAAGATGATATCATGCATCAATTACAGGATAAACAAACAATTAATCTTCTACCACTACATGTCACATGTCATAATATCGAAAATACGATATCATAAAAATACTTTCAACACACAAGTCAGTGAAATCATCGAACTGCGACCACAAACCCTCATCACGAGCTGCACTCTTAGGTAGAGTGTTTCCACTGTCAGCTCACACAGTGGAATGACTGTCCGGAGATAGCCCGGTGGTGTTGCATCCAACACCTGACAACCCAAGCATTGCCCGAAGACAATCTGACGATAAGCCCTAGTCGGCACCGCTATAGTCCGAAGGCTAATCGGCAACTATAGCCAAACCGTGGTCCAGCCTCAACTCGACCAGCCAATAAGATCATCACAATCACGACATTTTCATGCAAGCATCAATACTAACTTATAATTAATCATAACTTAACAAAATACATGACATCCAATATATCAAGTATTCCAACAAATATATGAATGCAGTGGCAATAATGCAACCTTAAACCATAAACATTCATTCACATGCTTCAATTAATCAATACAAGGGGTACAAAGGAATTAGAAACAATAACAAGGAAATGAACAATAAGAAGATCAGTGTATCACATATTAATACCATGATTTTCAAAGAAAGGGACAAGATTCCTACCTCCAAGCCCCTTCTTGGTACAAGTGACAAGATCACTCCAAAGCCTTACTTGTTACCTGAATCCATTATTCAAAATTACTACCTTTTGCTTTCATTTCTACACATAAGACATGCTAGCATTTAATTGCACTATTATACAATCTAACTTCTACATATACCACAATTATAGTGATTAAAATCTTCACTCTGTAACAACAAATAAGCATTTACACTTAACATTTCTAAATACCCATATTTCATTCTATAATTTATTCATTCTTAGTTAACATCAACAAATATGAATTTAGTTTAGTTGCTATCACCTATTCATAGCATGCATTTCATGTTTATCTCCAATTGCTTAATTTTCCAGACTACAACATATGCTGGAACTAAAAATCACAATATGTATTAATCCAAGACAGGTCCTGTTTCTTCTAATCTTAGTAAATACTATACATTTAACCTAATTTACAGCTTACCCTGGTACATCTTTTAGACAGGAGCTAGCTCTCCTTGCAAGTGAACTTGTAGTAGGTTATAGATTCAAGTAAGAAAATATAATCAGTGGAAAGCAAAACTGAAAAGACTATTAAACCCTAAGACACTCCCAAAGCAAACACACCTGTTATCCCAATCTGAACCAAGAGGATGGTGATCTCAGGCAAGCAAAGAAGAGGGAAGATGAAATTCTTCACAAGGAAAGAACGAACGAAAGGGTGCGGAAGGGGAAAAATGCACCTGGCTTCTTCTTTAAGTCTTTACCACTATTATTTCTTTAATTTATTCAATGTTTCCAAATTCTAACACTTGACAGGAGGTTGTAGAATTCTCTAGACGTGTACTTTTGCTCACCAACCTCTCCACTGTATTTAATTCTCATATGTTCCTACATAGTAATTGTTGCATAATCTATTTATTTATTTATTTATTTTTAAATTCATACCCTTAATTCTATAAATTACAACAAAGTCCCCAAATCTTAATAAACAAAAATTCACAAATATCATTTATATTATTTTTAATATCCTAAACCATAACATTAACTGTTCATACTAGAAAAGACGGCTAATGAGGTGACCCTGTAATTCAAGGATGATATTTTACAGAGTGTTGCACAAATAATTATCTCTCATTTCAACTTTGTATATGTTATTTCACATAGAAAGGAAATGAAAAACTCAGCTTCGTTTATCCACAGTGGTCCACTTCATCCACTGTTATAATACTTAACTCTGTGCACTTAAGAAACAAGTGATAGGCTGTGTTTGTGCTGGCATATCCTTAGCAAATGGGGTTTCACATGATTCCTCCAATGTCCGTCAATTATGTCTGCAGCAAATGTAATCTTGTTAAAATGAAATAATTTAGCTATTCATGTCATGAAGCAATGAGGTTCGCTTACAAAAGAAAGTTCATAATTTGTCTTATTTTTCAAGAATTTGCATTCTTTCTAATCTCATACTTGAAAGTTAGGTTCTCTTTTAAAATGCAGGTGAAACAGTCACCATCGTTGGTGATCATGATACTGCATTGATGAAATATTTTGATTGCACACGGACATCATATCGTTCACCATTTGATAGTAATGTGGTCTATCAGTTTGAGCTAATGGAATATGTGAGTTCCTTTTACAATTTTAAATGCCACAATATTTTGTTCTTTGTCCAATGTTATGTGGGTTTTACACCTAAACATAATGTCTTTCACCATTTTTTTAATTCTATACCTGTTATCTTTCCTAGTCTGAGTTCCATTGGAGGCTACAAATATAAGTTAATTAATAAATAAATTTGATATGTTTTGAGATTGTTATTCTTCTTGTGTATTGATTCCTCATATTAGTTCTGTGGCTCAATTGTCTAACCTCTACTATAGTTCAAACCTAACATAGCCTAACAGGCCTCCTTGGGGTTTAGAAGCCTTGGTATATGAATGATCTTGAAGGAATGATAATGTGTAAGCCTGGACATAGGTTGCTTTACATCAATGTGAAGGAATCTCATGAGCATCATTCGAACACTAGATTTTAATGCCATCTTCAAGCCTTCCATCCACTGAAGAAGGTTCTAAGTATTTAGAATATTCAGGTGAGAATTTGGTGCTAAAGACTCTCTGAATTGATGATAGCAAAGATGGGCCATCATGAAAATCAAACTTTGTTTCATTAAAGTTGCATCAGATGTCAAGGATTACTTCTATCAAGGGGACTGATAAGGAAAATGAAGTTACTTGTTGAAAAGAGGGTTTTTTGATGAGAGTATCAAGAAGGCTTGGATAAGAGATGATACGTAATGCAAAAAGTTAAAACGCAAAATGATTTTTGAAATTAGCCCTATAGTCCATATCATTCATGAACCACCATTGTATTATTTATATTTTATTGAACACATATATAATACGGACAATCTAATGCAAGGCTATGAATGATGACCATACGATAATAATACTTCTGACCTAAGTATGAAAGTATGAAGATAATATATTTCATTAATTTTAGATATGATTACTAGCAAAAGGAAAATACTACACACAAAGCCTCGCAAGCTTGGGTTTGAAGTTTGAGTTGGAGATGAGAGAGCGATGAGGGTGGGAGCAGCGACAAGAGCATAGGTTACTCCTTGATGCAATAAGAATACATTGAGGTTGATTTCTTCATTAGTGGAGGGACTGACTTTTAAAGATGTAATAGATATGACACTATAAAAACGTAGTCTGAGTGACCATGAGCCTCAAGAGGAAAAGGTCTGTGGAGCGGGAGATGTTGCAAATGGTGTGATTTTGCCAATGAAGAGATTTGCAAAGTGCTTCTATAGTGCTTGAAGATTGTCCATAAGCACATGAACAAAGAATTGATAAAGGAAAACAAAGAGATGATATCTTTTGCTACTGATGAGAGATGTCAAGCTTTATAGTCGTTTCCCAGGTATTGATCATGGCAGTTCATGGACGATGAGGTTGATCTAGAGAATATCAACCCAGTCAGCGACAGCTTATGGAAGATGAAGTTGGCTTGGAGGACTCCTGCTCTGATATCAATTTACAATGTGCAACATTTCTGGAATTGCCCTTAATACTATTCAAATGACAATCATATGATGATAATATTTCCTACCACAAGTGTGAAAGGATACATAGATTACTTATCTTGATTTAGTTATGATTAGCTAGCATAAGTACTATGACTAACACCAACTGACCTTGTTCACCACTTATAGCATGCAGATAACTGAAAAAGATGAACAACCTGGCTAAATTGCAGTTGCAGGTAACCAAGCAGCTAATGACTACGAGGTAGTCACCATCTATATGTCTTGAAAATTGAATATGAATTATAGCTAGCAATTAAGGATTAGGCCTTGAATTGAGAAATCATTTTACATTTTGAGAGTATTTCTTTCTTTTGGAGCATCTGAAAGGGATTTCCCACTTGCATGTGTTAAAGGCTTTCTGTCCTATTCTTCATGTGAAATCTTGCAAAGCCTTATTGCTTGCTTTATAGTTGATCTCCTGTAATATCAATATGTTTATCAATTTTTTGTGATTTTCGCTGCCCACCGTAATATTCAATTTATTATTTTATTTGACAGTTATATTATTCAATCTATTTTCAAACATACTCTTTATTCTTAATTTTATGCAGGTTCTAGACTATGGATTTGAGCGTCTAGGTGCTAATTCAGAGGTGCTTATACCATTTAATTACTTCAAACGTTTCTAAATTAATCCTTGATATTATTGATATTTCAATAACTTTAGCCGATTTGTAATAATTAGTGCAAATATATCAAATGATGCATAATTATGTCACATCATTATTGTGTTACATGGTATTAGGAATATATTATTTTCATCATCTCTTTTGGGATATCCATTTTGACTACCTTTGCAATTTCTATTTTATATCTATGCTCATATTTTCACACCTTTAGGGTGTATGTCTACTTGAATTGAATGACCTTGTTACCTTTAAAAGTTGTGTAGGATTTTATTTTCTCCTTGTTATTCTTTCTGATGTCTGTTCAATAATTTTTTTGTGATTGGTCACCAACAACCTTTTCCAAATAGGGCAACTAAATGTGATTGATCCATGCTCCAAGGGAAACAAAAGCAACAAATGCAAATTGAAAAGGAGCTTGGACACAGACTTGAATTCATTTAAAACTAGTGTCACATTGTTGTAGAATTTAAGAAAATTTTCCTTAAGCTAGATAATTAGTTATTTTAACAGGTTTATTTGCTAATGATTCTTTTTGATGATTTTGTTCTTTTATACTCCCATTTAGTGCAGCCATTATAACTATTAATGTTAGAGAATATGGGTTAATGGATCTGTTGTATTGTTAACCTTACAAGGGTTAGCTACCTGTGTTGTAAGCAAGGTTTTAAAGACTGGTCCTAATGGGTGAAAAAGCCTTTTCATTGAAGTTCATAGCCAACTGTTTGCATTTGTCTAAGCTCTAGAAGAAAAAAAGAAGTCGCTTCATCGAAGCTCACAGAGATCTGCCATGTTCGTCAAAGATCGTAGTGAGACGTTGCAGCATTTGTCGAAGGTAGCAGCGAGCCGCCACATTCGTCAAAGTTCACAGTGAGCAGCTGCGTTCATTGCAGCTTGCAGCGAGCCACCGCAATTTTTGAAGCTCGCAGCGAGCTGCTACATTTGTCGAAGCTTGCAACAAGTTGCCATATTGGTTCATCCTTCTTCTTCTTCTAGCTCACAACGAGCTGTCATGTTTGTTGAAGCTATCTAGGAGGAAGCTGCTTCATTGAAGCTTGTAGTGAGCCGCTACATTCATCGAAGCTTGCAACGACTCACTAATTTGTCGAAGCTGTCCTCCTTTGGCTCTGCTGCTATGGTCCAATACCGATTCCTGCTTGGACTGAAACAAATCGGGAATACTGCCCGATATGAACCGCTATTTGAAATCATAGTCATATGTTTTCAAATTGAGTAGCCTTTTTTTTGCTCTTGCTATGTTGGTTCCAACTTGATGATTATTGTTGTTGCTGCCGTCTCGTGGGTGAGACCTTATAGGTTTCATCATTGAACTCATCCCTGAACACTTTTGCTCTTCTTCCTTTTTGTTTTTGCTCTTTGTGAAAGCATCTCCATCACTAGGTGCTCTTCTTTATCTTCTTCGTAAAACCATTGAAGGAGATTTGTGCTCCACTATCACGTTGCCATCTTTGTTGCACCTCATTTGGGAACTGCAACGGCTAAGTGGTCAAGAGCTTGATTCCACATCAAATTCCATCAACAAACACTATTGAGGCACACATGTCAATCAATGCCACTGGTATCCTTGTTGTGTAGCATAACTCTTCTTTACCGATATGGATTTTGGCAGCACAACTTAAGATATCAAACTAATTATTTGCTTTGGGCTCAATCTATGAGTTACCTTTTAACATTATGTGAAAAGGAGCACCAGTTGGAGAGCTTATTATTTATTACAATAGAACTTATGAGGTTTGGCGCATATGATAGTATCAACTATTCTTCATCCACTGTTATGCTTCTCACTCAAGCCAAGTTGGTACTAGACTCAGTTAACCACTATCTACGGCTCCTTAGTAGACCATCTCGCACATCTATCCGTAATTTGAAGATTTATTTACATTGAGGCAGGATAGTCAGCCCTTATAAGAATACTATGCATTGATTAAGTGTAGGTGGGATGAATTAAATCAGTATCATCCACCCTCCACAAATATGTCTACAATTCTTAGCGATTTTGTAGTTGCTTAGTTGTTAGGATTAGATTAGTACTATTTTGCAACCTAGATTCACCTCTTGGTAGAGCCTAGGATTTCATCCTTATAGCCTGCTTTTTCCTGTCGCTATGTGCTCCTTTTACTTCTTCTTAGATGACTAACAGAGCTTTGATTTCTCAGGAGTCCAGGGGCAATCCAATATATCAAGCTCCTCTTGTGGGTGTGGTCATAAGACATTATCTTGTGTTCACTATGAGTGCATTAATCATTCATTTGATTGATGTTGGATTAAATTTAGTAGACTTCCTCGTTCCATAGTGGCACTTAACTCACCAAAGCATCTTGCTAATCATCAATCCAGATAGCAATACCAGAACCACCCACACTGTAGCAAGCCTTACATCCTCCTTTATTGCCCCTATCCTCGGTATTGCTTCTCATGTCACTTCTAACTACTCTTGGGTACTAGATTTTAGCACTACCTCCCTTATGTTAGGAAATAAATATCTATTCTCTACTATCACATTTAGGCCCTAGCCACTAGTCATTATAGCTGATGGCTTACCTATATCGGTTAGAGGGAAACAATGCATACATATTAGTGATGCACTTACTTTATTTGATGTACTCTAATTGTTCAGTGATATTTTTCCTTCGCATTGTGTGTTTTAGAACCTATCGACAAGGGAGACGAATGGTTGGGGGGGGGGGGGGGAGGGGGAGGGGTAGGATTGGGGTGTTTGTATCTTCGCAAAACCTACTCGCTATTCTAGTGGCACTATTGTCTAGGTCATTCATCCTTGTCAAGATTCAATAATTTTTCTCTTAACTTGTGTCTTGTATTCCATTATGATGCATGGAGTTAGGGTTTGAGTAGAAAGAAGATTAACTTTCATTAGGGGAACATGGAATAAGAGTATACAAGTAACATGTAAAGTTAACGATTATGGATATTGTTAATCTAAACCCATTAACATGATAACAAACCCTCTAACACTGTCCCTCAAGCTGGAGTGAAAATGTTTATTAAGCCCAGCTTGTTACACAGTTGATGAAGTCTAGTTGGACCTAAGGATTGGGTAAATATATCTGCAACTTGATCTTCCGATCTCAAATACGGAGTACTAATAAGTTTATTGTTGATTGAGTCCTTGATGAAATGACAAACAACTTCAATATGTTTGGTGCGTTCATGAAACACATGATTGTTGGCAATAAAGATAACAGCTTGGTTATCACAAAACATATTCATCGGGCTGGAGCAATTTATCCTACATTTTTGTAGAAAATTTCTTAGCCACAATATTTCACAAACAATTTGAGCTATGACTTTATGTTCAGCTTCATAGCTTGATTTAGCCACCGCACTCTATTTTTTTACTTCGCCAAGTAATCAAGTTACCACCAAGATAAGTGCAAAGCCCCGAAACGGACTTTCTATCATCAATGTTCCCGACGTAGTCAGCATCAGAATAGGCCTCAATGCGATTGTGTCCATTTTTGTTATACATTTTTGTTATACCGCAAACCTTGGCCGGGTGGGTGATATATATATTGTAGGATCCGAATGGCGGCTTACCAATAACACTGTTTGGGTTTCTGCATGAATTAACTAATAATATCTACTGTGTGAGAAATATCTGGTCTTGTGACAGTGAGATAATTAAGTTTACCAACCAGACGTCAATATTTTGTGAGCATATTTTTGATTTGGAAATTGCATATTCATGACATCTACAAACCTAGAGACCATATTCTCACTATATTTTTGATTTGGAACTAAAGGGGAGTCAGCGGGCTTACAGTCATTCATATCGATCTGTTCTAGGAGTTTGAGAGCATACTTTCTCTATGACATGAATATGCAATTTCACTGAAAAGCTATCTCTATCCCTGGGAAATACCTTGGTGTCCTCATATTTTTAATGGAAAAGTGTGATTGCAAGTGTAGCTTCGTTTGATCAATACCGCAAATGTCATCGCCTATGAGAAGCATATCGATCACATAAACCACTAGAATGATGATACCACCTTCCGATCGACGAATAAATATGGTGTGATTAACCTGACTATGATAAAACCCCGCTGACATCATTATTTGTGAAAGCTTGTGGAACCATGCACGTAGACTCTGCTTAAGGCCATAAATAGATTTGTACAGCTTGTACAATATCTCCCCTGAGCAACATACCCAAGAGGATACTCCATATAGACATCTTTAGAAAAATTGCCATAGAGGAAGACATTAGTAACATCTATTTGATGAAGAGGCCATTGACAATTAATAGCCAAAAAGAACAAAGTACGAACAGAATTAAGCCGGGTCACCGGAGAGAAAGTATCGAGATAATCAAGCCCATAAACCTGGGAATAACCTTTGGCGACCAGACGAGTC